>OY282512.1:125041572-125696572 GCA_958296145.1 Hydrotaea cyrtoneurina | reverse complement strand
GGTGACGACGTGCCATCATTTGACAACATTTTAAATTACAAAAAATCTATTAAACTAAAATGAAATCCCCACTTCTCCGGAAAGATATGGAATTTTTTTGGCGAAGCGAAGAAGTTTTTGTTTGATTATCGAAATTATTGAAAATGAAAGATGTCACGTTTGTGGAGAAATTAATTTTCGTAACAAATGAGTTATGAAATTTGTGGCCTAAAGCTGTTCCGTCATTTACAATCTTTGCACGTGACCAAAGAGGCATTTATTTTTAGGAATCGGACTCATTAAATCGCTTTTACGAACCAAAATTTGGAAATCAACAAACTGTTATTGGGCTTGGCCACCCAAAGAAATATTGTGAAACCGCCTCCGACAAGAAAATGCCATCGACTTAAAAAATGTCTTCACCAAAAAATCAATAGAATATGAGTCAAATCAATGCCAACCTGGAAAGCGTAAATTCAATTATCATTTTCATTGATTCCATTAATATTTCCATTTATGCCGTTATTTTTTCATTGATCCTAATTGAACTTGGCAACAATGCAAACAACATGATCCTTCGTTAAGGTCTTCCATTCTTCTTGAGGTCTTCGAAAACAGTTTTTAATCAGAACTCTCGTTTTCCGAAATATTTGCTGCCTTTGATTTCCAAGAATCTTCATATCTTAATAAATGTCACGTATTTAGGTTAAAACATTTTAATTCACTAAAAAAATACAAATAAAAACCATCACATCTGGTCACCTCACTATTAAGCTACCGCATAAGATTCGCTCCACTCACCACCACCTATCACAACAACAGCAGAATAATGAGTCCAGCTCACATAAAGTCTAAATGAAAACGTGCGTGTTTCTAAAGAGTTGCGTAGCGTTTTGATTTCCTCCACTTTTCCCAGCCACTAACCAAGCCAAACACCCGCTCCGGCTCCTGCTCCCACTTGTGTGTTTAGATTAGCGTTTAAACGCCATAAATGTTTATAATTAAATTATAACATCTGAAATGTTAATATGATTGTCTGTGTGTATATTTGCAATTAAGGTACGGGTAAGACTATGAATATGAACGTGGACTGCGAACGAGTGAGCTTCTCCCCCATTCACAGACTTTCATTCGTTCATTCACGCATTCATTCATTCATTCTTTCTGTGTAAAGTGAAGTGGAGTTTAACCGAGTGCCAACGAGTATGAGGTCAATTAATGTTTATGGTAAAAATTTATTCATCGTATGAAAATATTTAATAATGTGCTGTTTGGTTTCCTCTTTTGTGGTTTTAATTTTAATTTGAATTTTCTTTTGCATTCTGTTTTCTTTTTGCAGAGGAAAGTGTGAAGAACATGTGTCGGAAATTGTTCACAGGGAAATGTGAAAAACATTTAAATATCAAACAGTTTTCAGTTCAAATGCTTCTATGGAATATTTAATTTCACTTAACTTTATAATGATGGAATATTTTAGAATATTTGTTGGAGTTGTGCTTTGTGAAGTTTCTTGGAAATCAAAGGCGGCAAATATTTCGGAAAACGAGAGTTCGTATTTGAAATTGTTTTTGAAGACTTTAAGGAGAATGGAAGACCTCAACGACGGATCATGATGTGATAGTCGCTTCTATCTCCCAATCATAAAGCACAAATAAAGAATATCCATATTTGACAAAGAATCTTCGGAGTAACACCTCTACAACCACAGAAGCTGTTCCAATTTCTGCAAACGGTTCTTTGAAGTAAAAAAAGTGTTTTTGTTAAAAGGAACCCAAGTGGTTGTAATCCTGAATTTGAATAAAAATCTATATCTTGAATACCGAGGTTTTATTTTGAAACAGATTTCTTGTAAACACTTTTTTGAACTCCGATTTGTATACTAAAAACTGTATGGTAACCCCTTTTTTATTGAAAATCTACTTCTTAGCCAGGATTTTCATTAGAATCCGTTTTCGTTTAAACCCAGATTTTTATTAAAATGTGGTTTCTTTTCTTTTAAGTCCAGATTTTTATTAAAATTCAATTTCTTTTAAGCCCAGATTTTTATTAAAATTCGATTTCTTTTAAGCCCAGATTTTTATTAAAATTCTCTTTCTTTTAAGCCCAGATTTTTTTTAAAATTCGATTTCTTGTAAGCCCAGATTTTTTTTAAAATTCGATTTCTTTTAAGCCTAGATTTTTTTAAAATTCCATTTCTTGTAAGCCCAGATTTTTATTAAAATTCGATTTTTTTTAGGCCCAGACTTTTACTAAAATTCAATTTCTTGTAAGCCCAGATTTTTATTAAAATTCAATTTCTTTTAAGCCCAGATTTTTATTAAAATTCGATTTCTTTTAAGCCCAGATTTTTATTAAAATTCTCTTTCTTTTAAGCCCAGATTTTTATTAAAATTCAATTTCTTGTAAGCCCTGATTTTTTTTAAAATTCGATTTCTTTTAAGCCTAGATTTTTTTTAAAATTCCATTTCTTGTAAGCCCAGATTTTTATTAAAATTCGATTTCTTTTAAGACCAGACTTTTACTAAAATTCAATTTCTTGTAAGCCCAGATTTTTATTAAAATTCAATTTCTTTTAAGCCCAGATTTTTATTAAAATTCGATTTCTTTTAAGCCCAGATTTTTATTAAAATTCTCTTTCTTTTAAGCCCAGATTTTTATAAAAATTCTCTTTCTTTTAAGTCCAGATTTTTATTAAAATTCGATTTCTTTTAAGACCAGATTTTTATAAAAATTCAAGAAATCAAAGTCAAGATTTTTATTAAAATTCAATTTCATTTTAGCCCAGATTTTTATTAAAATTCAATTTCTTCTAAGCCCAGATTTTTATTAAAATTTGGTTTCTTTGAAGCCCAGATTTTTATTAAAATTCTCTTTCTTTTAAGCCCAGATTTTTATAAAAATTCTCTTTCTTTTAAGTCCAGATTTTTATTAAAATTCGATTTCTTTTAAGCCCAGATATTTATTAAAATTCGATTTCTTTTAAGACCAGATTTTTATAAAAATTCAAGAAATCAACGTCAAGATTTTTATTAAAATTCAATTTCTTTTTAGCCCAGATTTTTATTAAAATTCAATTTCTTTTAAGTCCAAATTTTTATTGAAATTCAATTTCTTTTAAGCCCAGATTTTTATTAAAATTCAATTTCTTTTAAGACCAGATTTTTAGTAAAATTCGATTTCTTCTAAGCCCAGATTTTTATTAAAATTCTCTTTCTTTTAAGCCCAGATTTTTATTAAAATTTGGTTTCTTTTAAGCCCAGATTTTTATTAAAATTCTCTTTCTTTTAAGCCCAGATTTTTATAAAAATTCTCTTTCTTTTAAGTCCAGATTTTTATTAAAATTCGATTTCTTTTAAGACCAGATTTTTATAAAAATTCAAGAAATCAACGTCAAGATTTTTATTAAAATTCAATTTCTTTTTAGCCCAGATTTTTATTAAAATTCAATTTCTTCTAAGCCCAGATTTTTATCAAAATTCAATTTCTTTTAAGCCCAGATTTTTATTAAAATTCGATTTCTTTTAAGCCCAGATTTTTAGTAAAATTTGGTTACTTTTAAGCCCAGATTTTTATTAAAATTCTCTTTCTTTTAAGCCCAGATTTTTATTAAAATTCGATTTCTTTTAAGCCCAGATTTATATTAAAATTCAATTTCTTTTAAGCCCAGATTTTTATTAAAATTCAATTTCTTTTAAGTAAAGATTTTTATTAAAATTCTCTTTGTTTTAAGCCCAGATTTTTTTAAAAATTCGATTTCTTGTAAGCCCAGATTTTTATTAAAATTCAATTTCTTTTAAGCCCAGATTTTTATAAAAATTCTCTTTCTTTTAAGTCCAGATTTTTATTAAAATTCGATTTCTTTTTAGCCCAGATTTTAATTAAAATTCAGTTTATTTTAAGTCCAGATTTTTATTAAAATTCTCTTTCTATTAAGTCCAGATTTTTATTAAAATGTGGTTTTATTTAAACCCAGATTTTTATTAAAACTCAATTACTTTTAAGTCCAAATTTATATTAAAATTCTCTTTCTTTTAAGCCCAGATTTTTATTCAAATTCAATTTCTTTTAAGCCCAGATTTGTATTAAAATTCTCTTTCTTTTAAGCCTTTGCGACTCCTTCTCATTTCCCAACTTAAATGTCTCACCCTCTGTATATTTCAGTAATTAACCAAACTGTGCTTTTCAGAATTCAATTTATTTTTTTAATGAAATACCTCTTCCAATTAACTTGTACGTGTTCATCCGCCTAATTGACTTCATAGTCCAAAATTACTTCCGATGTCTGTACAAATAAATCAAAAATGATTACTGGAATGAACAGCACCGACAATGAAGACACAAATGACGATGTCGTGTAAGAAACAAACTCCAAATCCCTGTCATCACCAATTTGTAAAAGCCCCTTGTAACAGAGCAACAAACAAAAAAAAAAACGAAAACACCATTTGACATTTTCCCCCCAAGAAATTCCAAATAGACAGCGAAAAAAAGGGTGGCTGCGGCAGCGGGGGCAATAAAATGTTCATTTCAATATCACGAAATTAGAACCCAAACGAAAAAGAAAAACTCTTCTCATGGGAAAATTATACATTTCATGGGATTTTAAACGGAAATTTATGACTTGGAAAATGTCTGCAACACCAAAAACAATCGAAAAAAACCAAATGATGTAAACTACAAATCAAACACACACACACAGAAAGAGAAACACTCTCTCAAGAGTACACACATACGGGGGGGACATGTAATAAATGCCAGTGAACATTTTCCTTGACATCAAACTATTGGACCATATTTATTTACATAAAATTAACAATAGACGAAACGAAGAAGACGATGATGCATAAAAGAAACTTGCTGATTATCATGGACAACAAAAGACCGAACAACCGGCCGGTCCCTGACGGACGACGGCACTCCACGCCACATCAGGCCAGTGCATTCGAATGCAAAATAGAAGAAAAAAAAAAAGACAAAACAGCCACTGCAGTTAACCGTTGGATGGCCCCTAAAAGGTCTGTTTTTATGTTTTATTGTTGAGCTTTTTTTGGTTTTCTTTTCTTTGGCTCTTTTGTTATAGGAACTAACAACAACAACAACAACATGTCATGATGTAAAACGTGTTTGAAAGATGTTTGAAACGAAGAAGAGGAAAAAGTGACCAAACAAATAATGGAAGACAGCAACAAATCACTAAAGCAAAAGGTAGTTAGAAGATATGTATATAGTTACACATGCATGTAATGTATCTATAGCGAATTACCGGACGGACCTTCAATTCTGATGGAACCTATGCAAATTAGTGTGCCCGGCCCGTTGGCATTTAATTCCCCAGCAAAAACTCTCATTAACAAATATGTATTGCTTGAACAAGTCATTCCAGCAAACCATACAATAGGGTGGAGTGAAATTCAAAAAAAAAAAGTTAACCTCGGAAAGAGATGTAGTCTGGGGTCCTAATGAGGGGAAAAAGAAAGAAAAAAATTTTAGGAGTCGCGCCACTCCCTCGAAATTTGGAAATTATCGCTATTTTTTTAGAAAAATCCTAAAAAGTTTTATGTCAATAAATGTTTGCAATAGCGTAAACAATGAAATAAGGGCATGAAAAAATTTAAAAAAAATTGTTCTCATTGTTCAAAAATTTCAAAAAGTAAAATAAGTCAAATCGTCCCTTCTTCAGAAAATTGACTGAACAATGAAATCGCCACCAAAGCTACAAATATTAGTCGATTATCCTCATATTTGCCTCAAATACTTTTGTTTGGGCACTGAACAAGCTCAAACTTTTAAATTTCGAATAAGTTAAGTCGTTAATTTTTAGAATTTTTCTAAAATCAACGCCAAAATAGCGATAATTTCCAAATTTCGAGGGAGTGGCGCGACCCCTAAACATTTTTTAAAATTGTTTTCTTTATTTTTCCCCTCATTAGGACCCCAGACTACATCTCTTTCCGAGGTTAACTTTTTCAAATTAAAAAAAAAGCATGTTTTCACTCCACCCTACTGTACATGCCTTCACAAATAAGGCATTCTTACAACTTCCCAATAATTGTCTCATTGTGATAGGCTCTATGACAAAAGAAAACACCCGAAATGAAAAGGCCCAAACAACAAAATAAATTAAAAATTCATCCAAAAGCACAATATGAAAATTTCCCCAAAAATTCTCGAAAATCCCCCAAAATTTATGTATTAAAAATGTCAATGAAAAATTCTCCCAAAAAAGTAAGAATTCCCCATAAAATATAATAAAACATAATGAAAAATTGGGGATTTTATCATAATTTTTAGGTAAGATGTAATGTTTTGTTGTTGGGTCATTTGTCATATGAAAAACTCCCCAAAAAAATGGACAATGAAAAATTCTAAAATTTGTAATTTTTCGATTTTTTTCAATCATTTTTTTTTCTTATGATGTTGTTAACATTTTGGGGGATTTTGCATTGGGTGATTTTTTATAAGTTGTTTTGGGGAAATTTGCATATTGGGCTTTTGGGGGAAATTTTCATTTATTTTGGGGAATTCGTCATTTGCAGCATTCTTCTTTTTTTCTGCACTTTTCATAGAGCCATGAAAAATTACCCAATCCAAATTTTCCAAAATATTATGAAAAATACCCCAAAAAAAAAACAAAAATAATTTTTAGTAATTTAACAAAAAATGAGATAAAACACCCCAAAACTAATGTGAAAAATTCATATATCGATTTGTTTTATGATGTGTTGGGGTTACGTCCCCAATTATCACATTTGAAAAATTACCCTAATTTCAAAATGAACGATGGCCCCAGCTAAATGTGAAAAATCATCCCAAATTCATGTGTTTTTGTGGCCAATGTAACATTTTGGGGAGATTTTTCATATTTAGGGTCGCAACTCAAAAATATTATAAAAAAAATGATTTACTTTTGTTTTGAAAATATCCCAAGAAACAACGAAAAATTCCACAAAATTAAAAAATTTGACAATTTTTCATGGTTCAAAAATGAAAACTGGGGGCACCTCTCCTAAGCGGATACCTCTCATAAAAGGACGTTTTTTTCAGTACCATTCCGCTGCAGTCCTCTGGTGTATTTCTCTCATAAGCGGACAAAATGCTCAGTCCCGTAGGTGTCCGCTTGTGAGAGAGTACCATATTACTGTATTACCAACAAATGTTGAAAAACTCCCCAATTTTATGGGCATATCATTGTCTCTCGGAGGAGGGGTAGAGAGGGGGAACACGAGATTTAAATCATTTGGTAATTTCCATGAATTATGTTACGGAAGTAACATAAGTACACCGTTGGCCAGCTGTGCAGATGATCAAGTCGACGTTCCTGTACACCTGGTCAGTGATTTTTTCTCCATCGATTCATAGCTTTCACAGCTGGCCAGCAATATTTCTGGAAAAACAGTTTCCTTTTCTCATCGGTTTTAGAACAAATTGGCTTTCCTTAAACTGCTTACAGAACTCTTTCCTTGGTAGTCATAACTCATGCCTTGATATTCCTCAGAGCAGAACTAAATTCTTGAGTTAGATAAACAAAATTGGAAAGAAAATTCAATTGTCGTTTACAGAACAACAAAATTAAGTCCACCAAACTAAAAATTCTTAAGAGGGAATTAGAATGGTATCGGCTTATGACCCGCACTTCAAAACAACGATCTAAAGTTGGGGACTTGTATGTAATAATCGTATGTGCAACATTTGTACAAAAAAAATACCTCACGATTACAAATGTAGGAAAAAGTCCCCCAACAAAAAATAGTTAGTTAGGGAATGAAAATGTTTTGATCTGGTATTGAAGGGCCTGCAACCAGGCCTTCTTTGACCCGTACTTAAAAACTGCGATCTAAAGTGAGCACTTGTATGTAGCAATTGTACGAGCATAAAAAATACCACAAGTTTACAATATTCCAACCAAACTCAGACACACACACACACAACTATAGGAAACGAAACGGCCTTTAAGATGGGAAGTGTCCAAGCATTGGATTTTCTGTTCAAAACTCTGTTAGCGGCTTGGATATGATGATAATCTTCATCATTATCAACGCCACGATGAGTTCAAATAGGCGCTTTGCCTATTTGGCTAAGACAACACAACAACAGCAACAAAAATGCAATCCA
The DNA here is from genome assembly GCA_958296145.1 of Hydrotaea cyrtoneurina. Taxonomy (NCBI): domain Eukaryota; kingdom Metazoa; phylum Arthropoda; class Insecta; order Diptera; family Muscidae; genus Hydrotaea; species Hydrotaea cyrtoneurina. Next base: position 125,688,481 of record OY282512.1, on the reverse strand, counting down.
CCTCTGTAAATATCCAAAAACAAAATAAAAATAGTCATTCATTCCATTCGCCTTTTGTTTGCTGAATTCACAGTCGGCCGCGTGGTCTTGACCGTTTTCAGAAAGTCAAATGCCATGAAAGGAAATCCATTACCCGCGTTCCCCCGCATCCATGAGTGCTTAGCATTGCATAAATTGAATAAATGAGCAATTCACGAAAATCACCATCACCCAACAGAAGAAACCGTTAAATAATTGTTTAATAGAAACTAAAGATTTGCAACAACAAAACAAAAAACAATTGTGCAAAGGAAAAAAGAAACCAGGGGGTTTTTCCTGTCAACGACAATGTCGATGACGATGACGATGACAATTGGAAACAGACCCATAATTGTGTTATTACGAAAAGAAATAACAATCGACCGAAGAAGTCCCTCCATCAGAGCTCAAACCATGATGACTGGAAGGAAAATCCCATAATGGTGAAATGCATTTTCCTATGCAAGCGATTGATGATGGATGCCTTTCATAGTTGAAATATTCCTCGTGAGGTGAGATGATAAAAAAAGATGACAAATTATTAAAAAGGTTTATCAAATGTTTTCAAACTTTGTAAAGAAACTACTTTTTGCTGAACCGTCCCTCTTACAATATTGTGGGCTTACCAGTCTCTTCACGGATTGCAAAACGTAAATATTGAAAATAATGCTTACCTGCAATGAAAAGAGAAGATATAAATTAGGTTTATGTTATTTTATTTAAACAATGAGAAGAAAAAAATCTGAAAATTGTTTGCCATTATAAATTAAGTAGAGCCGATCACATTCCCAAGCTTTTCACACTAAAAAACGGCAGCAGTCCAAACTTCAACCAGCTTATGTAAATCGTTGACCATATTCGTATGCTCTGAGATTTAGATAATCTCAAACCCATATACATGTGTCTACAATAAATGTTTATGGTTTGTTAAATTTTTTCTCTATTTTGTCGTTGCCTAATTAAATGTGGTTATGGTCGCTTGTCACGAGCATAAATAAATTAATTTTGCCAATTACGAACATTGCAATTTTAATTGTAACAAATATGATAATAAAAATGCTCAACTACACGAGAGACACAGATATCTATACAGAGAGAGCGGGAGCGAGAGGCAGAGACAAGAAGAAACAGATTTTACTTAACAACTTCCCGTTTAAACATATCGGGCAAATAAAAAAAACATAATGGAATGCAAGTCTTTTAAGAAAATGTTTTTTTGTTTTGTAAATATATGATAAAGGGTAACGTTGTGAAAGCATGACAACATTTTAAATTGATCGGAAATAAAATAAAGAAATTCCGCGTCCATTTTACTTTTGCTACAAACGTCCTACTGAAACCAGTGGGGTGAATAAAATTGGAGACCAACTCATTTTGAAAATATCCAAAAAAAAAAACCAAAATTAAAAAATTTGGGATTTTTTTATTTTTCATATGAAAAAGTGGATCAAGAACAAAAAATTAAATATTACCTAAAAATTATGAAAAACTCCCAAATTTGAGACCAACTTAATTTGAAAATATCCAAAAAAAAAAATTAAAAAATTGGGGATTTTTTTATTTTTCATATGAAAAAGTGGCTCAAAAACAAAAAAATAAATATTACCTAAAAATTATCCAAAACTCCCAAAATTTTTTTTGGGGAATTTTTCATTTTTAATACGGAAAGGACACGGCGATGTTTATTACAGCTGCCATGAAAGCAATCACTAGTTTGGATGTCGATTTGTTGTGAACAAGAGAATATGTCAGCTGGTCGCCGATTTCATTTCAGTCATTTCATTCAGCATCAAGGGGGAAATAATACAAATAATTTCTACTCATGCGCGACATAAGATCAGGTCGAAGAGACCCAATGTAAGTTGTGCGCATGCGCCTACATCTTCCGTTGATCCGGCCAAATGCGATTCCTTAGCATTTTTATAGGGGATTTCATTGAAATTGTTCTAGGGGATTTTAATGGCAAACTAGGCAGGAAGAATAACTTTGATTCGCACAGTGGTCCAATAAAAAATTCCATCCGCGAAATGTCTATAACTCAGACATTTTCGTGTATAGTAAAAAATAGGTTGAAGGCGCCATGTGAAAGATGTCCCAACAAAAATTAAGAGTGCCCCAAAATAAATGAAAAATCTCTCCAAAAGCCCAATATGAAAATTAAAACCCCCCTCCACAATTTATGAAAAATCCCCCAAATATTATGAAAAATACCCCGAAAATACAACAATAGATTTTCGTAACTTGGAAAAATGTTTTTTTTTTATCAAAAAAAAAATCAAAAGTATGTTGGGATAATTTGACATTTTAAATAAACTGAAAATAAAAACAAGCCGAAACACAAGTGACAAATTCAAATATCGCGCGAGTACGCTCGCGATTTTGTTTTTACGTATAATGTGTTGGGGTTACGACCCTTATCATCACATTTGAAAAAGATGGATAATTTTTCATATGAAAAATGGCCCAAAAATTAAATATTACAATAGTCAACAGTCAAAATGTACTCGGGATGCGATAATTTTTTCTGTGTAGATAACCTTGACATGAGCTCGAAAAACGCAATAAAAATTTTTTTTTTCGTTTGGTTTTTGTTTTATTTTTTTTTTTTTAAATTTTTTGGTTAATTTGTTTCGTCCGGCATAACTCGGGAACCACTAGCCCGATTTAATTGAATTAAATTTTAAAAAATTTAAAATTACAATTCCCTTAATCTGTTCATATATTGTTTTCCTATACAAGCAACAGTTTCCAAGTTAAAAATGAATATATAAAGGAAAAAACTTATTTTTTGCCTAAAGATTTAAATTTTTTTTTTAAAAAAATCCATAAAAAATCCAATATGAAAAAAAATGTCAAATCTTATAGTCACATAACCTATGAGCAAAATGAGACAAAGATCATGAAAATCGGTGCACGCGTTTCGCTTTTATTCGCAATTGAGTAAAGGTATGAATTTCAAAAATTTGCTCGACATATGCACAACTTTGTCTATGGTAAGGTTTTTTCTTTTTTATTACAAATGGTAAAGGAAACGAGTTAGTAAGTTAGAAGAGAAAAAAAAGTTTGATCTTTTTTGATTTTGTTTTTTTTATTTTAAATTATTGACTTAATATGGCTCAAAAAGAAATCAATTATTTCCGTATATTAAATTCTCAAATTTTTTAGATTTTAATTTTAATTTTACCGAATTTTTCGACGTTGTCGAACTGTATCTATTAGGTTTTAAGAGCCGTTGTTCTTAGTTTTCTTATCTTTATTATGACGTTAACATTTTGTACCAACTTTATTGTGGTAGAAGTAACTATTTCAAAATATCAGTTTTCCAGTTTTGTTTCGGTGAGTCGAGTTTGAGATCATTTATTACCGCCATCAAACTTTTTTTTTCCAACTAGTGCTTATTAAGTTTTCGTTATTTTCTTTATCGGGCCATGTTGAACGAATTTTTGTTTACAAAAATTGAAGAGGAGGATATTGGCAACATTTGGTTTCAACAGAATGGCGCTACTTGCCACACAGCCGAAGCTACACTCGATGTTTTACGCCCTGTTTTCGAGGATCGCATTATCAGCCGCGGAGCTGATGTCATTAGGGGCTACTGCATGGCCAGGCAGGCCGAGGCAGCCATTTGAATGAAATTATTTTCCATTATTAACCAGAAGGATGGTACTTTCAAATAAAAGAAATAAATTTCAGAAAATATCCACTATTTTTTTTATAGAATTTCCCAAAAAAAAAAAGTTATTTGGCGGACCCTGTAGAAATTTTCCAAAAAGGCTTCAAGCATTGTGTTTGCTTTGATTGCAGCCACGGTATACGGAAATTGTCTTAAGACCAGCAGACCTGCAAAAGAATGCAATAGCAGTTTGGAAAGCAGAAAGGGCTCTCCATTTTTATTTGGTTACTTTTGCTCTCCCGAAATTACCCCCTTGGAATATAAAATACAATTATTGCAAGAAGTCAAATTTCAAGAACTAATTACCTTTTTCTCATTAACTTTTACGGAATGGAAGCTAAATTGTATCGCTATAGGAATTTATTTGCCCAAGCTCTATTTTTTTTCTACACTATTTGGGGAAAATGGAGAAAATTCTAGCTTATAGCAATAATAGACAACTGGCCGATAATAGGACTGAAAAGTTATCGCTCGAAATTGCTCATCAATTTAAGGAAACTATTTTTTTTTTTATTTCAGTTTAAAAAAATTTTAAAAACAATTTTTTTTTTTCAGTTTAAAAAAAATTAAATACATTTTTTGTTTGTTTTAATTTTAAGAACTCCTATTTTTCACAGCTGTTTTACCTTGCCATGGCCAATGGATTTTATATAATTTTAAACCGATTAAAACATATCCGCCTACTGGCGATTTAGAACATTGCGCGAATCAATCGGCCACTGTCCAAGTTAACTGCCACACACAATTCAGCGCCCGTCCACCGCGATATGTGACAGACATGACGAGATAAATGTATTTATTGACATAATTATTGAAAAGTATTTCAATCATCAAGCTCACTTCACTTTTCATTTCCGCACACAATAATTTAACAATTAATGGTGCTGTCATTAAATCACATTTATTTATAAATGATTACACTATTGAAACTGTAACACTCGCCATGTCTTGGTTTTGCAAAATCCAATAAATCATAAATAAGGAAAGTCAACCAACCAACACACACAGAGTTGGCCACTGGATCTGTATGACCCGTTTCGTCTTTCTTCTGTCTTCAATTCAGTCGCACCACCGCCTTTCATAATTATTGCTTTTGTGCAAAATAATTCCATTCCACTTTTGCGGTTATTTAATTGTTAACAAATAAAAATATTAACACATTTGTGGTCGGACCGAAAAAGGCGTCGGTCGCACCAACAATGTGACAATTCGAGTGACTGAAGTCAATTTAAATCATCAAACTTTAGTGTAACAAATTAAAATAGAAATAGAAATAACAATAAAAAGACAAGCAACCGATTTCGTTTCCTTGTAGGGCGGACAAGTGAATTGCACCGATAGAAAGAGGGGATTGTGGCAAAAAAACGATTGAGATCATTTGCAGGTAATGTTTGTTTATGCCGAGTCAGCAGGCAAAGGTTTTTTACTGGGACAGCAAAGAGATATCTGTTAACACTAGAAATAAGTTGTATGTAAATAGCAGATAAATGTAAACTGGCTTGTTTGATGACAACATTTTGATATGCGAGCTGAGCTTTATATAAAGAACCTAGCCAAATGTTAAACTAAGGTGTTCTTTAGAAAATATTAAGGTTCATTTTATTATTCACAAGGTTTCCTGGGTAGCGGTTTCACAGCGTTTATCATAACACTAGCAAATGCCTGCTACTTCGTAAGCGTACATTTTAATTTCCAGTAAAACACAAAATATTTCTTTAATTTTGCATTGGTTTACAAAAAAAAATGTTTTATACCGACTCAGAAACTTTATCGCCATTATCAACTTTTTGGCGTTAGATATTCATTTGAAATACATGTTCACACTTTTTTCATTTTTCCCTTTTTTATCCCGTTTTCGTACGCTTTGAAACTCTTTTTCAGCGAGGACAGGATGAATCAGTCAGTCACGCAAGTATTTTATATACTCGTTTGTAGATTATTTCCATATATATTTTGGGCCCGTTTAGGACGCTTTTAATCCTATTTTCCACTACTATACATTAGCTCATGGATCATTTCTGCCGATAACAACTTTTTCACACACATTTTTATTTTATCCCGTTTTGGTACCTTTTTGGCCACTTTTTTGTCCCTTCTCGAACTATTATTCAAATTTTTGTTTTCCACTTGTACTTTTTTTTATCCCGTGTTGGCCACTTTTTCGTCCCTTCTCTAACTGTTATCCACATTTTTGTTTTCCCCTTTGTACTTTTTTTATCCCGTTTTGGCCACCTTTTCGACCCTTCTCTAACTATAATCCACTTTTGTTTTTGCCAAAAAATTTTTTCAATCTTTTATTTCGTCCCATTTCACATTTTTGTTTTCCACTTGTATTTTTTTTATCCCGTGTTGTCCACTTTTTCGTCCCTTCTCTAACTGTTATCCACATTTTTGTTTTCCCCATTGTACTTTGTTTATCCCGTTTTGGCCACCTTTACGAACCTTCTCTAACTATAATCCACTTTTGTTTTTGCCAAAAATTTGTTTCAATCTTTTATTTCGTCCCATTTCATATTTTTGTTTTCCACTTGTACTTTTTTATCCCGTGTTGGCCACTTTTTCGTCCCTTCTCTAACTGTTATCCACATTTTTGTTTTCCCTTTTGTACTTTTTTTATCCCGTTTTGGCCACCTTTTCGACCCTTCTCTAACTAGAATCCACGTTTTTTTCTTCAAAAAAAAACACAATATTCGATTATTTGTATTTTTGCGTAATTCGATGGGACACATTTAACCCATTTTCCCCCATTTTTGTCCCCTTCCAATCGGAATTTCCAAAAAATCTGTTCTTAGCGGATGATACTAGCTTCAGCCGTTTGGTCAGGACAGCATAGTACGGAGAGTACTCAATTTTTATTCTCTTCACAAGAGAAAAAGACCTTATGAGAAAAAAATTGTTCTCCTCAAAGATAAATATAAATTTTTCTCAAGATAAATATTTTTTTCTCGTGAAAGTAATTTAAAATATGAAGAGAACAATTATTTTTTTCACTCACGAGATTTATCTACCGAGCACTCGCGCGAGAGTTATATCTACTCATTGGAAATTAATTCTCAGTCAATTTCCAAACACAAATATTTTTATATTTCTTGTCTCTCGCGTGCTCTCTTTAATATTTATCTTTATTTAACTTTCGCACTCAGAATGTAACACAAAACTCTCGTGAAAGTTATTTTTATGAGTGAGTGTTATCTTTTCTTCTCTTTCGTTAGAGAGAGCAATACTTTCAAAGCATGTATTGATCACTCATGAAAGATAAAAAAGATAACTTTCGCAGATAAAAATTACTTTCACGAGAATTATTTTTTTTGTCTCTGAGTGTGAGTAACAAAACGAGATATAAAAATGAAAATACCTTTCGCGAAGCGAGATTTTCCGTACTATGCAGGACAGTGATGAATCAGTCAGTCACGCAAGAGTTTTGTGTGTATAGACATACCAGTTTTAGTACCATATTGCACCCTTTTAGTCCGCTTATCCATTACAATTAACAATTTTCTTCCACACATTTTTTTTTTTTCCTTTTGAACTTTTTTATGCCGTTTTGGTACGTTTTTTTGCCACTTTTTCGTCCCTTCTCTAACACTTATCCACATGTTATTAACAAAAATTTGTTTCAAACTTTTTTTTTCACTTTGGATCAAATGTTGTCGGGAATCAGATTATGTCAGCAGAAACCTTAGCAGTGGGTTACAAAGAAACTTGAACTTTCAGCTAACAGAAATGTTAGTCATTTTCTGTGCTGTGATCATAACATAAAATGAGCTCTCTCTGCTACAAACATAACTCGCCTGTTTTTCCCAATGTAACGATCTTGAAGTGGGATAGACCACATTTTACATTCCATTTCTTCTTTACAGTCTCACTGTTTTTGGAAGCTTTGGAATTTCAATATTGATCTCCAAAACCCCCCTGTCGCCTTGGAAAGGTGTAAAACTTTTATCTTCTTTTCATTGTTTGTTCATTGTGCGTTCAGTCTTCAAGGTAACTTCTCAGTTAAACGCATTTTATTGGATATTTTTATTGTTGCTATTACTTCTTCAGTTATTTTTTTTTTATTACATTATTTTGCAACTTTTTCATTGTTGGTTGCTATTTTCCAAGGTTATTATTAGTTTGTTGCATCCATAAAAGAAAAAGAAAAATAAAACAGCCTAAAAGATGACTGGTTTGCGTGGGTGTACAAAAAAAATGTCTGCTTAGAGGAGAAGCATGCAAAACACATGTATTGGCCAAAACAAAAAAAAAAACGTTTCTGTTTTTCACTTGCAGTTGGCTTTTGTGGCAGAAACGGACGCTGCTTTGCCAACTAAAAGTTCATTGAATTTAAATGTTACACAATCTCTTCGTTGTTGGTTTTTTTTTTCTTGTTTTGGATTTTTCCTAAAAAACACACGAGTATTTTTAGACATTTTAGACTTTCTCCCTTATGTGTTCATACAAGACATAAACGTGAGGTTTGATGACATTTTTTTTGAATGAACAAAATAGTATTTTGTTCAATCTCTCGTAAATTATTATTATTTTTCATATGGTTAGACACATTTTATTTGTCAGCAGAGATGTGTTGTAAAACCAAAAACCAAAAAAAAACAGATTCAAACATTAGTTGGAGAAGGTACTATGAAGAATTTAAGGAAATATAAGACAAAGTCGTAGTCGTAAGTGACTTCAACCTGTGTCCGTGATCAAGAGGAATATTTTGAAATTTAAACCCAACTAGATGAGGATTAACAGGGCTATGTTAAATATTTAATAGAAACAAAAATAAAATTTTTCAAATTATGAAAACCAATTGATCTAAACTTTGAAGATGAGCTGATGATTTTGAAGCGAAGCTACACGCTGAACAAAATGGTAATTTTAATAAATTTCAGCCAACATACATACATATATTTTTCCTATGCCACAAACATTAACTTGTTTGTAGGCGATAAATATCAAATTTATATGTATACATTTTTGTGTTACTTATTATTATTTTTTTTCAATTTGTGGATCTCTATATAACAATTCATCTTATTCTCTCGATTATTGTTTTTAATTTAAAGAACGTAGAGGCAAAACAAATTATGATAACTGCTGCAAATACACACTTATTTGCACTCAAATGTTGTACTTTGTTAAATTGAATAAGTTCGTTGTCTGTTTTTCCCAAACACGCTATTGCTCATACACAAATACTTAATATTAATATGGTCACTCGGTTTATCCTTGGACCAAAATTAGAATATAATTTCACTTTGTTATATATTTAAAAAAAAATTCCTAATGGGATAACAACTTGGATTTGCCATATGGTAGACGCATGCATATGACATATGATCCCAATAGGAGGGCGAAAGGGTTAAAGCGATAGTATCAAATTTCAGTATCCCATGAGAAATCCCTCAACATAAAAATTCCCACACAAAATTCTGAAAAATTAACCAAAAAAAAAATATTAGAAAAATGTCCACTTAAAAAACGGCGCTTCTATTAAAGAGGAGGCGAGGGCAGCTCATTTGGCCGCTTAGGATCCGACGTCACGCCCCCATCCCCAACTCTTAGCGCCTGGCAACGTTTCAAAATATTACCATACCTCAAATCTAAGTATTCAACATAAATGCCAATGTTTCGGATATGCTGTATGTGTGGTCAACTCATACGGCTTCCAACTATTTGCCCCATTAAAAGGATCCACTTCTTTCAGAAATACTGTTAGAGCCAAAAACTGTAGGCCTCTTAGGGTTTTTTTTTGTAGAAAAGTTCGACTTACGGAGACTAAATTATGAAATTACTTGTAAAATTGTTTTGTCTCCGAAAGAAAATTCGACCAAAGGAAGTTCGACTTATGGAAGTTCCACTGTGTTATCTAAAAAAATGGGGCATTTTTCGTTTTTTTTTTGGTATATTTTCAAAACAAAAGTAAATCATTTTTTTACGACCCTAATTATCAGATTTGTAAAATGACACCAATTTCAAACTGTTCGATGGGCCCAGCAAAATGTGAAAAATCACCTCAAATTTGCGTGTTCCTGTGGTCAATGTAACATTATGGGGGGATTTTTCATTTTTGAATTGGGGCCATTTTTCAAATGTGATAATTGGGGTCGCAACTCCAAAACGGGGGATGAAATAAAGCCACAAAGTGACAATGGGGCTTTTTTGGGGTTTATTTCTCCCCGACTCCAAAACATTATAAAAAAAATGATTCACTTTTGTTTCGAAAATATCCCAAAAAAACCCGAAAAATTCCTTAAAAAATATGAAAAATTTACCAATCAAAAAAATTACAAATTTTTTAATATTGGAGAGATATTTTCAAAACTAAAGTGAATCATTTTTTTTTAAATGTTTTTCATGGATCCGATTATGTATTCTCCAGTATTAACTCTCATTTATTGCCACTGAGGGCTCATTACAACCTATGTACTCAGTCTGTCGTTAGAACAAATTTAACCCTCTAACCGGCAATACCACTCTGAGGATGTCTTCATTAATTGTGTTTACGTTCGTAAAATATATTTGTTTGTGCTGAACTGGTAAAAAAAACAAGGATTTTCCAGTATTTTTGTTTGGCCGTTTAGAGGGATAATGTTGTTTATGAAATTAAACACAATTATTGCCGTTTAGATGGTTAATTATTTGCTTAGAATTCATTATAATCCTGTGTTCGAAACGCTAATTTTAAAAAATTACCACAAATACACAACGCCAATTAGTGGAATTAAAAAGAAAGAAACAAAAAAAAACCATTGTACTACAGTTTGTAATGAACGGCAATTAAGTTTTTCCAATGCCAAACGCAGGACGTGTATTAACATTTCATACAGTTGGAGGTGGGGTTGGAGGGGTGTGGAATGGGCCTAATGATGAACCTGAACCTGAATGAATAATCAAAATCAAACTAAAAACACGCTAATACATTTGTATAACACGTAATTAAATTATTCAATCACTTTATCGTTTATTGGGAAATTAATAAACGAAGCTTTCACAAAAACTTCTGTTGTTGTTGTTTTTTGCTGTTGCATTCATAAAGTGGCGCATCTTCTAATTAACTACCCACCAGTTTTTAATATTTTGTTTATTTATTTAAACTTTAAATGTATCGTAAATTTTGCCTTCGTTAACCTTTGAAATGTTTAAATTGGATTAAATTAATTGGTTTTTTTCTGTTAACTGAGCCATTCATATTGAAATAATGACATGCGATTGTTTGTGTCATAATAAATTTTGGCATATAAACGATGTCTTTACCGATTTAGTGCCATAAAACCCTCATACAACCAAAAGGGCAGAAGAAGAAAAAAAAGTCCATCAGGAGAAATGTTTTGAATTTTGAATTGGCGTGTTTGAGGAAAATCAAGACAAATGCATAAATTATTACTGACTGACTGAATGAATGAATGAACGAACTAAACAATCAAATGAAATTATTATTATTTTTCCGTTTATTATTTTTTTATTGTTGTTTGTTGTTTTCCTTTCTCTGCATCACCCCCCAACATCATCATCATCATCGGCAGCATTTGATTTTGAATTCGAATTTAATTTGATTTTAAATCTTAGCCATCCGTAGACTCACTCATCCTACCACTCCACCCCCTTGAGCCAGCGCTCCTCAGCGACAGAATGTGATTTTGAATTTACGTCTGAAGCTGTAGCATGAAGACACGAATGTCTTGTTTTTACCGCTTCTTCGCCTGTTTGTTTTTTATTCGTATATTTTTGGTTTCTTTTTTTTTTTTTTGTTGTGGCAGAGAAATTGTGTATTTTAATTTTCAATTTATTTTCAATTCAAGATTCGCGTTGAACATTTATTTATTTATGTATTCATTGTTGTATTTTCTGCCACATTTGCTGCATTTACTTCTTCTGTGTGTGTGTGTGTGTGTGTGCCTGAAGTTCGCATTGTCTGCATTTCAACGCAATGATCTCAAATCAATCAAGTGATGAGTTTCGAGTTGCTTGTATGGCAACATTCAGAAATCTGAAAGCTAACAACAACAACAACAACAACTACATACAAACATATACCTCACGTTCCGCAAATGCAGTTTCAGCATGAAAGAAATTGTTGGCAGTGTGTGGTAAATTTTTAATTCAATTACTCAAAAGTTGGCCAAGGTCGACTTTTCGATACTCTAAGACCAACTCTAAAATATGGAGATTGTAGTTGGAGAATGACCTTTGTTATGTTGCCCATTAGTTGGGAAAAAACTCTTGGCTGGGAAACACTTAGGACATGTGCGCTCTACATAGTCCTTGATACGTTTGCAGAAAAAATCATAGATGTCCTCTGTAGGAAAAGTTCCCAAACGGAATTAAACCATCTACTCAATAGATGGTCCTCGGTCTGCCCTCTAGAGTGCATTTGCCGAAACTGTCGAAATGCTCTATTGTTTTTGGATGGCAACGCTTGATTGCAAATTCAAATTTGATGAGATTACATTTAATGTTATTAAAATCAGAAATTTTAGGAAACATTAACCCCCGTATACATAAAAATTTAAAAAAAAAACCTTTGTAAAGAAAAATGTGTGAAAATAGTTTTGGTCTTTTTAACAAATTTTGTTTAGATTTTTAATGTTAATAGTTTTAAAATCTAAAATTTCATACAGTCTTGTTTCTGTTAGTCGAGTTCAAGATCAATGATTTTTTTCTATTTTTTTTTTGCAATAATAGAAATGTTTAAAATAGGTGTTTGCTTTAATTGCAGGCATGGTATACGGATCCGTTTCGGAAGTAGCCACACTTCTTCATCGGTAGCCATTTGCTGCAAATTATATTATCATTGCAAAAGGGGACCGATAACATTTTTTCGAATTTATTTTTTATTAAAAATTGTATATGAAATTAATGTATTTTATTATTTTTAAAATAAAAAAAAAATTGAAATTAATTATTTAATTTTTTTTTAATTATTTATGAAATTAATGTATTTTATTATTTATTTAAAACTGCTTAAAAGTATTATTTCAATTTAAAATCAATTTTTTTTAATTGTTTATGAAATTAATGTATTTTATTATCTCAACTTAAAATATTTAAAATCAAAAATTTTTTTGAAATTAATTTTTTTTTACTTAAAATTGTTTATGAAATTAATGTATTTTATTGTTCCAATATAAAATTTTTTTAAAAGTAAAATTAAAAAAAATTAAAATTGTTTATGAAATTGTTGTATTTTATTATTTCAATTTAAAATATTTAAAATCAATTTTTTTTTTTTGAAATTAAGTTTTTAATTTTTTGTTTATTTAAAATTGGTTATGAAATTAATGTATTTTATTATTTCAATATAACATTTTTTTGAAAGTAATTTTTATTAAAATTGTTTATGAAATTTTTGTATTTTGTTATTTCAATTTAAAATCAAATTATTTTTTTATTTAAAATTGTTTATGAAATTAATGTTTTTTTTATTACAATCTAACATTTTATTGAAAGTAATTTTTATTAAAATTGTTTATGAAATTTTTGTATTTTGTTATTTCAATTTAAAATTTTAAAAAAACCAAAATTTGTTTTGAAATTCATTTTTTAATTATTTTTTTAAATTGTTCATAAAATGTATGTATTTTATTATTCCAATTAAAAATTTTTAAAATCAAAAATTTTTTTGGAAATTTGTTTTTTTTTTAATTGAAGTTGTTTATGAAATTGATGTATTTTATTATTTCAATTTTAAAATCTAAATTTTTTTGAAATTTAATTTTGGAATATTTTTTTATTTAAAACTGTAATGGAATTTTGTATTTCCATTGATAAAAGTAATGTCAATTTTGTCATTGAATCAATGTAAGTGTTCATTGAATCAATGTAAATGTTCATTGAATCAATGTAAATGTTCATTGAATCAGTGTGACTATGGTGGTTAAATATGAAATTTGCCTTTCCAATTTCGATGAAAACTTGTTTCTTTCCGTGTCCTCTGGCATGTCTGTACAACTAGAAACGTTGTTACGTCGTTTAGCACGTCAACTTCTTATCCACAAGAAGACAAAAGAAAAACAACAACAACAACAAAAATGAACATGAAATCTTAGAAATGCTCTGAAACTTGGAAAACAATTGTGGTTTGGCGTTGAAGCAAACAAAAGGGCAAACAACTCAACAAATACATACATTTACATTTAAAAAACAAAAACAAAACAACCAAACTAAGTGTTTGCAGTCTTGAAAATCCAATTCAAGACAATCGATTCTAACGATCAGACAGTTTAGAGTGGAGTCCATCACCAGTTGTTGTGTAAACAGTGGAATGTTTTCTTTGATTATTTTTGTTTTTTGTAGTTCATAAAACGATCGATCGTTGCTGTTGATAATTGTGGGGAGGCGGCGGAAAACAACAGTTTACACAATTAATGTCATAAATATTCACAAGTGACACAGAAAACCAGAAAAAAAAAACGCCGCATGATGATCTACAGAAAAAAACAGTGTAATTATCAACAGCAAGAACAGTATCAGACACATACATCATCATCCTGTAGATTTTCATCATCATCATCATCATCCTGATCATGTTCATCATCTCTGTCATCAGAGCCGTCATCTGTCGCTCGGATCACTTTACATAATGGCAATTTAACAGCGGAATATGTACATTTTAAAAAGCGATGGGATGCTCTCTGGCGATGACCATATTTGTAACGACAACAACAACAGCAATGGCAACATGCAACCTTACATTTGTTGTTTTTGTTGCTGCATTGTTGTCGCCGTTTCCCATTTGTTTCCATTTCAAAACTCTAATGATTAAATGTGGACATTTTGAGATTCACACACATGTTGCTCTGCGTCGCATATGGGAGAGAGATGCCGGGGCAGACCCAAATGACTTTAACATGTCACAGTCACCGCCACATGTTGTTTATGTTGCTATCGGTTTTCTTTCTCTTCCACTTCTTTGAAAAGAATTGCTCGAAATATCACCGGGCACAGTGGCCACCGAGGGGACTCGATATGAAGATATGGAAACTGCGAGGAAATGAAATGCTGGAAATATTGCAGTGGTTAGAGAAGTTCCACAAGAGTCCGTCTATTACGAAGGACACTCAGGGAATATAGAACAGCGATACACACTCCCACATGCCGGCGTTGCTGTAGGGTGAGAATAGAGTTGGATTCCCATCAGCACCGCTCTCCTCTGTACATGGTCCAGAAGCGGCAAAGATGTCTTTGGAGCCCCTCCACTTTATGACAACGGCATTTTGGAATGAAACTAATGATTTCCCCCATAATATTATTCGTTTCGGCCCCACTGTGCCGCCCTATAGCAGTACTCGAGTTTAAAACACTTTTTTTTTTTGCAGCAGCATCAGCATCATTTGTATGCTGCTGCGTGTGACTGAATGCGGAGATGATCTGTGTCGTTGTTATTTTTTCAGCTCCTCAATGAACGAATGTGGATGGATGGATGGCTGGCTGGATGGACGGACGAATGGTTCGTTGGCTGCCTGCAATGGCTTCCATGTAATGGACGAATGGATGGAGTTCATTCATCTTACTGCTTGCAACTTATGGTAAACGCTGCCACACCAACATATGCGTTGATATGCAGATTGCAAAGATAGAAATGCAGCACAAAAACCCAGAAACTGCTTAAGATTCATCACAAACTGGAGCGAAACTTGATGTGAGTGTGTGTGTGTGTGTTTGTTCTGATGAATGACCGCAAAGGCAGGAAAAAATATGGAAAACGAAACAAAAAAGTGCCAATGATTGTTTACAGTTTTCCAATGAACGATAGAATATTTGAAATATGCAAAACGATGGACAGACGGACGCACGGACGCTATCGAGACACAGCAGATACGCATGAATAATTAATAAACCGCAACAACAACAAAAATAAATTAAATTATGTACAGCAGTGCAAAAAAAAATGAAAATGGACAACCTAAGCAAAAAAAAACAGAGATAGTGAGTGAGGTCTGGCTGGGAGGAAATGCCGTTCAAATTCCAGATATAATTTATGAATCGTTTGTTTTATGAAAACTGATTTCAATTATTTACAACAAATTTCAATTGTCTTTTGTGTGCTATCCAGAATTCAATAGAATCGTAGCACTTGAAATCTTCTTAATATATATTTACCCTCGACACTGATTCACTGACTCTGTCACGCAGTACGTAGGAATTTAAATAGGCATTCTATAATTTTAATTTTCTATAAATAATAATAATAAAAAAAATAATATTTTTTTTTTTACAAAATTTTTTTTTTCAACATTTTTTTTTTCCACAAAATTTTTTTTTCAAGAAAATTTTTTTTTTCCACAAAAAATTTTTTTTTTTTCAAGAAAAAATTTTTTTTTCAACAATTTTTTTTTCCATATTTCAACGGGCGCCACAGGCGCATTACAAATTACTAGTTATTCAATGTTTAGTCTATAACAAAATAAAGGGTCCACCTTCTAACATTTGTTTTTTTCACCTAATGCTTATTTCGTTTTCGTTATCGGGCCATGTTGAACCAATTTTTGTTTACAAAAATTGAAGAGGAGGATATTGGCAACATTTGGTTTCAACAGGACGGCGCTACGTGCCACACAGCCGAAGCTACACTCGATGTTTTCCGCCCTGTTTTCGAGGATCGCATTATCAGCCGCAGAGCTGATGTCCTTCTTCTACTTTATGGCAGCCATTTGAATGAAATTATTTTCCATTATTAACCGGAAGGATTGTACTTTCAAATAAAAAAAGAAATTTGAGAAAATATCCATTAATTTTTTTATAGAATTTTCCAAAAAAAACAAAGTTATTTGGCGGACCATGTATTTACAAGTATGAGCAGGGCCAAGGGAAAGTCAATTCAGTTGGGTTATATGACCTCAGTTTTCAAACAGATTGCAACTACAGATATTTCTACGAACGAGACAGGAATTTCTATGACAGACGTAGTGATATCTGGAATTAGCAGACGTACTACCCAAGGACAAGGCAGTGGGCCGACGTTCGAAGTCCCATTCGAACTCTTCCTATAGATGACAGCTGTGGTATTTTCTACGAACGTTCTATTGAATTTATATTAAACTAGTAAGTTGTAATGCGCCTATGGCGCCCGTTAATTTGCTTGAGAAAGTATTTGTTACTTAATTTTAAAAATTTTGTAAAAAATATTTTGAGAAAACTATTTTGTAAAAAAAAATTTCGGAAAAAAATAAAATTGGAAAAAAAAAATTGTGGAAAAAAAATTTTTGCTGAAAAAAAAATTTTTGTTGAAAAAAAAAAAATTTTGTTGAAAAACAAATTTTTGTGGAAAAAAAACTATTTTGTTGAAAAAAAAAATGTTTGTAGAAAAAAAAAAATTTTGTTGAAAAAAAAAATGTTTGCTGAAAAAAAAAATTTTTGTTGAAAAAAAAAATTTTGATGAAAAAAAAATTTTGTGGAAAAAAAAAATTTTTGTAAAAAAAAAATTGTAAAAAAAAATTTTGGTAAAAAAAAATTTGGGGAAAACACAATTTCTGTCCAAAAAAAAATATTATTTTTTTATTATTATTATTTATAGAATTATTATAGAATGCCTATTTAAATTCCTACGTACTGCGTGACAGAGTCAGTGAATCAGGGAATCAGTGTATCAGTGAATCAGTGTCGAGGGTAAATATATATTAAGATACTAACAGACATCTAGAGTTTGGATATTAATCCACATTACCATACAAATTTAAAACCCTTTGTTAAGAAAAATAGATTTTAGAATAGAAAGATTTTTCAGCGTGTAGTTAAATTCCATTTACTAGTCGAAATATTCAAATATGCTTTGAAGATGTGTTCAATATCCAAACGTTTCTAAAGAAACCATGAATACCACTAGGACTACATATTAAAAACTAGGGCGATCTTTGTATTTGCATGAAATGTTCTCCCATATGTCCGCACTGCAAAAAAAAAACACAAAATATTGTTTTGAGACAAAGAGACAAAGTGTATTTTCGGTGGTTGCTTCAAGTCCGTGTTTAGCGAGAATTATCCTCATTTGATTTGGCTCATTTGCAACCTGAACATGGAACCGATCGTGTATTCATGATTTCAAATATGGACAAAGTTCATAAATTCCCCACATACGCCACGAATTGGCCTGGAATGCGCATGAAACCAATTCCGACAGTGGCCAGAACCAATTGGAATAAATCTTCATAAAATGACACCCAACAACAAGTGCCTTAAAACAGTAAGAAAAAAACTATTTCCAATATCAGACCCATCGAATTGAAAACACTCGAAATTGTTCATATGGAATACCAAAAAACAAACAGAAACTGCATCAAATCTACAAAATGTTTAGGAGAAAACGAAGAAGAAGCAGCAAAAAGGGTAAGATTGGCAAAAACGCTAGCGCCAAATGGTTTTTGTTACTCCGAAACTGACTGCATTTGGTGTGTATGCATGGGTGAGGTGGTAAAAACTGAGTTCATTGTTTTAAGCGTTTTCGGTTTTATTTTGCGCTGTCTTTGTTGCCGTTTGCCGCCTATCGTCTACGACTACGCCGAAGTATTATTTCATTGTTTTGTGAATATTTCTTGTCGATTTTTTTTTTCCACAAATGTTTCTATTGTGTAACCCACCGATCAAACTTGGTATATTAGGCATGTTTTATTATAGATGCCGTTGCTTTTTTGTTGGTATTTTTTTACTTTGGCTGTGGCTGACTGAACGACCAACGTCTATAAAATATCAAACAGTTTGGCAGTAACTTTGTGTTTGTGCAATTAATTTCACCCGTAGAGGTTTTTGGTCTTCAAGTTTTTTTTTTCGTCTGGTTTTTGTTATTGTATTTATAGGACTAAAAAAATTAAGTACAATAAGGTAATAAAGCAAAATTCTCACGTGCTTTTCTCAGAGTCATAGAAATTGAAAACTAAGTGTAAGTATTTGTAAAGATATTTTGGAAAAGTTTTAGTTTGTTTTTTTTTTTAGTTGTCAACATCGAAATCCGAAACACACTACATCATGAGTAGGCTAACAATCAAAGGCAAAGGAATACATAGGAACTTGAATAAGCGCACGCCCTTTAATTGCCAACATCCTTTAGATGAAAATAAATATTAGTAACGATGATTCTAGGGGATTTTCAATGCGCTGTACTTCGCTTAAACGAAAATACGCTTTATTGAAAAAGCGTTTATGTGAAACACAAATTTAATGCAGACAACAAATTTTATGAGATACGAACACCGCCTAAGAGAAATTCTTGCAACACATTAAAGTACATACACAAGAATTGAGTGCCCAAGAAATAATAGAGCCTCTCCTCCTCTAGAACTTTTGCACTCTAAGGTAGCGATATGTAGACCGGCGTTAAAACAACAGGTCCCAAATTATATTATAATACAAATTATATTATAAATAGCTCACGGATTTGAGAGAAGCTCGCATTGCAGAAATATTGTGAGAAAGATTTACAATTTTAAAGATTTTATAAAGCGAATAAAATAAAAGAATTGTCAATTTCGGCTTTTGCATTTATGTACCACGGACATTTTGAGAAATTTCACGATTGTGTTGGATGTTAAAAAAAACAGACCGGACCAGAGGCCTAAGTGCCGCATTCAAGTACATTTGGATCACAGCAATCGTTATCGTATTTAAAGTGTGCGAAGATCATTTCGATAACTCATTTGCCATCGAAAACGAAACCAAATATTGCTGAGAGGCCATAGAAATGGGTAATTATTGAAAATCTCATAATTTCTGAGGTAAATACAGTGAGTTATCTCATATGGGTAATTATGTGAATACCGTTAATTACCTCATATGGGTAATTATGCGAATACCGTTAATTACCTCATATGGGTAATTATACGAATACCGTTAAATACCTCATATGGGATTTTATACGAATACCGTTAATTACCTCATATGGGTAATTCTACGAATACCGTTAATTACCTCATATGGGTAATTATTTTTTAACTAGTAAGTTGTAATGCGCCTACGGCGCCCTTTGAAATATGGAAAAAAAATTTTGTTAAAAAAAAAAATTTGTGGAAAAAAAAATTTTTGTGGAAAAAAAAATGTTGTTGAAAAAAAATTTTGTTGAAAAAAAAAATTTTTGTTGAAAAAAAAAATTTTGAAAAAACATTTTTGTAAAAAAAAAAATTGTTGTTGAAAAAAAAATTTTGTAAAAAAAAAAAAATTTAAAAAAAAAAAATTTTGTAAAAAAAATTTTGGTAAAAAAAAAATTTGGGGAAAACACAATTTCTGTACAAAAAAAAAATTTATTTTTTTTAATTATTATTATTTATAGAAAATTATAGAATGCCTATTTAAATTCCTACGTACTGAGTGACAGAGTCAGTGAATCAGTGTCGAGGGTAAATATATATTAAAAGATACTACGAGCGGCAAGGTATAGGAGTAAATCGAGGAGTTACCATCTCTTGTGAGTTCAACGAGAAGACGTCGGGTTAGAAGATCTCCCTCTGATTCTCTGGTCACAGGGGGCTTTAACCAGGACAAACTTCGTTTACGAGGTCTTGGGGGTTAACACGAGGTGAAGAATAGGGGTTTTCTCAAAACCTCACTCAGCCACTATTGATGTGACGGTCATGTTGAGAACACGTCCGAATCTAGCCATAATACGTGGTTGGCGGTTACTCAAGACGAAAGGAAGAAATCGGGATAGAGCTCCCTCTGATCATTTTGTCACAGACGACAAAAAGTGCGAGTAACTTGGCTGGCTACGCCTTTTTCTGGTAAGCATGGTTGGCAGGGAATTATGGTATCGGCTGAAAGTCTCGTCTATCATTATAGATCATAGGAGGGATATAACTCCCCCTAGAGCAGTTAGGAAGCCATGGGCATGGCTTTATGACAACATCATGACGATTAGACCGTAACACTTTTGTGTTGACCCTTGTACCTGAATAATTGCTTTCTCACGATCGATGCTTAACTTGTTGGTGACCAGTAAGGCGTTTATTTTATTCATAAAATGTGTGTTTAGTTGGCATTTGGAAAAGTAACTTAAACTTGAAAGACTCTGTACAAATTATATCACCGATTTGTGAGAGGGCAATGTGTATACACGACCACAATAGAGAAATCTGAAATTTGGATCACATTAAATTTGGATAATACGCTTTTGTCAATATTTCTCTGACAAAGTCCACAAAGACCTTACCCAATAATTGTACACCTGTACCCAACCAGTGTAGGGTACACCATCAGGCAAAACTCATTTTGAACTACAATACCACACGTGTGTTGCTGCTGTTCAATTTTGGTAACAGGCGGCCAAACAAACTAAAAACTAACAGAAACGATTTGAATTCATAATTAGAAAAGACAAAACATAAAACAAAAAAAACGTCGACTGCAGACATGTGCTGGCGATAACAAAGTAAAAGTTGTCTTAAAGTAAACAAACCTTTGCCGATCGAAGACATTAAATAATGGTTAACATCAAATTTGGCCAACAACCGAAGAAGAAAACATAAACGGAACGTGATTCCAATCAAAGTAAACAAATTAAAACGAAAGAAACAAGGAAAATAGTTCGACTTACATGAGATTGTATGTGTTGTAAAACGGTCAGAAAGGCGATTTTGGAAATTATAATAAAAAAATATGCATACCTGAAATGAAATAAAAACAATAGTAAAAAATGAAATTATTACACAAAAATCAAATAAAAAAAAAATTTAAATTAAATTAAATTTTATTTCGGTTTTGTTAATGAGTTTAAAAAAAGCCGTTGTTCGATTGAGACGGAAACATTTGATTTTATTTGAAACTCAAAAAACAATTTGAGTTTATTATGAAAAAAATTAAATTATTAATAAATTATTACACAAAAATCAAATAACAAAAAAACTTTTTTAAATTGAAAATAAAATTAAATTTTATTTCGGTTTGTGTTTATTGTTAATGAGTTAAAAAAAAAGCCGTTTTTCGATTGAGACAGAAACATTTGATTTTATTTGAAACTCAAAAAACAATTCGAGTTTATTATGGAACGGTTGTTTGCTTTAAAAGGCATAAATCACTTTGGCAAACTGTAATTAGCTAACAATTAAATTAAACATTTTTCACCGTTCACTCTGAGAACTGTCCGTCCAGCCATCCATCTGTCTATCTACGCCATGGAGACCTGATATCCCGCCACCATACGATTTACCCTTCGCATCACTCCCATCATTTCACTTTCCCAGTCGCATTGCCTTATTTAGTGGCTAAATATCTCTAGGTGGAGAATGAGTGCTGCTGTTGTCGTCTTAATAGTTTTCAGTCATCAATTTCTAACAATAAAACGTGACGTTTTTTTTTTCGTTTCATACAAAACAAGATATTTGAATACATTTGCCTTGGCCCTCGTCGTCTCCCCACACTTGCGCCCGTTGCCGCATTACATATCAGTTTCACTTTTCTTGGTGTAACAAAGTGGTTTTGTGATTGAAAATTATTTCAAATGTTTGTATTTTTGCTGTTGTTGTTTATATAAATTTAGACAAAAAGACCGCAAAAGCTAGAAGTTTTTATTAAAAACATGTGGTGAGCATCGTTGGCAGTTAATTTTCTACGGATTTGTTGAAAGTGGAAAGTTTGTGCTTCAGTTTGGAATGTTGGAGAGTGAGGAGAACTTTAGTTTCCAGGGTGGAGGAGCATAAACTGGAAGAGATGTTTGGCTAGGCGGTGAAAACGGTGGAGACTCAAGTCTGGTACCATGGGCAGTTAAGTGTCATCGGAACTTCCTACGACCTGACTGTTCTGATCTCTAATACAGGGTTCTCCAACAAGAGGTGTTATTTTGAATCACTCTGTATTTTAGCAGCTGTCACTTTTGAAGATTTCATTCTTTACATTTGACAAGTAGAAACTACGCCATTACTAAAAATGGAGCGATACACGCTTCAACAACGCATTGAAATTATTAAAATTCACTACAAAAATTATGAAAATCTTGCAGTCACAGATCGCAAAACTAAAGCATTTTTGGGTCGTCGTGAAGCACCTTGTCCGACCGCAATACAGAAATTGGTGGACAAATTCGAGCTGTTCGGACAAGTTAGTGATGTGAAGAATAAAACCCGTGCACGTCGCTCAAGAATTGGAATTGGGCATTCCTCAAACATCATTACACTGTTTTTTGCATAAAGACTTGGATCTTAAGGCTTATAAAGTTCAGTTAACACAAGATCTCAAGTCGGCCGATCATCAACAACGTCGTGTCTTTGCTGATTGGGTCCTTGAAATGCATGAAAATGATCCGGAATTCCATCGAAAAATCATCTTGACTGATGAGGCCAATTTCCATCTCGGTGTCTACGTCAACAAGCAAAATTGTCGCATCTGGGGTCTCGGAAAAGCCAAGCGTAATTGTTGAGAAGCCTCTCCATCCTCAACGTGTGACTGTTTGGTGCGGCAGGGTCATTGGACCTTACTTTTTCGAAAATGAGGTTTCGAGTGATGATTAATGACTTTTTTTGGATGATATTTTATGTGGACAACGTTTACTTTCAACACGACGCCGCTACGTGTCAGACAAGCAACGAAACCATTGCTCTAAAACTAGAAATCCATTCTTTTCATAGTTCATGGCTACATAAAATCTATTATCGATTCTTTCAAAGTGTTTACATTGTATCCAATTTCATTTTCAATTTTTCGTCTTTCCAAAAGCGATCCCTACAAAAAATGGAAACACTTAAATCGTATGTGAAGTACTCAGATATATGAGATCATACTCGTGAGATTGTTCCCTTCAATTTTTAATTGCTTTCCTTCACAACGTTTCCCAAATTAGACTACACCCTTGGGTGTGTGAGGGAAAATATTTCCCTCTTGTTATTTTCCTGGTCGTTTCGTCATATTTTGTTGTGATTATTTTCGTGGTTACACACGTGTCATTGACACATATTGGGGATCGTTGAAAATTTGAAATAGAAAAATAACAAAAAAAAGTATCATGGTTAATTGATTTTTTCCCCTCGCGCCAGTTTTCTCTAGTGCCCTGCTCCAAATTGACGAAGGCGATTGATATTCCCATGATACTCATCAGCCTGCATAGGGAAGAGAGATACACACACACACACGCACACACATCAGTGTGAGTGATTAGGAGTGAGTGCGCGTGCAGGCTGGTTTAAGTGGCTGTTGTGAGGAAGGAATCAACAAAGATTGTTTATTGATCAGTGCGTAATGGAGAGGAGCCATTTAATAAGTGTCACTGATTTGAAGGGGGAAACGGATTCGAAAGTATTTATTTTTAGGCATGTGCATTGATAATGATGTCTGCCAAGTGGCAAAGGTTACAAGAGAAGGGCCTGTGGTATAATTGGAAAATCGTTTTGCATGTGAATTTATTTTCAGATTGACTTTCAGACAACATCTGCTCAAATTACTGGTCCTTCACCGACAATTATTTGTACATTTAGTCGTCAGTTAAGTTTATCTTAAATGGAATGTAGCATTTTTTGTATTGAAATCAATGTTTCTGTATATATTTTGTTTTTGTTTCGGGCAATTCATCAGCGACTTAACCTTTAATGTTCCACTTTAAAGTAATAATTTAATTGTAATTATTGACTTGTTAAATGTTAGGTTTATTATTTATTCTCTCATAGATGGGTAATATAGCTAAAAGTTATGCGAGGTCGTATCACAATCATGCTGTTGTCTTTTACACCAAATTCGTTGTTGTATTAAAAAGCATTGGCAAATATGAATTCTCTCTCAAAAAAAAAAAAAATAATGTGCACCTACTAGTGGTATATTATTATGTCTGCGGTACGTGCAATAACAAGCCAAATAGAAATTATGCTAAATTCAAGTATAACCAAACTCAAATTTACTACAATTGAGGTACACACGCCAGTATACAAGTATCACTGACTCTATTTGACTCTAAATATCAGAGTTTGATGAATGCGTACACATTTCTTAGCATTCAACATAATACTGTATGTTTGTGCATCCAAATTAAGTAAATCGTTCTTTAATTAAATTATTTTAAAATGCATAAAAAATTTTTTGTTTCCAAAATTTTTTTTTAACAAAATTTTTTGTTTCCAAAATTTTTTTTTTTACAAATTTTTTTTTTTCAACAAAAATTTTTTTTCTATAAAAATTTTTTTTTCGAAATTTTTTTTTTCAACAAAAATTTTGTTTTTTCAACAATTTTTTTTTTAAACAAAAATTTTTTTTTTCAAGAAAATTTTTTTTTTTCAACAAAATTTTTGTTTCAACAAAAAATTTTTTTTGAGCAAAAATTTTATTTTCATCAAAAAATTTTTTTTTTAACAAAAATGTTTTTTTCCAGGAAAAAATTTTTTTTTTCAACAAAATTTTTTTTCCATATTTCAACGGGCGCCATAGGCGCATTACAACTTACTAGTAATATTATATTTTTGTGTACTCAAATTAAGTAAATTATCGATCTTATGATGAAAAGAGAAAAATAAAATTTAACCGGATATGACTGCTATGCCTAAATTTATAATAGTAGTATTACTTTAAATTAGTAAATAAGTCCATAAATAAATCATAAAGCGACCTGGTAGGCAAGTTGGTAGGGTGCTTGCCCATCAGCGTGGGGGTTGTGTCGCTGCAAAAAATCAAGCCATATGAGCAATGGTTTCGAAAAAGCAAGGACCAATGATCCCGCCGGATCATAAACCGCACCAAACAGTCACAAGTTGAGGATGGAGAGGCTTCTCAACAATAACTCTTGGCTTTTCCAAGACCCCGATGCGACAATTTTGCTTGTTGGCGTAGTCACCGAGGTGGAAATGGGCCTCATCAGTCAAGATGATTTTTCGACGGAATTCCGGATCATTTTCATGCATTTCAAGGACCCAATCAGCAAAGACACGACGTTGTTGATGATCGGCCGACTTGAGATATTGTGTTAACTGAACTTTATAAGCCTTAAGATCCAAGTCTTTATGCAAAATACGGTGTAATGATGTTTGAGGAATGCCCAATTCCAAAGAACGACGAGGAATGGACAAACCTGGGTTTTCTTCAACACTTTGAGCTACAGCAGCAATATTCTCAGTTGTTCTTGAGCAACGTCCACGTGTTTTAGTCTTCACATTACTAAATTGTACCCACACCTCGAATTTTTCCACCAATTTCTGTATTGCGGTCCGACAAGGTGAAAATGCTTTAGTTTTGCAAACTGTGACTGCAAGATTTTCACCATTTTTGTAGTGAATTTGGATAATTTTAATGCGTTGTTGAAGCGTGCATCATTCCCTTTTTAGTAATGGAGTAGTTTCTACTTGTCAAATGGCAAAGAATTAAGGCTTCAAAAGTGACAGCTACCGAAATACTGGGTGATTGAAACAAAGAAGAATGTTGTGTTACTACGAATGAATTTCATTCAAGTCAACTTTAATGTGTGCTGCAGCGTGGGGCTGCCATCAAAAGGATGACCTAATTCTCTGCCTACGGCGATATTTCGAAACAAAGGTGTTTTAGAAATAAATATCATGGATATTGGTTAGACACTTCAGGCAAAAAATACTGTAGACTGGCAGCTTCTACCAGCTTATATCTTTTTAACTGGTGACCGAAATCCAGGTCCAATCAAATCTAAGTAAAATTGTTTATGCATTCAAATCATGAAATTACTTATTTTAAGTTTAAATTACAGCTGCGAATTAAGACCTGCCACATTTCTAGACTCACTTGTAGTCCTCTCGGAAAAAAAATGTGAAGCAGATGTTCAACGGAATTTCAGCCCAAGTGTTCACTTGGGCACTGTTTTGTAAGCTACTAAGTTAAGTAGGGATTCACAATGGACTCTGGACTCTATGGTTGGCCGAGTGGAGATGCATCTTCGGAGACTCCACAATTCCTTACTTTGCAGTTGCAATTGTTTTTTTTTGTGTGGGGGTTACAATTGATCTTCTGAACATTAGCAAATGAACAGATTTGTATGCTTCCCCTTTGTTTAGGTTACACAAAAGTAATTAAGTAAACTAAAGATGTATTTAAAAAAATTATCTTTTATTCACTCCCATTTCAGAAGTGTGTTGCCAGCTAACGGATTTTCTTTAATACGTTTGTTGTTTTTGTTTAAAGTCGACTCTTTGGAATTCCTTTTGTATTTGGAATTCTTCTTAAAACATATGTATGTTGAAAAAAAAAACAACATGTTTTTTTTTTATTTGAAGTTTTGTGTTTTCTTCTGATTATTATTTATTAGTATTTTTTCCACTTCGTTTTTGCATTACAAAACGCATTTCACTTTGAAAGAAACAACTTTCGCCGTCAAACATAAATAAACCAAAACAACCGTAAGAGAAAAACGCACAAATGAAATCAGAAACCAACTCACACGGTCAAAAACAAATGAACACAAAAACTGAACAGAAGAAGATGGAAGAGAAAAACACACACACACACCGGCAATACTACAAACATTTCAGAAACCGACGGACAGACAGACAAACAAGTATCTTCTCTCAAGTAGAAATTCCACATCAGAAAATATTCGAATAGTTTCCAAAGTTAAATACGGGTATGGGGCTGTATCCAACCGCCGCCGCCCAAAATTACCCAGACGAGACGACAAAAAAAAAAATTAAATGAAATTAACTCTTACACATCAGCACATGTAATGAATGCCGCCTCCCGCCAGCCAGTGTTGGTAAGTAGTACTGACACTGTTGACTCTGTCGTCTGTGATTATGATCGCCGCGATGATCTATCCCACACTTGGTCGATCACTACAACTGCCGGTGAATTTGTTTAATTCGTCCGCCAATGAGGCTTTACATGTTAACGTCTGTATGTAACTCAGTCTATCCTTCCGGGTGCGTACATCAGTGTGGCACGAGGTCGCAATGATAAGTCTGGTAGAGAAGTAAATCAATGAATGCATATCTATTCAATCTTCCAGGATTAAAAAAACTTCCCATAGGGAATTTATCGCAAGGGCAATCACAAAAAAGAAATGATAGAGAAATAAAGAAAAAAACAAAACAAAATATTGTTTGTTTTTTGCAATTTCCTCAGACAAATTTTAAACCAGGAATTATTTCACCTAAGAGATGTTGGAATGCATTCATTTGTGACATAGCTTGGCCTAATTTGTCAGATCAGATTGAATTGCCTGGAATGTTGGTCCGCCTTGGCATTGCCTACGTACTTACATTGTAATTAGACAATCTGTCTCCGGGAAAAAAATCCCAGCAAATCCCGTCACGGGAGTTTAAGGAATATTTTAACAAACAAATTATGATTTGTTTTTTCTCAAGCTCAAGTGTTTGTCTCCGCAAAATATGGTGGATAGAAAATTGAGTTTCTCTTTGTTCTTAGTATTTTTCAATTGCAATCTTAATATATATTTACCCTCGACACTGATTCACTGACTCTGTCACGCAGTACGTAGGAATTTAAATAGACATTCTATAATTCTATAAATAATAATAATAAAAAAAATATTTTTTTTTTTACAGAAATTGTGTTTTCCCCAAAATTTTTTTTTTCCCAAATTTTTTTTTTACAAATTTTTTTTTTTACAAAAATTGTTTTTTACAGAATTTTTTTTTCAACAAAAATTTTTTTTTCAAACAAATTTTTTTTTTTCCACAAAAATTTTTTTTTTCAACAATTTTTTTTTTATTCAACAAAAATTTTTTTTTTCAACAAAAATTTTTTTTTTTCCCACAAAAAATTTTTTTTTTCAACACAATTTTTTTTTTCAACACAATTTTTTTTTTCAACAAAAATTTTTTTTTCAACAAAAATTTTTTTTCAACAAAAATTTTTTTTTCAACAAAAATTTTTTTTCCACAAATTTTTTTTTTACAAAATATTTTACTCAAAATATTTTTTACAACATTTTTAAAATTAAGTAACAAATACTTTCTCTAGCAAATTAACGGGCGCCATAGGCGCATTACAACTTACTAGTTCTTTAATATTGAATTTTTCCACAATTGTTGTACGACCCCTCAAAATGGCCAAGTAAATAAAGTCTTTTTCCGTTTTTTTTTTTTTTTTGAATTCCTTTTCATCAATTATTGCATAACTTCATGTGATTATTGTTGAAAACGAAATGAAAATTAAATAATTTCACTTTTCGTTTCAGGCGAATTTGACGGTTTAAACGGCAGAGCAAGGACAGAACGGGCGTACGGAAGACGAAGAAATAGGTGATGGCCTTTGCTGTTTGCATATTTAAAAAAAAAAGTATTGCAACTTCCTCTTTTCACACATTTCAATTGTTTGCTTCGGTCTCTTTGGTACAGTTGTCTGTTCGTGGCTTCTGTTTAATAATATTTTAATTATTTCCTTTTTGTTACACTTAATTGACTCTGCCTGTCTGTATTTACCTTTGAGGCTTATTTCGTTGTGTTGTTGTTTTATTATCATTTCTTTGTTTTTCTTAAAGTTAAAATAGTTGAAACCCCAATGCGTGACTGTGGATTTTTTTTTTGTTGAAATGAAATTTAAATTTTTGTTTTCATACTTTAAGTGCCGACAAACAGGAAAGTTTAAACTTCGATATGAAAAAAATTTTAATTAACATTTTTTTACTTCTGTGTTTCCTTACAAAATTATTGACTTTTTTTGGTCGGTTTTTTTAACTTAAACTTGATACTTAAATATAAGTTTTTTTTTAAAATATTTTCTGAAATATTTTATTTTACTCGCTTACGTACGGTTTTGTTTGTTTTGTGAAAGTGTTTTTCACGTGTGTACTTTGGGTAGGAAGGGAAACTTGAAGTTTGCAATGAAAAAAAAAACAAACAAGTACCAGTGCGCAATTGAAATTGCAACTGATGGCCAAGATTGACCAACTGATACCGCAATCAGACAAATCGATAATGGGTGTTTGGTGAAATGTTTGAAGATAACTCAATGCTACAAAAAAAAACATAATCCTGAAAAAACATCTCCTGAAAAAACATCTCCTGAAAAAACGTAAAAACTGACTTAGGCCATTATGTCTGGTGACGACAGATTATTAAAAGAGCACACACATGTTACATTTGCCAATGACATGATGAATTGGACATTTGTGAAGAGGTAAGGAATGAGTGACGAAACGGTCCCAGGTGCTGATGAGAGCCTGTAACCGCAAGACTGTTCCGACTAACAAAAACCCCATCGGTTTTTTAGTTCAAAAATAAATTTACAAATTAAAAAAAAACCTTTTGTCAGCCTTAAAAGGCCACATAAAACTCTATTACCCCCCAAACAACCCAGACTCCCCCTCGTCGCACTTTCCTTTCCATGTCCACAGATGGGCAATCCATCATCTCATTGGCAAATGTAAATGTAACATCTCTGTTTCTTCTCTTGGTTTTCTTTTTGAATTCCAGTAACTGAAGTGAAATCTGTGCGGGCCATAAAAATCATCGCAAATACACTTGAATATAATTTCCAACCCAATAATTTATGACCACACAAAAAGTTTTACTTTAATCTCTCTCGCCGGCTGGTACGTTTAAAATAAAAAAAAATAAAAAAATATATATTTTAAATTCCTTTACAGAAAACCCGTTTGTTTTCTGTATCGACAGTGCGAACGTAAGCGTTTCTTGATAATAAAAAAAAAAACGAAAAAAAAAAATAAAACTCCCCAACGTATAAATGTTTTAATACGCAGAAAAAAAATGTCATTACATTTCCATGTTTATATTTATAACAACAGCAAAAAAAAACAAGAAACACCAACAACATGTACAAGATGTACAAGATGAAGAAGCAGATGACTACAATGTTGTTACAGGTTGTTTAAATAAGTTGTTTTTTAGTCGTCGTCCCGCTGCTCCGTCTGGAAAATACTCTGCTGCAACTGACCACAAAGCGATCATAATGAAGAAGAACAAGCAGCAATGCTGCAGTCATTTTTCCCAACAAACACTCAGTGGTATTAAAATCTGATATCCAAGAGCAGTAAAGTGGAATTGTGCGATAAGAAAACCCCCATGTCACTGGCGAACTTTTCCATGGTAAATAAAACTTGTAGTCGGATCCGAGCAATTTTTTCGACTCCAGACTTCGACTCCGGGTAAATTTGTCAGACTCCGACTCCAGGACTTCGACGATTAAGGGCCAATAAATGAGATCGTAGTTAAACCACGATTATGTAAAACGTTTGTGAGTAGTCAGTCAAAATAATCCACATGTTCGGCTGGTGATGTGGAAACACTCACACTTTTAAAATGCTATTAAACTTTTGTGGTGGATTTTGGTCACACAGGATTTTTAGAAAAAATATGAGAATTAAAAAAACTCTGCTAAATGAACTTTGGCACGGGCAAAAGACACCTGTATGGAACTGGTGGTGGTCGGAAACCAATTCCAACACCATCAAAATTACAGAGCAGCTTTATTTGTTTAATTTGTGGAATTTGGTGAACCAAAATAACTTTGATTCTTCTTCTTCTTTCGTTGAGTTCTGTCACAATCATATGGCTATTAAACTCGTGTTTAAACGCCCAATATTGGACGATTAAAGGTAGACGAACAAATAATGAATTTTATGGTTAACTCCAGTTTAAACGAAGACCAGCCTTAAATCATTAACCGTAACATTCCATCTAAAGAAAAGCACTTACACTCCAGGCATTAACATTACACGGTAATCTCATGGGAGGTAAGTACTATGAGGGAGAGAGAGAGATATACCATTTAACAGCGTCCTGTATTCTGAAATTTTTGAGTATTTTAAGTATTGAAGGGCACACAGTGGTGGTCCAGAATCCATTTCTATCCATCAAAAATCTCTAACATTTTTGAGTTCTCTAAAACTCAAGGATTGAGCGATTATTTTAAGATATTAAAATTAAACATTCGAAAACTGAAAGTGGGAGAGAGATTGGGAGAGATAGCGAGAGGAGCGAGAGGGGAGAGAGAGTAAGACAGAGACAAACAGAGGGAAATAAAGAGAGAGAGAGAGAGAGAGAGAGAGAGATATAGCGAGAGAGATATGGAGATATAGCGAGAGTGTGAGAGATAGAGCGATGGAGATAGAGAGAGATGGGGAGACTGAGAGAGGGAGAAATCGGAGAGAGAGATAGATAGGGAGATAGAGCATGGGAGAAAGAGAGAGGTCATAAAAATAAACATCTTAATATATATTTACCCTCGACACTGATTCACTGACTCTGTCACGCAGTACGTAGGAATTTAAATAGGCATTCTATAATTTTCTATAAATAATAATAATAAAAAAAATTAAGTTTTTTTTACAAAATTTTTTTTTTTACAAAATTTTTTTTTCCAAATTTTTTTTTTTCAGCAAAATTTTTGTTTTCCACAAAATTATTTTTTTTCAACAAAATTATTTTTTTTCAACAAATATTTTTTTTTTAAAGAAAAAAATTTTTTTTCAACAAAATTTTTTTCTCCATATTTCAACGGGCGCCATAGGCGCATTACAACTTAATAGTTTCATAATAATGAAGAACTGACAAATTAACACTTTCTAAGACACTGCCACTAATTACCTGTTTATGTCGCTATTAAGAAGTCATTATTTTTTGCTTAAAATCCAGGCTGATGGTAATGCTTTCACGGTAAAGTAAATGGTAATGTAAATGGGTAATGCTTTCACGGTAATGTAAATGGGTAATGCTTTCACGGTAATGTAAATGGTAATGTAATGAGATGTGGTTATGGGAAACTAGAATGAGATGTTATGCGGGAATTACATCAAATCGACTAAGGTTTGCTTTACTGAGACATACAACATTCTTAAAGAGAAAGAATAACTTATAACTCGTGAATTTTAGAAAATTTAAAACAATTACGTATTGTTTTAATTTTATGTGGTGAAGTCTAATGTGTCTCACAAATTTTTGTCAGTATGGGAAATAACGATAAATGTACGAAATGTAATGACTGATCATATTTGTGGCACATTATATAAAACAATATTTTGAATGTTATTTTAGATTTATTAGGTTAATGGCCAATTAGCTAATGCTTTTGAAAACGCCCATTAAAATTTGTGTTCGCAAAAAGCCAAGAAAGCAACAACAAAAAATCACTAATTACACGATTTGTATGTAATTCACCAAATTTGCGGGATTTAAAAGTTCAATAATTGGAAAATGATGTAAGCACGTCATGGCTGAATTAAAAAAAAATGCCACAAACAAAAAGCTTTATCAATAATATCAAAATTGTAGTAAAACAGAGTTTATGGGCCGTTAGGTTTAAACAAAATAATAATAAATGGCATTTTTATAACAACTCAATTAAAATCCAATATGAACACTTTTACCCCCGGGCTGTTCATTCAAATCGGGTTAACGCCATTAAATCGGGTTACACTGTTGGAATGACCCCCCGCCCCGCCCCACAGAGATGATCTCAATTTTGGCTAAGAGTATAACAACAACACTGCCATTCATAACAGAAATTCTTAAAACTTCTTATAATTATAAGATAGTATCGACATACAGACATTCTTAACGATATGAATTCGTTACATACAAATATTTCTAAGTGATGAACGCAGTCATTGTTGAAAATCTCATTAACTTCATTAAAATCAAATTAAAACGGACCGAAGACAGTTCAGTTGGCAAAGATAAAATAAAACGGTTTTTTTTTTTCGTTATTTGTTGGTTTTCTATCTCTGATTTTCTTTGTACACGAATGAAGATAGAAAAACAAAACGCTATGAAATATAAATTATATACATACATACGAGGGTGGAGTATTGTCGGCGCGGCAACAGTGGAGCGTTATAGTAGGAGAGTTTCACAAACGAATATGGAGGCTGATGGATAATATGCGTCAATGGCACCACGCGCCGCTAGCGTCCTTAGTAAAGTGAAAAACTAGAAAAAAATATATTTGGGTTTCGCATGTAACAGACTTTCTTTCTCTGTCGAAAATATAAAACGACTGCGTCCATCACCTTGCGATACAAATTTCAACACTGGACTCTCTTCCCACTTTACTGAAAATATTGACAACTAAACGAGTCCTCAAATACCCACTAACTTATTACTCAACCCTCGTATGGACGGCGACAAAAAGAAAAGAAATGCCTTATGATCTATTGACATGAATTATTGCATATTGAAACGTTGCCCCAACGCGCTTCGGTTTTGATTGGTTGGTGCGGACAAGACGGAGGAATGGAAATGCTGAATGTATTTCTTGATTAGAAAACATCATCGAAACGATCAATCAAAGTGTCATTTCTTGTGTTCGGGTTTTCGGTTATATATTTCTTTTTCCAAACAGAGATACAAATGGGGAGTACATACTCCAAATGCGCACATGTCGACGTATTAGTGGCGTTTTACAAAAATTATTACGATTTAATGGAAATGTTTGCAACATTTGTTGGCGATTTTCTCTGGCGCATAGAAATGGAAATTACTGGTTCAAGTCGAATTTCTTTTGCGTATGAAAGTGTTTTTCTTGTTGTGTTTTTTGTTTTCATTCACCGAACAATTTCACTAAATTTAGAAAAAGTTCATAAAATGCCAGAGCGGTCAGCTGACGGCTAATGAACGGAATTCGAACATATGTATATGTTGCATTTCTGGGAAACAAACGCTATTCGTATGCAAAGGGGAAATGTCTGTTGGCTATTTAGTCATCATCATGCATTTATATTCGAATAACAAGAATCCAACGTGCGTTTAGCGAGTTTTGTATCCACAGATTGTGGATGGACTCAGAAATCGCCGACCCATCTGACTCATGGGTATTGAACCCCATATGCTGTTAGGTGAGTTCGCTATCAACCCCTGTTAGTCATCACCTACAATTGGAACTGATAACAAAATACAAGAGAAATCGATGGGAATTGTTTATAAATTTTATTAAAATAAATAAAAAAAAAAACTAAAAAAATATTTCAAAATCGGTTATTGATGTAATTTTATGTTATAATAAACAGACATTTCAGGGCTTGTCCATAAACCTCATCCACTTCAAATGAGTGGCTCAACAACATGGTGTTAATCTTGGACAAAATAACCTATGCCAACCGATAACAGCAGATCCTCAAACGAATTGGTCAAAAAAAATTTGTTAACCGAATTTTCAAAGAAAAATGGACCCCGAAATTCGCACCAAACTGTCTCTCTGAGAATGCATTGACTTCTTGAGGATCACGTGCATATCTTCAGATCTCCAGATGCGGTAGCTTTGCCTTGGTTAATTGTCAATAAACGCACAGTTTGGGCTACACACATTTTTTTTAAATTGTAATTGTATGCTCGAAAATAGACTTAGTTTGGTATCCTTAATAAGGTGAAAATAGGAAAACAATTTTTTAAAAACACTTTAAAACTTTCGCTATTTTGGTGACGATTTAAAAAAAAAATCCTAAAAATTAATAAATGAACTTATTAAACATTTACAAGTTGGGGCATCTTTAGTACCCAAATAAAAGAATTTGAGGCCAAGAAAAGGATAATCACTAGTCGTAGCTTTGTTATCGCTTTAAATGTTAAGATAATTTTTTGTAGAAGGAAATATTTGGGATATTTTACTTTTTGCAATTTAAATTTTTTTTTTAAATTTTCCAAATAAAAATTTTGAAATCAAAACTAAAATTTCCAAAAGTTTCAAATCTCTAAAAATTTAAAAAAAAAATGTTTCCTTATATTTCCCTTATTATTATCATTGTTTTATTTTACTCCACGAAGATATGATTTTGTGAAAATTTCATTTTCGAGGCGAGGATTTTCAACCACATAAACCAGCGACATTCCACAGAAATATCATCGATTAGTTCACCACTTACCGGGTACTTCTTACATCGTTTTTCCATTATTATAAGATTCCATTAGTGAAAAGGAGGCATTCATATTTGCTAGCATCTGCTTTTGTTAGAATATTCAGTGCTTACCATCTTTGTGTAGAATTTCAAAATATTGAAACAAATGCTTACCTGAAATGAAAGGAAAATACATTAATTCGCATAAATTTCAAAACGAATAAAATAATTATATTAATTGAATAAAGATTTAAAGCAAAGCAATTGGTTGGAGAAAGAGATTATTGGTCAATAATACTTCCAGCATCACGAAATCTGGTCTGGTGGACGAAGGGAACTTTAAACCGCCCACACAAACAACCCACTTCGATTCTTTGTAATTTTCTCTTACATCAATCACTTGAAACATCTCGAAAAAAAACCGTTCAAGTCTAGGGTTGCCACATTGTGTGTATTGATTTTCTTTTTAAGAACGTGGTAACCCTGGAAAATTTAAAAGTTAATTTTTTGTAGCTCATCACATTTTCGAGTACTACAATCGCTAGAAACGTATACACAAAAAAATTATGTAAGTCTAGGGTTGCCACATTTTGTGTATTGATTTTCTTTTTAAGAACGTGATAACCCTAGAACATTTGAAAGTTACTTTTTTGTAGCTCATCACACTTTCAAGTACTACCATCGCGAGAAACGTATACACAAAAAAATGGTTTACACAAACTTAGGGTTGCCACATTTTTGTATTGATTTTATTTTCAAGAACGTGGTAACCCTGGAAAATTTTTAAGTTCATTTTTTGTAGCTCATCACAAAAACGGTTCAAGTCTAGGGTTGCCACATTGTGAGTATTGATTTTCTATCTAAGACCTTGGTAACCCTGGACATTTTTAAAGTTAATTTTTTGTAGCTCATCAGACTTTCGAGTACTACAATCGCGGAAACGTATGCACCAAAAATTATGTAAGTCTAGGGTTGCCACATTTGTGTATTAATTTTATTATTAAGAACGTGGTAACCCTGGACAATTTTAAAGTTCATCACACAATGAAATCACTTTTCGTGATTGCCCCGATTTAGAAAACCGAAAGAGGTTGCTATGATCATCTAGGGCGATCTTGCGATCACTTCCATATACTGAAAAAAAAATTACTAAATTCAAGGAAAACAGACTCAAATTGAGTAAGTTGGATCTTCATATGGCACCCAATATAAATTTACCCAATTAAACGACTACCTACTTATTTTAAGTACGAAACATTTTCAAGCATACTCAAATCTAGTACTGCGAACTCCGGTTGAGTACAATTAACTAGAGCTGAGTACTGTTTACTCCTCATAAGTACAAACGTACTCGAATTGAATACATTTTGTGGTCTCGATTAGAGTATGTTTGGGAAACTTGATTTTGATTTGGGTGTACATACAGTTCTTCTGTAATTTCCCCCAAAGATTTTTTCAAAATTCAATTTTAAACTCGGGTTTTTTTGGTACATTTGTGTCCGTGCCGTCCCAATCATTACATTTATTTGACCTTGAACTATTTCACGTTTGTGGGGATGTTGCGCTTGTCGCTTTTTGTTTTAGACAAATCTTACTGAAAATATCAAATAAGCACGTCTTTCCTTCATAACTTCTTTCGGTTCTGCTTGCGTTTCTCCTCAAATTCAATTACACAGCAGAGTCGTACGAAAATAACAACAACAACAGCAACGAAAATCTGAAAATAACTAAAACAACAGACAATACGAGAGAGAGAAAAAAGTTTTTAATCTAAAGTGTAAGAGTGCGCGTGTAATGAAATCCGAAACCCATTGTCTATAAAACTTTATAATGGAAAAACAAAAACTGCTGCGAACGAACAACTTGACAAATGAGTGAGGAATCCCAATAATGAAAATTTATTTAATTTTTTGTTGTTTGTTTTATTTTTGTTTTGTCCCGATGATGATGTGCTCGCTTATAGTTGGTGGTGTCGCTTTGTTTATTGGTGGAATAAACACGTTTGTGTTAATAACACAAAAAAAAATGGACAGGCCCATATGGACGGACAGATGAATGGGCGGGAGGGCGGGCGGTTGATCGGTTAGACGACCAAGTTACAAACACTTACTTGCCGGCAACTGCACTGGCAAAGTAACAGAGAAAGTTTTGCTTTTGTTTGAATAATATGAATATCACAATAATAACAACAACAACAAAACATTAAACGAATATAAAGAAATCGACACTTGGCGGACAGACGAACTGGATTGGACCGGACTAAACCAAATGGACGACCGATGGACAGATTAAGTTAACAACACCATAAACGCATCCACCATCACACATCTCTGCATCATTATCCATCTCGTTGTGACTTCAGTGGCAGATGATCACATACGAATCAATTTCATATTCGATATTCATGAGAAATGTGAAAAGTATTTCAATCAACATTTCTGTTGTCTCTCTTTGGTTTCGCCAAAAAAATGTGCGATCATTTAAGGGAGTGTTTTTTTTTTGGTTTTGCATTTAGTAGAAAAAGAAAATTTTCAACAATTGCTCAAACTTTAACCAGTGGCATAATGTAATGAGTGACATATAAACAGAAACGCTCGTCATCATTAATATGCCGCACACACACACACACACACCAACAAAATGTTGGTTGGTCAAAATTACACAAATATTTGCTGCGACATTTTTGGCATGCTAAATTTTATGAATTAATGCTTAATAATATTCGGTGTTGCCACACACTCTCAAACCCCCCACCCCCACACTTTGAAACGGAGAGAAGGAGAAGCCCAATTGTGGGTAGCGGCAATTCAACACCGTTCGCCACCTTCGTATTTAATGTGTCAAGCGGTTTGTCATGCAAAAACACTGAAACACTAAAACACCCAACCAACCAACCGACCGACCAACCAGCCCACAATTACGTTTTACATTTACAATAGACGATGACACTCATGAAATTCACACAGCAGTTAAGTGCCATCATCATAAGGCGCACGCGACACCCTACTGGCGGCAGTGGCGGTCCAAGGGGTTGAGGTGCCACATTTAATAACATTGGTGGACAAGGAGAATATTGTCTTTGTTTTGAGGAAACAAACAAAACTAAGTAATTTAAAACAAAAAGCAAAGCAATTTTGAAAAAAAAGTTAAAAACAATGTAATTTTGAAAGACAAACATCATTGGCACATTACCAAAGACATATGCAATTATGAAAAAATGACCAAATCAGTTTATGGGTTATCCATTTCGTGTTTTCAAAAGTATAGGCCTGGAATTCGACATCTGTCAAACTAAGTTGCTAAAACCATTTTTTTTTCTTTTCAGTTGGAAGTCTGACATTGACGGAAATGGATCGCTTAACACAGCCACATATCGTGCTTTAAGGGGAGATTATGGTTTATGGTTATTAAGCACATTTCTCAATCGGTGGGTATGTTACTAAATAAAATTATCGTATTTGGGGTTCGGAGAATCCTCAAGTAATTGAAGAGAGGCCATTACATCCACAAAAAGTCACAGTTTGGCGCGCTCTTTGGTCCGAAGGTGTGATTGGACCTAACTTCTTCGAAAACGACGAGGGAACGACTGTCACCGTCAATTCGGAGCGTTATGGTCGTATGATAACCGACTTTTTTCGCCTGCTATTCAAGAATACGACTTGGAGAATATGTGGTTTCAACAAGACGGTGCCACATGCCACACAACTCGAGCAAATATGGGTTCATGCGATTTGACACCATTAGACTTTTTTTTGGGGCTACGCAAAAGACCGTGTTTATGCAGATCAACCTTTAACTCTTGATCCCTTAAGAACCAACATTCGTCAAGTTATGGCTGAGATACCGACCAATATGTGCCAAAAAGTGTTCCAAATTTACCTCAAAAGAATCAATGGTTGCAACACTTCGCGTGGTGGTCATTTAAGTGATGTAGTGTTTCACACATAATGTCAACGTTCAAACTTTATAATATAAAAGAAATATAATGAAAAAAAATTTTTTATCAGGCATGTCACAGAAATTTTACGAAAACGATTTTAATTCGTGTTTCCAAATCGTAACATTTTAATTTTGCTTCTTCAAATTTGATGAAATCGAAAAAAAATGGAAATCGAATATTTCTATTAGAAATATGGTAGCATTGAAATTAGAAACAGCTGGTTTACCCACCGCCGTCAAAAATTTCAATACGTCTCCACACTTTGACTGTGATTTTAATTAAAAAAAGTAAACAAACAAACAAATCAAAAAATATGCCTGGTGTTTCTATTGTTGCTGTGATGGAAGAAGATAGAAAGGCACATTCTCAAATTAAATTAGATCGCCGACGTCTAAGCGATGCATCGGATCCTTTGTCCGACCACCTTGTCTCCTTTCACGTAACCTCTAGCAATATCTTGGTGGCATTCCATAAAATGTATAAACAATTTTGCCTGAGCGATGTTCTTGTGCTTGCCCCTTTAAATATGTAAAAATTAGCTATCAATTTTAGATTTGACAATTTTGTGTCTTTGACATGCCCGATACTTTATACGTTAAAAAAAGATGTTAACCCTTTCCTTCCCGAATTATGAAGCAGCCATACAAAAAAATTAGAGTGAGGTTATTTTGAGTGGAAATAGTATTTTAAAATGATTCTGCATCAAAATTTAAGTGATTTCGATTTTCCAGTGGGTGGTGGGAGTTGGTAGCCATATGGCTACATTGGGAATATATGAAACACATTTTCAACATATTTTGCATTTTTTAAGAAGCTTTATTAATTTCATTTATTTACTTTTATTTACTTCATTTATTTACACTTTTATCAATTACTTGTTATGAAACATATAAAAACAATTTTTGTCTTTAGTCAAACACAGAGCAACATTACATTTTGAACATTTTATTCTGGAAAATGCAGCTCTGTCGTTACAATATTTGCATCTTTCTTTCTTTTCAATTGGCAATGGCCAGTGGCTTATAGCGTCATATTGCACGTCAGCAATTGGCCTTTTTGATGAAGTTTTCCTCTGTTTTCGTGGAACTGGGCTGTTGCTTTTTTGGTCTGATGATCTTCCTCTCTTCTTATCATTAGGAATATGGCCAGCGTGTATCATGCCATCAGCAATTTCCGCTTTAAAAACTAGCAAAGATTTCTTAGATGGTTCCTTCTTTTGGATGCAATGCCTTTTATACAACAGCCACGCATTTGCAACACAAACGTCCAAGAGGTGGTAAAATATGCGTAGGTAATATTTTTTGGTTCCAATTTTAGATCTATAGAGTGCAACCAACATATCGCTGAGATCCACTCCACCCATATAGTGAACATATTGGGTAACTATATTAGGCCGCGAAACATCTGCATACTTTTTGTATTTGGATGACCATCTGGAAACTTTCTCAACTGGATCAATTCCATAAATTGCTGATGCCAAATAAACTGGTTTATTGTCTAACCATTTGACAGCACATATGTTTTCACGTATCTCTGTTCGGTAGTCAGAAAGATCTGTATTCAGTGGAGTACTTGGAGTGCTTTGTACGGAGTAAAGATTGCTTTGGTAAACGATATTTGAAATAATTGAATCTGAAAAAATTGTTTAAAATATTGCAGCGGAGTTTGTTCTACAGTATCTTCAGTAAACGTCGGTTTGCAAAATCTGTCTACATGTTCGATATCGGTCTTACGCCATTTCAATTCTCGATCATCTGGATGAGGGCCGATTTCAGTAGAATCCTGAGCTTCTTCCGAACGGATTTCAATGCCATTTTCCTCTTTAATTTACAAAAGTTAGTGACGCCAACTTCAGTTATTTTAAAACTTACCAAATGTCGCTAGTATAGTAGCTTCTTCCGTTAAAATGTCTTCAGTGTTGCCCAAAACTAAGGTTTCGGCTAGCACGATATTTGCTAAAATATCGTATTCGTCTTCATTATCTTCAACACATTCCTCTTCTGAATCGTCCCCCTCCAATATTTTCAAAATTTCTCGTTCATTGCCTTGCAAATTACCTCTGGAGCGCGACATTTATGCTATAATATATAATATAATAACAACAATTACCTACAAAAAGGTCAATATAGGCAAATGGCTACTGTAGTAGAAAGTATATGAGCACATATTGCTACAGCCCAATGTAGCCATTTGGCTTCCAATCAATTTTAGCAAATATTTTCACTACCACTTGCACTTTTTACTTTCTTAGTGTTTTAAATAATATTTTAAACATTTACTTACATGAAAATATTTCTTGTAGACAAAGAAATTTATATTTTAGGGATTTTTTATTAAAAACAAATGTATGAAAAACCAAAATGTGAAATAAGCGCGAATCACAAACAAATGTCAAAATGAATCAGTGTTGCTAATAAAAAAGTTTGAATATTTAGATGGGAAACTTTCGATCAGTGTTGTCTATTAACCATAATACTTTTTGAATGGGAAAAATTGCACAACTGGATGTCTAAATATTAAATTTAAATTTGGTAGCCATATGGCTACCATGGTAAGGAAAGGGTTAAAATTATCA
Organism: Hydrotaea cyrtoneurina; assembly: GCA_958296145.1. NCBI lineage: Eukaryota > Metazoa > Arthropoda > Insecta > Diptera > Muscidae > Hydrotaea > Hydrotaea cyrtoneurina. Next base: position 125,646,624 of record OY282512.1, on the reverse strand, counting down.
TACTCAACGTATTTAGTTTAATAAAAGCCATATTCATAATTAATTTTGAACAGAATTTCATTTCAATTTGGAGTTTAAGTTACTTAAAATATGAATTTCACTTCAGATTTTGTCATGGGTTTCAAATCGAATTTTGTTTTCCTTTTTCTGGAGAAGCTAAGAACGTTTTGGTTTCAAAATTTTACGATTTGGATTTCTGTGACATGCCTGTATATGTGTTTTATTTATGATTACTTTTGAAAACGCAAAATGAATAAACCTTTACAATTTCCATCAAATTGTTGTAAGGGAATTGAAGAAATATAAATGAAATGTCCTCCATCATATTGAAGAAACATGTTGTAGGTTGGAAAATTATATCCAAATACACTAAATTGTTTAACCTTTTTGTTTCAGTGTATATTAAAAACATAAGGATACATAAGGTCACCACAGTGTGAGATGTAGTACAGGAAAAGTGAACGGAAGTAGAATTTTCGAACTATTGTTATGGAAAAACTAAAGTCGGAGACGACTCCACAGTCGGCGATGAGCTATTTCAAAATGCTGGAGTCAGAGTCGATCGATTTCCGCAGTCCTGGGCACGTCGAAGTTTGCCGCATCTGCCACATTGGATCTGCTAGCTATAACGCGTTAACTAAGCAAAAACTCGTATTACCAAGTTATAGTGGAGGCATAGTACGGAGAGTACTCATTTCTCAGGTAAAAAGTTCGAAACAAGAAGCATTTTTTTTCCTTTAACGATAAATATTAGTTTTTTTTCAAATAATTATTTTTGCTCATAAAAGTAATCTTAATATATATTTACCCTCTACACTGATTCACTGACTCTGTCACGCAGTACGTAGGAATTTAAATAGGCATTCTATAATTTTCTATAAATAACTATTTATTTATTTATTTATTTTATTTATTAATTACAATACAAAGTAAATTTATATTCTAATTTTTGGGTCCAAGGATAAACCGAGTGACAAAGACTATTTGGCTTGATTTTTGCAGCGACAGACCAAAGCCTCTGGTGGGAATCGAACCCACAACCCCCACGCTGATAGGCAAGCACGCTACCAACTCGCCTACCGGGGCGCTTTATAAATAACTAGTAAATTGTAATGCGCCTATGGCGCCCGTTGAAATATGGAAAAAATATTTTGTTGAAAAAAAAAAAATTTGTGGAAAAAAAAATTTCTGTCGAAAAAAAAAATTTTGTTGAAAAAAAAATTTTTGTTGGAAAAAAAATTTTTGTTGAAAAAAAAAATTATTTCTTTAAAAAAAAAAATTTGTAAAAAAAAAATATTAGAAAAAAAAAAATTTGGTAAAAAAAAATTTGGGGAAAACACAATTTCTGTACAAAAAAAAAATATTTTTTTTTTATTATTATTATTTATAGAAAATTATAGAATGCCTATTTAAATTCCTACGTACTGCGTGACAGAGTCAGTGAATCAGTGTCGAGGGTAAATATATATTAAGATAATAACAAAAAAAAAAAAATTTGTACAGAAAGTGTGTTTTCCTCAAATTTTTTTTTACCAACATTTTTTTTTTCCAAAATTTTTTTTTTCCATAAAAATTTTTTTTTTCAACAAAATTTTTTTTTTCAAGAAAACATTTTTTTTCAACAAAAATTTTTTTTGCCACAAAATTTTTTTTTTTTCAACAATATTTTTTTTCCATATTTCAACGGGCGCCATAGGCGCATTACAACTTACTAGTTTCAAATATTAACTGCCTGTAAACCGAATTTGTTCGTTCTTTGCAAATTGTCATAATTGGAAGCGACGTAAAATGGGCTTGAGACATTATTCAGTTCTGGTTTTCAGATATATGTTAGATATGAAACACAATCTCAAAAGAATCAGCTCTCACTACTGATAAAAATCCATTTTATTGCGCCTTCAATTTTGTCAATTTGTAACGAACGAACAAATTAGTTTTATGAAAACAGGCAGTAAGAGAACAATTTTGTTTTCACTCATTAGATGAAATTACTAACTGTATACTGTTCTCTCTGAAATTGATCGGTACATTCCGCTAATGGTCGAAATGCATTTAAAAATTGATTTATACAATCAATTTCGGTCAGGATCAGCAATATTTGGGTCACTAATATTTTTGTAATGTCTCCTTTCTAGCTTTGTAATGACTCGAACATCATATTTTGTTGTCAATCGGTGGTATAAATAAGCAAATTTTGACTATTTTCGGCTCAATAGTTTTAAGGACAACATAATATCGTTTTATATTTTTTTTAAATCTTTCCCTTTAGCACCTGTTCACACAGTAACAACTTAGATATTTTCGTATCTTCGCCATAAAAAAAATGTATTTATTGTACTCAGAGCAATTCTGACGATCTATTTTCAACACGTTAAAAGAAACGGACCTGAGTCAACTTTCACAGATATATTTATCTTTTTGTCTCTCTCGCGATCGCTCTCTCTCTCTCTTTCGCATTCAGAACACAAAATAAAACTATCGTGAATAGATTTTTTATGAGCGAGAGTAATTTTTTTTGTTATCTTTCGTGAGAAAGAGAGGAATTCATGAAAGATAGAAAAAGGTTACTTGCCTTCATAAAAATTACATTCACGAGAATTATTTTTGAAAGTCTTTCAGAGACTGGAATGGACATAATTCACGAGTGCACCACTTCCCTTTGCAAGAGAGCGTTTAAAAAGCGGCTTCCACAATTCACCTAACGCCAACCATATACATATGTATATGTAAGATATTCCCATCTCCTTTCGGCCACCCAATGTAATTTACCAACGCCAGTTGTGCCAATGCAAAACATTAAATGAGACCACAAAAAATGTTTACAGCCAACCAACACCAAATTATGACAAAAACAACAACAACAGCAAAATTATGATGTTGTAGTTAATGCTAATGTTAAATATAACTGATTTAACATTTTTGATAAGGCTTAAATCCCTCCAACAGTAACAGCAACGACAAACGATATCACCATCACCGCCACTGCCACTGCCACCGCCACCTCATCCACATTCAGTGGAACAGTCTGTCTATGGCACAGAGAGCCAAGTGTTAATGCGAATTGTGCATGTTTGGAGCTCCAACAAATGTCTGACTGGATTGGAGTTGTTATACTTGGCGAAAAATGAAAACCTTTAAACCACCACCAACCGTTGCCGCCAAGAGGCCTTTTTCATTTCATGACTACCGATGGACGGACCAATGTGCACAACAACGGATGATGGGGCAGACGGGCAGACAAATGGCTGCTTGGTGTGTGCCGGTTAAGCTGGCGGATATATTTCGTTGGAGCTCTTAAGTGTTCACTCTCATGGTGTTAATTTTAATGCTGGCTTAACAAACACAGTCCCCAACCCTGTTCACCCGCCACATTGATGTGCTGCCATGAGTGGTTACACCTCGTACTGGATATTGTCCCCGCCGTCCCTCCCTCCGTTGGAGTGGATGAGTTGTAATAACATTTTATGTAACACCAAATAACACTCAGGGAATTTATTTGGGTTAGAGAGATGTGTACCGTCAGGCCATCATTCCATTGTTATTATGGCACGTCAAGAGGATGAGCAACTGAGATACATTTTGCGGCCAGGTTTACAGAGGAAGCTGCGTTGGTTATGTTGTGCATTGAGAAGCCGTATAAAAAGCCGCCAACAAAAACATGCTAATTAAATGTGTAAATGTTAGACAATTCATTTACGGGGTAAATGGAATTTAATTACAGGCAATGGAAATGGCTGACTGTGATAACGAAAAGTTATTACGCAGAAATGCGAAATTTTAAAATGTCATTTATTGAGGAAGAAAACTTGAATAGAAAACTTCACGTCAAAGAAAAGCTTGTCATTCAAACAATCTCCGAATGAGAAAAGACGATTTTTAGCCAACTGTCAATCAATCTGAGATTTTTGTTTTGTTATTGAAGAACTGTATTCTCTTGCAGAAACTTACGAGACAGTTATCGTAAAAAAAAGGGTAACAATCACAAACAAAAAAGTGTCTCTATTTCACGTTTCTTCAGAATCAGAGAACATTTTCGCATGGAAAACTTTTCTAATTAATTTACTGTTTTTTAGAGAGATTTTTACAAAATATTCCTATGGAAATTTTCTTTGACTGAGATGTAGATTTCTCAGAGAATACCTTTAGTATTCAGAAACATTTATTTGGTTCAACTTTATTAAATCATAGAAAGTGTTTTCTATAGAGAACCTTATAATTCAAGGAATATTTGTACACTGCTAAGATAGTTTTCTTATAGAAAACATTCTCTAATACTTCGGTTATTGACAAATGTTGGGGGCACGTAGTTTTCTATTTTAGTATTGATTTCTTATTGAGACAATTTTGTTTCAGAAAAAAAAAACAAAACACAGATTTCATATAGAAAAGTTTTCCATAAAAAATGTTCCAATTCTATAACAGATTTGTTATTAAAAGGTCGTTTTCATCTTAGAATCATGGACAGATTTCATACAGGGTTAGGGTTTTTAACCCGGGAATTACCGCGACGTATTTCCCGGGAATTTGGCTATTTTTTACTTCCCGGTTTCTGGGATTATTGGACGGGATTCCCGGGATTTCTACGATCCGGAAACTTTTTAGTTTTGCGAACTGTGACTGCAAGATTTTCACCATTTTTGTAGAGAATTTTAATAATTTCAATACGTTGTTGAAACGTGTATCGTTTCATTTTCAGTAATGGCGAAGTTTCTACCTATCAAATGCCAAAGAATAAAAGCTACATAAGTGACAACTACCGAAATACCGGGTAAACACTCTGGGGAAGAAGTCATCGTGTAAAGTGGGACTAACAGACTTTGCGTTCATTTCACCTTTTGGGCACAGAAGGAAAAAAGTCTTAGTTTAATTTTGTGTCTCTTGCCTCAAAAAGGTCGTTTCAAGCCCAGTATCATCTGGGCTTAAGGCGACTTTAAGTCAACTTGTTTGCTAAGCTAGTAAATTGTATACAAACATGAGCTTAAAAATGCAGTCTCTTAAAATGTCTCTAATTTAGAAACTTAATTTCATTAACAAACAATGAATAATTGACTAATATAATTTGTTCATCATATTATGGAACTCCCATAGTCAAAAAGACAAACAAAATCGTTGTTAAATGTTTCTTTGATATGGGAAAAAAAAACAAACGCAAGAAAAAATCTGTGTTACAATAACCTCGTGAAAATCACAAAGCGTTAAATTATCTTACGAAAATAGGTGAAGTGTTTCGCAAACCATCTATGGAATTACACAAAATTATAACAAAACTTTATACTGGCACTTATGGAACACACAACCATGAACGACTTAAATTATAAACTCTTCAAACTGAAGAAACTTTCAATTTTTGGTCTTAAAGTGTCTCTTAACTGAAACGGCGAGGCGAGCACACATACTTTTAGTTAGCGTTAATATTTAAGTACTTTGGATGACTTTTCATTTTGAAGGCTCTAAAATTCTTTATGAAGTACACTTTATTACGGAGGTTCCCCCCGATTGAATCAGCCATTACGCACAACGACAAGAAGAAAAGCGTCAATTCATGCTTATCACAAGGCAAACTTTTGATTTCATGATTTAAAATTCGGAATTCAAAAAAAAAAAAATACTAAAGAGAATCCATAAAAACAAACAAACAAACAGGGAAAAGTAAAGGAAAAAAAAAACATCAAAATGATTCCTCAAAAAACGTCAATTGTTTAGCATCGTGGTGGTGAGGAGATGAGTGGGGAGGAAAATGCATAACCTTGAAATGTGGATTATCATCACAAGTGAGTTTTTATGAGATTCCAGCGAATGCGATGTATTGTTTATAACTTTTTTTTGTTATTAACCAATAAATGTTATTTTAAACATTTATGTTGTCGTAACGTTGTCAAGCCGTATCAATTGAGTCAACGGTTATTGATTTCCGTTTGCCGCAGACTGTTGTCGCTTGTTTTGATTTGTTTGTTACTCTGCGAAATCGTTGTTGACTTTAAATTTAATTATATTTCGTTTTGTTTAGACATTTGGATGACTAAACCGAGCAAAGCGACGTCCATAAGTTGTCAATTAAAAGCTGTTTTTCAGGGTCTCATTTGTGTTGATTTTTAAATTAGTCGCCACTCCGAGAGATCTAATGACATTTTAAGGTCCGTCCGTCCAACCAACTAGCCGTGAGACAACGCTCTAGAATTGACTGTGGTTGTCTGACTTAACAAGCTGTGGGTGTTGAATATGAATGGGCGAGCTTTCCATGTACGTTGCGATCGTAGACGGCGTCAATGAGAACCGAAGACGGTGACTTGCGGCTTATTTATTTGATTATAATTGATTTTGCCGTGATTTTGCCGAGATTTTTCTCTGCCTAATTAGGAGGACCAGTGCCAATCAATGTGTAGCCATGTGTAGGACCAGAGGAGATTTCAGCAAAGGAATGCCGGTGATGTCCATAGAAATTAAATTGAATTTAAATAAACAAAATCACAGTTGCTAAAAGGGCAATAACTTTGAAGTGTTTGAAAACAGAAGGGCAATACAGAGAACATGAAAAAAAATGAAATTGAATGACTGAGTTCCAATTTAATTGATTTCCAAATATTTTCATGTTTACTGGTGGCCGATATTTCGTCGGAGAGCGAAATTGATAAAGAAAAACCAGTATTTCAATGCCTGAGAACAGTATTCTGGTCCAAAATGTAGGAAAATCTTCAAACTAAACGCATATTGATAATTACACATATTAGAAATTGTACAGTAAAACGTCCATAAGTCGATTTTTCTTTAAGTCAAAGCACTTCTAGAGCCAGTTAAAGAGACAAAATCCCTTAACAGTTTTATAAGTAATTCCACAACTCAAAGTCCCCGTAAGTCGAACATTTCTGCGGGATAATGTTGGTTCGAGGTATGGAAGTTTGATGGTACACATTACTAAATATGGACATATGCGAAATTTCTATATTCAAAGTCGACCGCAGGATCCCATGAATCCGATCTTAAAATTGTAAAGAAAAAAAGGGGTTTATAAGACACCGGGTTTTCGGCCCCAGTGACCCAAAAAGTAGACAAATCATTGAAATAAGCACATAAGCGGAATAGTGAAAACATTTTATATTATCGGTTTTTGGGCTGGTCTCAAAAATTGTCCATTCGAAAATTTAAAAAAAAGGCAAAAAAAAAATTATGTTCCCTTCGAAATACCCCAAAATTACGAAAATGATAATGAAAATTGGGGCTGGGTTTATTTTGGGGTTATTTTGAAGGGAACTGACTAGTTGGACAAGACTATTAATCCCGGGTTTATAATATGAATGTACGTAATATGATACATAAGGCGTGTTTTCGTTACAAGCTAGCTATTATCGCTTGCTTAATTGTAAATTGTAAAAAAATCGCCAAACTAGCGATATTGTCATTTGACACAAACTAGGCAACTTTCTGCGAACGCTGTGAAAAATTGTTAAAACATTTTCATGAAAATCTGAAAAAGTAGTAAGTAAGTGTTGTGGACAAATAGATGAAATTCATTTCATTTTATTTATTGAGTCTATGGACAGAAATTCCTTACAGATTTAAGTAAAGGTTCATTTAGAGCATAATTAGTTAAATGTGTATCAATAGAAAAAGGAAAGTAGCTCGTGGTGGCGCGTTAAAACGAATAAGTGATAACAATTCCGAGCAATCAACATTTCCACAGATTAAACCATATAAGAACATGAGAGATGCAAAATCTCTTCTGGATTTCAGTGATTTTAAGGAAAGAAGCAGCCAACGACTTTCGTATGATGGAATTGGTTCTGTAAAGTTTAAAGAACTTAAAGCGAATTTCATGAAAGATTTTTGAACTTTTTCAATGCGCTTAATGTGAATAGCAGCGTTAATAATAGAATAATAATAAAAGATGCATACTCGAATTTAGAACGAACGAAAGCGGTAATTTCTATCCACGCTTAATATAGCTTAACTCTCCATACAAATTAAGCGATTATCTAAGCTAGCGGTGTGACGAAAACACGCCTATAGTGTCGGCTTCATCAAATTAAAAACTACAAATTAGATAGGAGGCCTCTCGGAAATTCTATCGGCTTTATCGTCTGAATGGTTTTAGTGTAGTGTTTACGTTAATGAAGAAAATCCACCGAGATAAAGGTAAATCTACAAAATTTGAATTTATCCAAATTCAAATAATTACCAAGGTAACTATTTGTCATTATTTTTTTTTTTTTAAATTACTTGTTCTCTTTTTTACTATTTAGACGGGTTCTAAGTTTTTCGTTTTGTCCTGTTCCTAACCTCACAAAAGCTTCTGCCCTAAAGAAAATGTCTCCATTACTTGTTTGTTGTTGTTTTCACTTAACAAAGTTGTATTTCGCCTTTGCACAACCATCGTAAATACGAATATCCCCCTCCTTTGCATCGTTCTCATCCTCTCACAAAACTGTTTCTCTCAGTGTAAATATATTAAAGTATTAATTTACGCCGAAATAAATATCCATCCATTCATATTTTGTGCTTACCTTTTCGTTTAAATTACTCGAGGTATCGTATTGTGTAGAAGATGACAAAAAAACTCAGTGTTAAAAAGGCGAAGAAAGAAGAAATCCAATATCCACCAAACGTACGTCGTTCGTATGCGAAAAAAAAACCTTCAGTTGTTTTTTTTTTAGTTCGTTCTCAACAACACACAGACACACTTTTAGACAGAACTTTTACTAGAACTTGAAGCGACAACAAAAGGCGCACTCTTTTCACAGAAAACACACACGCACGCACACCGCGACAGACAACCGAATTGAAATGGTGATTGACGAAGGGGCCAAAGACGAAGAAAACTGAATTATGCAAATTTCAGCATAAAAAAGAAAAACGATTGATTATTATGAAGAATAATGATTTGTAGTGTTGTTTTTTTTTTGTTGTTATCGAACGTCAAACTCTCGGCGTGAGTTTTTTTTTTTTGGAACGGATTATAACGGTTCTAGGATACAACAACAACCGTGTTAGGTCTGGCTTTCGTATCAATGGAGAAAAATTAACACTTCTTTTCGCTTGTTATATTTGATGAGTAAATATTGATTGATACAGGTTTTACAAAGTCGTTGTTTTGTCGTTTTGTTGTTATTGGGATTTTGCAATAAATTTACTTCGAGTTCTGCTTTAAATACATAAACTTTTTAAACTCATGATTCACTTGCTATTTGTTTAAATAATTCTTGCCAAATTTGGTGAAATTTTGTTAGCGCTTTTGAATCAACTGATTTTTAGAAAGTGGTGATTTTTTTCTGAATTATTTCTTTATTTTTTGCTAATTTATTTGTTTAAAAAAATAAGTATTCGTTTAATTCCACCTAGTTTTAATTGATTTCCACTTTGAAATTGTTCATTAATTTTCTTGTTTTGTTTTTTTTAAGAAACTCACTGATCAATAATTAATTAATAAACGAAAAAGAAAATATTTGAAGTTTTCTTCTCATGCACTTTTAAAATTTAACGATCATTCGAAATTTCCATTTATTTTAGCGATCTGGTATTCCGCAGACGTTTAAACTCCTTAACTTGACGCTCACAACTGATCGTTCGTCAACGAACGAGCCAACGATTTTGCACAACAGAACAACTTTTATCCATGCATCGTCTACGCTCAAAAATACCTCAGAAACATACAAAACGTGTTTTCTCCCCATCACACAAAAGAAAAAGAAACAACAACAACCACCGTACGAGTACTACACAAAACAAACGAGTGCTCCACTTCACCGTATAAGAAACAGAAGAGAGCCGTAGCCCCATTCACCGAGCGAATGGAGAGTACTCGCTCTCTCTCTCTGTGTCATTTTTCTGAAGTCTTCGAAAACCACTTTAAATATTTATCCGTTACTTTGAAAAAATTAAACATAATCTCTCTCACTCTCAGATCTCTTTTAGTTTATCCCCCCAATAACCACCTATTGTAATATTTATCCCAACACAAAGTTTCTTTTCTCAAAAAAAAAAAGTCATGTTGTTATTGTGGTGGTGGTTGCATTCACATTAAAGCAATGCGCCGTCCATTAAATACTATTTTAGTGATACACCGGTGCACAGTGGTTTCAAAATATTTTGTTTTTAATATTTCCATTTTGCAGAGTATAGATTTCATTCCGTGCCGTAAATTATAATGGTCACAAATCTATAACACGACTCGACTTCAGTTTACTTTACCGACATTGCTGCGATTTGCCTGAAATTGATTTTAAAAAAATTAACAAAAAAAAACCTCCCCATTTACAAACTTTATATACCAATTCATTAACCGCTTTCGGGGCGACATCAAATTTAAAATAATATTCTTGTTGTTTTTATAAAGGTATGGATTTCTTCTTCTAATACTAAAGCCAAGATCTTTAGCTTTAATATGGTACCACATTTAACCCAGTAAATCTGGAGAAATTGATTACCAAAAACTGTTTTTTATAAATAAATTATTTAAGAGGATCTTCGGCATCGGTCACACCATCAGCACTAACCGTTTATTGTCTCCAATCCCCCAAAAATCCACCTCCATCGCCAAGGTGCCCTCTAATAAATCATAACGTTTGAACTTGGGGATTTTTTTTTGGTTAGATAATTAGGAATAATGTCGATAAAGTAAATATGTTCCACTGTCCCTCAATCAGGGGGGCAGAAATATCACCTGTAAATGTCAAGTTGTCGAAATGTGTTTGTTTTATGCGACGGTCCACTTAATTCGAAAATGTTCTAAATTAAGGTCAAGCATTTACAATTTTAGTAATACTGGATTTATAATAACGAACTTCCAAAATTATTCACAATAAATATTATCTAACCACTGTTGATGCTATTGTTGTTGTCTTTCTTTTCCACTTATTCTGTTTTTCGTTTAAGATGATCGCTGGTGTACAACATTTGTATTTGGGCCTGAATGAACGTGGCTATGTCCAGCTAAGCAACAACAAATATTTGTACACTCAATATCCCCCCGCTCCGCTACCCACAAGAAGGAGCATTGCATATCCACGGATAAGAGCGTAAGTGAGAATAGTGCGTGTATTTGTTTTGTTGTAATTGTAATACGGTAAACGTTTAAGTGGTCACTTTTTTTGTTTCTCTCTTTGTTACTGGAGATTTTCGGTGAGGAGCGTGGAAAAAAACCCAACGTTTGGACAAAAAGAAAATAAAGTTGTCATTATTCATTTGTTTGTTGTGTGTGCCTTCACTAAATACATTGTAACAAACCCCAGCAAACAACCTGATTCGACATATCGGATGCTAAATTTGCATTAGACAACAAGTCGAAATGTCTTAAGAAATTTAACGGAATAATAATACAATACTCACTTTTTCGGATTTTGTGTGGAAATATGCACACTGAACGATGAAAAACTGCAGATAATAGCTGATTGAAATTGGCCGATAAAATAATAACGTTTATTGAATGTCATGGACAAATGATATCAAAGAGACTTTAGGCAGCAGCCGGAAAGAACTTGTGTAATCCAAACATACTTCCGATATTTGATTTTATGATTCTGAAATTTGTTATGCCAGACACAATATTCAGAGGAAGATAAAGTTGTGTCTATTAAGAAGTCAATGCCGCTTCTGGTGAAGAAAACTAATGGCACAAACTTCCATAAGTCGAACTTTTCATTGAAGTAAACCAAACATTTTGGTGAAATATAAAAGTGTTCAGAAGGTTTAAAATGGACCAAATGAAGAAAACGAATGGCACAAACTTCCATAAGCCGAACTTTCCATTAAAATTAACCAAACAATTGAGTTTTGGTGACATCTAAAATTTTTCTAAGGTTTAAAATGGACCAAAAAAATAATATGTTGCTCAGAAATATCTGAAGTTGATAATGAAGAAGTTCATCAGACTTTTCTACGGATGTTCAGAATGCCGAATATTGTTCCTTCGAATCTGTTACTTACTCAGGAGGAGATTTGTTATGATGGGCATTACCAAGCTCTACAAAAATTGGAGTTCACAACAAACAAATTTACACAGCTTTTAAAAGTTATTTGAACTGTATACATAAAATAAAAATGAATAAATGTACTCTTTTCCAAATGGGAGATAATTTTATAAGAAATTCCGTAACTTAAAAACTCCGTAAGTCGAACTTTTCCACGGGATAATGGTGATTCGAGTTATGGAAGTTTGGCTGTATTCCCATTCGAACAATCATACTCAATATCTAGGTAAGCCCGACACAATAAACAGAAATTGTATTTAAAATTATGCTTTTTTTTATTCTAAATCTCATTATAAAAAATATTAAAATATTCTTAATAGAGTCATACGCACGTACATACCTATATATAATTACAGATCGCCCTACTTAAGGAACTACAAAAAAATCATTCACACTTATAAGTTGGGTTTGACGTTGGTTAACCCGATCAATCGGAACTTTCCGAGTCTGTTGACTCATCAAGTTCAAGATGAGGCATATTGTCATCGTTGCAATCATTCTCATAGTAGCTGCCTTCATCCCAAGACACCATGATACTTGAATCATCATCATCCGACAAATAACCGCTGGAGTTGAAGGACCTGTAAAAGGTAAGCAAAATATTAAACAAAATCCATATCGGTTGGCAGTTGAACCCCACCTATCCTTGGCAATATAATAAAAGTTGTTGCGTCGTGGATCCTCCATCTCCAGGAATTTTAGCAAAAGAAAACCAGATTAGTAATTTAGAAAAGAAAAACGAATTGATCCGTCGATGATGTTGTTGCTTGAACATTTAAATGTTGTTTGCGCCTTTTCAACATTCGTCAGTGTTTTTATAGTACCAATGGCATAAAGGTTGGTAGTTACCTGTTAACCGGTACCTGTAGTGATCACTCTACACAACCGTCTGCCCTACGCCAGGTACTTGCGACGTACATGCATATGTACATATGTGCAATGGGTTTATTTAGGATCACTTCGATGAGTTTCACTAAAACGCCAGTTTTTTTTTTGGTCAAAATAAAATTTCCCTTAAAATCATTAAGGAATGTATGATTAACACTCCGTATTTACTGTAGAGTTTTAAGCGGATAATTTCCATGGAAAACCGTGAAAATGTGTTCTCGGTTCGCAGTAAAATACAAATGTTGATCAATTTGTTGGCACCTTTATGTCGTTTCAGACAACTTTCAAGTAAACAAATGAAGTGTGGGTGATTAGTGCAGTGATGCCATAATTGAAATTGTACCTGGTGCGTTAATCTGGGCCAATTGATTGGCGTAGTACAGTCTAGTTGATGGGTAGAAGTGTAAATAATTTTTTTGTTGATATCTGAATCACCAGAAATACTTCAAGGATTCAGCTGGACCGGGGCAATATAGATCGAATTCACATTGTGATTTTATAGAAAGACAGGAGTCACCTGGTCCGGGACAATTCGGATTATGTTTTGACCAGAAAAGAAAGGCCATTGATCAGAAAAGAAAAATTAATCTTTGTTTGAAATTCGGAACATAGCTAATTAATTTTGAAGATATCACCTAGAATGCTACACATAAAAGAGAAATGCCTAGAAAAGGCTCACACAGGGACTTAATGCCTACTATGCATGCAGGAATTCCATACTGAAGAAATAGGGACTACGGCCAAAGGCTATTTCTTACATATGGTTGTATGGTGGGAGGCAACATGGATACATACAAACAACTAGAAGAGATACATAGGTGGACAGTACAAGGCATAACGGGGGCTATCAAAAATGAGACAATCTACAAATTCGATACCCAGACAAATTTAATTAAATCTCTTTTGCAAGAAGGCGAAGCTATAGTAGCATAAACTATCAATTACAAAGCATCCTTCGGCAATGTGTACACATTTCTACATTCATGCCACAGGTGTAAATAATTTTGATCTCTCAAAAGTGGTGGGCATAAAAAGGTTTCCTAAAATTCGTTGCTGTTTATATTTTGTTCTATGCCCGATGAGTGCTAACACTTAATTCCCGTTTCTGGAATGTGCAGGGATGATTTTGTTGAGCCCCTTGTTTGTTTGTAATTTCACCGCTTGAAAAGAGGATATAAGTTCTTCGTGGCAGACATTTTTTACTGTCCTGGGAATTTTTACTGGTATAGATGTATTCATAACAATTTAAAACAGCCTCACGAAGACAAATTTATGAAAATACACACATTTTTCTTAACAAAGCTTTGTAATGCATATGTGGGTACATTTTTAGCAAAGCAGTAAATGCCAATATTAGTTTTTATTACGATCCAAATCAGAATGTACTGACATTAATGGAGACTTTCGATTTTAGACCCTTTAATCGGTTTTAGACACGCTTTGTCAGCTACAGCCGAATTATATCCAAACTCTGTTCGCCATCTGGTAACTACAATTCATGCGGCATTTGCCACTGACACACATTCACAGCACTCAGCTTTGTCATACATCACGACTTTGAACGCTGGCATAAGGTAATGTTGGAGGATGTTATCAAAACGAAAGTGCAGAACGAAAACTTCACACGCTACGATACGCCAATCACAAAATACACAAAAATAACAAATATTAAGAAGTAAGATTGGTGCAATATTAGGTCGGAAAAATATGAGTGAGGAATTCAGCACGGTAACGCGAAAAAAATGGATTGCCTACAACAGCCTGACAAAGAGGACGCGGCGAACATCGGACAAAGGCTATGACAAAGACTGCCCCGAAGTGGATGTCGACAAATTCATGAAGTAGGTCGTCCTGAAAAATACGCCTTTGTTTTATATATACATACATACAAATGAATCCTTTTTTTTCTGCAGGAGACTCGAAGTGTTGATGCAGAGAATGGAGGAAAGTGACTACTTTAGTCAGTCCATGCTCACAATCAAAGAAGCCGTCCTAAAACTAACGTATGGTGAGATTCCAGGTCTACCTCCACAACCAAAGCGTTTGGTCTGTTTCGGCATTGGACCGTTTACCAGAAACTTTCAGGCTCTGCATCAGCTAGCATTTATTTTAAGCGCACAAAAGTACATGAAGATTACGGATTGTCTATACTTTGATCCGGTGTTTCGTCAAAGTGAAAAAGAAGTACTAGAGAAATTGGGCTGTCCGTTAATGACGGAAAACTGTGAAGCCAAGTATGAGGCCGACGTTCATACACTGTTCTATATGCCCCACTGCCCCAACTGTCTGACGAACAATTTGTTGTGGAAGAATTGGCAACCGCAACTCCTGAAGAATGTCATCTTGATCAACAACAGTTTTGAGAGTCTATCGTGCAGTAAACCGGAACGTCTACTGCGATTGGATTCAGCCTACATACTCGATATTATGTACAATGCTATAGAACTGCCCTTGGAGGATGATTACGATGTTCAAAATGTTTTCAATGACTTGTCCGTACATGTGTTTCCGGTGAACTGTTTACCAAAAGATCCAACGTTTTGGGCTAAGAAAGAAGCACCCAAGTACAATGACGTGGAAATGGTCTCAGCAGAAGAATTTGCCAAACTAAGTCTAGAATAGAATGACGCTTGTTTTAGTTATAATGGAATTGCAATAGAATAAAGCTACGTTTTTTGTTTAGGAAATCTAGTTATTGTGGACAAATTTAATAACATTCAACATCATTTTGTTGGCAAATGAAAACGCACATAAAGAAATACAAAAAAAAAATAACAAAATCCTAGCTCTTTATGTATACAATTTTCAATATGTATACCAAATGTATTGACCAAGCCTATATCAAATGATATGTCAAGGTCATTCATACAATCGGACCAACAGGTATTATGATATTTTATAACATCACTCCAATTCGGTCGTAACGTTAATGCATAATAACGACAACTGTTATTAGGGTCAGTGCTTCTTCGGAGTTTTCTAGTTGCAATACAAAATCTCATCTTTATGTGAAACAACAATTATCTTGGAAACAACGAAATACAGGGGGGGAAAACTATACACACCTCAAGTGCGCGCAAATGCGTTGCGCAGGAAAATGGCAACAGTGGGACATTTTGTAACCACGCCTTGTTACCTTCCATAACAATGGTTGTATAAAATTGGTAATATGACAGAATTTTGAATACACATTTTTTGTTTATTCTGAATTCACTTCTACTGATGACGAGTATATATCAATATGGTCCAGTGACTGTAGCATTACAGTGATTGCATCTACTTTAGACCCTACCCCGTCGAAGGTGGATGTAAATCACTTTAATTGGTTTCAAGTTCAATACGGACTCCCTTTCATCGAGATTGCGGAAAAGTAGGAGTTCCCCTAATGCTGAATGCATTTACTCTATATACGCTATACTACTTCCGTCACAGGTGAATAAGGTCCTTATATATAAAAACCCAATCTCATTAGCTTTACATACTTCAAAGAGTATAAATTGAAATATACCGGCTGTATAAAATTACCTACAATTAAATCTTCAAGAAAAAGGAATTGGTTTACATGCGGCTATCACTTCTGAATGGGGGTAAACCAATATCTTTGATAGGGGAGTGTACAACTCGTAAATGAATCTATAGTGAGTTTATACTACTTTCGACTTCAGAAATCCAATAATAATTGCAAAGCAGAAATAGCACAACAGTTTCGGTATCGATTTCGGAAAAATATGAGTGAGGAATTCAGCACGGTAACGCGAAAAAAATGGATTGCCTACAACAGCCTGACAAAGAGGACGCGGCGAACAT
The DNA here is from genome assembly GCA_958296145.1 of Hydrotaea cyrtoneurina. Classification (NCBI taxonomy): domain Eukaryota; kingdom Metazoa; phylum Arthropoda; class Insecta; order Diptera; family Muscidae; genus Hydrotaea; species Hydrotaea cyrtoneurina. The sequence continues at coordinate 125,629,969 of OY282512.1, read as the reverse complement.
CGGACAAAGGCTATGACAAAGACTGCCCCGAAGTGGATGTCGACAAATTCATGAAGTAGGTCGTCCTGAAAAATACGCCTTTGTTTTATATATACATACATACAAATGAATCCTTTTTTTTCTGCAGGAGACTCGAAGTGTTGATGCAGAGAATGGAGGAAAGTGACTACTTTAGTCAGTCCATGCTCACAATCAAAGAAGCCGTCCTAAAACTAACGTATGGTGAGATTCCAGGTCTACCTCCACAACCAAAGCGTTTGGTCTGTTTCGGCATTGGACCGTTTACCAGAAACTTTCAGGCTCTGCATCAGCTAGCATTTATTTTAAGCGCACAAAAGTACATGAAGATTACGGATTGTCTATACTTTGATCCGGTGTTTCGTCAAAGTGAAAAAGAAGTACTAGAGAAATTGGGCTGTCCGTTAATGACGGAAAACTGTGAAGCCAAGTATGAGGCCGACGTTCATACACTGTTCTATATGCCCCACTGCCCCAACTGTCTGACGAACAATTTGTTGTGGAAGAATTGGCAACCGCAACTCCTGAAGAATGTCATCTTGATCAACAACAGTTTTGAGAGTCTATCGTGCAGTAAACCGGAACGTCTACTGCGATTGGATTCAGCCTACATACTCGATATTATGTACAATGCTATAGAACTGCCCTTGGAGGATGATTACGATGTTCAAAATGTTTTCAATGACTTGTCCGTACATGTGTTTCCGGTGAACTGTTTACCAAAAGATCCAACGTTTTGGGCTAAGAAAGAAGCACCCAAGTACAATGACGTGGAAATGGTCTCAGCAGAAGAATTTGCCAAACTAAGTCTAGAATAGAATGACGCTTGTTTTAGTTATAATGGAATTGCAATAGAATAAAGCTACGTTTTTTGTTTAGGAAATCTAGTTATTGTGGACAAATTTAATAACATTCAACATCATTTTGTTGGCAAATGAAAACGCACATAAAGAAATACAAAAAAAAAAAATAATAAAATCCTAGCTCTTTATGTATACAATTTTCAATATGTATACCAAATGTATTGACCAAGCCTATATCAAATGATATGTCAAGGTCATTCATACAATCGGACCAACAGGTATTATGATATTTTATAACATCACTCCAATTCGGTCGTAACGTTAATGCATAATAACGACAACTGTTATTAGGGTCAGTGCTTCTTCGGAGTTTTCTAGTTGCAATACAAAATCTCATCTTTATGTGAAACAACAATTATCTTGGAAACAACGAAATACAGGGGGGGAAAACTATACACACCTCAAGTGCGCGCAAATGCGTTGCGCAGGAAAATGGCAACAGTGGGACATTTTGTAACCACGCCTTGTTACCTTCCATAACAATGGTTGTATAAAATTGGTAATATGACAGAATTTTGAATACACATTTTTTGTTTATTCTGAATTCACTTCTACTGATGACGAGTATATATCAATATGGTCCAGTGACTGTAGCATTACAGTGATTGCATCTACTTTAGACCCTACCCCGTCGAAGGTGGATGTAAATCACTTTAATTGGTTTCAAGTTCAATACGGACTCCCTTTCATCGAGATTGCGGAAAAGTAGGAGTTCCCCTAATGCTGAATGCATTTACTCTATATACGCTATACTACTTCCGTCACAGGTGAATAAGGTCCTTATATATAAAAACCCAATCTCATTAGCTTTACATACTTCAAAGAGTATAAATTGAAATATACCGGCTGTATAAAATTACCTACAATTAAATCTTCAAGAAAAAGGAATTGGTTTACATGCGGCTATCACTTCTGAATGGGGGTAAACCAATATCTTTGATAGGGGAGTGTACAACTCGTAAATGAATCTATACTGAGTTTATACTACTTTCGACTTCAGAAATCCAATAATAATTGCAAAGCAGAAATAGCACAACAGTTTCGGTATCGATTTCGACTCCAACCTTTAAATGGGAAAATTGTTAAGAGAAACGTGACTGACAAGCTCTCTGTCCGAAATATTCAGAAACTTTACTGAAAGCAGAGGCCACAGAATCCTGCCATGCAGACAAAATCCAACAAATATACTGCATAGAATGTGTAAGGTCTAAAAACTCCAAGTTGTTCTAACTAAAAACTTAAACTCTTCGCGATTCCGAAAAGGTAAAATATCATTTCGAAAAATGTATCTTTGGTTCCGAACATAAAGAAAATGGTGTGTGTTGCACCACTTTTTTTGTTTAATATATTTTGCAAACCAATCTAGATATCACAATTGTATACTAATCTTACCCTCATTGTGTTGTGCCCATTCCCTAAACAGCAGTCCCTGAAGAAACGACAAATCACCTACCCCAATTCATAGGGTATTAAAAGACGAAGCTTCATACCCCTCAGCTGGCAAATATTCAAAACAGAACCTAACTGAAAATCGGCGATAAAAAAATGTTTTGGAATTTATGTGTTATAGTCTGGACAGGTCAGGTACCTTCATGTACGTATTATCTGCGTTTGTCCACATTGGGCAGGAAGCTTAAATTTAGATGATTTTATTTGTGAAGCAATATGCTAAAAGGTCACTTTCGTATTCTTGAAATTGGACTGTTGGTGAAGGGTATTGATATACCCTTCGAGCTGGTAGCGCCCTCAACATCCTACGAAGGCTCAGATGGAGTAATTAATCTGATAGGCAAGAGATCAACATTAATTAAATTTTTTTTTTTTTTGTCACATATATTCGCATATACATACATAGATATTTGGTTGATAATTTGTTAAACTCTTCTTTGCTTTTCTTCATGAGTTATACAATTTGTGACTTATGTTCTAAACTCAGTCTTTATTTTGTTTTTTAATTACTCTAACATACATTCGATAGTTCAATTACCGCCGAATATCTCTTGATCCAATTCGATTTCACGTTGCAGTTCCTCATGTTCCTGCGCTTCATTGGGCTGCTGATTTGCTAGGCGTTTTGCTCTTCGTGCCCTTTGGGCCTTCTTTTTATTCATTTTGTATGATTTCGATGTATGGTTTCTATTGTTGGCTAGCTTCTTTTGATTCTTATACCTCGTCACTATCCATTCTTTGTCATTCAGTGCTACGTATTGCTTCTTAGTCGCATCCTTATTAATTTCAACACTTACATCTGAAGGCCGAAAGGTACAGGGCAATATCTTGTGTTCCACATGCATGAGACTGCACAAATCATCGACTATGGGCAGATAACTTTGTTGGGCCATAAATAACAATTCAGAAGGCTCGGTCTTCAGTAGTTGATGCAGGTGTACAGTGCTCTGGGTGATTTCCTGAGAAGGTTTACATAACATCAACTTGTCTTTGAATTTGGGATTGTAGCGTAGCATATAATGACCAGAGGGCATCGAGGTGAGCAGTGTTAGGAACTCATAGAGATTGCTTAAGAGTTGGTTCAGCGATATATGATATACGGTAGTTAGTTGAACTTCCAATTTTTGTAGACTCTGTGACTCCCCCAGCAGGGTCTGGTAGCTGTTTATGTCTAGTCGATAGCAGGTACTTTTCGTTTCTTTTTGCAGTTTCAACTTAAACCATTCCTTTAGTAGTTCATATTTGCTCATTGATTCGCAACCAAACTGCGGCTTGTGCTCCAATTTAATGGAAAATGGTTTCAGGTCTTGTGGTGGGGTATTTGTTATGGTATAGATTTGTTTGATAGACTCTTTGTCCATGGCTTTAAGCTGCCACTTGGTTAGAGTTTGACCAAATTTACAAATTTTAGGGAGTTTTACACAATATGCTGTCATGAAGTTTTCCAATGTGTGTGCTGGAAAACAGGTGTCTGTTTGTTTAGAATCTTTTGTGGTTTCAGGAAGAGGTTCTTCTTCTTCAGATTGAGGAGACATGGACAAAAATGCTAATGCGCCCTGCTCCATCACTTGTTTATAAGTATGCCAACCCATTTGCCGAGAGGGCAAAGGAATATCCATTGTAATGTACTTTTCACCATCAGGATCGTCTTGTCGTTCCTTAATGTCCACTAGCATTTCCGAGGATAGATCGATATATTCTCCAGCGGTTAAGATGAACATTAATGAATCCAGAGGTATAAAATATTGGGGAAACTCGCAACTTTCCTCTTCTATTATCATCATAAATTTCGATTTGGCAACATTTTCTAAATTTTCTTTCAACTCCTCGGAGTTTATATATTCCTCTACACAACTGGTTAAGCTTCGATGGAGCGGTTGAAACTCTAGATTTTTATCGGGAGATCCATACACAGTGCTGGTTTTATTTTCCTCAACAATCTCCACATCAACGATATCAGCCCACTGTTCTTTGAGTACCTCCTTGCACACTCTCAGATGCGGCAAACCCAAGTGGGTATTATACGTTTCCGAAGGATATTTTTGCAACAACATCTTTGCTTTGCTATCATACCACGTCTTATACAGGTCCATTAACCTTCTCGCCGGCATATACATCTGTTCCTTATTGGTCTGACAAAAGTCGAATACAAACTTTTGAAAATCTTGCGATTCTTTTTGACGCAGTGTCTCCATTTTGTACCATATATAGAAATCATCTTCTGCCAGTTTGGAACCTTCCTGGCGGGCCTTCACAATCCGTACTCCTATTGCATGTTGGGCTACATTTAGTTCGGACCATTTAGGCGAGTGAAATGCAGTCGTTACGATTGGTCGGGTGTAATCGTAAAGGGTTTTGGTCACCTCCTTCTGGGTACGAGGATCAGTAAGTGAGAGTGTTTGGAAGGCTCGTGTATCCGCTAACTGTTGTGGCTGCATGAAATGACTGTCAACTTCATGCAGGGAAAGGAATAGACTGTCCTGGGTATTTTCGATAGATTTATTGAAGTAGGTGTAGCTGGGTTGATTGCGAAAAATCGCATTAGCTCGAACATCGCCGCTCCTATTCATGTTATTTAAAACGGGTGTTCATTTATCATTAGCTAAAAATATATTGTCCACAATCTTCGATCTGTTCCAAACATCACATTTATGTTTTTGTTTTGATGGAGGGCAGAGAACCGTGCCGAGACATTCCGTTATGCACCGCCGCCATTTGCGCCGCCTCAGCTTGCACAGTGGTGCCATAAATAAACAAAGTGAATTTTCAACTTACGACTTGGCAGCATTTATCAGGATTTCACAAAGAGTTTGAAGCCGACCTCAAATTATATATCTGGCTTATATATGTGTGCCAGGGATGGCTCGTAAAGTAAATGGCTCGGAGAGGTCACTTCCTATTTATACTGAAATCCTTCAGTCAGTCTGTCAGTGTCGCATAAGCAGTCATAGTTTTCTCTTATCGACGTGTCGTAGGCATCTTTATATTCGATGAAAAGATGGTGTGTACTCTTGCTTTTCATGTGGCTTTTCCAGGATCAATCTAAGTGTGAATATTTGGTCGATAGTTGATTTATTTGGCTGAAGCTCAGTAAGTTTTAATCTTTCGCACAATATGCTAGTTAGCAAGAATGATAGAAACAGTTAGTACGCCATTCCGCGCAGAAAAAAAAATGTTCTGCGCATGTTGGGTCAGTGACGTCACGCGATGTGTGTTCCTATAGGCTAATAGTCAAAGTGGTTTCAATTACAGGGTTGCCAAGAATAGTTCTATCTTTGTATTCCAATCTGAAACTTTTTACTCATTGCAGATCCACATAGAGTTGGCAATCCTTACCCGGGAACAAATACGGGAAATCGTTACTTTATGTCCTGTGGAGAGTCTTGTTGCGCGGTATTTTCGGAAATGCAATGTCGCACTGCAATTGTTGGGCAACTTTGAATCTGTTGCACAGCTGTTGCCGATAATAATTAATTATTACTTAATTATCCCAAAAAAGTCCCATGAAAAATGTTTGAACTTACGCCTAACGGCGATTTTTTACTTTTACAATTAAATGTAAATACTTAATAATGGTCCAAATCAGGTATCATATTGACGCTAAATATCTTGGGAAATACACACCTTCATATAAGCCATATCTTGAGTTTGGAACCTTTTTTTCATAAAAATAACACACAAAAAAAAATTGATGTCGCCTTGGCATGGGTTAATGGATCGGAGATATATAAATACATCTGAAAAGGCATTTCGGCGGGCTTTCAAATAATACCCATTTTGTCGTGACCCGACGAATGAGTTAGATCTAATTATATCTCCGGACTTTCGGGGTCCGTAACTCAGAAAGTTTGGACTTGGGGGATTGTTTTTTATTTCATTTCTTATTTAATTCCCTTCCCACAAAAAAAATAAAAAATCAATTTGAATTTACAGACAACATAGTCACAGTCAGGTTCTTTTATTTTGGGTTTGTCTAGGTTGTCTTTACACGATATATGTGAGTAATATTACTTTTTACAATGTAACATATTTTTTTTTAACAATTTATCATACTTTGTTATTTCCTGTTTTAATTATAATAAGGTAACGAAACGTTAATGTTGGGACTATTGGCCCTATTTGTGCACATTTTATGTGTTATTTCGGCAAAGTTTTCAAAATACCAACATTAATGCAAACAGTGCTGCCAAGTTGCAAATTTTATACCGACGAGGACTTACCGACACTAGTTTTCCATCTGTTCGTATTATTTTCTGGCGTTCTGTTGAATTTGTTGTTAACTTCTCCCGCAATTATATTTCGATAATTATTTCCAAGATGACTGATGGTATTTGTTTGGGAGTTATTTGAGTTGTGAATTTTTCATTTAAATTGTGTATATTTCAGAGGAAATTATCAAGAAACGTTTGTTGATTGACGGTGATGGTACCGGAGACGACCGGCGTCTTAATATGTTATTGAAGCAATTCCTCAAATGGATGTATTCCAAAAATGATTCTCCAGAAAATAAGTGAGTGTTTATCAACAGTTTCCATATTCATCATATTCCATAAAGAAAGAGATGGAGACAGATACTTAAACCAAGATAAATTAATACCACCGCTACCAAAAAACAAAGGAGCCCAATTTCATTGATGTTCGCACCATAACATTTTGAATAGGTTTTCTTTTACCGTCTAAATATAACAACAAAATCCAGAACAGGGACGAAACATGCTATAACGTGTGCAGTTCAATTATTGAAGCAACGTTGATTGAAGCACTTCGCAACTTCCCCCATAAAATATATCGTGTACGGGACACTTATTTGTAAGAAGATTCCCGGCAGATCTTTGAGGGAATTGTTGAAGGAATCATCTCTCATTCGTACTACGTTCTTAGAGTGAAAGAAATATATACGAGTTAAAAAATGTCTTCGCTTACTTACAGAGCCATTGACAGTTCAAAAATTGTTCGAAAATGTTCCAAACATTTTGATTCGCATCCATTGATGCTACATATACCATGTGACCATGTGGACGACCAGGTGAACGAATGTTGCTGATCAATGTGATACAGAAAAAGGAATCAAGTAAATCAGACATTGATGTTTAACATTTTACAACGCTGTGTTCTTTGTAATGTAATGTCTATTGTACGATTTCTGCTAAGGTGTTATTGTTGAATGAATAACACAAAAGTGGAACAATTTTTCCAACATATATTGGGTCTGCAATGGAAACTTCCTATACCACAACTAATCAAACAAATTGTAGGTGAAAATACCAATGTCTTTATCAGGTATTGGGATTCCCTGTTTTTTCATCGAGTATATCTAAAAAAGTATGTTTACTAGTGATTTTCAGAAAGATTGAAAGAAGCGTATTGAATATATTACTCGAATTCCAAAACATATGTGTAGAAGGCACCATGTGTGTTGTGACAATACAATCCATTTTCAATCCCCTAAAGTATTTTTTTTTACAATTATTATATTAATATTATATAAGAATTTAGAAGTGGTTGTCCACGATTTTCGAAAGCTATCGTGCCAACGCAAACTTCTTAGGAAGTCATGAAACTATACATACCTATTTGGATGCCTTACTCGTACTAAAAGAGAGATAAGATTTAAGTGAAACACGGGTATAGTGGTTCAACTCAGAATCATTTTCCTACTCGATTTAGACATGACCGTCTGTCTCGCCAACGCTGATTCCAAAGGCAGTTAGACTAGATACTTTACCTTCAAGAGCGCAGAACATATTGCCATTGGGCGGTAATTCACAGTATTTGCAGCCTCATCTTTCTTTGGGATCAGCTGGACATTGGCACCTGTCCAAAGTAAATACCAGCAAGGTACGACATGTTGAAAAGATTGTCCAATGAACGAGCTAGCGTCGAAAAGCCTTTACATAGGTCAACTGCTGAAATATCATCCGGGTTCGTGGTTTGATCCGTCTGATCCGTAGAACTACATAAGTTTTAACAGCATCATCGATATTATAGTATAGGCAACATAACTTCCAGTAAAAATACAAATACAAATTATTGAGTCATATGATGTGTCTATGGTCCATGCAATCTAGCCCCAGAACGTTCGCCGTATCTAGAGTATGTGCGACAACTAAGAAACTCGTAACATAAATTGCCAAAGACGGTGTCGAGCATGCAATCTTTCATATAACACCCATATCTCTTAATATATATCAGCCATAATATAACTATGAACTTAATTTAAATTATCTAGTCAAATTATCTATGACCGTCTGATGGCTCAACTAGCCCAGTGTCAATTTGCCGCCGCCAAAACTGATCGCACCAGTCAAATGATTGACGAAGAGCTGGAAAATTATCAAAAACTATCACAGACCATTGAGAAAAATATCGAGGCCGCTAAACACGAAATCGAAGAAAGTAAAAAGGAACTTGTGACCGCTAAGCAGATACGTAAAAACAAAATGGAATACGACCAGTTGGCTAAGGTAATCAAACAACAACCCGATCGCAAAGAGACCCAGAAGCACATAGAGTCCCTACAAAAAGAACTGACCGAATTGAATGATAAAAAACTGAAATTGGAACGTAAGTTCGAGAAGAGACAAAAAGATTTCTCTGTGCTTATGTACGCAGTGCGCGAACTGGAAGCCCAGCTGGCCGAAGACAGTTCCAGTGACGAAGACGGTAGCAAGAGCGATGATGAGGAGATAGTCGGTTCCGGTAGCAAATCAAATGTAATTAATTTAACTCTACTCGATGGCCTGAGCGATGACGAGATGGAGGCCGGTTCGCAGTCAGGAAAAACAGGTCGAGATCGTGGTTTCTTGGAGAGAGGGATACAGGAGAAGATTGAAATTAAAGATGATGATGACGTGAAGAGCATCAAAGAACCCATGTCGGTGGACGAAGATGTTGTGCTGGAGCTGAGTATAGACAAAGACGAAAATGATGTTAAAATGGATGAAGTAGTGCTTTCATCCTAAAACTGCATTTGTATATACTATTTTCCCTAAATTTAGTATTTTAGAATATGTAAAAAAAAAATAAACAAAAGTTTACAAAAATTATTAATATTTGTTATTTTTGAATTTTCAAGTCTGAGTTTTAGTAGAATTGTACAAAGTCAAGAATACCCGAAGATTGAGCAGAAGGCCACAAATCTATCCAACCAACATACAATAAATAGCTGGAGAAAAACTATTTCCTTCCAATATTATTTAAAAAGAATATTATTAAATTAGCTGTCTATGAGACATCGATCAAACTCATACATATCGGAATGTATGTAAGAACTTGAACTGCAATTTTTGGAGCAGTTAACACTGGTCAATGTGAAGAAGGAGATTTGCAAGTAACCATACATAGACTGTACAATTTACAAATTGTCAGCTATATAAAACATACAGACTACTGAAATATAGCGAAACAACCTGGGCTGAAGATATTGTCCCTTCAGTTATCTAATCTAACAATTATATAATCAACGTTGGAAATAGCCAAGGAAACAAAGTTGACGAAATTCCAATAAAATCACAATCCACTAGAAAGGAACGACCAAGAATATCATATTCCACATCAGGAAATAAAGCGAACTGTATTGAAGACTTTGGTGAGATGAGACTAATGTAAGGAAACAAAAAATGAACGAATGCGTTGAGATTGAAACGTAACATTCATTATGGGTACATCTGGAATGGAAATGTTTGTCGATAACATGTCTCGAGATTATTAAACCGTTCATCGAGTTTATTAAACCGTTCATCCCATAACCGGGAATTTCTCTCAACATCCCTTCAGAGAAGAACCCAGATACTTCTCCGAGATCAGTGATATATATAATACTTTTATTGAAATAGACTCTATCAAAAGTGTTTAACCAAATTTCAAATGGGGCGGTGCGCGACTTTTTTTGTATAGAAGTATAGCAAACTTTACAACGAATTTTGGCGACATAACAACGAAGTGTTGTGACCATCCGGAAAAGACAAAAAAAGCCTGAGCCATGTAAAATCATGTGTGTGTGTATTGAAGACACCTCTTGTTTTCGTTTTTGGCCATCTGACTACAAAGATACCGACCTGAATTTAAACAATGAGACTCCCACAACTTTTAACAGTTGGAGTTATTCATGATTTTGAGTACCCAAAGTGATAAAGGGATTTGTTCCTTAAGCAAAGGACTTCTTATCTCACCTCAGGGGGTACACAAATATATTCATAATTTGTATAATTCACTTCGTTATAGAATGCATCTATAATTCAAGCTGGCAGGAAAAACACTTGCTGGAAGATTATTTCACATGCGAACAGTACGGCTGAAGAAAGAAATTTTCTCTATAGTGCGTCGTCGGGCCATTTGACATCGAACGGATGAGAGACCCTGGATAGCCGCGTATTCCGGCTAAATGTTCCAACATCAGGGACCAGACGACGGAAATCTGACGCACAGATACCGTGAAAATATCTATAGAATAGCGATACACAGCTGTATGAAGACAATAGATTTGGATACCCTACTATTCTGTTACATGGGAAGCATATTGGACAAAACTGGTGGCTCCAAAGCAGACATCTATCTCTAGCCGCATAAATAAAGACAAACAATCATTTGGCCAATGCAATCTGGGAAGAAACTGACCAACAACCTATCCAAATTGAAATCCGCAAACGCAAATAGAATCGGATTGGACAAATATTGCGCAAACAACCCAACGATATCGCCAAACATAATATGGAACCCGCAAGGACGACCATCGCACACATGGAACAGATAAATCGAAACGAAAATACAACTGTGTTGGAATGAAGTTAAACATAGTCAGAGCTTATTAGAATAACCTTGTGGCCCTATGCTCATTGTAGGGGTAAAAGGAACAAATATATATATATATATATATCGCCTATCATCACCACCGCTATACTCTGTACGCGGTCAAGAAGATGTAAATATGTCTTTGTAGACCCAGAAAAATATTTAAGTAGATTTGATTTAAACGTAAAATTAATATGTTGAAAAGAAACGTTTAGTTTACGAATATTAGTCGAATTGGTACCGGTATAGACATCAAGCTGGTGTATAAGGTTGGGCATAGGTAATGCAAGCGATAACCTGTATCTCCATAATAGGGTGTGTTACAAAGTCTGATTGGTCCCTTTTGTAGACTCCTTAGGGACCACTTTAGAATAATTTTTAGTTACTGAGGTCAAATCAGCAATAAGATTCTTCGAAGATCCGATTAAATCCTGTAAGTGTAGCTTTGTTTTTAGAATAAATACAAAATTGGCCAAGTCTTCACACTATACTCAATCTTGGAGGACACCCACGTTTACGTATTTGTTTAATAACAGTTCAAGAAAACATGTAAAATACATGTATACAGTGTGATTACATAAATGAACATGTGCATGGAAATTTAAAATTATTAATATTGATTGACTTCCATTTGCATATAATTCCATTAAACAAAAACATTGTATTCCTTTATGAATATAACATTTTAATGTATAGCATCCGTTACAAACAAACGAACTAGTAGCGAATGTACTTAACTTACTAACGAGTCAAATGTGTCAGTTGCTTTTGACAATCAGCTGCTTTGGTGTTTATGTCACAATCAGCTGTCTTCGCATTGTGGTGATTTGTTAAAGCATTCATTTTATTTTGTAGTGAAAATATCATGTAAGTGTTCTCTTTTTTAAACAAATGAAACATTTTTAACTAAAAACGATTGTTTTTTTTTTTACCAGCATGGCTGCTTCCAAAACATTACGTTCTTTGCTTCAAGAACTCCGTGCCGCCTCTCCCAACGGCTGCATTAAGAATTCTCTGGCAGCACGTTACATTTTGGCTCAATACAAAAAGTTCCAAACAACCGACCAACAATTATGCAAAGCACGCGATGAGGCCCTATATTTGGGACAAGCCTACCTTAGCTACTTGTCCAGCACCCGTCGGTATAATGACTTGTACAAAGAATTTCATGGACGTGGCGAGAGGACTGTACGGGAAACTGCTGATATGGTTGGATTTAAATTGCCATCAGACCCCAAATAAGAAAGTGTGACGGCACTCTAAATAGCGAATATACCATTAGTTTAATAGATGTTAGAATATATCTAGTAAAATGAACAGTTATTTTAAAAATGTAAATGTACTGAAATAATTTTCTGAAGTGATGGTTAATGGAAGAACATGGCTATGGAAGATTGCTAATGGAAGAACATCTTCCAGCTCAATACCCTTTAAATGGATGTGACCAGCTATTACCAAACAGATGAAATAGACGGTGGCTATTACATCCTATGAATTTCCTTTGAACCAGTTCTGTATTTCTTTCAACTACAGCTTCCCATAGTTATATTGTAGTTATAGCAGATATATTTTATATGCAATGCGGGTAATTCTCCTGCAAGTAGCTTTGTACACCTTTTTGGTGTTATCAATTCCAACACCTTAGCCAGAAAGAATTGAGAATTGTGACACTGTTTCTTCAATTTGTGTAAGACATATCGCTCATTTACTTGAATAGTGGCATAATTCAAAATTCACTTTATATATTTTTGCTCTTGGAAAAGCTGTAAATCTCTAATTTAAATTGGCTTTTGTTCTACTGAGTATTGTGCATTCATATGACAGGTCTCCATATTATTGAAATAGCCTGTAGTTCTTTTTCTATATTTGGAAAGTACGACGAAATTGACAATTTTAAACGGCTCTCCTGAAAAAATCCTATTTTGAGTTATGCCACTATTCAAGTAAATGAGCGATATGTATGTATGCTATACGTGAATGATTTTTCTTCTTGTGTTATGAATTCGTGAATTGAGATATTCCAGTCGGTCGGGCGTCATACACGATTTCATTACAGATCTTATATTGAACTACGGGAATACGTCGTATAGTACGGTTAATCGGTTCCACCATTTTTTCGTACTATTTGAAACCGGACTAATCGAGACACTCGGGCCGTAAGATCCAGGACCTATACCCCTATGAGGGAGGTAAAATGCCAGGATGATAATCGAGTCAATTACCGTTTAAATTTGTTACATATATTTTGTTTTCCTGCTTTTCAATCAAAAAGAGTTTGTGGAATATTTTTTTTTTTCGAAATTTCAAAACCGCACTGATCGCAGCAGTACTATGCGAGGTATTCCTGTATTTGCACTTCGGCTTTATATGCTTATTTCCCTTAACATTCCATGAAGGAACAGACGGGAAACTTCTCTCGAATCAGTCAGCTGTGAACGATATAATTTGTATATTAACTGACCGGGACCTACAGTTTTTAAAGTCGGCTCCGAACGCTAATGCGTTTATAGAAAAGTTTTACATGGCTTAGAGATTACTCGTAAAGTCGCCAACAATTACGAGGTGAAAACAGCCGCTTACCCGGTTTCGAACTCGGGTTCTTTTGTGTGATAGTCGCATACACTCCCTACCACACCACCGCCGTCCGCTTTATATAACAATGAAAATATTAATGTTGTTAAAACAATATTTATTATTTTTAATGGTGTCGTGAAGAATTTGTTGAACCAAATGTTTCTGTATGGTCCCCGATTTATTGTCTTGATTTTGTGATTGATTGTAACTTCAATTTGAAAATATAACCTGTACAACAAAAAAAAAATGAAATACCTTACTAAAGAATAAAGGCGACAAACCTCCATCGATTTTCATGATCTAAACATTATTTTAATTCTTAGATATGTTTTCGATTTTTCCTGAGTGTAAAAAAAATTTAATTAATAGCACCGAAACTGTCGTTCAGATTAGAAGACAAAGATAATCTAAACCCCAACTTTCAAAATTTATTTCAACAAACAAATTTTTGTGTTTTGCAACTAAAATACTTTCTACCAAGCTAAATAAAAAAAAGACGGGACAGGCATTGTTAATGCCTCATTTCTTTATGAGATGAAAGTCCATCTAGTGGTTTCTGTTAGATTTATTCGACGGAAAGCAATTAAAGTGGCGTTTTTTTCCTGTGGAAATCTTGACTCCACGGTGTCACGAAATGAATCGCTTTACGCTTGAAAATCGTTGTAATCGAAATCAGAGCCAGAAGACGCCGCCAATGTCTTGAAAAATTAGTTAATAGAACGCGTCAATGATGCCAATAGAACAGTATTCCATAAATAAATAAATAACGAGGAATAATGAAATAATGTCATTATCAGACTCACTTCTTCATGAATGTGAACAATTGGTTGTTCCACATTAAAAACTAAGAACTTTTATGGAAAATTTCCTATCGTTTTTATATCCACTGACTCAAATCCAGACGTTTTATGTGGCTTAGCGATGACGTCCTTACTCGAATGCGGTGGGTACGCCCAAGAATAACTCGTTTTGCTCTGTTGCACACACAAGCTTCGATTTTCTCACCACGTCCGTTATTCCTATGTGACGAATTAATCCAAATAAATATCAAACCGACTACTTGCATCACCCATTTCACAATTGTCAATGTTTTAGAATTTTCAAATATAATTTTGCATTTATTTTTAAGATTTTTCAGAAATATACTCTCATATTCATGGCGAATTAAGTTTACTTAAATAAATGTCGGCGGTGGCGTTGAAAGAGAAAGGACAGTGGATATAGTCCCAGAATGGACATTTAATGTTAGTACTGAGTGGTATGTTTCTTCCAGAGGGCTGTCACTTCATCAGAAGGATTTTTTAAATGTTTACTATTTTCAGGTTGAGCTTGAAGGAATGCAGTAAAGGAGACGACTTCTATATTAAATTCAACAAAGTACTGGGTTTATGTAAGACATCAAGAGATATCAAGTTGTATATATACAGCGCCCATGAGTTCTACACGATTTACGATGTGATAGCTTTAACCATGGTTGACCATTACAATGCGACGGCCAGCGTTTTGGGAATTTTCGCCGGTGCCGATTTAAATCATGCTTATGGGAATGTTATCTATATCGTCAAACAACAACCAAGTTTTCCAAAAAATTTAAAAAAAAAAAATCATTAAGCAGTCACACTGCTGTGAAAGGGAACGGAGGCTGTCGATGGTGATACTTCTGGAAAAATCTATCTAGGCAAGGAAATGTATGTATGTAAGTACAATTTAAATTAAATAATGTGATTTGTTTCAAGTATGTACATTAAAACATTAAGTACAAAGGATAGGGTTGTGTATGGAATATCTAATGTGTAAATGAACTCCAAGGTTTTGCTGGCACACAAGCAATCCCAGAATTTCAGTGAAGCAGCGTAGAATCTCCCCTTCTGATCATGGCAACAAAAGAGTAAACGACCTGAAAATGTATTAGGGGCTGTATGGTTTCGCAACGTCTTGTTGAAACCCCATTTCGTCCATATTCATATCATCCAATTTACTGGCACACCAGTAAAAGCAACTGCTTGATCAGCAAGATTTTAAAAGAACTGTGACCCACTGAAGTCTTTGGAACATAATTTACACTAAACATTGGATATATTTGTTTGTTTTTTCGAAAATTATGGGTGGAATCTCTTAAACCCAAATGCTCTTAAACCTGAATACAAAAATAAACGACCTTTTTTTTTGTATGGATATGTGTTTTTATATTTTTTTGTACTCTGGGGACTATAGCACATCATAATTGTTATTTATTGTTATTTCTTGTTGGTCGTTTTTTGAGTAGTGCTCTAGTTTTAAAAATATAAATAGGAGTGATAAATATAAGATCAACCGGTTCATACGGCATAAGGTAGCGACAAGCGACCCATGAATCCCTGATGGAATAGGATACAATTGACATGGAATTCTTATAGAGCAGGACACTGCCAGGTCAGACACGGCAAGGACATCTAACGAATAGTCTAATATTGTGATATGTATGAAGATGAAATCAGAACAGATGCTAGTGTCTCCTCAGACGGTGGTATAGATAAAGGTAGACCCAAATGAGACATAGAGATTTAAGAGAATAGCGTATTGTATTCAGGTTGAGGTTCATGCGATAGCAGTTAAGAACAAACTTTAAACGGCGAAGTGTTCAGTTTTGTCTTCAGTTCGAATATTTCATTAGCTCCTCTTCGGCCACTGAAATAAGTTCTTTAAAAGCGCAAGTTCCTTAAAAAACACCAGCGATAATTTCGCATCGTCAGAACAATTTAATCGTTTATAAGAATAGAAAAATTCGAAAATTAAAAAAAAATCATATTAGAAAAAACAAAATGTTATTTGTGTTTCAGATCAGTCTTATTTGGGCGAATAGTTTATCGAACAGCCGAAGGAGTTTTTTTTTTCAAAAATAATACATTGTGAATTATCTGAATGGCTCCTGCCATACGAACGTGGCTCAAGCAGGTGACCTTTTGTATCAGGTGATAATTTTCCTAAATGATACGGCTCACCTGTATAATTTGACAATAATTTAGTTGATGAAAGCAACTTTTTTTATGAAAAGTCATTTATTGTTAACAATTCGAGCAGAGGTACCTCCTTACTATTTATAATAAACCTAAGATAAAACAAAATTTTCTTCCGAATCAAAATATCCATCAGAATATCGCCCCTAAGGTCAATGTCACTTTGGCATACACCCGTGGAGGAGGCGTATGTCATCTATGGCCGAACTTAACATAGTTTTTGTTTGTTTTTCTTTCGAAATCAAAAATCTTTACTTCTCCACCGTTGTCCCATTGAATGAATGCTTTAATTCTTTTATTTGTCCAATATGTATTTGCTGCCATTCATACAAAGTGTCCGTCTACCATTGATAATTGTATTACCCGCTTGCTTCATTCATTGTCTTTTTTATATTACTTTTTTTTTATTCTTCTGCAAGACGGATTCTGTTTAATTGAAAGCATACATACAAAATAGAATAAATTATAACAAAAATTGATGGAAAAAGTTCAACTAAAGCACCCTGAACTCGTTCGCTTTTGATTAAAGAAAACTACTCTCCCATACAGAATCAAGTCTGTCGGTCGTCGGTGTGATCTGTGTACAGGCATGCATTCCTCATTCCATTGCCGGGGGACTATGAATGGTACGGAACGACTACTGCTCTTGTACCATTCAGAAGATGAACAAAATTCAACGAAATGAAAAATGAATTGTAACGACGCGAGTTTGATTATCAGAGTCACAGACAACGAATCATAAAGTTGATGCTCATCTTTCTGAAGATGTCTTTGGCAATTGCTTCACTCACTCGCTGGCATACATACATAGATCTGGTGTATGTGACTGTGTGGTGGTAAGCGTAGCTGGAGCCGGATCATAAAGAAGAAAACTATTTCATTCTAGAATAAAATGACGCCGTACCACCACCAACCAGTCAATGACAATTTTCACTTTATGATTACATTTAATTATGTTCGCCAATCGTTAAGTGGTGAATGGTACGTAGCGTACATTTGTAGATTCATTTCATTCAGTCTTTCATTTCTCTAGAAAGTATTTATTGTACTTTCTCCAGCTAGAATTGCTTTAGAACACTTGTATGTAATTTGATGAAAGTGTTTGGGGTTTCCATCATTAGTTTCCTTTTCAAATGACGTCGCTTTTCTACACTTTTCTCGAGTTCAATTTAATATTTTTTTTAATGGATTCACTGCGACCGTGGCAACTGGCGTATATACTGCACCCCTTTTTCCTGTACTGGGATATTATCAAATTAACTATTAAATCATATTTGCGGTTAGTGGCGACTTGGAATTTCGTTTGCATAATTCTGTAAGGTAACTAACTGGATATGTGGTGAAGGTACAGTGTTTAGGTATGAACTATGCTCAAAATTATTTTTTCTATTGCTAGGATTTTTTTTTTGAAAGTTCCGCTTTTTGAGTTGGGATTGATAATAACTTGAAAAAAGGCATTTCCGATTTTGTTGAAATAAATTTTAAAAAATTATACAGGGTCTTCCAACAAGAGGTGTTATTTTGGTATTCAAAGACAAATGGAATTTTTTGAGAGTTAAGTTTAGTTTAGTTTATTGCTCAGCATAATGATTTTACAAATGACATTAAGAACTACCAGAACCAAATCGCAAAGTGGGTGCCCTATGTTCTCGATAGCCTCACGAATTCTATCTTTGAGGTAGACCGTACCTTTCGCGTGGCCCCAAAGGACGAAGTCGTAAGGTGTTAAATCACAAAATTTCAGTGGCCAATTGCGATAACCTCTTCGATAAATAACACGGTCCGGAAACTTTTCCCATAAAAGTGCACTCCGACCATAAAAAATTATTAATCATCTCTCGATAGCGCAATCCATTCACCGTAACTGTTGATCCAACCTCATTTTCGAAAAAGTAAAGTCCAAGAACACCGCCGGACTATAAACCGCACGAAACAGTCATACGTTAACAATAACTCTCGGGTTTTCCGAGCTCCAGATGCGGCAATATTGCTTGTTGATGTTGCCACCGAGGTGGAAATGGGCCACATCAGTCAAGATGATTTTTCGATGGAATTCCGGATCATTTTCATGCATTTCAAGGACCCAATCAGCAAAGACACGACGTTGTTGATGATCGTCCGGCTTGAGTTAACTTAACTTTATAAGCCGTAAGGTGTAATGACGTTTGTCGAATGCCCAATTCCAAAGAACGACGACGAATGGACAAACCTGGGCTTTCTTTAACACTTTGGGCTACAGCAGCAAAATTCTAAGTGGTTCTTGAGCGACGTGCACGGGTTTTATTCTTCCATCACTAACTTGTCCGAACAGCTCGAATTTTTCCACCAATTTCTGTATTGCGGTCGGACAAGGTGCTTCACGACGACCCAAAAATGCTTTAGTTTTGCGAACTGTGGCTGCAAGATTTTCACCATTTTTATAGTGATCGTTCCATTTTTAGTAATGGCGTAGTATTTGATGAGTTTCCTACGTTTTTTCGTTTTATAAACTTTTCGATTAAAAATCTTTTTTAGGTCCGTATTAGATAGGTCAGACTATCCTGCGTATTCTGCTGAAACCAACGATTGCCCAAGTCCATGTCTTCCATCTCCTTCCACAAAAAATGGTTTATCGTGCCTCTGTAGCACTCGCCGTTAACCGAAATGTCGTGATGATGCCACTGTTTTAAAATTCACACCTGGGGTGCTTTGGCTTCTCGCGGATCGCGTGCTGTTGGTCAGATGCCTTCAATTGCTGTGTGAATTGGACCTTAAGATTGCATTATTTCCCAAAGCTGTTCACGCCTTAAGCGATTAATTTCGTTTTATTTGATGGAAAGAAATACCATGATTCAAAAAGAAACCACTAAATGGTCCATACGGTATATCGAGTCAAGTCATTCTAAGTTATGTCAAATTGAATTTGGAATTTTCTATATTCTAGACGGGTAGAATATTGTAATCTCAATTCTTTATGTTAGGAGACACTGTGCTCTGCCGTATGCATACTTGTGGCTTTTCGACGTAAGACAAAAACAGAAAGCCACCTTAATAAAATCATCATATCGGAATATGTTTGATTACAACACCCATTTACTCGATACGTACTTACAGACTATATCAAATTATAAAAATTTCTGCATTTTGGCATGACAGCACTTGTGTCCCATTAGAGGGCACAGTGTAGATATGAGGTTCGAATACGTTGATAATATTGTGAGAAACTGCACCACTTTGGAATGGGTTTTTATGGGATACTCTTCAATTAAAACATCCATGAACCGAGCAAAATGCCACCCTTTTCGGTGTGTACGTATGGATGTTCACATATGTGTATGTGTTCCTATATTGATTTCGCTAGCAAAGCAGACATCATGCAGTCGTCATCTCTATTGTCAATTGTCATTCGTTACTCACACCAGAGCGTTCACTATGATGGTGTATTTAAGAATTTTCTTTTGTGTCAGTTACAGCAGCAACAACAACTACTTCAGAAATAATAATGATTATTGTGAGTGACTCCCTATGAACTTCGCTCGAAATCATCTTCATCGCAATCGTCATTGCCTTTGTTGTTCTTCTTCTGTATATGAATATGACAGTGTGAAGTTTAATTGAGAGGTTCCTTTTCATTCATACACTCAAACTGCGCCAGATCCTCTACACTACTTGTTATTCCTTTCCCATCGCCAATCTACCCACTCGGTGTGTGTGGAGGGAGCTACTGTTAATTTCGGTCTATAGACGTTTTACTTTTGCCTTTTGTTTTATTGGCATCGTCGCCGGCTACATCTTTATCGCCGTCGACGTCTTCTGGTACTTTTGATTTATTCGGTATGCAAATCCATATGAAATAAATTTATGTTGCTTGTTGTATGTTGGTGATGGCAGTCTTTATTGCTGTTGTTCATTCATTCATTAGTTCCCAGCGGGACAGTATTTGAAAGGCCTTTGTAGAATCTTGTTAGTGAAGGCCTTGCCTACAAAGAAACCAAAAAAAGGGTTAATTTAATTAAGAAAAATATTCAATGAATTAAGTGGCTTATGTTGGGCGGTGGTGGTGTGGTAGATATCACACACTAAACCCAGGTTTGCATCCTGTTACGAAAATCTAAAAAATGAATTTAGAATATATCGACCTCTCCCTCCAGGAGGAGCATCAAAGTTGCGGATGTAGTCTTAGGTTGGCGAAAGCTTATCTAAAGATTTCTGCCCGTTGTGGCTCAGAGCAAAAGTGTTTCTCCTAGGATGCGAGTCTATCGGAAAAAGAACGAGACACTAGTCCACTCCAGGTTGCAAGTAAGGCATTTGCGACACGTGATTTTCAGTGTCGCCCCTGGTAACTTGGTTGAACCCATATGCAACTGGACCCCTGAATTTGACACTATAGGGATTCGGCATTTCGATATTACACGCCTATGAGCCACATACGCCTTGTCCAACCGGCCCATTCCCGACTTTTGAATAATGACACTTATTTATTGACGACAATATGAAGCGCGCCAATTTTATGAGCTGCACAATATCACTCCACAGACCTCTTGTCAACAAATATGTTAAACTTGTTGTCACCCTGGAACCAGTATTCATCACTACAGATTTGAGGTGGATGCGAAATCTCATATGCAATATTGAAGTACACTGAAGACACAGCCTTTTCAATATAACACCTCTTGCCTTTAGACAAATCATCAACTAACTATTCTGTTTATGAATTCCAGCACCAATGTCACCTTCAACATAGGACCTCGGACTAGTGTTGCCACAAATTCCCTTAAAGAGTTAAAATTCCAACGGGTCATCTGCCGACTTTTCCAGCCTGCTGTGAAACTGTTGATCAAAAATACCATCTGTCCATTTCAGACACTCTGCTGCGGAAACAGTGAGCTCTCAATCTAAGAGAGAAGCGTCGATCGTCGTACATTTTCTTCCTGATGTGTTTACCTTTCGAGGTCTCAGCCATAGTACCAGTCTTGGAAGAGACGTTTGAATCGCTGAACATGTTAACAGACCCAGTTTTCTGTTCCCTATTATCTGCTGTTTGGGCAAACTCGATAAGAAATCTGAGTCTACCCCTGGTCTATTAGACGTCGTGTGCTAAAATCCTCCTACTGATAATGTTTGAGGTAAAAGTGAACTGTATTTATACTGTGAGGTCCTACCACAACTATTGGAGTTCAATTACTAGGTGAAGCAGTCAGCAAGAGCTCGGGGCTGTTTAGATCGAATCTAAAGCCATTGATATGATGCCACAGACATACAAAGTTCAAGTCTTGTCAACGAAGAGGAGGAGGTCATTGGGATGATATTTTGCATATAAAAGTTATGATGTCAGACTAGAGTAACAATAACTGTCATATAAGTAGCTAACAATTCTCCTTTTCATTTCATTTCATTTCATTTATTTCTTCCAGACTTGTAATTATAAGCATGTAGGCCAAATTAAGCAAATGTGACACTATCTGTTAATTTGAAACGAGAAAGTAATTAGGAGTCAAAGGGGCCATGTCAACCTTAGCGCCCCTTCACACTACCCCTCTCTGCCCCTGTCATTAATGTATGTTTCTTTGCGTTCCTACTCTGGGTCTGCCTCAATTTCACTACATGTACTTGAGAAATATTCTCATTTAGAATTAAATATTTTCAATTCCTTAATTAGTTTACTATGTGGCCCTTTATTATACATATGTATATGTATGTATACATGTACGAAATGTTTGTTCATACGAATATATTACATATATTAGCTGCTGAGGCCACATTTTCTGCTGAGATGTCGAAACGAAATTTGAAGATTGTGTTTTTTTTTGTCCAACATTTAAGCGGAATTTTAATGTTAATTGAAATGTTTGTTGTTTATTAATATGATCTTTGTTGTTGTTTTTTTTTGTTTAGTTTAAATCATTTGAGGAACAGTTTCGTTTAAAGCATTTATTATAGCTGAAGTCGAAAGATTGGCGCCACAAAGTTTGTACGATTTCGCAACCAAGATAATGTGACATTCCTATATGTATGTACATATGTACACACATACATATATCGTCATATCCAGTGTCGGTACCAGATACTATATCCACAGCCAACGAATTGTAATTGTTTTCCTCTTTGCTATTTGGTATCTGAGTTAGTTAGGGCGGACCTTCAAGAGGTCTCAAACTATGTCTTGGTTTTTTTTATTTACGAATATACATACGTTACTGTAAACAATATAGACGACATGTAGTTAATTTGTTAATAATTCAATTTCACAAATTCATAATTATAATGCTGTAACAACGGTAAATATGATAGGGACGGTTTATTCTGATATACATGTTTTAAATTTACTGCTAATTATCGTTTTTGATATTAACGTTTCAGTAATGTAAAGTAATGTACAACCCGGGGATATGAAACTAAATATTTTACTGCGTAATGGGCAAGCTTTCCGAATTTTAGTCTGGATTCTATCGTATCCATCATTACTAACCAATAAATTTCAGCAAGAATGCTGAGAAGAAAGAGCCTGTCTACCACCCCAAACATTCAGATAGGAATCTCGGTAATAGAAATTTTGCGCAGTGCTAATTTAGGGCAAAATTCGTTTATTCGGGAAAACATTATGTGAGTTTTAATTTCTGATCGAATATCGGGATTTGTATGGGAGGTAATATAACTGTCTGTTGCCATAAAACGCATTTGTTCAAAATTGAAGGCGCAGAAAAGTGAATGTTTATCAGTAGTGAGAGATAACTCTTTTGAGATTGTGTTCCACATGTCCATACCTAACATACATATGAAAACCAGAATTGAATAATGTCTGAAGTCCATTTTACAACTCTTCCAATTTTGACGAGTTGTAACGAAAGAACAAAATCACTTTTTTCCCACTGAATAAACGAAAATCTAAAAACCATATTTGTCTTACCCCCAATATTGTTTGTGATGCGTTAAATATGGGGTCGAATATTTTTTGGATCGCCTAACACCATTTCACCTTTCGAATCAAATTCTTATGGGCTACCATTAACATATTATGGCAAAGAACAAGAAAACATACCCTCTAATTAGAAAATATTTCCAAAACCACATCAAATGAAGCCACTAACCACCAAGGAGACTACCAACACTTATAGTTGCCAATAAAATTCGAAACAGCTCCGTGAAAAGTGTACAGTTCCAAACTGATATTAAATGTGTTAAAATGTCGATTGTTCGGGTGAAACCAATTGAAACGGACAAGGAATTTGCAGATTTCTGCCGTTTACCAAACACTTTGATGAAAATCGTTGGACAAGATTTCGTCGATGAACCTCGACCCGTATGGCTAAAGTGGGCAATGATGATGTATTCGCTGGTGGCATTTATCTGTAATTTCTACTGTTGCTTTTTTATAAGCAAATCAATTTATGAGATGGCTTTGGAAGGATTTCCGGATTTAGCCTTGTCTTTGCGATTAGTATCGGGTTTCAATTATGCCCTCTTTGCCACAGTGAAGTTTATAAATTTTAGATGGCACATTGACGACGCCGATGATATCCACAGCCGACTAAGGGACATATATCCCAAATCGCCCAAGGAGCGACGTGTGTACAGGGTAAATCAGCATTTCTGGCCCAAGTGGATACAAATGGTGATTTATTTTTACTTCGGTGCTGTGATGTTTATATCCATATCTCCTCTGCTCGAGGGGGTGATTTTGTATGTCATCGAGGTGTTTCGCGTGGGATTGAACGATGCCGAGTTTGGATACTTTAAACTATATGAGATCCTTTATAGTTTTGATCATCGCACACCGTGTACCTACGTGGTGACCTATTGCATTGAGTTGTTGCATGCGCAGTTTGTAGTGATCTGCAATGTTTGCACCGATATTTGGCTACTGTGCTACACAATGCAATTGTGCATGCATTTCGAAAATTTAGTCCAAACCATGGATCAGTATGAGCCCGACGAAAAGGAGTTGTTCAAGGATAAACGATTCATTGCCGAATTTGTGAAGAAGCATCAGGTGTTGTTGAAGTAAGTCGTTGGTGGTGGTAGTCATTGATTATGGAGAGTGTTACTCCGTGCTGAGGGGTATTGAAGATTCGGCTTTGCCGATCCCACACACCATTTCGACTTATTTGTACTAACTAGAGAATTTATGATTATATCTTTATTTTCCAGCATTGGCGATGATGTGAATGCTGTGTTTGGCGTTTTGATGCTACTCCTGTTAATATCCACCGCTGGCACCATCTGCTGTGCTGGAATTTATACTTTGACCCAAGGCGTCGGCCGGGAATTGGTTGAATATTGTGCTTTTCTACCCACAGCCATTGGCCAATATTTCTTAATTTGCTATTATGGACAAAAATTGGCGGGAATCGTGTGATCATTTTGTAAAGCTAAACTGTGTGTAATTTTAATTCGAATCAAAATGTTGTTTCAGAGTGAAAATGTGGCCCATGCTGCCTACAATCAACCGTGGTATAATGGCTCGGAGTCGTACAAGAAGTCTATACTCATCATTATGATTCGCTCTCAGAAGGCAGTGCAATTGAATGCCAACGGATTTAAGCCCATCTGTTTGGAGGCCTTTCAAATGGTAAATTTAAAACTATTGTTTCCATAGCCGTGATTGACGAGGGAACCAGAGTGAAAGTCTATTTTGGGACTGGAAACTCTACATACTTTATTTATTTCCCTTAACATTCCCTGAAGGAACAGGCGGGGAGCCACTCTCGAATCAGTGAGCTGTGCGCGATATAATTGAGTATACTCACTGAGCGGGAACTACTGTTTAAAGCCGGCTCCGAAGTTCTGCATGTGTTAGAGATTAATCTCTTACTCGTAACTGCAGATGTCAACTCTAGATGCCAAGTGGTACCTCGTATCAATTGTGTGTCTGGCTCTGCATACACTTTTTCACAATCATGAAATTTGAAGGGGACAACTTTTAGTGGACTAAGTCACCATGTGAAGCACCATATCTTGTGTACGGTGTATTGTCGCACAAAGTAATCAACTCATTATTATCACATTTTCACAGGATCTGTTTTTTCATTGTCTTATGGGGAATTTTTGAAGAATTGTCGCTTCCGAATTAAATGTACTGTACTTCCTATGTTTCCTTTTAAAATCAAGAATATATTTTTAATTAGGCTCCATTTACCTCAACTCAGAGTTATTGTTGGTTAGCTTTAATGGAGCTTCTTGAAAATGTGACTCAACGTTACGTTTCCTTTTGTTATTTTTTAGGTTATGGTCGAATCCTATCGTTTATTTGCTCTATTGAAGCAGACTATGTTTGATTAAGAAGGAAGACCCCATTAACATTTTCAACGACAACAACAACAAAATGGAGTATGATGTAAACCTATTTTATCTTTTGGTTAAGTTTATAGATTATATTCAAAACAGCACATAAGACAGGGCCAAAACGTTCCGGAACTGTCAAGGGTTTTTGGAAATTGAAATTGAATATGAAACAAAAAATATTTGTCGTATTATTTAGATGATTTCGAGAAAATGGAATATTGGATATGTGCATATCCTTTGGGAGTCCCGATAATTGGAGTTAATACCGAAAATATCGATGCTCGTGACTAATGGTTTGTTTCGCACCGTAATTGAAGCGATGCAAGAAATGGATGCCTCAGATTATGCATCTCTGTGTGTCAACATCTCAGTTCACCCTTGCACTAATAAAATTGTGATAATAAATGATTATGTCACAGAAGCCTTAATGAAATATTCAATTATCGTTTGAAACCCCTTTTTATTATGCACCATTAACAAGTACTATTATGTAGAATGCAAATTCAAATATTTATATCACAATAAAATTAATAATTCTATTGATCAAATGATTCTCTTCCTGTTCCCAGCCGAACAGCAACGCATCTAGTTAATACAAACGCTCTAGAGTCTGGACGTACCACTAGAACTTAAGTCTAAACGATGGATCAGAGCTATGACAGGATCAGTGCTATTTGGTTGCTTAATTTGCCTAATTGCTTGAATAATCGTTAGTAGAGATCTGGCAAAATATGCTTACATAGATCAAAGACAAACTAGAGGACAAACCAAAGACAATCTAGAGGGCAGAAATCATATCGCTAGCTTAGAGTGCAAAAGTGTTAAGTGCAGTTGGTCAGATCTTACATGAGAGAACAAAGTTATTCGTTTTTTGACCGGACATGGACGTGAACCTATTGGTCATCACTCCGTAAACGGGGGGAAAAAAAATAAAATGACTGTACTTTTTTATTTTCGTACATTATCATCTTTCCCTTCGTTTTGTATGAAAAAAAAATTCCGTTGAAAAATTGACCTAGCACTCTAACTTTTCCAATATATTGCAGATATGGTTTTTCCGCCGAATGCAACACGGAAATTCTGCGAAAGAATTAGTGACATCTAGAGCTGCTGCCGTACTAATACGTCTGCAAATCGACTTCGATAGCCAACCCTCTTGATTTTCCTTGGCCAGACGATTTATTTCTGCTTGTAGTTGTGTTAGTATGCCACTAAGTCTTCCATATAAAATGAGGGCTCTATGAAAAATGTCGCAAACAAAAAAGTGAAGACTTCCCCAAAATAATTTGAAAAATTCCCTGAACAATTTGTGAGTTTTGTCATAAGTTTTAGGTAATATTTCGTGTTTCATATGAAAAATTCCCCAATTTTTTAATTTTTGGGAATTTTTTGGTTTTTTTTTGTGTGGATATTTTCAAAACAAATGTGAATCATATATCCGCATGTAATTTTTTTATAATGTGTTGGGGTTACGACGCTATTTCTCTGGTTTTCACAAGCAACCGCGTATGTCTTAAAATCAAAATTTTCTGGAGTTGAACAAATTTAATTTGTTTTCGGTTAATGAACATGTCGAACACGTCCTTTGTTGAGTATGTCCGCATAGGGCTTCGGCCGTCTGTTCTTTAGAAGATCTTTAACCTGAGTAGATCAAGACATTTTAAACCAAAAATATGTTTTTTTTCGGTTTTTTCGAATACGCTTTATTGCTTATGATCCAGGTCCGACATTCGACGATTGCGCGATAGGGGAACCGTGGCAGTGATGACATTGTCCATTTTCAATGTAAAAAAAAACGTTCATGACTCGCCTTGACATTTCCAAAAAAAAAAAAACCGTGGGGAAAATGTCATTTGGGACTACAAGTAAATTATTTTAAGGCTGAATTTAGTAAAACAAAAACAAAATTCGTGGTTTCTAAACAATATTACTTAAAAACCCACAAGATATTACTGGACCTTTTGGCTTTTTTGAGAAAAAAAACTAAAGTTTTTTAATTATAAAAATTTAACTGTTTGTTTTTATTTTGCAAAAATCATTTATGTTTGTTTTCATTATAGGTTATTTTGCGAAGTGAGTTACACACCCAACTTCTTAACCTGCGGAAAGTTTTTAAGGGTCACACTTTACCCGCCGCCTTGGTGGATGCCAAAAGAAAGTTGGCCATGAGTTACCAAGGACAAGTTAAAACCGGTGCTTGCATCTGGTGGACTAGAAGGTGAAATAGAGAAGGCCGTCGACGTAGTGGACTAATTTATATTCCTCGGTTCCTCCATCAACAAAGAATGATTTCAGCATTGAGATTTAGTTGAGAATCGTGCTGGCAAATATAATCTACTTCGGGAAGAGACTGTACTGTACTGTACTGCGCGCTTATTCTACCCGTGGTGTTAGACGGCGATGAAACTTGCAAATACAGATGAAGCGGTGCTGGGTGTTTTTGAGAGAAAGAAATCCTTTGTCAAATCTCTGATCCGACCTGAATTTACGAGAAGTATAGGCAACGAACCGAGGAGTAAAGGCTTCGAATCAGAGTAGTTTTGTGCATCAAAATACAGCGCCTGCTCTAGCTGGGCCATGCCAGCCGAATGAATCCGAACGCTCCAAGACTCTGGTGGAAGGATCAAGGGGAAGACGACATGCAAATCCTTGGTATCACTAACCGGAAAAAGCGTAGGATCGAAGGTCTTGGAAATCATTTACAGAGCATACCAATACCAACACCAGGTTTTAGAGCCAACTTCAGTAAGTAATCTTTTTTTTTTTTAAACAAATATTATTTCTGAATATAAAGAGTACTTTGCATTTTCTTAAGAATAGATTCTTATTATAAAATAAATCTTAATCCACTAATGAATTAAGCGTCTCCCATCATGGTTCTCCAAAGCGTAAACAACTGAAAAGTCATTCTTATAACCTAGAAAGGGGGCAAAAATCCATTAATTTAAAAAAACATAGTTCTAATATTTTGTAATCACCCACCGATTCGAATCCCTTCAAATTGGTTGTCTGAAAGCCTCCTGCATTTATTTCACATTGTCGCTGAGCACGCCCCAATATGGCCAGTATGGATTTCTTGTACTTTTGACAGCCATTGTACCATGTTTGACTGTAGGCGGCATCGCCAATCTCTAAACTCTGAAAGCGCAAAGAGTTACGTCTTTTTCGGTCTTAAACCATTTGTATGCGATACCTTGTTAATAATTCGTTGGCCATAATAACAAACCATGAAATATTGTCCCAATGTGGTGGGCAGAAATGCCAGATATCCAAAAAGATCCCGACTTAAGTCCTGTGTCAACAAATAGACAGCCGCGCAGAAGAGGGTGGCCACAGTTGAGAATAGCATGACCAAAACAAGTGAACTGAAGATTTCTCTTAGGTCGTCGGCCAATCTGAAATGAGAACGAGTAGGAAGAGACTTAAGTCGTGAGGAGGTTAATACATGACACCCCAAGAATGATAGGAACAAAGATTACGCGATCACGCGCAGAAAAAAAAATGTTCTGCGCATGTTGGGTTAGTGACGTCACGCGAACTGTGTTCCCATTGGCTAATAGTCAAAGTGTTTTCAATTATAGGGTTGCCAACACCAGTTCTTACGCTGTATTCCAATCTGAAACTTTTTACTTATTGTAGATCCACATAGCGTTGGCAATCCTTACAAGGAAACAAATACGTCATCTAACGGGAAATCATTATTTCTACCATTCTTGATTGATCCATACATCGTAAAATATTCCAAAATAAAACAATTTTAAACACAAACGATTTTCGACCCATTATTAGGTTTTTTAATTTCGCGAATTTTTTCCACGTCTTCCCGGGAATTACCAGGACTTGATTTTTTCTTTATAAAACTAAATGAAAAAATACTTTTTTTTTTCAAAAAAAATAAATAATTTAGCTTTGTTATAAACTTGAAACAAGAAGGGAATATTTGAACTCATGAAGATATTTTCTTTCCTTTCACTAAACAATACTTACTCCAACAATATTTGATGTTTTTTCACCAAACCCGCAACCACTCTCGCATCTTCCTCGGCATTGCCCTGCACGGGCTCATAGTCAATCAAGGATCTTGAAATATAATCGAAATGCATACACAATTGTATGGCATACGCTGCCAACCAGACATCCGGACAAATATTGAAGACTATAGCATAATGACTATTCATCACCTCCATCGAATATATGGCTGTGTATCCCAAGGGATTGCGATGATCGATAACGTACGACTGTTCCTCGTACAGTTTGTGATAACCGAATTGCGCCTCCGCATAACCCAATTTAATCACGTTCACCGCATACTTGAGCAATGTCTCTGCCAACGGCGAAAATAGTATAAAGGCCACCGCGCAAAAATACAAATACAATATTGTGGTTATCCATCGGGGCCAATAATTCTCATTCACTCGATAGGCAAAACGATCTTCGATCGATTTGGGAAAGATGTCCCAGAATCTCTGGAACATTTTCTTCTTGGCCTTTAAATTGCGTACGAAACAGAAACTTTTGACGATACCAAAGACATTGTAATTGAAATCGTTGATTAGGCGCAAGAGTAGCGCCAAATCGGGAACCCCTTCAACGATTTCACTCAGCGTTTCATCGGCCACAAAGTACGTGCAGTACAGACAGCAGATGAATGTTAAAAATAGATACAGATTCATTAGCATTTTTAGCAGCCACGGTTTCGGTTTATCGAGGAAATCGTAGCCCAATGTTTCCAGCAGATAATAGGGTAGATTTATGAAGTCGTCAAAATATCTTTCGCTTTCGGGCATTTCGATTGAAGGAATAGGAGCAGATGATGAGTTGCCTGTAAAATAGTTGTGGGAAATTGTGATATAAAATTAGTGATATACAATAATACAGGGACAAGTTTTAGGAATAACATATGGAACAGATAAGTAAGAAATTAGAGTTATTGTTCTGATAGGCAATTATCTTAATCCATTCATAGCCAGCGATGATATGTGGCACAGAGAAAATGATTTCGTATAGTTAAAATTGTTAAGAAATTCCAGCTACCCCTTTCTATAAAATATAAAACTTTTTTTTTTAAAAATATCTTGGTCATGAATGGGTTAAACTGCAATTGTCTTAATAGTTTAATACAGGACAAATGTTCTTTGAATGGAAGATGGTCTTATTATCAATGAGCTATGCATGATATAATTTGTCTACGCACTGACCGGGACCTACTGTTTTTGAAGCCGGCTCGTAGCGACTAATTTTTTTTTCGAGATGACCAGTGTAGTGTAGTGAAAACATATTTTTTGAAAATTTCACTCCTGTAAAAGAGAAAAAAATTAGGAAAAAACATTAAATTTCCCCTTGAGGTTTTGAAATTTTTGCCATTTTGGTGTTGATGTGAAAACAATCCTAGAAATTAATGAATAAACTTATTAAAAATTTACAATTTGGAGCTGGTTCAGTAGCCAAGTATTGAGGCAAAGAAGAGTATTATAATCTCAGACTCTTATACTAATATGTAGTAATATCTATAAAGATAATATTTCATAATAATATAAATGTATATAAATAATAACAAATAAAATATGAAATGAAAAGAAAAAGTAAAAACCAGTCAAAAAGTTGCAGTCGGGTAAACCTCCGTATACCCTCACCCTCAGTAAAAACGTACAAGTGTCATATTCCATAATAGCAACCTTAAAATACCGAATGATATAGAAAAATATTGTATTATACGTTTTTACAAAAAGGGCGGAATATAAAGCAGAGTTTTTTTCACGAAAATTGTATGTGGTTAAATCTTTAGAATTTCGGAAAGATTCGTTGAGCGAATTTATATAATTACACGATTTCTAAAGTGGTGGGAATGTTACATTTGTATGGGAGGTACCAGATGGGACCGACTAGGGGTCTAATTTTTTCTGAAGAGCTTTACACGTTTATAGATTTATAAAATACGAAATTTGGGCAAGATCTCGATATTTTCAGAATGACTGTCCAACCAATCTGTTGTACGAGGCCCATCGAATGAAGTACGCTATTAGCATACGCCCTGTGGACTTGTAAATGGGCAAAATCGGCCCAGAGGGAAACGTTTCCCCTTAAGAACAATAAGTATGCCTTAGAAACCCTTTACATATTTCTTCAATACGTCTTCATTGTATCCAGAAAAAACCGATTTGTTTGGAAACTGAGGGTTCAAATTAATATCGCGCCTTGTAAAAGGGCTATTGGGCCTTGGTAGCACACAAAAAGGCCTTCCTGGCTATAAGAAACCATATTAAACAGCGATTATGAGTATTCAAATTAAAGCTTACTCCATTATGGTTCCAAATATGCGTAGGAACTCCAACTTATCAAATTCTAGGTTCCCAAACAGGAGTCTCATTAAAAACTTTCACAAATGTGTCAAACGAAATGAATGTGTAACCAAATTTTACTAAAAATGTATTGCAATATTCCCAATGCGGTGACGAAGCTCGGCTTATTGAATTTTAGGAACCCAAAAACCTTCATATTTTGAACGATGAAATATTACAGCAACTTTGGGTACGATTCTGGCTCCCACCCACAGAAAAGCCATTGCCCAAAAATGGGCGTTTTAACTAACTTTCCTTACAAGTCGAATTAAACATGTCGCACTTTTCGTGGATGGTCGTCTACGGATACAGAAATTAATACAACGTAGGACCTAAATAAGAAAAAAACGATATATCGGCCATCGTTACCACTGGTGCTGATTTATCTAGAAATTGACTCTCCAACATATGACCACACGTTTCCAACGGATAATATACATACATGAATGTAGTCACTAGTCCAGAATAACCTACGGATTGACTTTCTTGACCGGATTACCAATAAAGTGATTTAAATGAAATTTTTTTTTTGGAGATCTTGAATCTTGTATTACTTCTTTCTATAACCTCGTATGATTGAATTTCAGAACAGCAGAACCCAGGCCGTCAAACATTTTTCAGCGGCTGCTTCCACCTCGTGAATGCTGGCAACTTTACGAATAAGAGAGTTATGTCTAAGCCATGTAAAACTTCTCTAGTAAAGCAATAGCCGTTCGGATCAGGCTTTAAACTTAGGTCCCGATCAGTGAGTATACAAATTATATCGGGCACAGCTCACTGTTTCCGGAGAAAGTCCCCGTCGATTCGTTCATGGTCTCGGACTTCTTTTCAGAATTATTTAGAATATATTTGAGACTCACAAAAACAAATAAATATTGGTTTTCGAGAACTTGACATTGGCAATATATTTTTTTTTTTTGAAAATTTTATATTTTTTCCAGTTATCACAAATATTTCAATAACTTAGAAATTTTTGAAAATTACTCGGTTTTCTTTCACTTTTTTTTCTCTTATTACTTCACTTACAAATTTTATTTCCTTTCTCTATTTCGCTATTGCTATTGTGTTAATATCGTTGTGAACGATTGGGAGAGACTCGAGAATGCAAACCGCTAAAGGTTTCCTTTTATTTACACTTTGGGTCATGAAATTTATATGAAACCTACAATTAAATCATTATAAACGCAGACAACGTTCAATTAAAATTATTAACTTGTTAGGTATAATCAAGGGTTGACACTGGACTAAATGGCAAAACAATCCTTAACGTTTGATAACTCAATCTAGAGCAAGAACGGCTATTTAGTTATTGGTCGGTAAGGGTGACTATGTGTAGATGCTCTACCTATACGTTAGATGGTCATATCGGCAATTTTACTTATTTTTGGTTTCACTTGTTGTTTCGGCTCCTCGTCACTTGTTAACATCATCAGTTGTGACTACCGAATGTAGGGTAACTATGTTGCCAATGTGGTTCGTCTTTGGAGAAAGGAAATACTTTCCCTCGAATTTTGTAGTCTATGAAATGTGCATAATTATTATGAAATGTGCCTGATATTCACACGGACTTCCGTGGTCTTCAAATTTCTTAGAAATGGGAATAGAGAAATGTCAATATGTGATCTGTAGGTCACTGTATGGGAAGGTCATTTGTCGGCGTAAAAACGTGAATTGTTTTTAATAACTGCCAGTTTCCGTAAAACGAATTTATTTGTTCGTTTCAATTTGTAAACATTCTGAATTGTAGATACATATCTGTTAGAGAATGACATATGGTACATACGTCCTAAAGAACCAAGTTCCCTTCGCGTCTTCAATTTTAACGATGAATGAAAAACAATTACAATCGAATTCGGATAAGCGCACGCCTTTTAATTAAAAAAATCGCTTAATTGAAAATAAATATTAGTATCGATTGTTCGTTTATGTGAAACACATTTCTAATGCAAACACACAAACTTATATGATGATCTAAAACAATTGTGTCCACCACATTTAAGACAAGTCAGCCAAATGAAAATAAGTGAATATTATCAACCGAGCTCATTAATATTGAATTCAAATTGTACAGACATGTATTTGGTGTCTTCGTTCAATAGAACAATTTCAAAAATACATACTCAGTTCGTTTAAATGAAAGAAGGTTTATGTATTGGGAATCCTGCATAATTGAAATAAAATGCTTGATTCTTTTCATTTCCGCTTAACCGAATTCGACTATATGTGGAATCAAAACAATATTTCTGACCCATTTAGCTCATGACTAAAGTACCCAAAATTAATTTTCAGGTTAAATTCGGGGGTATTTTC
This sequence comes from Hydrotaea cyrtoneurina, assembly GCA_958296145.1. Taxonomy (NCBI): domain Eukaryota; kingdom Metazoa; phylum Arthropoda; class Insecta; order Diptera; family Muscidae; genus Hydrotaea; species Hydrotaea cyrtoneurina. The sequence goes on along the minus strand of OY282512.1, from coordinate 125,595,370 downwards.
TATCGGGACACACCCTGTTGAAAATACATACACAGTCCAATTCGGTTAGACGGATATGAACAAAATCAAGACTTCGGGTAATTGAACTGAGTACATTTGAAACCAAGATAAAAGCCCATGGCACAATTATTATTTTATATGTATGAACAATTTCAATTCTGGTGCCCACTTTCATTCCCATTTTTGCAATATTTTTGTTTTGTTGTGCGATATTTGTAAGAGCATCCTTAGTTTTTGCAATTCTTGTTATGGATGATGGACTACATTTGCGAATTTCATTTCTGGGAATGCCCGATTTTAGTTATTGTAAATGGTAAGAGCGACATGTTTGTTTCCCAATTTCTGGAATAAACGATCGAAATGTATAAAGTATGTAAATGAATTGATAGAACATGTAACTTCTCTGTTGATATTTTTAAAATTTAATTCCATAACCTGACCAAGCAAAGGAATTTCGAAATTATGTTCTTTCGCACTAATATTTGTCAACATGTACATATGTATTAGGGTTATAACTTTTTTTGGACGTCATTCTCCCAAGGGTCTATCTTACGGCCAATTATGTTTTGATAAAAAAACACATTTTTTTACTTCAATTTGGTGAAAAAACGTCCCGCGCCTAAAGCGATTTCTAAAATGCATTTATTTTTTTTTAAAAATTTTTTTTTAAATACTCTATACAAAAATCATAACATTATATGGTTATGACTAGGTATTAAAAGACAAAAACTTCAAATTCAGTGTACGCGATGTTTTACAAAGTGGATATATGTCTTGGACTAATTTAATTCCACGTTCTGCGCATATATTGCTGCGCTGTTGATTTGCAATTGCAGATGGTGTTGGTACCCAATGTCTGATGAAACACTCGTGGGCTTTCGTAAATTTTATTAATGCCTCATTTAAGCCTTCAAATGACATGAAAAGCAATGTATTTTCACATAAATACTATATAATTTGAATAAAAAAAAAAAATATTTTCATTGACAACTTCATGGCGTTAGGTGCGGGACCTTTTTTAACGATAGCGAAAAACTGAAAATGCAGTTCTTAATATTTTCCCATGCCCTACACGATTTTACCTTGGGAGAACTGATATTTGCAAAAATGTAAACAAATTATAACCCTAATATGTATGTATGTACATTTTTGGAAAAATGTGTATGTACTTTAATGGGTCGCATAAGAATTTCTTGTTATTTATTATACAGAAAAAGCTCTACTCGCGGACGGACAAATTTCTCGGGCCCATGCAGTATTTTTAAAGCAAATTAATCTCCGCTGGGCGGACATCTCCCGTGGACGGAGAAAACCACTGCCACTGTCCGCTCACCGGAGCATACACTGTGTTTCTCTTAAGCGGTGTTCTTATCACATAAGTTTGTGTCTTTGCATTAAAAATGTGTTTCGCATAAACGATTTTTCAAAAAAGCGGATTTTCGTTTTAGTATAGGGTGTTTTTTATTGAGGTATAGAACTTCGAATTGAAATAAAACACAAGAAAATCGGTTTAATGTCCATCAATTTGGCTTTATTGGAAGGATAATTTTATGCCATTAATGTTTAAATATGATTTCGGGCATGCGGCCGCCGCGGCTGGCTCGAATAAAGCCAATTCTACAGGTCCAATTTTCAACCACTTGTTGGAACCACAACTCATCCACATTCATGCCATCCAATTCGGGAACAAAATAGTCGATTATCATGGCTCTATACCGGTCTCCATTAACGGTAACTGACTCTCCAGCATTATTTCGGAAGAAGTATGGCCCAATGACTCCACCAGCCCATAGAGCACACCAAACAGTCAGTTTTTGTGGATGTAATGGCATAAAATGGACGGAGCTTGCGGTGAACTTCGCGAACTGAACCATTACTTTCGAAATAAATTTGCACGATTTGCAAGCGTTGTTCTTTTGTCAACCTGTTCATGATGAAATGGCAAACCAAACTAAATATTAATCACTTGACAGCTGACAAAATGGCCGCCAGTTAAAAAAGTGATGCCAACTTAAAGTTCTATACCCCAATAAAAAACACCCTTTACATGGAAAATCACCCCGAACAATCGTTACTAATGCAGTGTAGTCTCTCCTTGCGGAGAGGTCCCTTAAGCGGACACTTTATTCAGTATCAATCCGCTTCAGTCCTCTTGTGTACTTCTCTCATAAGCGGACAAAATTTCCAGTCCCTTAGGTGTCCGCTTATTAGAGAGTATACTGTATTTATTTTCAATTAAGCGTTTTTTTCAATTAAAACGCCTGCGCTTATCCGAATTCGACGGTATCTGCCTGTCTGTTCCCATTTGTTTTGCTGTTGGCGCTTAAACTTTGTCGTTGCTTATTTGAATTCAGTCGATGTACGAGTACATCTTCATATTTCTTTAATTTATTTACGGATTTCCCAGCACAGCTTACAACCTGCCAACATCGAACCCATCGTCCACCATTTCCAACTCACACCACACAACTCAATGCCGACTACATCTCCGGCCAACATTTGTGCCTCTCGTATATCCAAATGTGACTGTGTGCTGATTTAACTGTTTCCTGTTTGTGTGTTCGTATTGTACTCGTACTTATTCTTACTGTTCTAGTCCTTTGTTCTTTGTTTTAGGGTGTCACACACGCACTATTCTCGCACACACACACACAAAAAAATGAAGTAAAATCAACAAAAGGTAAAAGGTGCAGCAGAGTGCAAAGTGCAGAGTAGAGTTTACACGAGAGTAAATACTCAGTCAGTCAGCAAAGTAAACAAAGTGTAAATTGATGGATAATTTTCGTGTTCAGTCTCTGAGGACACACACACACACACATTTCCATACACCAGATGCAAAGACACGTTGTGTTGTTGTAGGCAGCATCATTGTCATCATGATGGCGACGGCGACGACGACGACGACGTCGATGCCGTTGATGATGACAACGATGGCAATGGTAATGAATCTGTGAAGCTGTGTTTACATTTCAAATGATTTTCTCTGCAATGAAAATGACTTTTGAAAAATGTTTTTGTTTGTTTCTTTTCTGCTATCTATTGTTTGTTTACTTACACCATCATCGACACCGACAATGTCGCTACCACCAACCCCAACATCATCGTCATCGTTGTTTATCCGTGCATCGTCCCATCGATCCTTTACAGATGACAAATGTTTCGTGTGTCCGTATATTTCCTGCACGAACCAATGCCGCCATCACATTTTAAGGCGGAAATCAATGAAATGAAAGTGAGAAGTGATAATTCAGTAAATGGGAAAAACATTTTTGTGAAATCCAATCGAAGTAGAAAGAAATGGAAATAAATGCTCGTATCATGGAATGGATTTTTATGCCGAAAATACATTAAAAGCTCATGACACTATTTATGATATTGTACGAAGACTAGTCGAGTGTGTTTATGTGTAATTAGTGTCAATAGCGTTGTGGACCGAACCTCTTGTTCTTTTTATGTAATTAGTTATTTTTTTTTACCCAAATTTGCCCACGTTTTGTTGTGTTGACATACAGCCACTTGCTTTTGTTTTTTATTTTCCGGACATCCTCCATTTTATGTCCATTCGCCTCTTCTTGTAGATAATCAACATAAAGTTCATTCCTCGTCATCTGCTGCCAACTTCAGTTGAGGGATATTGTTAACATCGGTTCTAAAAGGTTTATGAATGGCAATTGGCAGCCAAAAGCTAACAAATACAGGACAAAAAAAACGAATCGACTTAGTAAGCGCGTGACAGTGGTTTAGAATCGGTCGCCAGCGGTCACAATGGTCTAGTTTCTGGGCAGTAATTGAGTTACTGCATAAACCCTGTTCCACAAAGTTTAATGTAGTAAGTCTCGATTTACCTGATGACTTCCCCCTGGGGGCCTATAGCCCCCGTTGCTGGTGTATTGTAGTTTTTTCGCAACCGGCTAAGCCGGGGTGGCCTAAGCCTCCCCGACCCCAGACAGGCCTAGTCACGCCGATGCTTCTCCCCGGGGCTTTCCTTTTGAAAATGTCAAGAGAAGTCTGAATAAATAATCGACAAGAAATCTTTCAAAGAACTTTCAATCCACTGTCGTCGTTGTTGCACAAACCATAAGCAACAAAGTGTTTCAATGCGACACAGTCGGTTGCAATACTCTCACACTTACAGCGTCTCATCTGCAGTCGGGCGGATTTTATAGTGTTGCTTAGACGCCATCAGCACTTCCCTTTCATTTAGAGATAAGGAGGACAAATCCACACAACAACAATGTCAAGGAGAAGAGACACAAAAACTAAGAAGAAGATGGAAATACAAACAGAAAAAAGAGTCAACCAGTCGCCGTAAAAATGACATTAAAAACTCCTTCCCCATAGTTGTTAGTTTTTGTTGTTGTTGTTATTTGTTTTGTTAACAATGCTTTCAGTTGACTTCTTTACCTTGAAATACCGCTCAGGGCTCATAAAGGAGGCGACACGGTCATAATAGACATTGCACTTGAATACCAACACACACCGTAGACAAAGTCAGCGCTCACAGATACAGTGTTTGATCACTTCATCCATATTTTAAGTGGGCTTATACACACTCACTGGCTCGGTGGCTCTGCGTTTTTCTACGTTGCAGTTTTTCCTTTTTTTTTTGTTGTTGTTATCTTTATTACATTTATAAACTTATAAACTGTGACTCGTCGTTGGTAATCACGTTTGCCTGTGTGTGTTTGTACCTGTCTGTTTTTATATCTGTGGTGCGATTTGCCTTTGGCTTGCATTTGCGTTAATGTTCTTTCATTTCTACGGTTAGCTTTGGGCTGATGTAGTCAAACTTGAGATAACACTCCCCCCCCCCCCACCCCTCATTACAATGTCAAGGAGATTTTGTTGCATTTCTCCAGGTGAATTTGCATTTGACTAGCACGGAAAATTTCCACTGACTGTGTCTCTGTTATTAGAAAAAGATTTGAAGTGCATTTAACGTTTTGGATGAATCATATCAAGTGGCTGTTTTTATCTTATCTGTTTGATAAAGTCCAATAAAGTGTTATGGTATTATTGCGAATTATTCGCATTTGTTAGCCGTTAAAAACCACCTCTAAACCAATAACTTGAATAAATAAATATCCATTCCAGAACATGTGCAGAATTAAGGATAACTTAGAAAAGCTAATGATTGCAACCACAAGAAGTACGTCGAGATAAAGTCCTCGCTGTAGAGTAGAATCTGAAGATCGGAGTCGATGTCAACAAAAATAATTACGTTATTCTTGAAAAAAAAAAAAAAACACAAAAATAAAAAATAAAATTAGCAAACAGGTGTTAGTTGGAGTAATAAAGGGTGTTTTTTATTGGGGTATAGAACTTTAAGTTGGCATCACTTTTTTAACTGGCGGCCATTTTGTCAGCTGTCAAGTGATTAATATTTAGTTTGGTTTGCCATTTCATCATGAACAGGTTGACAAAAGAACAACGCTTGCAAATCGTGCAAAATTTATTTCGAAAGTAATGGTTCAGTTCGCGAAGTTCACCGCAAGCTCCGTCCATTTTATGCCATTACATCCACAAAAACTGACTGTTTGGTGTGCTCTATGGGCTGGTGGAGTCATTGGGCCATACTTCTTCCGAAATAATGCTGGAGAGTCAGTTACCGTTAATGGAGACCGGTATAGAGCCATGATAACCGACTATTTTGTTCCCGAATTGGATGGCATGAATGTGGATGAGTTGTGGTTCCAACAAGTGGTTGAAAATTGGACCTGTAGAATTGGCTTTATTCGAGCCAGCCGCGGCGGCCACATGCCCGAAATCATATTTAAACATTAATGGCATAAAATTATCCTTCCAATAAAGCCAAATTGATGGACATTAAAACGATTTTCTTGTGTTTTATTTCAATTCGAAGTTCTATACCTCAATAAAAAACACCCTTTACTTACATACTTACTTATTTTCCTTAACATTCCATAAAGGAACCGACTGGGAACTTCTCTCGAATCCGTGAGCTGTGCGCGATATAATTGAGTATACTCTCTGAGCGGGAACTACTGTTTAAAGCCGGCTCCGAACGGCTAATGCTATTTTAGAGAAGTTTTACATGGCGTAGAGATAACTCTCTTACTCGTTAAGTCGCCAACATTTACGAGGAGTTATACAGCTTAATTAATTATGTTGGCTCTACATTCTGTTGTTGGTCTTGACCTGCTTAATAAATGATTTGCCAACACTTCGGTCTTGTATGTGATTTCTCCAGTTCGTGTTATAAGAGATGTATATATCTTCTTCCACTTAGTGCTGCCAAACGGAGTATCGACCTTTCCTGTTTGCGGCGTCCATGGTAGTTGTCGTCTAAAGCCTTTCTGGCTGGAGAGTTTGGATTCATTAGGACGACATAGCCCAGTCAGAACAATTGCTGTATTTTCAAACTACATTCGTTTCAGAGATTCGATACACGATTCCTTTGGACTCCTATACAACTTGTAAACACAGACGGGGGCCATAGATTTTTCTCCGGAAAACAAACAGCAAGAAATCAACTGCTGTCGCAAGTACCCAGCACCATTATGATCTCTGGGTAGAATAAACAACTAAACAGTTAAAATATATAGCAAATAGCGCCTTGTCTCAAAATCAAGCAAGAGATAATGAGGAGCTAGGCATTTTCAAGACAACGACTCTATCATTCGTTGAAGAACACGTATTTGCTCAAATGAAAAAAGGACGATGGCCATGTGTTCATGTTTCTACGAGTTATTCGATTAGAGAAAAGTGAATGTTTAAAAAAAAAAAGCAAACATTAGTACAAGAAAACCCGAATTAGCGTTTGTTGATAACCCACCCGAACAGGGGATCGGCGAATCTCTGCAGACCGTAGCAAGCTAACAAAAAAACGTTTTCGTAATTTATTTACTTATCCTCGTATTCATAACAATTTTAAATATATATACAAAAACAATTTTCACACATTTCTTTTAACAAAGCTGTTTTAAATTATTTTAAGCTCTAGTTTGTATGTAAAATTAAATAAAATGTTGGTGAAATCCAACCATACCTCCCAAAACTGTGGATATTTTTGGTGGTCATAATCGTCCAACAGTTAATCCAACTATGTGTGTCGACTGGGTCGATGAAAGACCTAAAAACCCCACCATTCAACTGAAAGAATTGCCGCTGTAAAGGAAACCTTAAAGAACAGTGGTCCAGAATCCAATTCCATTGGCCAAAAAGCTATACCTTTCCATTTAGTTAACATTTTTGCGTTCGGTAGGCAAGGTCTAACATTTACAGGGTCCGCAAATAACTTTTTTTTTGTTGAAAATTCTATAAAAAAAAACTACTGGATATTTTCTCAAATTTCTTTTTTTAGTTGAAAGTACCATCCTTCCGGTTAATAATGGAAAATAATTTCATTCAAATGGCTGCCTCGGCTGGCCATGCAGTAGCCTAACGACATCAGCTCTGCGGCTGATAATGCGATCTTCGAAAACAGGGCGCAAAACATCGAGTGTAGCTTCGGCTGTGTGGCACGTAGCGCCGTCCTGTTGAAACCAAATGTTGCCCATATCCTCCTCTTTAATTTTTGTAAACCAAAATTCGTTCAACATGGCCCGATAACGAAATAAGCACTAGTTAAAAAAAAACGTTCGATGGCGGACCCTTTATAATCGTCGGACCAGTGGACAAATTTTAGAAATATTACCAAAGCTGACTACTTTTTGTATTTTTTGTATTGGAAAGACCTCTGAAAATGTTTGATGGTCACACCAGGATGCAAACCTGGGTTTACTGTGCGATAATCGCACACACTGCCTATCAGACCACGGCCGCCTACCAGCAATGTAGACAATTCTTTAAAGGCTACTTTTTCTGCAATAAATCATTTCCTCAGACAAAATTGTGGATGATCTTTCCAGGATATGAACCAGGGTTTGTTGTGTGGTAGTCGCACACACTAACTACCATATCACGGTCTACCAATGTGTATTTGCAGTATTTGGGCCGTTTGTGGACCGTTTCTTGAGAATCCTTTTCTTTCCTCTCGTGGATTTTGGTGGTGGCCTTTTTTGAGATTACGCTATCGTCATGTGTTGAGAACTTTTTCTGGTCTATTATTGTGGTTCCAACAAGTCGATGCTTCATGGAGTGACAATAATGTGTACCTTTTCGTACCAAAAAGTTCTTATTTAGATAATTTTGTGTAACACTTCTTCCATTTAATATCCCTGTACGGTGGTACATGTTTTCTCCCTTTCAGCAGAAGAGAAAAAAAGGTTCTGTTTCAAAAAATCGATCTTTTTGAAATGTTTTTGCTTGTGCAGCATTTTTTGTTTTACAGCCGAGCGTTGGCAACCCTTAACAGTCAAACATTTGCAACAAGTAGTCGCGCAACATGTTTGAGGCCCCCCAACCAACATCGAACCTCATACCACCAGCATGAACTGCGGTTGGCTGCTTTGGTTGTTGGTCAAATGAAATCGCACACATTCGGTGTTTAGTGTTCAAACGGAGTGCAACGTGTTTCGCGCGTGCTGAGAAAGAAGTGTAATAAATGAATGATAAATAAATCGATTGCAAAGCAAATGTGTGAAAGAAATCTACAAATTCATTCGTTTAAACAAACAACAATAACAAATACCAAACGTAGTGTGTGTGTTTCTTTATATTCCGCCCGCAAAAATCGTGCAATTTATGTTACGGGAAAAAGTCAATGAAACAAAATTATTTTAAAAAAATAAGCAAAATGTACGTATAGCTGGCTAATTGGTAAACCATTTATAAATATTAAGAAGCTAAAGGAGTTAAACAAAAAATCAAACCGAATACAAAATATTGAATTGCAAGAATTAGAGTAACAAAAAAAAACAGAGTGACAAATCAAAAAGAAGAAAAAAACAGATAACATGTGATAAAAATCGGCGGAAAAATAATTGTGCATCTTGTTGTTGGTGTGGTTTGTATGCAAACAAACACAGTTAGTACGAATCACAAAGCAGAAATAAGAAAACCAAACCATAATATTGTGAATACTAAAGCAAAAAAACGCACTTTGCGTAAAAATCCCAAGAAGAAACAGCACCAGATAATGGATAATCTACGCAAAGTGACAGTGTTGGTCGGTGTTTTTGTTGTTGCTGAATCTGGCCTGGCCTGATTGTTGTTTGGTGTGGAAAAAAGTAGTGCATCTCGGAGAAGTGTGGTGGTCAGTCGATATGCAGGGAAGCCATCAATCGACAAATCTGCAGTAGTCCAGTATTGTTGCCGTTGCATGGCGATGTGTTGTAGGGCTCCATCGATACAACACCACAACCAACAACAACCACAACAGACGAAGAAAACATGTCTTAATGTGGTTGCTTGCTGTGGTGTTTAGTGTGTGTGTTTGTTTGTTTTTATCAGATTATGAACAAGATTTATTTCTTCTGCGATCCACTCAGTCGTTTTGCAGTAGTGTGGACTAGTGTTTGTTGTTGGTGTCATTACATTGCACAGTGTGAGTTTTTGCTGTTTTTGGTTGACAAAATGGATTAAGTGCATTTTTGCGAAATAACTCGAATTTGTTTGGTATTTTCTAGAGGTTTTCTATGAAGAACACATATTTTTTGTCGATAGCCTGACTGTAAATTCGGAAGTTATATTTATCAATACCATCGGAGACGGAATTTAAAAAAAAAAATGCCGAAAAAATAATTGGCACTAAAAAATCGACAAAAAAATATATAAAATAAATTATCAATTGTCATTCTTCGGGTTACCTTTGTTATTTAGACTATCAGCCCGATTATGAATACTCCCGGGGAATTTACTTTTTTTCGAGAACAATATTCTCCTTTTCTAAACAAACCGAGCGAATAATAGTAAGGGACATACAATTTCGAATATGCAGAGATTTGTTTGTTTCCTGGTCTGTTTAAAATAGAAGGATTTTCTTCTGTAAATTCCCCGGGAGTATTCAGAATCGGGCTGTATAACTAAATTGCACTAATTCAATAAATAATTCTATTTACTATAAATTTTACAACCCTAAATTGAAATTACAGAATTCTTGTCAAAAAAAATCGAAAGTAAAAAATTTATTTTCTTTTTAAAAATTGTTTTCCCTCAAAAAAATTTTTTTTTTTGAAAACATTTTAAAAAATATTAATTGAGGACAAGAAAAATTCACAAAAATATCCAAAATATAACAAAAAACTATTCGTTCCCCCCAAATGACTAAACCGAGATTCAAAAAATTGTCCCGTTTACTAATTCTGACAATAAATGAAAAGAAATGTTGTTACACGTGAAATGTGTAATTACCCGTATTTTGTATCGAATAAGTGGGGTACCAATTAGACCCATTTCAGTTAATTGGATTTATCTTTGAAAGATTAAACTGAAATTGCCATAAAAACTGAAGAAAACTTCCAAAAACAATAGAGGAATTGGGATTAATTTTAGCTAATTTTAGTAATTCGGGTATATTTTTTAATAACATGGTGAATTTTTATCGCATTTAAGCGACAGACTGAGGAGAGTAGATGTTTAATTATAATAATTATTGATCGGTTTCTGACGGCCGACTAAAATATGTTGTTTTGATTTTCAAATATCTTCAAAATGTCTTACAAGTGAGAATAAAAATATAAAAAAAATGACAGTTTTTCAAGAATATAAATTAAAACTTACCGCTAGTGTAATAACGGGAAATAAATGTGGCAGGCAATGTTGTGAACGACATTAATTTTTTAAAATTTTGACAGAAGATGTGCGCAACAAATTGTATGCGTCCGTATTGTGTTATGCATAAAAAATATTTCATAAAAAATATTATCCCTCTAAACGCCCAAACGGAAACACTGGAAAATCCTTGCAACCGGGGGTTTTTTTTGACCAGTCATGCATAAACAAATATTTTGTACGAAATTGAACACAGTTAATGAAGACCTCCACAGAGGGGTATTGCCGGTTAGATGGTTATCAGTAGGTCCCGAGCAATGAGTATACAAATTATAAAGGGTTATCCATTTTGCGTTTTCAAAAGTAAAAGTAAATAAAACACTTATAAAATATTTTTATTCATGATATTTCTTTTTTTGTTATAAAGTTTGAACGTTGACATTATGTGTGAAATACCACATCATTTAAATGACCACCACGCGAAGTGTTGATTAATTCTTTTGAGATAATTTTCGACCACTTTTTGGCACATATTGGGCGGTATCTCAGCCATAACTTAACGAATGTTGGTTCTTAAGTGCTCAAGAGTTAAAGGTTGATCTGCACAAACACGGTCTTTCGCGTAGCCCCACAAAAAAACGTCCAATTGTGTCAAATCGCATGATCTTGGTGGCCAGTAGATGTCGCCACGACGAGAAATTACGCGGCCAGGAAATGTCTCTTGCAATAAAGCCATATTCGCTCGAGTTGTGTGTCATGTGGCACCGTCTTGTTGAAACCACATATTCTCCAAGTCGTATTCTTCAATAGCAGGCAAAAAAAGTCGTTTATCATACTACCATAACGCTCCGAACTGACGGTGACAGTCGTTCCCTCGTCGTTTTCGAAGAAGTAAGGTCCAATCACACTATCAGACCAAAGAGCACACCAAACGGTGACTTTTTGTGGATGTAATGGCCTCTCTTGAATTACTTGAGAATTCTCAGAACCCCAAATACGTTTTGTTTAGTAACATACCCACCGATTGAGAGATGTGCTTCATAACCATAAACCATAATCTTCTCTTAAAGCACGATATGTGCCTGTGCCAGAATCACCATTTTTGTAGTAGGTTTTAATAATTTTTTCGCGTTGTGTGATAGTTAAGCGATCCATTTCCGTCAATGACAGACTTCCAACGGAAAAGAAAACAAATTGGTTTAACAACTTAGTTTGACAGATGTCGCATTCCAGCCCTATACTTTTGAAACCACGAAATGGATAACTCCATATGATTTGAGAGTAATTCACGTTCTGTTCCTTCGTAGAATGTTAAGGGGGGAAATACCTACATGTGTATTTGAAACAATGCCAATAAATAGAATACTCAAGAATGTCGAATATTTGGAGTGAATTGTTGCAAATTGAAGAATTATAAACGATTTGGCAATCATTATTTTCAACCAAAAATCCTATCAGAAAAAAATAATAAACCGAATGTTATCGAGTATTAAATTTTTTAGTACTTCACAAATTTGTGGTAATAACTGAAATTCTAAAAGTTACTGTAAACTGTAAAAAAAATTTTAAAACGTTCAGAGTCATTAGCATTATTATTGTATGGAGTACATTCTGAAAACTGTCAGAAATACATACGTTTTTTTATTTATTGTTTCTTACAGACTACTGCTTAATCATAAATTATATCTAATAATCTTTTAAACTAATTTATGTTACATGAAAATTTATAATTCATAAATTCTATTAAATTCTCTGAGAGATTTAACAATTGCTTCATTCATACTTTAGTTAGTGCTATGAAAAGGTATGCTAAAATATTCAAACTTTCTTAGTGGTCTCATTTTTTCTCGCTTTCATCCTAGATTTTCTCACCTTTAATAACATTTTATCTTAATATCAATAATTACAATATTTACAAACAATTGCTTTGAATTTCTGTCCACATTAAAACCACAAGTCTGTTCAACATAAACATCCGCCTCCATCGAATTCAATTGAAAAATATGCCTCCCAAGATGTAAAGAGCAAATGAAGACGACTCCAGCTTGTATCCCATATTTAGTTCTACCGAAGACATCATGTTCTTGTGATGGGTTTTGGTAGGGATATACGGCGATCGATCTTGTCCGTCTGGCGCAATTTTCTTCTTACTTGTGTCTATCCAGTATTTCGTGTTGTTGGTATTTGTTTCAAGTGTGGTGAGGTGGTGTGTGTGATTCCACAAAACATAAACCTGTTTGTTTTGTTTTTGTCTTCATTTCTGATATATTTTTGTTTTACTTTGTTCTATGGCGTTCTCTTTGTTTGGGAGCAACACTCTCTCTCGGAGTTGGCCCAACTAGTCGTAGTACACCCTACCTCCCTCTCTTTTCAATTTTCGATTACAGTGTGTGTGCTTCATCCTTCGTCCCGTAGTCAGGTTCTTTCTCTGCTTACCTTAAATAGCCAGCAGCTGTTGTTGTTGTTGTTCGGATACAACAACAGCCAGCAAACACCGTACAGATCCATATTTCGAGGCAAATGACTTAAATCCCAAGTCTTGATTTAATGTGAGAGCGTGTGTTGTTGTCGTTCTAATGTTTTGTTTTTATTCTGAAGATTTTTGTGTTTGTTTGTTGTGTGTGTGTGAGTGTGTTGGTTTCGAGAGTGTGCGGAAAAACGAGTTTTTGTTGTTGTTGGGTTTGTTTGTTTGTTTGTTGTTACTTACACATTTACAACAACAACAACTAAAACTACACTGTTAATAATGTACCATGACAACAACACTACGAGTCGTAACGAATTAAGTTTAAAAAACCTACAAATCACAACAGCAACAACCCATACACAAAAATATCAGCAAAGATAAACAAAGAAAACGAAAAATATACAAAACGTTTATTTTTATTGTTGTCTCTCGGTCGTCATCGTCATCGTCGTTAGTGTTAGTGTGATGGTTTAAAGTTCAAGTGAAGTTAAGCCAACAACTCAACCAACGACAACAACAAGTTGTTGCCCATGTTGTTGTCGATGTTGTTCATAGCATTTATGCAAACACTGATTTGTGCAAAGTTGTTTTTCTGCTGTTTTTTACGCAAATATTTAATCGCCTAATAAATATTTGAAAAAATTTTAAAATATATTTGTTTACCATTTTGAGATTAGCATAAAATTGAAATTTATTAGAGAAAAACGTAAAAAATAAAAGAATTTAAAGTAGGAGCACCATAAACGCCTCAAAATGTGACAACAAAGTTAACAGGAACAGGACGACACGAAGTGAGTCATGTTTGATTCTCAACCTGCGTTATACCGACTTGTTATGGAATTTGTTCGCAATGCTGATAATTCCATAGCTAACATTCCGATCGATTTGGTTTAACCTTCTTCAAATACGACAACCTTAAGCCTTAATTTTCAAATAAAATCCAATTCTAAAGGACCGTAAAATTTGTCAAATGGTAAAAATGTTATGCATTGCTGTAGAAGAACGTTCGGACGAAAGTGTGTCATATTTCCGATCGTCAGACAGTCCAGCTATACAAGACATCAACTCACTCACCTTGGTAGCAGGTTCATTGATTCATCGAAAACACCCAATGGTGGTACCTTCCACCAATCCCTTCCACCTCACTCACTTTAACCAAGTTTATCACAATGGGCCAGTTTATAACCTCCGAGGGAAGCCGCTGTCACAAGTGGTCACTCCATTCAATCTAACCTAACTAATGACATCAAACCCATTTAGACGGCCGAAAGTGATTTCATACCTGAATTTTTTTTATTTTTTTTCACTGGGCATTTTCAGCGGAGAAACATTAAATTTTTCTCGGCTGTCTGTGAAGGGTTTCACCATTTTTTTTTTGTCAAATGCCACAGTCAATAGAATATTTGAGAACTAAAATCAGGCATAATGAGCCAACATCCACCGGCATCGTTCCCTATGCTGGGACAAACTGACACTTTTTGGTCATGTCGTAGAGGATTTCGCGTGGAGTCTCCGGTCCCCAAATGCGGCAATTTCACTTGTCAACCGCCTATGGGCGGTTCAGTGTCGGCAAAACTCTCTCTATTAACCTTTAACCAAAATCATTTGGTCAGCCCACAGTATGTTTTTTTTTTTTTGTAAGTAAAAATTAACTTCCACTCCTAGATAATCATGGCATTTACTCTTCTCCCAACCACAACCATACACAGAAAAAATTTTGAATACACTTTCTCAGAATCTGTGAATATTTTCATTAAATCTATGAATTTTTTTCATTGAATCAACGAATGTTTTCATTAAATCAATGAATATTTTCATTGAAACTATGCATTTTTTCATTGAATCAACGAATATTTTCATTGAATTTTAAAGAATGACTTTGCAATCCAGTTCCCTCCAACTATACAAAATTGATATTTCACCACTAAACATTTTTCAATTTCACTTTTTTCATTTACGCCCAGGACAATGTTTTAAATAAAATAATTTAAGGGCCGCATCTTGTAAAACGTAAACGTAAATATCGTAATTTACGTTTCATTGAATTCTGGACATAGTAACGTTTACTTTTTGATTATGACACTTTTTGCATTGAACAATGTTTGTTATTGTTATTCGTTTTCAAACGAAATATACAATGTTAAACCTGACGTGTTTGGAAACGTTTTACAAAGTGAGTAAATAAGTTTTATTTTGTCAGCCCACTGTGCACCCTGTAGGTATCCACCGCTCGGTTTTTTGGTCTGCAAATTGAACTTAATTTTGTTGTACATTAACCGAATATTCGGTCGGTCTCTGCCAGTATTTGCTCAAACACATAGACAATTTGTGTTTTCTACTTGTTGATGCTGGTGTTTTTAATACGTTTATTGACAATATCTTTTAACAAAAGAATGCCAACAAATATGAACTTTACGCTCCTCAAGTCGTCGATACGATTAATTGGACTAAAACCCCCTTTCAATGACAACGACGGTTTTTTTTTTTTAAATTTGCCTAAGCGTTTGTATTTTTATCTTTTGTTTTGTAATTTACTAACAACAGCAACAACCACACCGACGACTTCTAATCGCCTCCGGCAACAGAAATAACTTTTATATTTTTAAATAAACGCAAGAAGAGAATTTCTGTTTTAAAATACGTGACAATTTCACAATAAACCTATGAAATATAATTTTCACTTTGTCCGCACATTTTTTCCCTCTATCAAACAAAAGTGAAATTGGCCTGGCCGACACTCGAAAGATGCGATAGCCATACATTATTAGCAACAGTATCCCAAATATGAAAGAGTCTTCGTTATAGAATACAAGTGCTATATACATATATATATATATATATATAGGTATGTATGTATATATATATATAGATTGAGTTAAATGTTTATAGAGAAATATTTATAAGTATGTTTATATATGATAAATATGAGAACATCAAAAAAAGAAAGAAAAAGTAGGGAAAAAAAATTATCTGAACAACGTGTTTCACAAACTTGTGCGAAATTGTTTACATCGGGGGTTAAGCAATAACGATTATATTTGGTGCCCTACAGGGCATAGTGCTGGGAAATAGTGATGGCAAATCGACACCATCTCGACATTTCCTGCATCAGCCACAAGGTAATTTGGCAATTGACCAAGCAATTAAAAATAATTCTCCATCTTCTGCTTTATTTTTATTGAAATACTTTTATTGAAACAATGAATATTTTCATTGAAACAATGAATATTTTCATTGAAACAATGAATATTTTCACTAAAGCAATGAATATTTTCATTTAATCAATGAATGAATTTATAGTTTCATTGAAACAATGAATATTTCGATTTAATCAATAAATATTTTCATTGTGTCAATGAATATTTTCATTGAGTTAATGAACATTTTCATTGAGTTACTGAATATTTTCATTGAGTAAATTAATATGATATTTCTAATATTTTCCATGACTCAATGAAAATAATGAATGTTATCATAGATTCAACGAATATTTTCATGGAATCACTGAATGAATTGTATCAAAAAATACTTTCACCGAGTCAATGAATATTCAATAAATATTTCCATTGAATCAGTAAATATTTTCATATCAATATTCAATTAATATTATCATTGAGCCAAATGAATATTTTCATGGAATCAATGAATAAATAAATATATAGTTTCATTGAAACAATGAATATTTCGATTTAATCAACAAATATTTTCATCGAGTCAATGAATATTTTCATTAAGTTAATGAATATTTTTATTGATTAAATTAATATTATATTTTTAATATTTTCCTTGAATCAATAAATATTTTCATTGAGTTAATGAACATTTTCATTAAGTTAATGAATATTTTTATTAATTACATTAATATGACATTTTTAATATTTCTTTGAATCAATGAATATTTTCATTGAATAAGTTAATATTTTTATTTCAATATTAAATTAATATTATCATTGAGTCAATGAATATTTTCATGGAATCAATGAATAAATATATAGTTTCATTGAAACAATGGATATTTCGATTTAATCAATAAATATTTTCATTGTGTCAATGAATATTTTCATCGAGTTAATGAATATTTTCATTGAGTTAATGAATATTTTCATTGAGTAAATTAATATGATACTTTTAATATTTCCCTTGAATCAATAAATATTTTCATTGAGTTAATGAATATTTTCATTGAGTTAATGAATATTTTCATTAAGTTAATAAACAATGGGTATTTCGATTTAATCAATAAATATTTTCATTGTGTCAATAAATATTTTCATTGAGTTAATGAATATTTTCATTGAGTTAATGAATATTTTCATTAAGTTAATGAATATTTTTATTGATTAAATTAATATGATATTTTTAATATTTTCCTTGAATCAATGAATATTTTCATGGAATAAGTTAATATTTTTATTTCAATATTAAATTAATATTATCATTTAGCCAATGAATAGTTTCATGGAATCAATGAATAAATATATAGTTTCATTGAAACAATGAATATTTCGATTTAATCAATAAATATTTTCATTGAGTCAATGATTATTTTCACGGAATCATAAAACCAACGAACATTTTCATTGAATCAATGAATGAATATATATTTTATATTGAAGCAATGATTTTTTCGTTGAATATTTTAATTAATCGACTTTTTTTCATTAAAATAATGCATTTTTCGTTGAATCAATAATCATTTTCATTGAATCAATGACTGTTTTCTGTGATTCTTTTACATTTTCATTCATTGAATGAATATTTTCATTCAATGACCAAATATTTTCATTGAATCAATGAAAACGATCCGTTCTTTGCCCTTCTGTGTTTGTAAATTGTAAAACAAACGAAACATAGCTTATTTTTTCCATTCCCTCTTCGCGCTGAATAATTTATGTCGCCGCATTAGTATCGGTGACGAAATCGTGCAAAGTTTTGAACTGTTTCATGTCACACAATGAAAAGTAGGTCGCATGCACATGAAAATCTTCTAAAAGTTGTGATAAATATCACGTCATACTCTTATGTTTTTTTGGGGGGGTGTGACCAATACATCAATTTCCTCATCAGCCAGCGGTCAGGGTAGGTAAAACATGACCAAACAACAGAAAGCAACAACAAAAACAACCAACAATCGGGCACTCCATGAGGCGCAACAACTTGTCAATGGGCGGCCGTATTTCGATGATGATGATGATGATGACAAAGACGATGATTAAATTGTATCGGCAAAAAAAAAATTACACAAAATGTGAAAGTTTTCTCTGCTGTATGTGTTGTGAGTGTGTTTGAGTTTCGTACGAACATGTCAAAAAGAAGACGAAAGCAGAAATATAAGTTTTTGGCACTGAACTGAACAAAAAGAAACAAGGCCCCCCTCGCCCCATATGTAGTCAGTCTGTCACATTTATTATTTGTTTATATGGCAGGAAGAAAATATTCAAATATTGTTAATTTTATTTCATTTCTTCTATTTCTTTTTCTACTTCTTGTCTCTAGATTACAGCCAAACCAAGTGAAGTAGCAGAGTGAGCGAATGAATCAATCGGTCGGTTGTGTCGTATCTGTCTGTGCCTGAGTGATTTAAATGTAAATTAGCCCCCCACCAAATGTGACAAAAGAAATTAATTGAAGAAAAAAAGCAAAAGAAAATTTTAAGAAATTCGCCGAGAAAGAAAAATGAAAGCGAGATAAATATACACTCCCACCAAAAAAATATTGGCAATTTTGGGAAAAACCAAAAGAAAAATATAGAATTTATCATAATTGGCAACACGTGCCTGTGCCATACATTTCGTAGACGGACAATATTTATGAGCGTTGCAGCTGTTGAAAAGTGCAACAAGTGTCGTTCTGTAAGTCTTTGCATTTCCTTTTACTGGTTCATAAACAAGTGACAATGATTTAAGACGTCATACCGGATTTCATGTATGAGCAAATTCCAGGAACGATCATAACTATCAATACAGAAGATCCAAGTGGGCCGATTTAGTGTTTCAAAATTTCACCGTTTCATTGTTAAACTCTCGTGAAGATGGGCTTTTCAACGGCCCTTCAGGGCCGTGCAGCACATGAGGCCTTAGTGGTACGCCAAGATGTCGAGCTGCGTCTGATGGAGAACATGAAACGCACCATGCAATTGAAGGCCAAATATGACAAAGAGTATGCCGTTGGATTGGCTGCGGTGGCACAGCAGGGTTTAAAGATCGATCGAGCTGATGAAATGCAAGGTGAGTGAGATTTGTTTCCAAAAAATAAAAATATATATATTATAATGTATGAATTCTAGATTTATGGTGAGTCAGAGCAAAAACACTAGGCAATTATATGTAGGTCTATATGGTTAAACCTCTTGTCTTTCTTCCCACCACCTGTGGAAATAGTATGATATTTTTCTTGATGTCACACAGAAAATAGTTTCCACGTGGTAAATGCTGACCAGTTTACCAGAGTAACAGAGTATTTTTCAAGCCATATAATACTTCTCTGGAAAAAGCCGCCACTGCAGTACCCGGTCAATGAGTATACAAAATAATAACTGCTAGGTGATAAGAAGTTGAGACTAATACGTACATATGTGAGCAATTCCATATGAAAGCGATCACGTTTTGGACGACACCTCTCCGATTTTAAAATAAATAGTCTGAATCGATTGCCCATCAAAAAATAATGCACTTACATATTTTCTTTAGTGTTGATAGTAACTGCTTTAGTGGTGGTGTAAACCACTGTCATGTGACAAAATTGAAGAATTCTTCATAAGGGACCTCATTCAAAGTTGTTTTAAAAAAAAACTACTAAAGCGATCGCAACGAGTGTTAGCTCGTTGGAAAGGTAGTGAATCAGGCTTTAATAAAAAAATAAAATTTTCCTAATTTTTCTCAGAAATTTACGTTTAAATTTTCCCATGAAAATTAAATTTTCCGATTTTCCACAGAAGCTCCTAAATTTTCCGGCTAATTCCGGCAAAATAAGTAAGATTTTTTCTTCATAAATGTATTTTTAACTGTAAAATAATTTTTAAAATGTATTTTTAATAATAAAATAAAATAATGTTAATTAATTCAAAATAATTAAATTATAAAAAATATATTAAAGGATACAAAACAATGAGAATTACATTGAAAATGAATAGATGAATAGATGCGAAAATGGAAAATCTGGTTTTGTTTGAATAAATTGAGAATTTATGTAAAGGTGGTCTCTTAAATGCTCTTCTCCTGTCCAAACAAGGATTCGGGTCCCATTTTTTTATTGCTGATTCTTAAAGCAAAAATTACGAGGAATCCAAAAAAAATTAGCCGGAAAATTTAGGAGCTTCTGTGGAAAATCGGAAAATTTAATTTTCATGGGAAAATTTAAAGGTAAAGTTCTGAGAAAAATTAGGAAAATTTCATGGAATCATGAAACCAACGAACAGTTTCATTGAATCAATGAATGAATATATATTATTTATTGAAGCAATGATTTTTTCGTTGAATAGTTTAATTAATCGAAATTTTTTCATTAAAATAATGCATTTTTCGTTGAATCAATGATCATTTTCATTAAATCAATGACAGTTTTCTGTGATTCTATTAACATTTGCATTCATTGAATGAGTATTTTCATTCAATGAACAAATATTTTCATTGAATCAATGAAAACGATCCGTTCTTTGCCCTTCTGTGTTTTTGTAAATTGTAAAACAAACGAAACATCGCTTATTTTTCCATTCCCTCTTCGCGATGAATAATTTAATAAAATTAGGAAAATTTTATTTTTTTATTAAAGCCTGATTCAATACCTTTCCAACGAGCTATCACTCGTTGCGATCACTTTAGTAGTTTTTTTTTAAAACAACTTTGAATGAGGTCCCTTATGAAGAATTCTTCAATTTTGTCACATGACAGTGGTTTACACCACCACTAAAGCAGTTACTATCAACACTAAAGAAACTATGTACGTACATTATTTTTTGATGTGCAATCGATTCAGACTATTTATTTTAAAATCGGAGAGGGGTCGTCCAAAAATTTGCCAATTTTGATCGTTTTCATATGGAATTGCTCATGTATGTATATGATGTCCAGCCTTATCATATGACGTTTTACAACCGACAATGTCAACAGTTATTACTTACTCGTACTGGTGGGGTTATGTTTTTTGTCAAATGGCTGAAAACTTGTTTATTCATCCGATATATAATACGAAAAACAATATAGATAGCCTAGTCTAGATAACTAAAATGTATACATTTAGAAATAGAAATATGTCTCACCAATGACGAACGGTGCTTACCAAAACACATTGATATTAATTTTGAAAGAAAGAAAATCTAATCGTTTTCTTTTCACATTTTCGAACATGGACACCTTGGAACCTAAATCGCGAAACCATTTGATCATGCTTCGCCTTACGGATTTCATTTGAAAGTGACACGAATTGGGTTTAGAACTGCGACTGTTGTGTTTATTCACAGCTTCTTTGAGAACAGGCAGTTTTGCGACGTGATATTCCTTAGGCTTTGTTATTAGCACCACTTTTGTACAACATCATCATGTATGACATTCCCCATTATCCGGAGCAATTCCATGGGCATTCTCTCTGCAGACGACACAGTTATAGTTATGACGAGTCTTCAATAAGTGGCCTGAGTCATGTAACGTCACATCTTTCGGTGCTGGTGAACGCTTCGAAATGTGAGGCGATCTGCATAAGAAATGCGTCAGTCAATTGTAGCGGCTTTGTTACTACAATCTTTAACCTTTCCTTGAATGGTTTAGAAATGCCCTTCCGGGAGAATGTTAAATGTCAGGACTTCAGTTTAACAAATTATTGAAATTTAATAGGCATGCCACGGGACTTTGCGGAGGTTGGATTCCTTTTCAAAAATGTTCAACAATAAATCCTTCCGACACCAAACTATTGCTATACACGACCACCATTAGGACCTTTTTTTTATACGATTTTTCCGATTTGGTTTAGCGTTTCACCGACTATTACGACTGAGATGGAGAGAATGGAGCGGCAACTTGGGAGATTCTGCATTGGCAGAAACTTCTGTGGAAATGATATTCTAATCGTTATATTTATAACGCATCGGGTATTGTTCCTCTTACAAAATACGTTTGAATCGATTTACCAGAATGATCTGTTGTCATGAAAACGGTTTTATTAAAAACGTATCGGAGTCACCGTAAGACTTCAGTTGGTCGAACACAAACTACCTTTCGCCTTTAGGAACAGTCTCTCGGCAGAATGATAATTTTCCCATTCTTTTACTTAAATTGTTTTTTTTTCCTGTTCTTTATTTTTTACTTTTCCTATCATGTAGGGGAGGATTGTGAATGTCAACTCACAATATTTGAAGACACATCCTAATTTAGCCCTTCTGTCCCTGGGAACCTTCTTGATTTGCAAATTTTAGGCCAGCGCGTTTTTTTTTTAATATCTTGAGAATGAAATTTTTTTGTATTATAATCTAGTAGACAGTTTCATGGCATTTGTTTTTTTAAATACGATTTCCGTAGTATGTCCGCCTTGGCTACGAGTTACATGGTCCATTTGATCAGTCCTATTTTCGACTACCTTTTCCAATAAATCTTGGCTTCCAATGCTTCAAGACTTAATGTCGGCATAGACCAATGACTTAACTTTGCGCCATAAAAAATAATTAGAACCGGATGAACGAGTGGGCCATTGAACACTTCTGCAGGTGAAGTTGTCACCAAATAGATTTTGCAATAAATCGACTATTAAGCGCACCGTCTATTTGGAACGATTATCAGCTGTTCTCATTAAATCACACGAACGAGGGGCCAGTGATCAGAACCGGTAGCCGAACCTCTCTAAATTAACTTGTCAAATTCATTTTGCAATAAATCGTATGGCAAGTTGCTGCGCCATCTTGTTGAAAACAAATGTCGTTGATGTTTAGCTGATTAATTTTTGGTGCTTTTGGAAATAAGCACCGAAGTCAATTTAAATGGATGTAATGGTGATTCGTTAAAGGGTTGGGAGATTGTCTTCCATTCAAATAAAAGGAATTTTTGCTTATTGACTTAGTCATTTAACTAGAAATGAAAATAAATAAAATGTACGAAGTGGTCTTTGAACTTTGCGAACAGATTTAGTTTTTCAGAAATTTAACGATTCATGATGGTTATCCATTTTGCTTTTTAAAAGTAAACGTTAAAAAAATATAAAATATTTTTTTTCATGATATTTCTATTTCGCTCGAGTTGTGTGGCATGTTGCACCTTCTTGTTGAAACCACATATTCTCAAAGTCGTATTCTTCAATAGCAGGCAAAAAAGTCGGTTATCATACGACCATAACGCTCCGAACTGACGGTGACAGTCGTTCCCTCGTCGTTTTCGAAGAAGTTAGGTCCAATCACACCTTCGGACCAAAGAGCGCACCAAACAGTGACTTTTTGTGGATGTAATGACCTTCCTTCAATTACTTGAGGATTCTCAGAACCCCAAATACGATAATTTTGTTTATTAACATACCCACCGAGTGAGAAATGTGCTTCATAACCATAAACCATAATCTCCTCTTAAAGCACGATATGTGGCTGCGCCCGAATCGCCATTTTTGTAATAGGTTTTAATGATTTTTACGCGTTATGTGATGGTTAAGTGATCCATTTTCGTCAATGTCAGACTTCCAACTGAAATGAAATAAAATTGGTTCAACAACTTAGTTTGACAGATGTCGAATTCCAGCTCTATACTTTTGAAACCACGAAATGGATTACCCTATGTTAGCCCGACTGTGGACTCTTTCCAGAACATCATCATGTAATTGATTTAGTGCAAACTCAATTTTTAACACACTCTACTGCCAAATATTACTATTGACATCCAAATCTTTAAATTACTTCAGAAATATTAACGCGAAATGGCGTTCTATTTTTAATCCACAATTATTAATTAAATATTTTAAAAATCTTGTTCGAAATCAGCAACATCCCAAATGTTATTATTATTATTTGTTTTGGCCAAAACCACTTCAAACGCCAAATGACGACGTAATTGCGATATTTTCATGCTAAATGTCTACAACTCAAATAATGTAGAAAAGTACTCACTTTACTGGCATTTACACCCACTTGTGTCGTACTCCCTTATAAATATTTATTTGGTTCGCTTGTCATTGCATGCCGACCTTATTAAGTGAAATTCTTTGCGGGAATACCCTACACATGGATATGTGCCATGGCAAAGATACTGCTCTAATGACGTCAGTAATAGTCGCGTTTTTATCACTTCTTTCTGGTTTGTTCTTGCTAAACAAGACATTTTATTGTTCTCATATGGCGTTCTGTGCTTGCTTTTGTATTTCGCAGTAATCATAACAAGTTGTTGAACTGTTCGTTAGACAGTGAACAATAAATATCTCAAATAAAGTGAGATAGGAAGCGGAGATATTCTGTGACGTCACGGTGACAGTTAATGCACAAATTATTGCGAAAATTGTCGGAAATATGTGGAAAATTCTCATAAATTCCATTTAATGTTAAAGAGCCACAAATTCAGACTAACTGTAAGTCGATTATATTGAAAATAATAAATCATGGGCTAATCGGGCTCATAGCATTGGAGGCTGATTAAATGTTAGATAAGAAAAATGCAAAGGCCCAAAGGCTAACGTTTTAATAGAAAATCATACGAAATGCGCATGTAATCAAATATAATCTAGTTCTGATGGAGAGGGAATAAGTATCAACAAAATGTTGTGGAGATAATTTTCAAAAAGAATAAAAAAAACACCAAACGAGCCTCTTTATGAATCTTGGTATCTGCGAAAATCTGCCGCTATCTAATCTAAATCCAGATAAGTCAACCCACTGTGGCTCAGCGCAAAAACTTGTAATGATGACATTTATACTGACAGTAGACCAGCATGCAGCCTTTTGGAATTTATATTTCACAACAATTGCAGAATCTTCGTATTTGTGATTTTCTGTAATTTGGACATTTTAGACTTGTTAACTTATACATTTTGGAACAATTTGAGAATCCGGTAAATTTGCCCGCGAAAAACCTGGGCCTGATCTTATTCAGCCTTTTCATACTTTCCGATTAAGTACATCCAATATTTCACAATTATTTCAGATTATTTTTATTAAAATGGATATTTTCAATTCTCTTATCGCGGCCAGACGTTTAAATGTGATCATTACCAGCTCCAAGTATTTAATATTCCTCATAATTGTTGTTAATATTTACCAGTCACCGATTACAACGACGACCCACCGGTGAGAGTTGTTTGTTAATATTTATTTGTTAACAATAAACGGCAATTAACAACACTGCAGAATAACAATAACAACACAGCGACCGACAGCCTCAGTACACTATCATGTAAACGTTCATGGGCACTTATAGGCCTGACAGCATTTACACAGACAGTCCGACAGACAGCGACAGACAAACAGTTAAAACAGTTGCTGTTATAATTACTAATTTAACCCTGACCTTTGCCAATTAACAAATTATGTTATCCACACAGTTTCGTACAGCACTTGCTCGTAAATATTTCGAATATTTCAGAATGATTTGTGAGATGATTATCTATCCGAAGAATATCGTGAGTATATCGTGAAAAAGCATTTAGGGAGCTAAACTAACAAAGACGATTGCTTTGAATGTGTGTGTGTGCGTATTAGTCTCAAGGTTAACTTATTAGAGTGTTTGAGAAATTAATTGATTTACTAAAGAACTGAGAAATTTACTTGAAGATTTACTTGGACTTCATTTAAGTATTTCTGCCTTGTTGCGGATTAATAGTCAAAGTCTGGCCGAACAGACAAAGTACGGCCGATGTTATTCATAATGAAAGTGGGAACTCGAAGAAGAATATTTGAATTTTGTTATTTCCGCTTATTGGGCTTAGTATCGCATTGATCGAATATGTAGAAGTCAACCCACTGTGCCAAACGGACAAATTTGGTTTGATGTCATTCACACTGAAAGTTGTGAGGGCTATGACCGTTCGGAATATATAATCCATATTTGTCCCTAATATTTGTCCTAATATTTAGAATTTTCTGCCCTAGTATCGCATAATTCGATGGCAACTACCGTAGCCAAACGGACCTTTCCAAATTTATTATCCTTATACAGTTGAACTTCCATATAGCGAATCTCAAGGTGACCAAAAAAAACTTCGTTATATAGAAAATTCCGTAATATAGAAAAATGTATTGAAATAATTTAAAAAAATTATTTAAAAAAATTAGTAATTACCAAGGGTTTCCACGGAATGTCAGGGCCGACGAACTGGCTAAAAAGGGAAGGGAATCCGACCAAAATACTCTGCAATTGTCTAAACCATTTCTGGAGACAAAAAGGAGTTGAGGGACTGGATGAGGACGACACCAGCCTTCAGATGGCAGGAAGAACAGGGAAACCTGGGAAAAATCTCGATTACAAGAAAACAAGGAGAATACTCGGGTTTAACAAAATTGAGCTGAGAAAGCTAGAGGGGGTCATCACAGGACACTCTAGCCTAAACGGGCACACCTATTCATAATATATATTTACCCTCGACACTGATTCACTGACTCTGTCACGCAGTACGTAGGAATTTAAATAGGCATTCTATAATTCTATAAATAATAATAATAAAAAAAAATAATATTTTTTTTTTGTACAGAAATTGTGTTTTCCCCAATTTTTTTTTCCCAAAATTTTTTTTTGTAAAATTTTTTTTTTAAAATTTTTTTTCCAAAATTTTTTTTTTACATTTTTTTTTCCAAAATTTTTTATTTACAATTTTTTTTTTTACAAAATTTTTTTTTTTCCACAAATATTTTTTTCTCACAAAATTTTTTTTTTCAACAAATTTTTTTTTTCCACAAAATTTTTTTTTTTCCTCAAATATTTTTTTTTTCAGCAAAATTTTTTTTTTTCAACAAAATTTTTCTTTGAACAAAATTTCTTTTTTCCAACAAAATTTTTTTTTTCCACAAAATTTTTTTTTTTTCAACAAATTTTTTTTTCCATATTTCAACGGGCGCCATAGGCGCATTACAACTTACTAGTTTAGAATAGAATGTTCCGAGAACGATGAATGTGGGGCATGCGGAGAGGACGCCGAGACGGCGGAACACTTCCTGTGCCAGTGCCCCACTTTCTCGCAGATCCGGAAAACACAATTAGGACATGACCTGTCGGTCGTCAAAGGAATGGACATAAGGAATTTAAGGAACTTTATAGAGGGGACCGAATTCCTAACGTAAAAAAGGGGCAGGGAATCTGAAGAAGAAATCAGGCCTAGGTGTATATCAACGTACATGACCGATCCTCCGTTTCAACCTAATCTAACCTAACCTAGTAATTTTTGCCTGCCTTTGGTTTTTCCACTTTTTCTCCACAATAAACACTTCAAGAGAAGCGAATACTTTTTCAGGCACATTATTTCCCATCTCCACAAAGTCCATTGCTGATGAAGTTTGTTGAAATGTGGGTACCTCCTTAACGATTGAAGTAAAGTTTTGTTCATTGTCAACTGAATCCGAAAGTCGAGAATTATTGTTGCGTTTTTATTTCGGGACTTCCCCTAAATCCACTAATACACACATATAGATTGTGAGCATAAAAACGTATTTACTCTGACTCTCAGTGTTCGGACATCAAAGTTGTGCCGTATATTCTACTTACTCCAACTCTTTCTCTGGCTTCAAGAGAGTAGAAATGTGAAGATCACACACAAACACATTGTGGTTGTATGGATTCTCCGACCACTAAATAAATTTTTACCTTATGAAAAAAACAAAAATCTAAATAATTTTAAAAAGCCGTTGTACGGAGATCGCAAACACATGAGCATTCAAGATACGGACATAGAAAAAAATCGTAGTAAAGAAATATTCCCTATAAGGAATTTCGTTATAAGGAGAACAACAGATACTGACAATTGAACGAAATTCCAGTGTTCTGGAAATAAATTCGTTATACAGAGAACTTTGTAATCGAGATGTTCGACTGTATTTCAGGAAAATTTCAAATCCTGATAATTGAAAAAAAAACAAAAAAAAAACTGAAGCTGATGCCATTAAACTTGAAAACCTGTCCTACGAGCTTCTCGAAATTTTTGGATTTGTGACCAACTCCTTTGGAGCTACCAATGACAATTTCGTATGCACTTCATGCTCAAGAGTACAAAACATTCAGCCGTTTTTACCTGTTCATGAATGATGTGGGCTTTTTACAAAAAAAAACCCCAAAACCTTGAAGGTATTTCCATAATTTTCTGATTGCTCGAATATTTATTACTCACTTTTTTGTTTTTTTTTTGTAAATTTCTTGATAACTATTGTAATATGACGACGTTTGCCGAATCTTTGTTGGCAAAATTTCCACAACAACAAAAACAAAACCAATGAAATGAATTGAAATGAAACGTTTGCAACATGCAAATGCCAGCAACCATGAAACACAAACTCCCGACAAACGGATCATGTATCATTTGGTTGAAACCATGATTTACTACAACGACCAGCACCACCACCACCACCACTACTACTTCCAATTCGATACCACAAAATACAGCTAGACCGAGGGACGGACATATTTACAGATACTCAACACAGATACTCCGACAGTCATATACGTTCAGAGACACCGATACGATTCCTATATGTCTGACATATCTGTATGTGGCTGGCTGGCGTCTGAACAGCGGCGGCCTGTATTTTGTCACATGGTAATGGATAATACCGACTGCCCCTCGCCCCACCACCGGCCGCCAATTGTTATGAGGCCACTGTTGTTGTTGTTGTTGTTGGGTTTTCGGTTTTCGTTTCGGCTTTTGTTTATGGCCAACAATAAAATAAATTATTTAACTGGACATTTCATTCATGAACAACAAACACCAGCAACACGACAACATCGATGGACTTAAAAATGCCGTCAACGAAACTGAAAATCCGCAATGACATGTACAGACTCACTCGCACTGAACATAACTAATCGTAACATGCATTTACACTTTCACTTTTGTTGGACGGTTTTTTTTTTTTTTTTTTTGCAGGTCGGTATTTTGGCTTCTCACACTCCCCCAGACTTTGTCACCATCATCGTTTTCAATTGACTGGACGGTGTCACATATTTTTTTGCAACGCCCCGAAATGCGTTTAATAAATTAATTATCAGCCAACGGCTAACCGAAACTCTTCCATTTTCATAGACATGCATAACGGTGTAAAAGGTCTAAAGCCCTGTGCTCTACACCGGGGTCGACAGGGTCTGAAAGCACCAACCGGCAACAGAATGGACAGCAGCGACACTTTAATGTTAAAGTGACAAGTCTGGCCACAAATTACTTTTTAACATGATGGGTATTTTCCATAAAATTTAATTTAAAAGCAAACAACATTTTGTAAATACGAGGGTAGTCCAATAAGTCTTTAAAACTGGTTGGAGTAGCTAGATGTGGGTGGACTCATCCAAAAGGATGACCAAGACTTTCGGTTTTGTAACAGTGGGCTATCTCAAATTACATCGTACCAAGAGTCTGCAATATTTCTCCATTAACAGAGGACATGTTTTCAAAGGTCTCACCCAGGATGAACTTCGTGAAAATCGGAAAATAAGTGAATGTTAAATTGCGAAGTTACTTTGACTATTAAAGAGACGCCGCGTCCTGGCAAACTTTCCCTATGAAGGCCACCAACTCCACTTTTTTTTAAATTTGTCCATTTGAAAATTTCATTTTAATTTCAATTTAATAATTAATATTTTGTTGTCGATCGATCTGAAATCGTTTTTTTCTTCTTCTTCAAAATATACCTGACCTCAGTTAATTTTTTATTTAACATAGAACTGTTAATCCTCTAACAGTGGAATGTTAACAATATGGAATTACATCTTTCCTAATTACATATGATTTTGAATTTCTCCCCGTTTATTCTGAGTCCTCCATGTAGAAATCGTCCCACCTTAAAGTGGTAAAATACTTTTTAAAATTATTTTATCGCTTTCTTTATAATTTCATCGGTGTCTCCTAATTTCACCTTGAATACCAGAACCATGATTAAACACTACAAGTAAATTAATTAAGATGAGACCATAATTTCTCAATCATTCCAAGTAACTCCCATAAACTAATCGGGTAAAACCAGAGAGCCAATTCGAAAATTCGATGAGTGGGCGAATTCTGCATCCTGATTAAAGATTGAGGCCTACCCAACATCTCTGCTGCTCATTGGGTGGTAGCAGCCGGTTGCGATGTCTCCGCGCCCAGCTGAACTCCCACTGAAATTTTGGTGGTAAACCACAGCCAACGGCAAAGTCCACTAAGAACCGTTTCTTGGTCGGCCTACGACAAAAGTCCTGAGAGAATTTATTACAAATTAAATTGATAACTATTGTCATTAATTGATTACTAGAGTCAGAAAATTGGTTACTGGATTCATTAAAGTGATTACTGGATTCATTAAAGTGATTACTAGATTAATCAAACTGGTTACTAAATTATTCAAACTGGTTACTAGGTTAATCAAACTGATTACTGTATTAATCAAAGTGATTACTGGATTCATTAAAGTGATTACTAGATTAATCGACCTGAGTACTAGATTAATCAAACTGAGTACTAGATTAACCAATGTGATTACTAAATTAATCAAACTGATTACTAAATTAATCAAACTGATTACTTGAATAATCAAACTGATTCCCAGAGTAATCAAACTGATTACTAAATTAATCAAACTGATAACTAGTTCAATCAAACTGATTACTAAATTAATCAAACTGATTACTAGAATAATCAAACTAATTAATAGATTAATCAAACTGATTACTAGATTAATCAAACTGATTACTAGAATAATCAAAGTGATTACTAGATCAATCAAACTGATTACTAGATTAATCAAACTGATTACTGGATTAATCAAACTGATTACTGTATTAATCAAACTGATTACTGGATTAATCAAACGTATTACTAGAATAATCAAACTGATTACTAGATTAATCAAACTGATTACTAGATTAATCAAAAACTGATTACTAGATTAATCAAAGTGATTACTAGATCAATCAAACTGATTACTAGATTAATCAAAGTGATTACTAGATCAATCAAACTGATTACTAGATTAATCAAAGTGATTACTAGATCAATCAAACTGATTACTAGATTAATCAAACTGATTACTAGATTCATCAAACTGATTACTAGAATAATCAAACTGACTACTAGATTAATCAAACTGATTACTAGATTAATCAAACTGATAACTAAATTAATCAAACTGATTACTGATCCAATTTATTAATAGAGTAATTAAATCAAATTGATTACTAGAGTAACCAACAAATTAATTTCAAAGGCAAGTACTATAGCAATCGATCAGGCTACCGAAGCATTCAAACTTATTACTGAAGTAATATTAATCAAATTACAAATTTTTAGAGTAACCAATCATACATTTCCTGCTGGATCAATCAGGAATTGATTACTAGAATAATCGATTGGTCTACCGAAGTATTCAAACTTATTACTAAAGTAAACAACTTGAACACTAGGCCAATCAAAAATTGATTGCTAGAGTAATCATCAAATTTATTTGATTATTCGAATGGTTCAAACAAAATCACATCTGCAACACACGTCATTTAATGGTTTTCAATTTAAATAATTGATTTTACAATTCGTCTTCTTGATACAGCTTACATTAAATATTTATAAAAATTTAAGACAGCTTTACAAACCGTTGTTAAATAAACTGTATGATAATACAAAAAATACAAATTTTTCTGAATACGGTGGTGAAATTCGAGTTTAAATAATTTGCCAATTCTTGTGCTCTTTGAAAGAAAATAAAATACTCTCACACTGCCATTTAAACCTTAATTAGTTAATTGAATATGAAAATCCATTACGATATACATACACAATTATCTAACACCATTTACGGGTGTTTGAGTGTGTCTTGTGTGCACTCTCCCCGCCCGCTGCCGTAACTGGTGTGACTGACTCTGTGGAGTGCGGATGATGTGATGTTGGCTTGACTGCGATGGTGGGGTTGGTTACACTCTATTTAGTTTCGGGTAACACGGTAACAACAAATGAAACGAATATCTGTTTGCATTCGTTTAACTAGCAATAGCATAAACTACCGGGTTTTTTGTTGTTGTTGTTGTTATTTTGTTTTATAACGAAATTGAGATCAGTGTTGAGTGGCGCTGCTATGCCTCACAAAGAAAACATGTGTGTTAATTTAGGTGATGTTGATGTGATCACCATCTGATACGTGTTTGGAGGTGCAGACACCATCAGCACCAGCTTGATGAAGACAACCAGCACTCACAATTGTCACTGTGGCCATCATAAGCAACACTTTGGCGATAAAAATAACTTCAATTTTATTTCACTTTATATTTTGTCTCTTTTTCCGTTTCCATTGTAATGGCAACAAACATCAAATAGTGTTTTTTTTGCACAGAGTCAGGTGAAATTTACGTTGGGGGATTTTTTTTTTTTTTTGTACATTTTTCCATTGGAAATTACAATTAGACACGCCATAATTGGCTTGGGCCAAAAAGACGAATTGGCTGCAATGTTTAAACAAGTTTGCATGCCAAAACAAGCTGAGGTGAGATAATAGTTATCATGACCGTGATCATCATCATTGCTTTTAAAATGGCAAATGTTAAATCGTGTCTTTATAGTTGGTATATTTTAGGCAAATCCATGATTTATTGTGTGCATTGTCCATGAAATGTTGTGTAAGTTTGAGGAAAATTCGAGGTGAGGTGTTAATTGATTATGGAAAGTTCACAGTCGTTGGCAGTGCTGCGATAACTTTCATTGTTTTTTGGGGAAAAATGTCGGACTCTGCGATGTGTTACGGAAATTATGTAATGTGCTGTTAAGTAAAGTAATTTAAAAAAAAAAATGTATATGTCAATTTAAAAATTTATTTTGTAGTTAACATTATTAAACATTTAACAATTACGGTTTTCTGTTTTTACAGCATTGCAAACAAATTTGTTTGAATGTATTCCGGCCGAATAAGAGTCTTTCTGTGACATGCAATTGTTGCAAAGGCAATTTTCGGAATTCCCCGAAGTATATGGAATTTTAAATGCGAATAAGCGTACGTCTAGAGGCCGTTCTGGGCTCTAGACGGTTACGTTTTGTTTTCATCAGGAATTGTACAAAATTAATGTCGCAAACTTGCGACATCCAACAACAGAGAGTTAGTGTAAACAAAATCGTTTTGTAAACAAAAAATCATTCAACATGGCCCGATAACGAGCACTAGTTGAAAAAAAACGTTAGGAAATGAGATAAAACAAATTTAAATTGATAAATGGCAATTTCAATTGAGAGAAGACCAATTGAAATTGAGAAAACAGAAATAAAAATGTCGGTAATTCAAATCGAAATTAAGAAATGAAAATTAAAATTGATCTTTAGAATTTAAAACATAAAATTTAGAAAATTCCTACTGATATTGAGAAATTAAAATTTAAATTGGATTTAAACTTCAAATTGAATTTCGATATCCAAATTATATTTGATAAAATGCGTAGTAACATTGAGAAGTCCTATGAAATGGAAAACATTTCAATTGAAATTAAAAAATGAGAGGACATGAAATTGTGAAATGAGATTTTAAATTAAAAAATGCAAACTGAAATTGAGATAATGTCAATAGACAGTGAGAAAACCCACTGGAACTCTGAAAATAAAAATGTTAGTTGGGAAAATTGAAATTGAGAAAATTTAAATTTGAAATTGAGATAATACAAATTAAAATATATAAATAACAATATAAATTGAGAGAAGAAAA
Source organism: Hydrotaea cyrtoneurina (assembly GCA_958296145.1). Classification (NCBI taxonomy): domain Eukaryota; kingdom Metazoa; phylum Arthropoda; class Insecta; order Diptera; family Muscidae; genus Hydrotaea; species Hydrotaea cyrtoneurina. The sequence goes on along the minus strand of OY282512.1, from coordinate 125,561,489 downwards.
AATTGATTTTGAGAAATACAAATTGAAATTGAGAGAAGACCAATTGAAATTGAGAAAACAGAAATAGAAATGTTGATAATTCAAATCGAAATTGAGAAATGAAGATTTAAATTGATTAACAAAATAAGAATTTAAATTAAGAAACTGATGTAGAAAACGATAAAAATACAAAGACAAGTTGATTTTAAGAAATACAAATTTAATTTGAAAAATACAAAAAGAATTTGAAAAACCCAAATTGAAATTAAGAAAATTAAAAATGATCTTTAGAATTTTGAAATATGAAATTTAGAAAATGCCTATTGATATTGAGAAATTAAAATTTAAATTGGATTTTAACTTGAGAGAATACAAGCTGAAATGACTAAAAAAATAGAAATTGAATTTGGGAAACCAAATTATAATTCAGTAAATTCAAAGTGAGCAGTCCTATGAAATTGACAACATTTGAATTTAAATTGAGAAAATACAAATGAGAGAATACAAATTGAAATTGAGAAATGAGATTTTAAATTAAGAAAATGCAAATTGATATTGAGAAATTAAAAACTCAAAATTAGAGAACACAAATTGTAATTGAGAAATGAGATTTTAAATTAAGAATATGTAAATAGACAGTGGAATTCGGAAAATAAAAATGGTAATTGAGAAAATTGAAATTGAAAACGAGAACATTTGAATTTGAAATTGAGAAAATACGAATTTGAAATTTAGAAAATTCGAATTTGAAATTCAGATTTAGTGCACAATAATCAGCCCGATTCTAAATACTCCCCGGGAGATGTTTCCCGGGGAATTTATTTCTCTTGAGAATAAAATCCTCCTATGCTAAACAAACGGGGAGTATAGTAATAAGGGATACAGAATTTCGAGTATTCGAAGTCAGTTGTTTTGCGTCAGCTGTTTTGTTTAGCTAACAAATTGCAAATTATAATTATGAAGCTCAAACGTACAAAGTTAATAAAGTGATAAAGTGAATATAAACAAAACAAATATATAAAGAAAACCATACAGAAATGTTCAATGTTGCGTTTGCAATGATATCTGAAGCAAAAAACGCTGATGGAGAAGAATATGCAAAGGATAGAAAGTAAAAATGCCATAATTTTCAAGATATTTATCGGAATTATCAATAATTAATTTCTAACCAAAAAATAAAAAATAAATTTACAGGTCTATGATCAAGATCTAAGGATTCAATACGTGGACGCATCGCATGTCAGTGCGTGTCACGACTCTTTATTTTGGAATGCCATTGGAAACAACTTGTAATAAATTTCAGAATAATAATAATTCCCAAAACCTACTTTTTTTAATGGAAAAAAATCCCATTTTCGAAGTTCGTTTAGAATACGGGAGCAGGGAAAAGGGACAAAATTCCCGGAGAGATTTTATTTTTTTTTTGCCATTGCACCTACCTTCTATTATTGTGCCATGATTCAGATTGATCAAATAAAAATCTTCAAAATTGGCAGTAAGAAATAAAAATTGAAAATGAAAAATTCCAAAATCAAGTTGAGAAAATTCAAAGTTAAGTTGACAAACGTAAATTGAAAATTAATAATTCCACAATGAAGTTGAGAAAATTCAAATGTAAATGGAGAAAAATTACATTGCAATTGAAGAATGCTAAATGAAATTGGAAAAATACAAATCTTTGTTATGGAATTAGCGTTTCGCAATATTAATTTGTATTTTTTAAAATTAAAATTTTAGTTTTTTCAATTTAAATATTGCGTTTCACAACGTCTATTTACGTTTCTTAGTTTAGGTTTTTATTGCAGTGTACTCTCTCCTTGCGGACACCTCTCTTAAGCGGAAAGCTCTCATAAACGGGCATTTTTTGTAGGACCAATCCGCTTCAGTCCTCTTGTGTACTTCTATGACACCTCTCATAAACGGACACCTCTCATTAGAGGACACCTCTCATAAGCGGACACCTCTCATAAGCGGATACCTCTCATAACCGGACAAAATGCTCAGTCCCTCAGGTGTCCGCTACTCTATTTTTGCCATTTCTCGATTATGCTAATTTTTTCAATATCTCTTTATATTTTCAATCGCATTTATTTTGTATTTTTTTCTGAGTATTTTTTTACAATTTGCCATATTTTATTATATTTATTTATAATATGAATATTTCGAACCTGTATTAATTGGTTTTATTTTTATGCAATTACAGGCAGTCTCATTACAAAGTCCTGGCGCTCCTACATGGATGAATTAGATCAACAAGCTAAACAGTTTAAATTTAATGCCGAACAAATCGAAGTGGTATGTGACAAATTGGCCCACTTATCGCAGGATAAGCGAAAGGCTCGCAAAACATACCAGGAAGAACATACGAAAATTGCTGCCAGACTAAATCATGTAAGTGGGCTAAATTCATAAATCAAAAGAATATATATTTTATTTAAGACAATATAAACAAAATATTTGCTGTTCGAAATAATTGTAATTACAAATTTAAATTATCTACGAAATGCCAGTGGAGGAGTGTTTATTTTCACACTCCCAGGCGAAATGGATGCGTTGGAAAAAGGCGAAGGCGAAGCACCTGTTTTGCCTCAATGCGTATTTTTATTTTTCCAATATAAACAGTTTTTTTCCACGACTCATAAACATGAAAATTTAACAAACAATACAAAACAAAAAGTCGATATACAAAAATTGCCCAGTCTTATTAAGTCAAGGAAAAAGTAAGACAACAACAACAAAAAGAATAGCCAATGAATGACAAATACTGTACAGAAACTACCAGCAAAGAACACTTGAGAAGAAAACAACAAAATTATTTGTTAAACATAAACATTTAATTAGCGTTTTTTTATTTTATTTTTAGTATTCACATTTCCCCAAATAATTCGAACAAAAGAAACCACAAAAATGTTAAAACCCAACAACAACAAAAAAAAAATGTCACAATTTGCCTCGCCGCAGTGTTAACCAGTCGCTGGCCAACTGCACTCAACACTTGTCTCCATTCATTTTTGTCTCCCTCTTCTGTTTATGTTTGTTTTCAATTCATTGACAATATTCGATCACTTGTTTACGAATTGCAAAAAATAAACAGTAAGTGCAACGCATTTTATGGTTTTTACCTCGCCAGACTTCAATATCGGTGTGCCCATTTATTGGTGAGATATGACTTTGATACGTGGTCGGCCAGCAGCACAAACAATGGATGACGAGCCTGGCCTGGTCTTGGCCATCAACATTAACAACATTACCATGTTCTTGATATCATTCGATTTTATGGCCAATTTGCCATTAAAACGGAATTTTTCAAATAGATTTCCATTGAAATTTTGCAAAGTGATAAATGAGGGTTACGAAAACATGTTATTGTCATCATGGAATACAATAGAGATTTAATGAAAACTGTTTGCAACTCACTTGTTCAACAAAAAAATATTTTACAATAGAGTTTTATTGAAAACTGTTTGAAACTCACTTGTTTAAAAAAAATATTTGTGTGACAATTTCAAGACTGCATGGAAAGAATAAAATCAATTTCCCCCTCTACAGATCTACCATAAAATATATGGCGGTGGGCCATTAGGCATCACGAAAATACACCAAAAATCAAAAATGAAATTAGGCCCCAAAGAAATATATATGAAAATTTTATAATTTTTTTGGGGCACAATACAAATTGGGTGGTATAACTGAAATCTCATTTGGGCATCATGACCACTCCAGGTGCGATCGTTAGACTAAAAAGAAAATTGGGTCTTATGTCCGCCTAAAGGCACAATATGTTTGTGCTTTATGTCCGTAAGGTCGTCTGTTTCTATTGAGGTTTCATTTTGCCAAGCCATTAGGCGTAATGTCTCCAACAATCGTATGTTGCTGCAGTTTCTACAAAGCGCACGCCTTTTAATTGAAAAAAATCGTTTCATTGGCAATACATATTAGTAACGATTGTTCTGAACGATTTACCTTGCACTGTACTTTGCTTAAACGAAAATCCGCTTTATTGAAAAATTAATACAAAGCCACAAACTTGTGTAATACGAACGCCGCTTAAGAGAAATTTTACAAATGTAACGGCGACAAAAACGGCCGAAACAAATGATCTCAAAATACCAAATGGAAATAAGTGACTACTTTCTTCAAAGCTCATATCATGTTAAAAAAAATATCGCGAATTTTGTATTTTTTTTTCAAGATGTATTGATTTCTTTATTTATAATTCCCCTCGGATGCAACACGCCCCTGCAATCCAAGAAAACTTGTGAGCAAAACCTTTACTTGCCGCGCTTTTTTCGGTCATGGTTCATGCGGCCGCTTCCATTGGGACGATTGAGCTTTAGTTTCCACGTCTTCACCAGTTATGACCCTCTGGAACAAATTTGGGTCGTCACGGACCGAGTTCAACATCTCCGGAGCAATTTTAATGCGATGCTGTTTTTTGGTACAAATTGAGCAATTTTGGCACGAATTTAGCGGCGACCCGACTCATGCCCAAATCATTGCTTAAAATCGAATGGCACCAGCCAATCGATATGTTTACATCCTCAGCAGCTTCTCTAATGGTAATTCGTCGATTGGCCAATATTATTATTATTCACTTGATCAATGTTTTTGTTTGTCTGTTGTTGACGTGTTCGGGAGTCCGGCACGCTGTTCGTCCTTCGGATCTTCTCGGCCCTCTGAGAACATTTTGTACCACCGATAAACTTTGCTTTGGTCCAAGGTACCTTCACCATATGCCACAGTCGACATTCGGAATGCGTCAGTGCACTTTATTTTGATGCAGATTCTTTGATCCATTTTCTGAAATAGATAAAAATCGAAGACAAGTTAAAACACATCCAAGCACAACAGCTGTCAAAAATTAACTAAACATTCATAATGGCCGACCTTGTCAGCATAAGTAAGGCACATGAGTACCAACATAACGCTACAAAAATATTTCAAAAATTTAATATTCGAGATATTTTCTGAACATACCTCGTATATTGAATTTATATTTTTCGTTTCATAGAGCTAATTCAAATGGACATAATCAGTTTGTTTAAATGAAAGAAGCCTCAATTACTAAAAATACTAATTAAATTATTCAAAATCTTCACTATTGTATTCCAGTTTCAGAAGAGGTTTTTCATAATTTTATTTATTTCGAAAAACTGTTTTTTTTTTTAAAAAATTAAATAAAAAAAAATCTCGTTCATTTTCGTACTCAGGGCATCACAGTACGAATTATATAGCGTATCAGAATATATGTAGGATCAGAATTATATAGCGGTCATTACAAATACTTTTGGAGCTTTTTCTTGCAGTCTTATCTACTTAAATTTGAATTAAATTTATTAATTTAAAAAAAAAACCTATCAATAAACAAATGAGGAGGATAATAGTATTTGTTTATACCCTCAACCTACGGGCATTTAGCAAAGACTCTAACGGGACAAAGTTTGGGACAGAAACTTGGAAGTCTAGCCACTCCCCTTCGGGTACCTTCCATACAAATGTACCATCCCGCCCACATTAGAAATCGTTTCATAATATCAATACGCCCAACGCGACAAAGTTTTGGACAAAAACTTGGAAGTCTGGCAACGGCCCTACTGGTACCTCCCATACAAATGTACCATCCCGCCCCCTTATAAACCGTGTAATATTATCAATATAACCAACGCGATCTTGCCCAAATTCTGTATTTAGTAAATTTATTTATTTATTTATTAATTAATTACAATACAAAGTAAATTTATATTATAATTTTGGGTCCAAGGGTAAACCGGGTGACAAAGACCATTTGGCTTGATTTTTTGCAGCGACAGACCAAAGCCTCTGGTGGGAATCGAACCCACAACCCCCACGCTGATAGGCAAGCACGCTACCAACTCGCCTACCGGGGCGCTTGTATTTAGTAAATATATTGCTAGACAAAGGTTCGGACATAAACTTGTAATTCTGGCAACTCCCCTTCTGGTACCTCCCATACAAATGCAACATCCGGCCCCCTTATAAACCGTACAATATTATGAACTAGTAAGTTGTACTGCGCCTATGGCTCCCGTTGAAATATGGAAAAAAAATTTTGTTGAAAAACAAAAATTTGTGTGGAAAAAAAAAATTTTGTTGGAAAAAAAATTTTGTTGAAAGAAAAATTTCTTCTTGAAAAAAAAAATTTTTGTCCAAAAAAAAATTTTGTTGAAAAAAAAAATTTTTTAAAAAAAAAATTTTGTAAGAAAAAATTTTTGAAAAAAAAATTGAGCGTGGGGCTATATGTAAGTCGGTTTACCCGACTGACAATTTCCCAGTGTTTTTTTTTAACATTTTTTTTCTTCTTTTTCGGCTTCAACATTTCCCTAATTCATGGTAATAGAAAATACAAAAAAAAAAAATATGTTTTCAATTTATTTTTGTCGACATTTCTTGTTTCATAACAAGTTCCCAACAAAATGTTGTCTTTTCATTTTCTCCCGATAAAAAAAATTTGTTTTTTTTATCTGTTTTACACTTGTCCTTCAAGACAGTGAATTTGGTGTAAAGTTAAAAAAAAGTTTGAAAGTTGTTAGAATTTATTTACTTGATGATATCCAATGGCAAAATCCTTTGTCCAACGCAGACCGACTAGACCCATTATAATGTTTTATTTATGTATGTTTGCCAAGAAGCAAACACGATCATGTTTGTAAATTGTTGTTTTTTTCTTTCGGTTTGCGTGCAATTCGTTGCAGTCCCATCCAGTTCAGTTCTGTTCAGCCCAGTCCGACAGACTTGACCGCCGCCAAGATGCACAAAGCTGAGCTGAGTGAGAACAATGAACTTGCAGCGCTTCGTTCATTTGCAGCAATATGTTGCCCTAGCAAAAATGAATTATTTGTCTATTAGAGGTTCTTTATGAAATTGGCCAGAAGCACAACATGACCAGAGTCAGAGCCATAAATGTGCCAAACCACCATATGTATGTAGTTAGCCACCCATCATCATCATACGGCGTCCAACAGGCATATGTTCGGGCCAGCACTGCCAGCAACATGTGTGGACAGCCAGCAGCCATCCATGGCTGGAATACAAGCAACACCAACACCATTGCCAACAGGCTTTGAATGTTGCAGCCCTGGCTCGTAGAGCTTACGATTCTTTGTTGAATTTTTTTTTAGAAATTACTCCAATAAACGTAAAGTACTGCCATTTGTGTAAAGACACAACATTTACTCTGGGCTATCAAACCAAACCCAACCCACCCCACCCTAGCGCACACATACATATGCATGCCTGCATGCACTGGGATAGCCACGTTCAGAGTTTATCGAAGCATTGACCATGAAATATTGATGTAAAGTGTGGAACAGGTTTTCCCTCCCCCCCTCTCCACTGCCATTCGATATCAGCATTATGTGAGATGTGTTTTTTTTTTTAGATGTTTCACAGCACTAAACATTGCAACTTTATGATTTATGAAATGTTTTAAAGAACGAACAAAGAACACACCAAAGCAACAACAACAGCAAACAAGTATAAAGAATATAAATATAAAAGTTGTATAGAGCTCAATTAACCCTTGAAGGGGCGGTGAAAAATGGTCCAAAATGTCTTCACTTTGACACACAGAAAAATGGACATGAGCTCTTGAGCTAATTTTTACTTCTGGAATATTTCGGAAAGATCTAAGCTGAGCAACATTGGACGTTATTTAAAAGTTATTTAAAAAAAATTTGTGAAAATGGGATTTTTGTAACGAACACAGAGTATCAACAACTCTACCATTTGACAGACTTGTCTGATTGATTTTTTTTTCACAACTTAGATCTATTTTTTACGGACATACCGTGCTAAAAGATTCGCCATCAATTTCAAATTTTAAAAAACGACTAAAACAATATTTGTTACACTACATTGAAATGCTTTCAATGTAGTGGAATACATATAACGTCTCATTAAAACTATAATCAAATGGTTTAATTGCAAATTATTATATTTCCATCAGTAAATATTGTATGTCATAGAAAGACAATCTAGTTGCCAGATAGTCCCAAAAGTGCCTTGTGGCGCTGAGGCACACACAAATAAATGAAACAACCATTACAAAAAAATCACATTTTATTTAATACTAGTAAGTTGTAATGCGCCTATGGCGCCCGTTAATTTGCTTGAGAAAGTATTTGTTACTTAATTTTAAAAATTTTGTAAAAAATATTTTGAGAAAAAAAAAATTTTGTTGAAAAAAAAAATTTTGTGGAAAAAAAAAATTTTTCTTGGAAAAAAAAAATTTTTTTGAAAAAAAAAATTTGTTGAAAAAAAAAATTTCTTGAAAAAAAAATTTTTGTAAAAAAAAATTTTTTAAGAAAAAAAAATTTTGGAAAAAAAAAAATTTGGGGAAAACACAATTTCTGTACAAAAAAATATTATTTTTTTATTATTATTATTTATAGAATTATTATAGAATGCCTATTTAAATTCCTACGTACTGCGTGACAGAGTCAGTGAATCAGGGAATCAGTGTATCAGTGTATCAGTGTATCAGGGAATCAGTGAATCAGTGTCGAGGGTAAATATATATTAAGATGGTGAAACAAGTAAGTTGTAATGCGCCTTGGCGCCCGTTGAAATATGGGAAAAAAATTTTGTTGAAAAAAAAAATTTTTTGTGGAAAAAAAAATGATGTTGAAAAAAAAATTTTTTGTGGAAAAAAAAATGATGTTGAAAAAAAAAATTTTGTTGAAAAAAAAAATTTAGTGGAAAAAAAATGTTATGGAAAAAAAAAATTTTATGGAAAAAAAAAATTTTTGTGGAAAAAAAAAATTTTGTTTAAAATAAAAATTTTGTGGAAAAAAAAAATTTGTTGATAAAAAAAAAATTGGAAAAAAAAATGGGGAAAAAAAATTTCGTAAAAAAAAAATTTTGTTGAAAAAAATTTTTGAAAAAAAAAAATTTGTAAAAAAAAAATTTTGGTAAAATAAAATTTGGGGAAAACACAATTTCTGTACAAAAAAAAAATATTATTTTTTTTATTATTATTATTTATAGAAAATTATAGAATGCCTATTTAAATTCCTACGTACTGCGTGACAGTCAGTGAATCATTGTTGAGGGTAAATATATATTAAGATAATTTGGTGATTGGTATTTTGTTCAAAAATATTTTGTATTTTCCACAATTCCGGTTTTAGTCTGTATAGATTTTGCAAGGCACTAAAAAAAGATACAAACGCAAAAAAATCAGTTTTCGAATTGCGATTTCGACTGTTATTACTCAAATAGTTTTTTCTTTTTTAAATTACAACTTCGCCGAGGACTGGGTAAAAAAATCGTTGGAATGTGTTTCCAATTCAGTGAAATGCAGTGTAAAATGTATTGCCCCTACAATAGGTGGTCTCTCAGCTACATCCATGTTTTACGCCTCTGGCAATGTAGCGTTCTCGTTATTATCGAAAACATAAGTGAGCTCAGCAAAACTGTCATCGCTAGCAAAAGCTGTCGCCTGTGCTGTCTACAGAACTCTCTACAGAATCGATGATATTTTTTTTCTTATAAGGACATTTAGATCCATCTTTAACACAATTGTACAGGGCACTCGAACAAGAGGTGTTATTTTGTGTTATTCAAAGACAAATAAAAATTTTTGATATAAAAACACGACGTTCTTGATGATCGGCTGGAGAATTTAGCTCGGTGAGCCCACAAGTTCCAAATTGTGAACCTACCTCAGAAAATAACCAATGCTGCTGGAGGGTTAATGCGATGCCTCACAGTCGTCTATACTTGACTCAATGAAGACTTTGCAACTTTACTCAAAACTCTGCCAACAAAGTCGTTCGTTCGTTCGTTCGTTCATTATATATTTTCCACAAATGTTTCTGAGGATTTGCGATGAAACATATGTCGGTTGTTTGAGCGCATTTCCTTTATGATTCAGCATAATTTATCTTTCGCATTAAAAACTCGCGTAACGTTCTCGTGTAATTCCACCAGTAATTTTTGGGTGGAGTTTTTGGCCTTTCCAATGGCAAAACAAAAACAAATCATACACATCGTATAATTGCGGGTTTGGGTTTGTTGTCGAACAAAACCCCCTCCCTTCTTAGACGACATTTCGAGTAACAGCCAGAACTGAAAACACATGTCTCACCACTGCAGCGGCTGTTATAAATTGCAAGCGATTAATTGCTAAAGATTTGCTGTCCGCAGTGTTAAGGACGATGACAATGACGTCGCCCTCATAGTTCGGGAGGAAGAAAGATGGGGGGTGGGTTCTACTTGAATTTGCTATGGCAGCAGCAGCTCATGTTGCGTTTAATATTTATGATCACAATTCAATATTTAACAGGTCATTTTTAGGAAAAAAATAATAATATAACCACCCCTCTCCCCCTTGACGTTAACCTCTACGGAAACCATTAAGAAAAGAAAGGCAACAACTTTGGCCTTCTCACACCAGACAAAGAATGCCAAACAGGGCAAAGTAAAATTGTTAAAATTGTTCTGCAATTGTACGCTTAATTGTTGTCCACCAGAGGAACATGCACTTTTACCTTTTCCACTTTATCCTATTGACTTTGGATTAGTGTTAACGATCGAAATAAAACACAAAAAACTATCAGAAGGAACAGACCTGACTAATGACGATGCCATGTGTTTTTATCCATAGAGTGTGAAACACTCATCCCACATTGTGGGATGGTGTAACACTGACTGGGTCTTTTGATGGAAACCACAACATTGACAATGTCATTCTTGGGGCTTACAAAGTTATTCTTGTTTTGCTCGCAAGTGATTGTGGTTAAGGTTATCGCTTTTTTTTCCAACCAACCAACATATTTTTTTCTTTGTTTTCTTTTTTTTAATTTAACAGTAGGGGGTTATTTTTCAATATAAAATTTAAGCGCTTATACAGATATTATAAAACGACATTTGTTGATTAAAAGGCAAGGTTTTATGTTCACTTATTAAGCCTTCAAGGAAGCTCGCAACAAGGCGATACAGTTTGGGGCACACACGCAAATCTTCAAGAATCCATTCAAACAGAGATTTGCTTAACATGTTGTTGATAACATCAGATCATCTGATCAATTCTTATCGACAAAAACCCTTGAAAAACTTTAGATCGCTGCCAGCTTTTTAGCTAAACACATTAATCTCTAAGCCATGGTACAACTTCTCTAGGAAGGCAAATTTCCGGTCGGTGTTGTTTTTAAAAGAGTTCGTCTGTTCCTTAAAGGCATTTTTAGGAAAATCACATCAGTAAATGAGGGCAGCAGATGGAGGAACATATCGGAATAAAATCCACTAGAAACAATCTTAATATATATTTACCCTCGACACTGATTTTTTTTTATTTTTTTTACAATTTTTTTACAATTTTTTTTTCCAAAATTTTTTTTTTCCCCAAATTTTTTTTTTTGAAAAAAATTTTTTTTTTTGAAAAAATTTTTTTTTTCAACAAACATTTTTTTTTTTCAACAAAATATTTTTTTTTTTCACAAAAATTATTTTTTTCACCAAAATTTTTTTTTTCAACAACAATTTTTTTTTCAGCAAAAATTTTTTTCCACAAATTTTTTTTTCCAATTTTATTTTTTTCCGAAATTTTTTTTTTTAAAAAATAGTTTTCTCAAAATATTTTTTACAAAATTTTTAAAATTAAGTAACAAATACTTTCTCATGCAAATTAACGGGCGCCATAGGCGCATTACAACTTACTAGTGATTTAATAACAGCCAGTTTTTCCCACGACGGTGTAGGTGAAGTGAAATGAAAGCACAATTTTGTAATTCCCATTTGACATTTAGAAAAAAATGACTGTTGGTTTTCTTTGGATTACGGTCCAATGTCTGCCAGGTTAATAAAATCCTCCCTCTTCTGTTTTCTTTTTTTTTTTTTTAATACATTTTCTCTGATTATAATTTGTTCACCAAATAAGCGAAATTGCGAAAATGTAAGTTGCCTCGTTTCGCCGCCAAATGTTTATGCCAAAAATTCTTTTAAATAAACATTGTCTCATTCGCAGCAGCCAGTGCAAAACTACACGAAAATGATGCCATTCCAAGCAGAAAATATTTCATGGTTCTCGTACTCTGTGTCCGCATGTTTCTTTCGGGGTTTAGTGCTTTTTGTTTATTTATCTTTTTGTTTGTGTTTTGCTCGCCCAAACATCTAACGCAGCAAAAACAAAACGAAAAGAATGAAAGACAAACAAAAAAATAGAACAGAAGCAGAACTGACTGAAAAATAAATAAAACATTCGAAAATATGAGATCAAATCCCGCAACAATTTTCAATATCAGCGCCTAAATGCTGTGTCGCTGTGTGTGCCTGCTCCATCGACTATGACCGACCGTCCGTCTGTCCATCTGCTTATGTCCGATCTTATTATCGGCAAGTTCACTATGCAACATATGTTTTTTGAAATGTTGGAAAGGGGGGTAGGGGGAGTTAGGGGACAGACATGTAGTTTCAAACAATCTTTTAATAGAAACCAGCGAAATAAAATGTTTTATTTATTTGCTGTTGTTGTTTTTAACCACACACATGTCCGTTAATTAATAATAAAAATGAAATCATGACACTATTTGAGTGAAATCAGTTCAGTTTTATTCAAACTATTTTGTTTATTTTTTTTCTTTTTATAATTTTCTTGAAATTGTGGCGGCCTTTTCGGGTCAATATCGTATACAAATGCTTGTTTAATGTTTATTTATAAAAGTCAGTTGTCATTGTTTGTTGTTGTTTTATTGTAGAATGAACTCACCGATAGACAAGGAGGAGGCGGCTAAGCACAGAAACGGTCAGACCTTATGACGAAGGCCCAGAGACCAAGACAATGTTTCGGTCGGTCGGTTGGTGGCCACAAATGTCAATATATCAAAATTTGTAAACTTTTCTTTGTTGTAAAATAGTGCAATAGCGCCTATAAAAGTTTCTTGTTGGTTTTGAAGGTAGGCAAATATGCAGTTGTTCCATAAAACAGCTTTCGACTTTGTAGAATCGTAGCTGTTAAGTAAGGTTTACTAATCGCAATAATTACTAATTAAATCACATTTTCTGTAGAGGTACAGTAATGATTGGGTTTCAGTTTTTCAAGACTTATAATTGATAACAATTGCAAATAATCGAAAAGTAATCAGGATTACTTGCGATTACTATAAATAATCAGAAAGAATCAAAGGTAATGTTGGAAAGTAGTCAGATTATTTTCTGATTACTTTTGATTATTTATAGTAAGCGCAAATAATCCTGATAACTTTTCGATTATCTGTAATTTATAAGTCTTGAAAAACTGAATATACTGCACCTCTAAAAAATTGTATTTAATTTTTTTTGAGGTCCCACACTCAGGGGATGCCCCCTATAAATGGAATGCACTGTGTTAGCGACGGGAAATGAGGGTATTGGAGGGAGGAAAGAGGGAGTAGTGTTTGTTGACATTTGATGGAGGGAAACACATTTGCTGGAAGATTATTCCACATACGAACGGTTCGGCTAAAGAACGAATTTTCTCTATAGTGCGTCGTCCGGTCAACCGGCCATTTCACAATGAACGGATGAGAGACCCTGGATAGCCGTGTATTCCGACTAAATGTTCTAACGTCAGGGACCAGACGACGGATATCTTCTGAACGTTTCTTTCGACACTTCGAATATATGGCTTGCCCAACGATCATCACCCTGTATCTTCATGCCCAGAACATCAAGAGTGTCTGATTCGTCGATATCCACAACACCCATAGAGATTAACGACGATGCTGGATCAGTGGAACGTTTGTGTGACAACAAACAGCACTGGGTCTTTTGTGCATTAAAATCTACTCTATCCATTTGGCCCCACTCACAAATCGTCGCCAAATCGCGGTTAAGTGTGTCATTCATCGTTCGCCTTTTGTCTTCGACCTCCAGAGGACCTGGCCGATGATCAAATGAATATGAATGACAGAGGTTGCTGTCATCCGCAAAGCAGTAGATCGGGTTCACAGTCTAACCCAACAGGTCGTCAATGAAAATAAGAAATAGAGAAGGAGAGAGGACAGAACCCTGTGCCACTCCTGCGGTCAACCTATGCTCGTTCTTATTTATTTTTGTCTTATTTGAGTGGGCTGATTGGACATGTGGTCAATTGGTCAATGTTGTCAATCCATTAAAAAAATGCGTTGCCAATTTTTTTCAATATTTCCACATTGCTTTCAGCAGGGTGTCATATTGGAATGGATTTCCATTTGGTACTAAGTTCCCCTCTTAAGCAATTTTTTTTTCCATTGCAAGTGACAAATTGGATATTCAGAAAATTATTTCAACCAAATGTTACTCTAGCGTTTTTTTACCAGCTGCTGTTAGCTTTAATTGGAGACAGGTGTCCATGAACAAATAAATTCCTCTCTAGGGCAATTTTTATATTTTTTTACATTTCCTGGCGACGAATGTGATATTTCGAACATTATTTCAGACAAATGTCCTTCTAGCGTTTGTTTATTTGATACTGTTAGCTTTAGTTTGAGGGTAGCGTGATAATCGGAAGTACTTCCATTGGACAAATTCAATATTCTGAAAATTATTTCCGGCAAATATCATTGTAGCCTTTTAGCTTCTACCGTAAGCTTTGATTTTAGTGTAGTGTCATAGTGAAATGTAGTTCCATTTGTCTCCAACTAACGCACCAATTTCCTCACTAGGACAATTACCATTAGGTTTTCTACAACTCCAGGTGATGAATTCGATATTCTGAAAATTATTTCACACTGTTTCCACCTTGTAAATGCTGGCAACTTTCTGCAAGTGAGATTAATCTCTAAGCCATATAAAAACTTCTATAGGAAAGTTTCCCGGTCAAGTTATATCGATCACTCAGATCACTGATTCGAGAGAAGTCTCCCACCTTTTCCTTTATGCAATTTGCCTCAAAATTAATGACACAATGGGGGGAAAATAACGACAACTCTATCAAAATATTGTTAAACTCTACGACAGAATGCCGGCGCTCACGAGTGGCCATTCGGAGAATACCAGGAAATTGTTCTCTTAAAATTAGCCCGTCAGTAAACCCTACTACAGCATCTCCCATTTATCACATCGCTGCCATTGTCTACTTCTTTTGTTTTCGTTTGTAATCTCAACTTTTGTTTAAAACAAAACAGAAAGTGCCGCCTTGTTTTGTAAATGCATTTGAAATGTTTCCAGATACTTTTACAGTGCACAGTTTATCTTCATTTGTTACGCATCCCCAACGCGAGAGTGTGGTGGCTGAGGGAGGGCTGGTGATTCTCAATTGGTTTTGACTGTTAGAGAAACACGAAATAGCGTGAAGCTTCATCTTTTGGCATTGCCTCACCCCGTCACACTTTTTCAAAAGTTTGACTTCATTCATTCAGCGGCGGCTGAATTGATGGTGTTGCATTCAACATTTGTTTGATTGCGAGATGGTTTTCGGTTTGCAGCGCTATTTTTAAAGTGATGGCGCCAAAGTCTTCAGTTTTAAATCCAAACCAGTCGAACTATCCTGTCTTCCGAGTCCAACAAAGTCAATTTTGTAATAAACGTCCACAAAAAAGGAGAATAGGGGGGGGGGAGGGTTTCGTAAGACACAATTACACCAAGTAAGGGGATAGCGGCCGGGGAGGGGTGATTTCGTTCCTTTTCAAGTGTTATGGTCTGTTTTATGGTTGTTTTCTCTCTATGTCTCTCCCTAGTTTTGATATCCAGCATTCATCCATTGTTTAGCCGTTTGCATTTCCTTTGTTCGTTCGTATCTCTAAAATTCGTTTTTGATGATGATTTTCTCAATTTGGTTTGGCCCTTTTCTTTGTTTGGCTGCTGTTGCGGTGCTTTCGGTCTATTATTGTGTTCCTTTTGTATCTCCTTCTCTCGAGTGTTTAATCTATCGGGCATCTCCAAAACGTTTTCAACAAAAGCCATTGCACCACTTCAGCTGTTCACAATTGGCCTTTTTGCAGTGAAATATGATTTTGTTGCTGTTGTTGTTGTTGTTGTTGTGTGTGATTAGAGATATATTCGTTCAAGTGTTTTATCCAATCGAAAATACTTCAAACGGAAATATAGTTTCAGAGAACTTATAAATAATAACAACGATATTGTTATATCAAGAGATAGGGGGAGTCTGGAGGCAAATTCAAACGGAGACAAGCTACAGGCCCTCCCTAAATGGAGGCAATGCTTTCAAGTGTTTGCATTTTTAAATTAATCAATAATGCTGACAATTTAAAAAAAATGTTTGAATTCTTAAAAGAAACTAGTTTTGGGAGCTCGCTTTACTTCTGCAAACTGAGGACAGGCAGTCTTTGAGTGCCCAATACTTTCCTGTATTTTTCATGTTTAAGCTCCTAATGAATCTTTTCATTCTTTGGGAATTATCATTTCATTGTGGGTATTTTAAATTACTCCGCAGCTTAAAAATAAATGCATTTTTAAATTCCTGATGAAATGTCCTTTTCTATTTGTCCAAGTTTATTATTATGGATCGGTTTCTCGTCCTCGGCAAACATTGAAAGTAGTCTGTTCTGGTGACGGTTTAGTCTGTTGAGAGGCGAATATTGAGCCCCATATCTTACACCAGCAAAGTTAAAACCAGTTTTGAACGCTATCGTTCATTTAATAGTCACAAGCAAATACTTTACTTGGTTCCAAACTCATTGTACTTTCTATCCTATTAGGGAAGTTATAACATATCAGTCAGTCCCCTTTCCGAATTCTGCTGTCGATACTCTGAAAAATAAATATTATCGACATTGAAAATCAACAGTAATTTCCCAGAGTAGTACTTAGTCCAAAATATATTATTTTTGTCATTATTCTTCCTTATTTGCACATTATTTTCTATTAATTTCATTATATCTTTAATATTATAATTAACAATTTTTTCTTTTCTTTTTTAGGTAAGTTTTATACGTTTCCAAAATTGTATTGACCTTTTTATGGTGAGTTTAATTTTGGAATGGGAAGATAAATACGAATATAACTAGCGACGATATAAACCCACATTGTTAACAGAACGCTGTTAAGAACTTAACAGTATTCTGATAAAGTGTTAACAGAGGGAAAAAACCGATTTACGGGACAAAAAAATTAAAATCATCAATAAAGTATTAGTTAAATAGACATTTATTACATAGGCTTAGATTGGAAGATTGTGGTATTGAAATACAGATGTTTTCAATGCAATACAAGTTGGACAATTGATATTTATAGTAGAAGTAGCCATGGGCGTGATCTTTCCCAATATACTATCCAAGAATAATAGAACTAAAGATTACGCCATCCCGCGCAGAGAAAAAAATGTTCTGCGCAGTTTGATCGAATGACGTCACGCGTAGTGTATTCCCATAGGCTGATAGTCAAAGTGGTCTCAATTGCAGGGTTGCCAGCAATAGTTCTTAAGCTGTGTTTCAATCTGAAACTTGTCACTCGTTGTACATACAGGGTGGCGCAAAAGTAATCCTCCTATCAGAAAATGCTATAAATTTTGCGATTAGCCCCTAATGTCAGTGTCAACTCTGGCGGCGGCCATTTACATGACATCATATTCTCGACTTGATGTAAAAAAAAAATTAAAAGACCAAATAAAAATAATCCACAAGAAGAAACAAAGTTTTTAATTTTTTTTTTTTAATTACAGCCAAAAAACATCGGAAGTTTACTTTTGCGCCAACTGTTACATAGAGTACATAAATAGAGTTGGCAACCCTTACAAGGGATAAACTACGTGAGCTAACGGGTAATCATGGCGTAATCTTTCTTTTTATCATTCTTGATACCATCCATATTTCAGAATTGAGATATTTAAGAATTTGTGCCGTATTCTTGGGCAAATGACAAGAATGAAAAAGTTGGGCAAATGACATTTATAGTGAAAATGGTCCTGGTCTTTATAAAGGATGTTTTTTATTGGGGTATAGAACTTTAAGTTGGCATCACTTTTTTAACTGGCGGCCATTTTGTCAGCTGTCAAGTAATTAATATTTAGTTTGGTTTGCCATTTCATCATGAACAGGTTGACAAAAGAACAACGCTTGCAAATCGTGCAAATTTATTTCGAAAGTAATGGTTCAGTTCGCGAAGTTCACCGCAAGCTCCGTCCATTTTATGCCGTTACATCCACAAAAACTGACTGTTTGGTGTGCTCTATGGGCTGGTGGAGTCATTGGGCCATACTTCTTCCGAAATAATGCTGGAGAGTCAGTTACCGTTAATGGAGACCGGTATAGAGCCATGATAACCGACTATTTTGTTCCCGAATTGGATGGCATGAATGTGGATGAGTTGTGGTTCCAACAAGTGGTTGAAAATTGGACCTGTAGAATTGGCTTTATTCGAGCCAGCCGCGGCGGCCACATGCCCGAAATCATATTTAAACATTAATGGCATAAAATTATCCTTCCAATAAAGCCAAATTGATGGACATTAAAACGATTTTCATGTGTTTTATTTCAATTCGAAGTTATATACCTCAATAAAAAACACCCTTTACTAACGTATCTTCAAAATGAATATTCGTTTTCAGAGGGCTTTGTAACAGCTGACTTCTGTAACAGTGATCTCTTCTAGTGTTAGAGGTGGTATATACTGTAGCTAATCTCTGTTATAGCCGATATCTGTAACCGATATCGACCTCGGTTAGAGGAACTATTTCCGTTAGACCTGATTGCTGTTAGTACTTATTTCTATTACAGTCGTTAACTTTTAAAGCCAATTTCTGCTAGTGCGTACCTCTGTTAGAGTCCATCTCTTTAATGGACTTCCTAATCACCGTTAGAGCTGATCTCTGCTGGAGCCTGCCAGAGCCCACCTCTTCTACAACTGACCTGATCTTTGTTACAGAAGATCGTTTGTGAGGCCTGTCTCTGTTAAAGTCCAATCTGTGGGAGCCCAGCTCTTTCAGAACCTACCTCGGTCACAACGGAGCTGTTCTATGTTTCAGTCGATCGCTATTACAGCCGATCTCTTTTGAAGCCTACATGTTGTACAGCCTCAGTTAGAGCTGATCTCTCTCTCGAAAACTACCTATGGTAGAGCCTTCCTCTGGTAGAGTCTAACTGTTTTGAAAATTACCTGATCACTGTTAGAGCCTATATCTGTTATAGTACATCTCTTTTAGAACCCATCTTGTTAACAGTTGGTCTCTGTTACAACTGATCTCTCATACAGGCGATCTCTATTAGAGCCCACCACATCAATAATAAACTCGGTTATAGGTAATTTCTGCCTTCCTTCTGGAGAAACTACCTGATCAATGTTAGAGCTAAGGTCTTAGTTTGACAGAGGTCGCATTCCAGACCACGAAATGGATAACCCTATATATGTATATATAATTGAGCTATTCATCATATCATTATCATATGGCCCTCGTATACAACAATCCATAATATCTAAATAATGTCACTATCATACCGATCTCTAGATAACTTCATTAACAGTAATAAAACTCCTTTCGAATATCTGAAATGTCTATAATTGTCGATCATCTTCCCGTCCCTTCGTACATTGGAGGCGCTTGGCTTTGCAATTCAATACATATCTGTTTTTGTTTCAACAAACTCTGCGGTTTGTATTTTTCTGCTCTTGTCTTGACTTTTTCTATAAATATTCAATTTGCTCGAAATGAGTGAGTGTATTTGTCTCCAAGTCATATCTAAAAGTGAAGCGTATATTTTTATGATTGTCACTTATCGAATAGAATAGAACTGTATAGAATAGAAATGTCATAGAATAGGAAATAGGGAAAATAGTATCACATAGAATCGAATAATCACATCTAACAAAACCCCCAGCAATTGAAGCCATAAAACTGTCGGCTGTGTTACAGCTGAATAGTCGATGGAATGAATGAACGAACACAAAAAGAAAACGCATGGAATATGTCACCAGCCACCAGACAGACAAACAGACGGACGGACTGTCATGGCATACAAAGGAATTCTCCTTCATTCAACCGGAAACGTATTTGAATAAAAAAAATAACGCGTAGAACAAAGGCCAAAGCAAAGAATTCGCATAAAACGGATTTTCTAAGCCTGAAACAAAACAAAAACACGGCTATTGGTAGTGAGTTATAGATAATCAAATCTAACACTTTAAAGACTTATTTATTCTGAAAAAACAGAATATTGCGTAAAGAGAATAGTTAGAAGTGAGTAAACCAGTCTGTACAGGGTAAACATTAATAGTTGCTTGCCAGTGTTTTGTGTTTCAAAAGACCTGTTCACTGTTTTGACGGTTCTCCCTGTGTCGACCACTGGGTCGCGCTGTACGAATCTGGACTTCTTTTGGTCATATTACGCAGTACTTATTACAGACGGCCGTGGTGTGGTCTGTAGTCGTGTGTGCGACTATCACACTGATTCGATACTAAATTTTTGTTCAGCGGCTGTTTTCACCTCTTATATGCTGGCGACTTTAGAAATAGGAGAGTAATCTCTTAGCCACGTAAAACTTCTCCAGAAAAGCATTAGCCATTCGTAGCCGGCTTTAAACAGTAGGTCCCGTCAGTGAGTATACACAATTATATCGTGCACAGCTCACTTATTCGAGAGAACTAAGGAGGAGTCAGTTCCTTCATGGAATGTTAAGGGAAATAACCAAGTAATTACAGAGAGCATTGAGTATCAACATTGTAACATTCTCTCACCCACTGTTAACATTTATGTTTCTGTCCCCAGTTAACATTCATATTGTCCAATATTATTTTTATACTAGTAAGTTGTAATGCGCCTATGGTGCCCGTTGAAATATGGAAAAAAAATGTTGTTGAAAAAAAAAAAAAATTTTTGGAAAAAAAAAAAAATTTGTGGAAAAAAAAAATTTTTGTTGAAAAAAAAATTTTTTCTTGAAAAAATAAAATTTTGTTGAAAAAAAAATTCTTGTGGAAAAAAAAAAATTGTTGAAAAAAAAAAATTTAGTTGGAAAAAAAGAAGTTAAAAAAAAAAATTTTTGTAAAAAAAATATTTGTAAAAAAAAATTTTGGAAAAAAAAATTTTTTGTAAAAAAAAATTTGGGGAAAACACAATTTCTGTACAAAAAAAAAATATTATTTTTTTTTTTATTATTATTTATAGAATTTATATAGAATTATAGAATGCCTATTTAAATTCCTACGTACTGCGTGACAGAGTCAGTGAATCAGTGTCGAGGGTAAATATATATTAAGATATATATTAAGATGAGAAAAACATGAATTTTCAACAATAAACATGAACGTGAGAATGAGAATGAAATTTAGATGTTATTCAGTTTATTGAAAGCTTACGCTATAACGTATTTTTGAGTTTGTTTTTTTCAGATTTATTGAAAAAGTTTTAGAGGTGGCCCAAATCTAATTTTCTCAAAAAATTTGTGTTTCAGGCGGTTCCCAAAAAAATCTGAAAATACTTTACCCCATAAGCTATTAACAAAAGGTTGAGCAAAACAGGTTTTGAACACCCTACTGACCACTGGCATACACCAAACTTTATTTTTAGACGTTGGACAATTATAGATAAAATTAAAAATATAAAAAAAAATTGTATTAGATAAATGTCCGCCTCTGTTAGCCTCACAAATGAGAGACCCTTTGAGCATATTTTTTATATCACATTCTTAAACTTTTCACGCAGTATTTCCTTAATTTGTTGAGTTGCTCAAGCGTTTCTGGTTTGTTTGCATAAACCTTGCTTTTCGGATATCCCCACCAAAAGAAGTTCGAAGCAGTCGACCGTGGAGGCCAATTAACATCACCATTTCTTGAACAAACTTGTTGTGGATAGAGATCTCGCAGTAATTCTATTGTAATCCTGGCAGTATGCGATGTGGCACCGTCTTGTTGATACCACATGTTAATCAAGCCCAGAGCATGCAGTTCTAGCGTTCAAAAGTTTTCAATCATATCACGATATCGCTCCCCATTGACTGTTATCTTCTCTGCACCTTTTCGCCTGCAAACATTAAAATCATGATTTTAAAATCAAGCACAGAGTCATCGTGTAACTTGGGCCTAACAATTCCCTAAGCATTTTTTTCTTTTTCCATGTTCCCCTATTTTTAATAAAAAATATGTCCAGGGTTTTTTCACTTTTCCCTTTCCTCTTATTCTTCTTTTAAAGTGTGAATGGTATTAATAGTGAGCATGACATACAGTGTACTCTTTCCTTGCGGACACCTCTCATAAACGGACACTTTGTTCAGTAGCAATCCCCTTCAGTCCTCTTGTGATAGATAGATCATAAAGATGCGCTCTAGACCGTTAATCTATTAAAAACCTCTTTAAAAATCTTTTTTTTTGTGATCTGCAGTTATCTATTACACCGTGTTACACACATTCTGTCCTATGAACCAAATTTACTTTTTCGGAAAGGGATTAAAAAATAAAAATATCGACGATTTTCAGAATTTTTTTTTTTAATTTTGAAGTATAAAGCTCGTAGTGGCCTGTGTGAAAGCCTTTGGACCGATTTTTAACCCTTTTTCAGTGATCGAACCGAGCTGATTGGCAGTCAGACTCGTGGAAATGTCTGTATCACGTCAAATTTTTTAAAAACAATTTTTATCAATTCTCAGATTTTCCCCAATTTTTATTATTTTTGAAAAAAAAATATTTTTTTCACTTTTCTTAGCATAACTTGAAGAGACTCCAAATTTGTAAACTACTTAAGTGTTACGAAAAAAAAATGTTTTTTGAACTGAACATTAAAAAAAAAAATTTTGGAAAATCAGAGAATTGATAAAAATCTATTTTTTAAAAAATTTGACGTGATACAGACATTTCCACGAGTCAGCCTGCCAAAAATCTTACTTTATACTTCAAACTTAAAAAAAAAAAATTCTGACGTGTACATGAAAATCGCCGATACACGTGTATTTTTAGTTTTTTCCCCTCTTTCCGAATATGTGCATTTGGTTCATAGGACAGAAAAAAAATCTAATTTTTTGTAACACGGTGTTATGACTTCAATGATATCGCTTCATAGAAGACTCGAAAGCTCTTAAACTTCTCAAAGTCAGTTTCAGTTTCTACACTTTCCTTTCCTTTGAATGTATTTCTTATTTATTTTACAATTTTTATTTAACCCTTCAATGCGCGATTTTTTATTTTTTGTTTTAAAAAATATTTTTGAATTCTACAGGTATTCTAAAACTAGAAAAAAATAACAAAAAAATTATTTTATTTATTTTTACATTTTTTTTTTATAAAAAAATGCGTGATGATTCATATTTGAATCAACCAAGTTTTCCGATCTACAACTTGAGAATTTACACATTTTGCATTTTATTTTCCACTAATGTCACGCACACACATTACAGAATAAAAATAAAATTTATAAAACTTACCTTGATCACCAATCGCGAATTATTTTAATTTAAAATAGTTATAAATCGCAAAACTCCACTATAATGCAAAAATCGCAATGACAACTGACCAAATTGTTGTCAAAACATCCGTTACAAATCATCTATGGTTTTACAACAACAAATGTCATGCATTCGTGTTAGAATCAGCTGAAACTTAATCACTGTAATGTCTAATAAAAGAGTAACATGGAAAACAAGTGGTTGATTCAAATATGCATCACGGCGCACTGAAGGGTTAAGAAGGTATTCCGTCCAAATCCTTTGAGAAATATGCAATTCACTTTCCTTCAGGATATTGATTATTATTGGTTTTGTCCATTTTCCCTTCGCTATTGAGGATATCGAAGTTTTTTTTTTGCGTGTTACGTGAAATGAGACTCTTCTTTCATTAAAAAGTTTCACTCATAAGATGTTTTCCAAGTAAAACTTTCGCTCAACTGCCCATTAGTAACATTAACAACTTTTTAATCTTTTTAAAATGAAAACACACCGCCCGCACTCCATCCTCCCGGAATTGTGAAAAGTTTTTCAATAATTCTAACTCCTTTGCTCCCCTTATTGGAAAATATCGAATATCTTTAGACGGCGAGGAGACATTCACAGGGGGCGGATAAACAACTTCATAATAAAAACGTAAGGGTCTGTCTTGTAAGGATAGCGTTGGCTTTTGTAGTTGTTGCTGCTGTTGTCAAAGAAAATACATTTCATTGACAATTTATGTAAATTTGTCAACAGTAAAAGAAGAAGCGAAAAGGAAAAGCATATTTCTAAGAACAGACAACTCCCACTCGATTTGGCAGTGGAGGAAGCCAGACCGACATAAAGGAGGGGGGCAACAACAACCAACAACTAATTGTACAACAACTAAAATGCGAAAGCAATAATATCAGCAACAACAACAAATACATTTACTTTATTTATGACAAATTTTAGTTGTTTTTTTTTGTTTTTTGTTGTTGTCATTCTGACATTCTACGCTGCTGGTGATCAAAGTGGGGTGCATAAGGCCAGGTGTGGAAACATGTCTGAACTTTACAGCGACAGTTTGTTGACATTGCGACAAAATGTTGTTGAAAAATTGAGAAATATTCCAACAAATAAACACGAGCCACACCAACAACATTCAAACAAACAATCTTCAAAATATTGTTGTGAGACGTTAGAGACCCAAAGACGGAAAGGATGAATAGACGTCGGTCCGTCCGTCCGTCCGTCGTACAAATAGAAAACTTTCATTTCCAGCTTTTGTAAGGAACTGTGCGAAGACATCAGTATCTCTTGTTCCGTAATAAAATACGGCTGTCTCTCTCTCTTCATCTTCTTGTGTCGTAAAGTTTATCTTAACGTTTATTTTTTTTCCATTCTTACGTTTGTGGAAGTTGTAGTTGTTCCTCTTTGTGCCTGCCATGACATGTTTGTTTATTTGTTGATTTTTATCATTTAGAAGGATACTATTTTTGTTGTTGTTCTTGTTGTATGCAATTTGTTACCGAACTGTGGGGCCATACCATCCATCTGTGTCTGTGTCTCCGAAGACAGTGTTTCCGGTTCTTCTGTAGGCGAATCTCAACATTAGACGAAAGATATCTCAGTTTATTGTGGTCTGTGGGATTCTATAATCTCCGCACAATCCATATCCATAAAATGCTTACAACAAAGACATGGCGCTGACGTCAGAATTTGCGGTGATCGATTCTAAATTTGTTCGAAACGCGTATACCAGGGAATTAACCTCTGTAAGCTCGGGGGTATTTCTGATATTACTTTTAATGTTCATATTATATTTCCAGAGGTGCATGCGTCAATATGTGGTAATACGATAACCCAAAATAGATAATAAACAGTTTTTTTAATAGCTCCTCACACAGCGGATGCCAATCACATTATTGGTTCAAAGCTTTCAATTTAACGCCAACAATTTAATTATTGTCACCAGCAGCATTTTAACGCAAAAAGCTGTAAAATTCTATAAAGTACAAGTTTAAGCGTTTATATGCAACTTTGATCAAAAGTTTCTGCAACAAAACCTAAAGCTTTTATACAGTAAAAGCTTTGCACAGCAACTGATTATTTTATAAAATAAAAGATTTCGTTTTTTTTCAAGCTTTTACGTAAATCTTTGTTTAAAAGCTTATTCAACAGAACATAAAGCTTTACATCAATAAAAGAATTATAAAGAAAAATATTTATTAAATATAGTCTTTATAAAATAACTTATATATAAATAATAAAATAACAAAGGATTTATAAAATAAAAGCTCTGAAAACATAAAGCTTTTATAAAATATATACTTAATGGATTGCTCAAGCCTTTATGTACAAGTGAGATTAAAAGCTTTACGCACAAAACATAAACTATACAGTAAAAGCTTTAAGAAACTAACGCTTGTATAAAATAAAATCTCTTCTGTTTTTATTCGCACTTGAAAAAGTTTTTATTTAAGAGCTCAAAAGTCTAAAGATATTAATCGGCTAAGTTGTATTCTAATCGATGTCTTCCTCTATACTAGAGTCGACCTCTGAGGTCTTCCCCTATACTAGAGTCGACCTCTGAGGTCTTCCTCTATACTAGAGTTGACCTCTGAGGTCTTCCTCTATACTAAAGTCGACCTCTGAGGTCTTCCTCTATACTAGAGTCGACCTCTGAGGTCTTCCTCTATACTAGAGTCGACCTCTGAGGTCTTCCTCTATACTAGAGTCGACCTCTGAGGTCTTCCTCTATACTAGAGTCGACCTCTGAGGTCTTCCTCTATACTAGAGTCGACCTCTGAGGTCTTCCTCTATACTAGAGTCGACCTCTGAGGTCTTCCTCTATACTAGAGTCGACCTGAGGTCTTCCTCTATACTAGAGTCGACCTCTGAGGTCTTCCTCTATACTAGAGTCGACCTCTGAGGTCTTCCTCTATACTAGAGTCGACCTCTGAGGTCTTCCTCTATACTAGAGTCGACCTCTGAGGTCTTCCTCTATACTAGAGTCGACCTCTGAGGTCTTCCTCTATACTAGAGTCGACCTCTGAGGTCTTCCTCTATACTAGAGTCGACCTCTGAGGTCTTCCTCTATACTAGAGTCGACCTCTGAGGTCTTCCTCTATACTAGAGTCGACCTCTGAGGTCTTCCTCTATACTAGAGTCGACCTCTGAGGTCTTCCTCTATACTAGAGTCGACCTCTGAGGTCTTCCTCTATACTAGAGTCGACCTCTGAGGTCTTCCTCTATACTAGAGTCGACCTCTGAGGTCTTCCTCTATACTAGAGTCGACCTCTGAGGTCTTCCTCTATACTAGAGTCGACCTCTGAGGTCTTCCTCTATACTAGAGTCGACCTCTGAGGTCTTCCTCTATACTAGAGTCGACCTCTGAGGTCTTCCCCTATACTAGAGTCGACCTCTGAGGTCTTCCTCTATACTAGAGTCGATCTCTGAGGTCTTCCTCTATACTAGAGTCGACCACTCAGTCCCAACTTGGGGACATTTTTAGTTCGGTTTCCAAATACTGTGCGTGCCATGCGGTGTGCAATAAAAGTGCCTGGAAAATATAGTGTTTTGTCAACAAAGTTTGTTGGGTATATTAACACGATAAAAGAAATGACTGGCAGCCAACTGACATTGACTAGAATCTATAAAACATCAGCTACGCTTAAAGATATCCGGCTTGACTCACTCACCGGTCATAGCAGAATGGCAAACAAAATGGAAAGCCCCATGATGCACAGAGAGAAGATGACAGAGCGACAATATCCTAATACACTTTGGTGTATAACTACTTGAGTTGCATGCCACACATCCAACTCCAACTATCGAAAAATATACAAGAGTTCCACGTATCTGATGTGATGTGTCAACCCTGTGTTGCACACCAAAATTATTCCTAATAATTTTTCTTACTCATAGTAAAGAGAAGACTTGCACAAGAAAGGCCAACCGATTCTACGAAATCAAAAGGCGGATATCTGCTTTAACTGTCAGGCATGGCGTCGCCGTTTTTTGCGTGTGAGACAAAACGCCAGAGCACAAAAAAAGCTGTAATTGTCGTAAAATGAGTTTATAGAGTTGTCTTGTTTAAGGGGTTGGGAGGGTTTTTCTTGCGGCGGTTTCCCTCCCGGTTCAGACAACTTTTGCGTTTGTTGTTGTCTTTCTCTTTTGCGTCAAACTGCAATACCAGTTAACATACATTCAGTGTTTTTTTTTTTTTAGTTTGTTGCCAATTTTGAAGACAACGCTTCGTTTCACGTTTTGCCTCTGTTGTTGAGATTCTGTTGCCGACAATAAATTTTAGTTGTCTTTTTTGTTGTCGCTTTTCTGGGTTTTGGGAGAATTGTTGCACACACCGTTTTTATTTGGGAGTTTTTGAACAAAGTCTTGGCATTTTTCTTGTCGTAGTTTGTTGGCGGGCTGGATGGGGTCTGGTTTCTGAATATGTTTCTTGTCTTATTTGCCAAAAATTGTGACAATTTGGTGTTGTCTCCGTTTTTTTGTTTGTTTGTGGGTCGTGGGGTTTTCGTTGCCGTTCTTGGCGTCAACGATTTTCCATGTTTTGTTGTGTTTCATTTTGGCCATCAACGTAATCGTAGCAGTATTTTTTTTTTTATTTTTTTTGTTTTTCTTGGGAAGAGGCAAATCTATGCATATCCGCTTTAAGCCGCCTGAAATGGCTTTGACTTTGAGTCAATGGAAAAATCTCTATTTGATCTAGATTAGATTTGTCTGGCATTTACCAACTGTTGGCATTACATTTCCTTTACTTAATGGCGGATACTTTAGTTTTTTTTTTTTGTGTGTTATCGAACTTAGTCGTATTTGCTGGTCATAACACGCAGTGCCAAGGCTGCTCTCATGTATATTTATCGCCTTATCGGGAACTGCAAATCAGTCTCTTTCTTTATGGGGTATTTATTTATTTGTTTGTATGTGCGTAATATGGCTAGTCTTTTGGGCTGTTCCCATGATTTGTACGGTACCTTACTGTTGATTTTTTTCACATCGATTCAACGATACTTTCTGGATCAACTGCCTTTCCTTAATACATCGTTCTGGAGATTCGTTGGTGCGTCTTTCACCCGCCCATCTGGCGGCCCTTCCGTGTAAATATATAAATTTTTAATCTATTATATATTTCCGAGCTTCTATTAGTCCTTGCTCTGGTTATTTTTTCAGAAGTGATCCAATGATTGCTGCATTTGTACTGTTGTCAATTGGGCTGTCCACTTAGCTGCTGGTTTCCAGAAATCGAATTCGTTCGTTACAAATGTGATCAATCATCCATCCACAAATATATTTTCATCCGTCCACGTTTTCTTATCTCATCTTGCCTTATTTTCCACCCTTCTCTCCTTCACCTGTCCATCGAATTCCGCTGGTTATTTCATTGGTTTTCCAAAACATATTTCCATTAGAAACTCGGTTGGGCAGACAATCTCATTAAATTTGCATTTAATCTTTGACATTTCCATCTGTTGACTATCCATTGTTTCCTGGAGATTCCGCCTGAAAGTCCTACTTTAGGTCACTTTTTCCCGGTACTCCGCCACATTTTATGCTCCAAAAAAGCATATATTGGCTTCAAATGGACGTAACTTGCGAAATACATTTTTTAACAGCTCGAAGTTTGATAATAAAACTGAATGTCAAGAGGCAAAATTTAAAAACAATGTAACAAAAATCGCCCTTTATGATCATGTTGCGGGGATGAGGACTTCGAACAACCCCCGGCCGATCACACTTCGTCGCAAACATACAAAAATCATCCAATTTTAAGTTCCATCGAATCTGAGACTGGTCTCCCTTGTTTTCATTTCTTCAATGATATGGCCTTTTCGGTCCATTGTTCGCCTCTTTACTCTTGTATCGTCGATGTGATCTACTGTCCTTCAAAACATAGCCTATACCTCTATTCCTGCGATCGTGTTTGTTAGCCGCTATACACTTTTATTGGAAATGAACGATTCCTCCATTTATCCTTTAGTTATTCGTCGTCTGATTACTTCATTTAGTTGAAGCGGTTTCGTGAAGGTAACACAGGATCCTAGGACTTGTATTCCTTCCACTTTTTGGCCCTTGCTTATCGCAGTTCTTTCATGCGTCGCACGGTGTTACACACATTCTGTCCTATGAACCAAATTTACTTTTTCGGAAAGGGGATAAAAAATAAAAATACACGTGTATCGGCGATTTTCATGTACACGTCAGAATTTTTTTTTTTTAAAGTTTGAAGTATAAAGCTCGTGGTGGCCTGTGTGAAAGCCTTTGGACCAATTTTTAACCCTTTTTCAATGATCCAATCGAGCTGATTTTTGGCAGGCAGACTCGTGGAAATGTCTGTATCACGTCAAATATTTTAAAAACAATTTTTATCAATTCTCAGATTTTCCCAAATTTTTATTATTTTTGAAAAAAAAATATTTTTTTCACTTTTCTTAGTATAACTTGAAGAGACTACAAATTTTTTAACTACTTAAGCGTTTCGAAAAAAAAAATTTTTTTGACTGAAAAATCGCCGATACACGTGTATTTTTATTTCTTATCCCCTTTCCGAAAAAATTAATTTGGTTCATAGGACAGAAAAAAATCTATTTTTTGTAACACGGTGTTATTTTCCCTTGTTCGTGAGTCTAAAGGATCCTCCACAGGTTTTTAAAATTCATTATACGATTCACTTAACTGTGTGATTTTCTTTTTTTTTTTTTTGTTTGATCAACGATTCTTCTTGCCACTTGGTGATACTTTCAGGAGTTATTCTCTGGCTTGGGTTGGAAGAGTAGAAGGTCGAGTTTGTCAGTTTGCTTCCAGGTCACCCATGATTATATTCCCAGTTGGCTATATTTTTTTGTGTACCTTGATTCCTTGTTCAATTCATTGGTTTGTTATTATTCCTGTTGACTTCCCTTCCATTCCAGATATCCAATGTTGTCACGGGTTCGTTGGTTTTTCTATGGATTCCCTAATTCGTTCGCCGTTTTTGATTGATTTCGTTGATTTCGTTATCTCTCATCATTGGTGATTCCAAATCTTCTATTAATTGTTATTGTTTTCTGTCCTGCGCCCTTAGTTCGCCAACGTTTCCGTGTGGTCTTTGGTTCCTTCTTCGGTCTACCTTTCGACCCGTCCAACACTGTGGCTTCGATCTTACATATCGTCAATAATCCGTTCTGCTTGTTCTTCTTTGACCCGCATTTAATCCATATCATTTTCCATGCAGCCGTGATGCGATGGGTATCGACTATCACACAGCAACTCCAGGTTGGTATCCTGGTAAGAACACTAAACTTTTTATGACGGCCGTTTCCACCTCGTATATGCCGGCTTTTTTACGAATAAGACATTGTTTTTTAAGCATGTAAAACTTCTTGGGTAGAAGCAGGTCTTAGTCAGTGAGTAGTGCAAGTTGTATCGTCCACAGCTCACGGATTTGAGATAAGTTCCCCATATATTCCTTCATTAAATGCTTAGGGGAAGTACGTTCACTGGTTTTCATTGCTTTATCCTTTTTGTTAACATTTCCGTCCATTGCCAGTAATTATGTATTTCTCTTTCGTCGTTTAGTTTCTTTTATACATTCATGGGTTTTGTTATGTCTGCCCATCTTGACAGTCGATCTGTGGTCTATTTTCCATCTGTCATCTGGTCATCTGTCGTTTCTTCCAACTCATCCAGCAGGATAACTGCGGTCTCTCTCATTCATAGCAATCGGTCCTCTATTTCCTTTGTGGCAACCCTATTATTTTCTATTTTCACATCTTTTAAAATGCTACCGGTCAATGCGAGTACGTGTCAACAATGCCGAAAACATTTTTAATTATTTCCAACCTGATTGAAGTACACATTCTGCGGTAAGCACTCGTGTCATCCCAGCCTGAATGACACTTTCCAATTTCAAAACTCAATTAATTGATAGCAATTTTTTTTATTTTTCAACATTATTGGGCGTCTACGAGGGAAATTTGCATGTGAAAAATATAACCAATATAAAGGAAAATTGAAAAAAAACACAAAACCTGCACCAAACAAAAAAACACATTTAAAGTAAAAGTTCCAAAAACCAAAAGCACGCACCCATGTTCGTTCAAATGCACTTGGGACAAAACCCGAGACCAGAGAACACACACAAACAAAAAATGTCATATAT
This sequence comes from Hydrotaea cyrtoneurina, assembly GCA_958296145.1. NCBI lineage: Eukaryota > Metazoa > Arthropoda > Insecta > Diptera > Muscidae > Hydrotaea > Hydrotaea cyrtoneurina. The sequence continues at coordinate 125,530,087 of OY282512.1, read as the reverse complement.
CCGGTAGGAATCCTTCTAATCGGCAAAATGTCGTTCAAAATCACATGACATGTAAACGTGAATGAGGCTACGTACGCGCCAGCAAATATGAACGTGTACGTGTGAAAGAATACCGTGCTGGTGATGGTGAAATATGCCTGTGAGGCCATCAACAGCCCCAGTTGTCGGAGCGACCATGCACCGCACCGGTGGATGTCCGTGTACACCCGGACTGCACCGCCAGTTAGCAGTGAGTGGTGGGTAATTGAGGCGTGAGATTGAAACACATGACAGACAGTAAGCGGACGGACGTTCGGGCTGATGGACAGGCAGACAAAACGGATAAACAGACAGACGTATCCACAGACACATATCACCCAAAGACTTGCACGCAAATCTAAGCAATTTTTAAAATGAAAAACCAAGAACCCCATAATCTGCAAGGAACTGTAAATGTATGTTGTTTTCCTGTCTGTCTGTGTGTGTGTTGTTTTTCTAGTGTGCGAGTACAACCGGAAAAGAATAGTTGAAAACCAAAATTCACATTTAACCTTTTTTTTTGTAAAAAAAAACGCTTTGGGAAAAGAGTTCATACTCCGAGTACTACGACGACTAATAACTGTTAACGAGAAAAGTGTTTAAGGCAGAGACGTGAAACACATAAACATGCCATGAAAGAAAATCATAAATCGAGAAAACAGTTACAAAGTAATTTTCATTGTGGTCGGTGTAGAAATGGACATTGTACAAGGGGGTTGCGCAAAAAAACCCAGCAAACTATTTTGGTTTCAAGCAACCGGATAAGTACGGTGCCGAGTAGGGCTGAAAAAATCGAGGAAGCTTGAAGGACCGCATGTGAGGCTACCATTCCAAGAAGAAGAACGAGCAGAAGGGGAAACGAGAAGCAATGGTAGAATGTTAAATTGGTCAAAACTCAGGACGATTTGCTTGAATGATTTTAGTAGAGCCGACAAAAAAGAGACGCCAACTACCAGACAAGGCAAGATCTGCATAGAGGCATAAACCAGAGCAAAGCGAAGCCGACACCGTTTCGCAATGTCAGGCTTAAATTGAGGCACCTGCCAGTATCAACTGTGCGCTCATAGAAAAACTCCGATGTGCAGATGTCACTCCTTAATGCGCTTACGCGTTGCGGCTTATGTCGATGTGTAGTCATGTATTTACTCTACTTGGCTGAGGCAAAGTTTTTTTTTGAGACTGTGTAATCCATGCTAATCCATGGGACCTCGGCCACGATTCTCTTCAAAGTACTTGCTCTTGCCCCAACCCCATTGAAAAGCATTAATCATTGGCAGCCGGCTTTACAACATTGGTTCCCAATCAGCGAGTATACAAAGCTACAACGTGTACAATAGGGTGGAGTGAAATTCAAAAAAAAAAAAGTTAACCTCGGAAAGAGATGTAGTCTGGGGTCATAATGAGGGGAAAAATAAAGAAAAAAATTTTAAAAATTTTTTAGGGGTCGCGCCACTCCCTCGAAATTTTGAAATTATCGCTATTTTGGCGTTGATTTTAGAAAAATCCTAAAAAGTTTTATGTCAATAAATCTTTGCAATAGCGTAAACAATGAAATAAGGGCATGAAAAAATTTAAAAAAATTTGTCTCATTGTTCAAAAATTTCAAAAAGTAAAATAAGTCAAATCGTCCCTTCTTCAGAAAATTGACTGAACAATGAAATCGCCACCAAAGCTACAAATATTAGTCGATTATCCTCATATTTGCCTCAAATACTTTTGTTTCGGCACTGAACAAGCTCAAACTTTTAAATTTCGAATAAGTTAAGTCGTTAATTTTTAGGATTTTTCTAAAATCAACGCCAAAATAGCGATAATTTCCAAATTTCGAGGGAGTGGCGCGACCCCTAAAAATTTTTTAAATTTTTTTTCTTTATTTTTCCCCTCATTAGGACCCCAGACTACATCTCTTTCCGAGGTTAACTTTTTCAAATTAAAAAAAAACACATGTTTTCACTCCACCCTAGTGTACAACTCCTAGATTTGAGAGACGCTCCCGATCGGAAACTTGTCTTTAGGTTTTTGAAATTTACATTTTCGGTTTAAGTTTTTTTTTTTAACTGGACAAAACTCCGGGCTTCCTGGTCTTCTGCCCCATTCGAATACCAATTAATCAACGTTTTGATATACGAATTTGGGTTACATGGAATGTCATTTTTATTGTTTTTGGTTTTAGCTGTCATCACTTATTCGCAAAATGTTTTCTGGATTATGTGTCAAATAGAACATTGTTTGCTTTTATCATAGTTCCGTTTAAATTGTGGACTTTACTTTACTTTTCGTTTATGTTTTTGGTTGTCACATGGCCAGAAATGCACCCACCCTCACCCAAGTACACCCTGAAACACATGTCGCCCTCAATGTCGTGCATGCATGTGCCACACACCACAAGTCTAGCCAGGAAAAGTGCACAGCAGTCTACCCTTGTAACGGACGAGCGGGTGGTCTTTCTGTTGTCCGCTTGGCGGTGGTGGCGTCCGCAAAAACATCATCCACAAAATATTGAAACGAATTTACGACAAGTTCTCGCATGTTGCGTGTTGGTGGTACACCAACATCACATAAACCGAAACGAAATCATATTTTATGCTTTCTTTGCCATATAACGGATGCCCCCCCCCCCCCCCCCCCCTGCCCCATGTTTGCTGAAAATTCTGAAAAGTCCTTGTAAAAACATGTGATGTTAAAAGTAACCACCGAACCAACACCCGACCGCCATCGTCACACACTTATGCTCTTCGAACTTTTGGAAGCCGCCAAGCAATTGCCTGTTGTCCTGGTGTTGTTAAGGATGTACTTTCAACAACTAGTCTGTGGCAGTAGCAACAAGAGCCAATGGGCATTAATGGGGGGGAAAACGACGACTCTTGGGGCAAATTGTATTTTCAATCTACGAAAATACAGTGGTTGCAAGACGGTTGTTGTGAAAAAACACGTATGTTGTTAATAAATTTAAAAATGCCAATTAATTGTTGACTAAATGAATTGTTAGTTATTTATTAAATTATTTAAGTATTTAATGACATTGTGATATTGCAAAATTATTGCCGATATGTAGTTTCCAGACACTGTGCCTCGTTTTAGAACAAACGATTTTTTTGGGCCCTTCCTCCACTCTCATTTAGTGCATTGCATGTCATATTACGGCGATTGTCGTCTGCGTATGTGTGTGTGTGTGTGGTTTTTGGCCATAACATTTATGGCCATCATCCGTTCAACAATGTTTCCGGTGTGTGTTGTGGGTGGCGTCAGCACCCACATAGATAGAATAACATTTCGCATTCAATATTTCGACGCAAATTTATGTTGCGAAAACTATTAAATGTTCCATAGTCACAGGACCAAAAGATGACTGATGCATGTATGTACATGCATACATTGTATTAGATCTTCTTCTCCCCCCTCCAACAAGTGCTGGCGCTATTGTCCATCGAATTGGTTTTGTAGGAGGGGGCCATAGAAACGGTGGGTGGGGCAATTTTGATTTGTAGTTTTAAATTTAAGTGGATTTTTTTTTCCCCAGTCTTCGTTGTTTGCATTGTCGAGAAAAATTGTCCGAACAAAAAAAACTGTTTCCAATTAAGAAATTAAAATGTTGTTTTTTTTTTCTCTAGAACGTTGAGTGAAATTTAAGTGATCCAATGGATGGCTGGATGCCGATGCAATTTCAAATTTTGCAGACAGTTTTATGGGATGTTGTTGTAATAAAATACTACGCAGAACTACAACAATTTCATTAATTGACGAGGCTTTGATCGCTTTTGCCGTAGAGGCAGCGCATGCACTGACTATGATGTCACTATGTCTGGTGGCACGAGTGTGGGGCACATTGAAATATCACGGATTTACATATTAATGGCATCATATCGTAATGCCCGACATTAGAAACATAATAAGATCATGTACATGAAAATAAATTACACTAGTCGACAGCAATTCTAAGCATTGGCTTGTCAATATGTTTTCTCTGATATATTTTTGGCCTAATGAACTCGAAAATCGCCTCTGACAAATTTGTATCGATTGCATTTTTTGTTTGTGATGTAATTTAAGGCATCCCAGCAAACACTCGTGTAATACTTTCGTACTAAGCTGTATCGTTGACGTCAGGCGGTAAGGTTCAGTACTGCGTAAGCTGCACTAAAATATGCCAGAGCAAAATAGCCATCACTCATCATCTCCTCATTAGCCAATGAAATAAGAAATTATCTTCTGAGCTGTGGTAATGCCGTGTCGTATCTTCCAATCGCTCCTGTAGTTTACTAACCTGCTGAAAAGTATTTGGAATATTTAGTTCAATAGACCACAGTTTTTGTTTCCCTTTTCGCCTAGATAACACTAGTCAACAGTAAAAATGTACTCGGGATGCGATAATTTTTTCTGTGTAGATAACCTTGACATGAGCTCGAAAAACGCAATAAAAACATTTTTTTTCGTTTGGTTTTTGTTTTATTTTTTTTTTTTTAAATTTGCTCGACATATGCACAACTTTGTCTATGGTAAGGTTTTTTCTTTTTTATTACAAAAAAAATTAAAATTTGTTGGGTGACAAAAATATATGAAAATTTGAAATTTTTTAAATTCATACCTTTACTCAATTGCGAATAAAAGCGAAACGCGTGCATCGATTTTCATGATCTTTGTCTCATTTTGCTCATAGGTTATGTGACTTTACGTAAAAGTAATAAGATTTGACATTTTTTTTCATTTTGGATTTTTTATGGATTTTTAAAAAAAAAAAAAATTTAAATCCTTAGGCAAAAAATAAGTTTTTTCCTTTATATATTCATTTTTAACTTGGAAACTGTTGATGTATAGGAAAACAATATATGAACAGATTAAGGGAATTGTAATTTTAAATTTTTTAAAATTTAATTCAATTAAATCGGGCTAGTGGTTCCCGAGTTATGCCGGACGAAACAAATTAACCAAAAAAATTTTTTTAAAATTTAAAAAAAAAAAAATAAAACAAAAACCAAACGAAAAAAAAAATTTTTATTGCGTTTTTCGAGCTCATGTCAAGGTTATCTACACAGAAAAAATTATCGCATCCGGAGTACATGAAATTTTTTTCATTTTGTTGAGTAGTGTAATTTATTAATTAACTAGTAAGTTGTAATGCGCCTATGGCGCCCGTTGAAATATGGAAAAAAAAAATTAGTTGAAAAAAAAAATTTTTGTGAAAAAAAAAATTTTGTTGAAAAAAAAAATTTTGTTGAAAAAAAAAAATTTTGTGGAAAAAAAAAATTTTCTTGAAAAAAAAAAATTGGAAAAAAAATTTTGCAAAAAAAAATTTGGAAAAAAAATTTTGAAAAAAAAATTTGTAAACAAAAGTTTTGGAAAAAAAAATTTTGGTAAAAAAAAATTTTGGGGAAAACACAATTTCTGTACAAAAAAAAATATTATTTTTTTTATTATTATTATTTATAGAAAAAGAATAGAAAATTATAGAATGCCTATTTAAATTCCTACGTACTGCGTGACAGAGTCAGTGAATCAGTGTCGAGGGTAAATATATATTAAGATAGTTTTTATCGTCGACCTTTAGGTACAATTTGGTAAATGTTAATAAAAATCTAGCTCGAGGTCTAGATGTTATTATTTTTATTTCCCGATAGTTCGCAATTCTTTGAATTGCATCTTCAGGGGATGAAGAATTTCGAAATACTGGGAAATAAAAATAAAAAAATATAACGAGCTCGAGAGCTCGATTTTTATTAAATATTTTGCAAAATATAAATATTTTTTGACATATTGTTGCTTTGATTGCATTTAATATTCTCCATATTGATATTTAACTAATCTTTGTTATTGTTTTTGTTTTGTCTTTTCAGGTAAGTTGTCTACTTTTCTTCTAATTGAAACTATAAAATAGATGGTGAGTTAATCTTTGCCTATGTTTAAATTCGGATTCTAACTATGGTTGTAAAACAAATATATTTTTTAATGTGATTCTCAATATTAAGGAATAGATTTGTCGAAAAGAAATCATAATACCGACTGAAACACTTTCTTTCGCTTTCTGCTAAATTAAATTTCTGAAAGAGACAATGAAATAAAATATTTCCCAAGGCCTAAGGCTGAAGTCGGAGTCCCTATTTTTGGGATTTTGTTATCCGTTTCAGGATTCTTGGGATTTTTTTTAATTTGCCAAAAAGGACAACAAACGTTTCAGTGAAATTTGAACTAATGTTTAATTTTGAATGTATTCAGAAAATAGTGGTCACAAGTCAAAACGGCCTAAGTCTATTTTTTTTTGTAGGAGAGAAGTTCAACCTATATTGACCCAGCGTTCGATAAATGCAGATTAACCCCCTAATCGCCAAATGTTGAAAGTCTATAAACAAATTTGCCTCTAAAGGAGTGCCTTAGGGCACTCTGGCGGGTAAAACTTACAAATCCTCGCTGAAAATCAGTATTACGTGGTTTTGTTCTGTTACGGCCGCCGATATATGGGTGCAATTATTATGAGCTGTGTGATATACGCACACTCTACCTATCGCACCACGATCATCCATCCACATCCCTTGCAATTTATTTATTAGAATTTTATTCCATTTGCAAACACTGTGCTTCCATCGTCAATTAATGCCACATACAAGAAAAAGAAAATATTGGCGCCAATATATAACCGCCATGCAATTCGCTTACTCACACCGATTTAAATGTCATCATTTCACAAATTTGCCCCCACTGTACTCTGCCTTTCTTCCTTCGGAACATTACCGAGAGATGTTCAATGTTAAACTAAAAGTTCAGATAATGTTTTATAGTCGGTCATTTGTAAAGACGGCATAAATGAAATCATCGTTTTAATTTACAAAAATGATATTTTCATATTACAACAACAACAACAAAAAGAACAATTTGTAATTTGTTTAAAAAAAAATGTTGTTAAACAAAATGCGAACAAGAGCACAGACCAAGCAGAGCCAACAAAAAAAAAACAAAAAGAAAATAGCAGCTCATGTGAATATAAATAAAATTTATCACTTAATTGCGCTCTCAGACAACTATTAAACATTTTGGCCATTAATAAAATATGTTTGTTTGGTGTATACATGTAAATAACATCAACAACAAGAACAACAGAACAGAAACAAATTTTACAGTAATTACATTTAGATAGTAATTTATTATTGGCAATGTTGCTCGGGTTGTTGCTGCTGCTGCTGCTGTCATTGTTACAGTTGTTGCCTGACATTGTTAAATATTCATTGGTTCGTTTGGGTTGCACAGTGGTTTCACACGGCGGTATAGATTGGTATAGATTTAGTAGTTTTTTTTAGCTAAACAGAGTTCCTATTCAGATGAGAACATTAAACATTTTCTGCGTGTGTTTGCACCACGTGACTTTGGGATTAAGACCGTGATCTCCGATCCATGTAAAATATTCCTAGAAAAAAACATTAGACCCGATATGACCAGTTTTATGCAGAGTTTACTGATTTGAGAGAAGTTGCCCGTGGGTTCCTTCATGGAATGTTAAGGGAAATGCGAACGTACATATTTTCTGTATTACATTGAACACTAAATAAATGAAATAATTTTGAAACTGAAATCGAAAATTAATAGTTCAGTTGTGTTTTATATTTTAATTCATATTTGTACACCGAGCGAAAAAACAATATCATATTGATATTTTCGTTAACGAATTGATATTAAACGTTAACAAAATGGGGCTAAGTGGGAAAAATATCAATATGATATCGTTCAATATCAAATGTCTCGGTCGCTATTTTCTCTTGGAATAAATAAATAATAAATTATAATAAACTTTTTTCTTGAAAGTCAACCGAGCCATTTGATATTGATCAAATTGATATTATAAATTTTCAAAATGAAATTTTACTACAACCATACGAAAAAATTGCCTACAATCACAACAAACATTTAATTGTTGTACTTGGTGACCGAGCGCTTTGATATTGATCAATATCAAATTGATATTATAAATATCAAATTGATATTATAAATATCAAACACGACGCTTACGTCGCATCAAAAATAAAATTAACAACAACGATATGAAAAAAGTGGTTACGCCAGCGTCAAAAAATATCATTTTGTGCAATATCAAATCAATATTTCAAAATATCAATATGATATTGCTATTTTTCGCTCGGTGTATTAACTTAAATAATATTTTAATTGACTCATTTAATATATTAAGTGACTCAATATTTTAATTTAATAATTAATTTAATTAATATTTTAATCGACTCAATTAATGTTTTAATTGACTCAATTAAAGTTTTAATGAACTCAATTAAAGTTTTAATTGACTCAATTAAAGTTTTAATTGCCTCAATTAAAGTTTTAATTGACTCAATTACTGTTTTAATTGACTCAATTAATGTTTTAATTGGCTCAATTAATGTTTTAATTGACTCAATTACTGTTTTAATTGACAAAATTTGTGTTTTAATGACTCAATTGACTAAAATAATGTTTTAATTGACTCAATTTATGTTTCAATGACTCAAAAACCTCAATTAAAGTTTTAAAATTTTAATTGACTCAATTAAAGTTGGAATTGACTCACTTAATGTTTTAATAGAATTAATTAAAGTTTTAATTGACTCAATTAAAGTTTTAATAGACTCAGTTCATTTTTTAATTGACTCAAATAATGTTTTAATTGACTTAATTGCTGTTTTAATTGACTCAATTAATGTTTTAATTGATTAAAAAAATGTGTCAGTTGACTAAATAAATTAATTCACTTTACTTTTTAATTTATTAAGATAATTTTTCTATTGATTCAATTGACATTTTTTTTTTAATTCAGGTTTATTGTGTATGGTATTAATACAATTCATCTTATTGCTAATCCCACGAAGCCAACATGGCTTGTCTGCAGGATGTATATTATTATTAATTAATTATTAATTAATATTTTAATTGATTTAATTAATATTTTAACTGATTTTATCAATAGTTTAATTCGTTCAAATAACATTTCCATTGATATCTTAATATTTTAATTGATTCACATAGCATTTCATTGATATTGTGCCAATTAATATTTTTAATTGATTCATTCATAACATTTTAAATTTTTAGTCTTTTAATTTTTTTAATTCTATTAATTATTATTGTACATCATATAAGTAATGTATTATTTTTTTACATTAATAATGATTCAATTAATTGTTTATTTGTTCATTGAAATTTTGCAAATTAATATTTTAATTGATTTGTTTATTATTTCAACAAATTCTCATAATATTTCAATAGATTTACTTACTAGTTTTATTGACACAACAGATATTTCCATTGATTGAGAATACTATTTAAACATATTCTATTAATATGTTGATCGATACAGTACATATTTGAATTAATCTATAACTGAGACAATTAATATTTTAAATAATATTTGAATTGATTTACATAATATTTCAATTGATACTTCTAATGATTCAATTACATTTTTTAATTAATTCCTTTAAAACGGTTTTAATTGGCTATTAGTGCAATATTCCTTTCTGTGTACATTGACCATCTCAGGTTCAAATTTTCAATTATTATAATTTTGTATTTGACGGCAAGAACCACTGTGTGTCGGTCGGTAAACATATGTTGGTCGATGCATGTTCTGTGCAAAATGCTCCCAAAACGGAAATTTGTTAATGTAAGCCATAAATTTTCGCTGCACAAAAAAAGTTTAAAAGAAAACGAAAATAAATAAATAAACAAAAGGAGAAATAGCACGAACATAGTAACGATTATAATGCCAAAAGAAGTAAAGGAAAACAACAACTCACACACACATACACACTAACACAACATAAATGGCAATGTTTTCCCCTGATATTTGTTAACAACAACAGCAGCAGGAAGATGGACGGACATTGTAAATGAACCACAGCGCTTTCTAAATATCTACCAGCCCCTGCACACCCCCATGTCTCATTAGCTAGGAACACCTATAAATTTTTATAATTTCCTTAACTTTACATTTCATTTCATTTTACTCGTATCGCTTGTATTGATTCTGTTTCTGTGTGGTTACTGGTGCAGAATTCTTTCCAGTGTTCCGCGGGTGGCTAAACAAGTATCCGTTTCCTTGTCGTTGTTGTCGTCGCCGTCTGTTATCGCAACAGATAAAAATTTATAAAGCGTAAAATTTCTAATATGTACAACAAAAGCAGAACGAAGAAAGAACATCATCAGCCATCAAATAAATGTAAAATAGAATAAAAACGTAAAATTTAATTTCGAACAAAAAAAAGTGGCAGGCCATTTCTTTTTCGTGTGTTCTTCTGTGGGCATTTTTCAAATTTGGCTAAAAGCCAAACTTAGCCACGAAAAATGGTAATAGGAAACAAAGACGGTGAGGGAGGACTACAATGCAAGCATGCAAAATATAATTAAAAAAAATAAAAAATATTGAACACCGAATGGTATGGAACTTGTTCTTAAAGGAAATGTTTAATTTGGCTCTTCAATCCGCTGTTGGTCGTGGCCAGTATTCCCCATGCACATCCTAGTGGATTTCAGTTTTCTAAAACAACAGATGTCCAAAATTAGGGTGTTGTTTTAATATTTTGACACATAAAACTTTGAAACGCCAAAAGAAACTCAAAATTTTAGGCGCCTCGGTAGGCGAGTTGGTAGCGTTCTTGCATATCAGCATGGAGGTTGGATGGGTTCGATTCCCACCATAGGCTTTGGTCTGTCGCTGCAAAAATCTAGCCATATGGTATGTGTCACCCGGTTTACCCTTGGACCCAAAATTAGACTATAAATTTACTTTGTATGGTAATTAAATAAAATAAAAAAACTCCAAAATTTTGAGTTGGTTGGTAAATTACTTGTATCAGCTTTAAAACTGCAACATTAGATTTATACACTTTAGTGACATTTTTAAAAATTTTAACGTTTCTTTTGCATTTTATGTAAAATGTTCTTAAAGCTAAACGAGGAATAAAAATTACAAAACATATTCCGTCAAATTAAAGCTCGAACACATTTATTTTAAAATGATGACTCAAAGATTTAAAAAATGCTTTTAATAGTTCAGTTTTGTTTTTATTGTATTAAGAAATATTTTTATTAATTTAATTAATATTTTAATTCATTAATTAACTTAATTAATATTTTAATCGACTCAATTAATATTTTAATTGGCTCAATTAATGTTTTAATTGGCTCAATTAATGTTTTAATTGACTCAATTAGTGTTTTAATCGACACAATTAATGTTTTAATCGACACAATTAATATTTTAATTGACTCAATTAATGTTTTAATCGACACAATTAATGTTTTAATTGACTCAATTAATGTTTTAATTGGCTCAATTAATGTTTTGATTGACTCAATTAATGTTTTAATATTATATGTGAAAGCAAAAAAAAATTACAAAACATATCACATCAAATTAAAGCTCGAACACATTTCTTTTAAAATTATGACTTACAGACTTAGAAAATGCTTTTAATTAATCAGCTTGTGCTTGAAATTCGAAAAACTCTGAAAACTCGAATTTTTCGCAAAAAACATGTTTGTGGCAACTCTCAAAACCTTTTCCAAAAAAAAACGGAAAAAATTTAAAAAGATATTTCTTTTTTTTTTTGAACACCCTAATGTCGGTGCCTGTCATTACATTCTCCATTGAATTCACGGAATTACCTCACTCTGTTTACCATAATTTTGTTTTTTTTTGATCACCCTAATGTCTGTGCCTCTCATTACATTCTCCATTGAATTCACTGAATTACCTCACTCTGTTTACCAAAATAGTTTATGTCATGCATGCCTTTCTATCGTAATCGTTTGGATTAGTCCGACCGCCTATACAGTCCAAACGTTGCCATTGAATTTGATTAACTGGGTTCATCTTTGGGTTTAGTTGAACTTTCCTACTGGTGTCCTCCAATATGTCGCAAATCGCCTGGAAATAAAGAGAAATGTTTTTTGGTCAAAAACTTGTGGTACGCAAAAAAAAATAATATTTAAAAACGAGTTTAATAAAGTTTCAATAAACCTTTGTTAAGAAAAATGTGTGAAAATTGTATTAGTTTTTTTTCATACATTTTGCTTAACAACGATTTTGAAATTATTATGAATATGGGGGAAAATGTTTCGATGTACGGCGAAAATGTTGAAAGTTTAAAATCCTTCTGAGTACACAAAAACAAACATGCATATCACCCAATTCCCTAACGGACGGACTGTGAATTCCCAAATACTCCTCTATTATCTCAGGTTATATTTTTATTACAATCCGTATATAGTAGATTTATTATAATCCATAATAGTTTCTTTTCTCCCTTTCATTGTAAACTCCATGTACTCGTAGTTGTGTAGGGTGCTCTAGACACATTTGGTAACTTTTAAATTATTTAGAAAACGATTTAACATTTCACAATTTGGAAAATTTAATATTCTAAAAAGCTTTGGGGGAGACAAAGATGATGACAATATTATTCCAAAACAAAAAAAAAAAACAATCAGACCAGTGGTTGTTTTTCTTTATGTTTTCTTTCCCCCCCTATCATAGAATAAGCTCTGTTTCCTTCCATTCAAGCAGACCAAATCCACCAAGAACTACGGACAACGAGTGTCTGTTTTCACATGTCCCACATCGGTTGGTTAGCAGGGTTGGCGGGTATTCGCACTTGACTGGGTGTGTAGATTTGGCTTTGGTATTCCGTACAAACGCACTCGTTGGAATATTTATAATTTATCTAAACAATCAAATGGTTTATTGAAACAGCAATTCATTCTTGTTTACTTGTTTGTCTACCAATAAGTTTTTGTTTCGTTTTGTTTGTTTGGTTGTTTACTTGTACTGTTGTACCCCAACCCGTGTGGTCGTCTGGTTTTGTTTTCTTTGATACCGAACAGAAGATATCTTCTTTAAGGCAAGAGGATAGGGAACGTTTAAACACTGGACGAAGGAGATGGAGGTGAACTCTGGTTGACTAAAAACCACCGAAGTCATTTTTGTGGGTTTTTTCCATTTAATATGTGTCTTAATTAGGCCAAGGGTCATAAATAGACCACTGTCTGCTATGTTAGTAGACAGACAGTGTCTGACCAATGGGATAGGATGGAGTGGAGTGGTGGGACAACAAAGGGTCTTGTATTGTGATAATTATTACAAATATGTTTGCTAATTAAGGTCTTAAGTCACTTAACTTGTTCCAAATTTGGGTGAACAATAAGATTAGTGGAACAAGTTGAAGTTGTAATTGTTATAAGCTGTGGGATGTGGTTCTTTTTTTCTCTGTGGACAATAAGTAAACTTCGTGGATTCGTTTCATGTACATCAACAAACAATTTGACCACAACTAGACCATTAAAAAAAAATTAAATAAATAAAGTGTTCAAATGGCCCGCCAAGGACTATTTTCTGTGTGAGCGTTTCAAAGATGGAATTTATTCAAATGAATCAAAAACAATCGAAGTCTTGAGAGACAACATTCAGCGACAAATTACCACGAGTTAAACAAAATTACCACAATTTTAAAGAAATGCTTTCGAAATTTTCACCAAGAGTATCGGAGCCAAGAGCCGGTCGGCTGACATTAGCAAAATATTATTTTTCATTTATAAACTATAGACCCTCTACTGCATGTAAAGGGTGTTTCTTATAAAAGTAAATAACTTTATGTTGGCAACACTTTTGTAAATTTATGTTGTAAATCTTTTAAAATTATTTCCAATATTATTTTTTTTGCGATCATTGAACTACATGCGTTTGTTTGTTTTTATTTGTTACGATTATATCGTACTTGAGCCATTGCCAACGACTGTCGCCGCTGGCGTCATCATCGTCACCCTCATCGCCTGCGTTGTCATTGCCACCCGCCATCGTCTTCATTAGCGGCTCATTGTAACTGAGTGACAAATTTTCTACGAAAATTGTTTTTTTTTTTTTCGAAATCTATTTTGACAGTTTTCGCATTTAAGAGAGGAGATTGCTAATAAATAGATTTTCGACATTGTCATCTGAAATATTTCACATTAACAAGCTGATGTTAATCAACATCAAAAGCAAATGTTTTCCGATGATTCAGTTCGAACCTATTTGTGTTGGTATGCCACAGATACATACGTACATACGTATTTTGAAAGTATATTTTCAAAAGTAGCCACAATTCAAAGTGATAAGCTCATAATTAATAGTGGGTAGACGCAAATAGATAGAAATCATTAGATAGTTCTGGGACATTGGGCCGCAATAAGATTTCAATGAGATTTAAAATGATTGTTGGATAACCAGCGTGCAAAAAAATTTAAAAAAAAACACACACACATTTTGAATGGAAATGTATCGTTTAACTATAATAAATCTCTGTATGTATTAGAGGGTCTACAATTTGTAAACCATCAATAATATCGTGCATCTGTGCCATCTGGCTCTCTCTCGACTTCAAACAAAAAATTCATTGAAAATCCTGTGATAAAACAATTTGTCAACTTAAAGAAAATATTCGTATACTGTTTATCAAAAATATTTATGATGAAGAAAGTTTCATATATAAAAAAAAAAATTTAAATATAAAATATTTTAAAAATATTTTTGATGAAAACATTCACATTCAACAAAATAATTTGTAGGTTGTTTATCAAAAATATTTATGAAGAAAAAATTCGCATATGTATCTACGTTGAGAGGAGAGTGAAGATACGATCATTTCTGTGGGTGTGAAACTCATTTTTTAGTATGTATGTATTTATTTTGTATGTATCCATGTTGATGTGTTGATGCAGTTGTAGCTTTTTGGAGGTTGTTCAGCTCAAAGGTGTACACATAAATTATTCTTGATTTGATATTCTAAGTTACATATGAAACAAGGAAAACCAAACCAAGAGTAAATTTAATAGAAATGAATAAGTCTTTTTACAATTTGTTTTGTCACGTTTCTTTCTCACATTTTTGTCAGAAATGATTTCATTGTTAAAACGGTTCAATCAATTTGAATTATGCAATTTTTGAAATTAACAATAAATTTTTTCATCAACAATTAAATTATCAAATTTCGTTTTTTTCGCATATTTGTGAACAAATTTATTAAATATTGAAACGAAATTTAATAAAATAGATCGAAAAATATTTTAATTTTTTAAATATTGTTTAATATTTGGTAAATTGCTTATCATATTTACGAAAAAATTTATGTAATATTAAAAGAAATTTTATAAATTAGATAACCAAAATACAAATCATAAAAAATATAAAAATTTTTGTCGATTCAATTGATCAAATTTCTTTCAACATTTGATAACATTTTTCGTAAATATGCTAAAAATGTATCAATATTAAAATGTATCAATATTAAAAAAATTCATTACAAATATCCAAATATTTGATGAATTGTTTTGTTGATACATTTCATCAAACTTCGTTTCAAAATACCGGGTGATTGAAAATAACACCTCTTGTTGGAAAACCCTATAGTTGGAACAGTTGCTTCAGAATTTTGTGACACGTGTAGGGCATTTCATCCAAAATAAATTCATGGTTTCTTTCCCCTTAAAAATGTGACTTAACTCTGCTCATTTAAAAATCCAGTCCTTAGCTGGATTGAATCGCTAAGCGGAGTCTATTGCTACTCCAGTGCCAAATTACTATCATAACAAAAACTCATACAGAGTCTTTTGATATTTTTACATGATTATTACCTAATCACAGCAACCACTTCGATGTGGGTACGAATCAACCCCCAAGTATACTACTCGGTATACCCGGAGAGCCAATTCGAGAATTCGCTGTGTGTGTACATCCTCCTTCTTGGTTGACAAAGCCCTATGCTCCTCTTTAGATCGTAGCACTAGGTTATGATGATCGCAATTCTACACCGAGTCAAACTCTCCTTCGATTTAGTCGATACACGACTGCCACCACGAAAGTTCCCTAAGAGTGAGACCTAACTGGTCTGGCAAGGGCAAACTTCCGAAGAGAAGTTTATTTTTTGTTTGGGCCTTAAAGTCGTCGGTCTCTACCAGATGGAAACAGCCGCTGACAATTGTTTAATGGTCTTACCATTATACAAACCTGAGTTAACTGTGTAATGGTCGCTTGCACTACCTATTACGCCCGTCCACATGGCATTTGAGACATGTTTAATTAGTCCATTTTAACCTATTCTGTGCTACATACATAACGCTTGAGCTCATTCAATTTCATTTGAAACAAAACAAAATATCGTAAATACTGCAAATGTCGGTAGCTAATAGAGAATACACTGAAAAAATACAAAAAAAAAAAAAAATAACCACATTAATCATTTGATATTTAATTGTTGTACGTGGTGTTATTAGCGCTTTACTCACTTAAAATAATAAATAAATAAATTGGCTGTTCAACAGAACAACGGCGGTCAAAAAAAAACCGCTTACTGCTGTACAATGCAACATTATCCATTCTAGACTTAACATTATGGCGTTTGTTCAATGTTTAAAATTTTTAGCTATGTTTGCTGTTGCTACAGCGACCCCTAAATAGCAACAATATATGAGTCCTACTGTAGCACCGATCGTTATAAAGTTTTAGCCTAGCTAATGAATAATTTCTGTATGGATATCTGTAAACTGTATGGATATCTGTTCATTATTACACCGTGTTACAAAAAATAGATTTTTTTCTGTCCTATGAACCAAATGCACATATTCGGAAAGGGGGGGAAACAATAAAAATACACGTGTATCGGCGATTTTCATGTACACGTCAGAATTATTTTTTTTTTAAGTTTGAAGTATTAAGTTCTTAGTGGACTGTGTGAAAGCCTTTGGACCGATTTTTAACCATTTTTCAGTGATCCAATCGAGCTGATTGTTGGCAGGCAGTCTCGTGGAAATGTCTGTATCACGTCAAATTTAAAAAAAAAAAATTTATCAATTCTCAGATTTTCCCCAATTTTTATTATTTTTGAAAAAAAAAATATTTTTTGCACTTTTCTTAGCATAACTTGAAGAGACTCCAAATTTTTAAACTATTTAAGCGTTACGAAAAAAAATGTTTTTTGAACTGAAACCTTAAAAAAAACGATAACCATTTAAAATAAAAAAAGAAAATTGAGGAAAATCTGAGAATTGATAAAAATCTAATTTTTAAAAAATTTGACGTGAAACAGACATTTCCACGAGTCTGCCTGCAAAACATCAGCTCGATTGGATCACTGAAAATGGGTTACAAATCGGTCCAAAGGCTTTCACACAGGCCACTACGAGCTTTATACTTCAAACTTAAGAAAAAAAAAAATCTGAGGTTTATCTGCATAAACACGGTCAAGTCGTATTCTTCAATAACAGGCCAAAAAAAGTCGGCTATCATACGACCATAACGCCCCGAATTGACGGTGACAGTCGTTCCCTCGTCGTTTTCGAAGAAGTAAGGTCCAATCACACCTTCGAACCACAAGAGCACACCGAACAGTGACTTTTTATGGATGTAATGGCCCCTCTTCAATTGCTTGAGTATTCTCAGATACGACAATTTTGTTTAGTAACATACCCACCGAGTGAGAAATGTGCTTAATAACCATAAACCATAATCTTCTCTTAAAGCACAATATGTGGGCTGTGCCAGAATCACCATTTTTGTAGTAGGTTTTAATCATTTTTACGTCAATGTCAGACTTCCAACTGAAAAGAAAAAAAAATTGGTTTAACAACTTAGTTTGACAGATGTCGAATTCCATTTCGTTTTGAAACCACGAAATGGATAACCCTATACTTCATTTTCCATTTCCCAGCAATCACGTACATATTCATAAAACTATCAACTGCTGCCTTCCTTTAGCGACAAGTCTTAGAGGTATTAGTCTTTTTATTCTGTCCATTTCCACAACAACAACTACAAAACGTTTCGAAGCCCTAAATGTGCGGGTGTATTAAAAAAAAAGCAAAAACTAGAAACAAACCTAAGTCCACCGTAACATAGGTCAGAAACGTCACGAATTTCTGTGTGACAAGCCTGTTAAGCCGCTCATATGAACATGAGGTATAAAATGTATTTAAGTATGACCATATCCATCCATGCCAATAACAACGCAGACCTCCCTCAATTGGCAATGTCATTTCAATTTATATTGATTTTCCTTACGGTAGAAAGAATCATATACATGTATTTGTCCGTCCGTCCGTCCGTCTGTCCATCCATCTGCCTACAAGTGTACTTGACGAAAGCAGAACCTTTGACTAGCCCACTACGGCGAGGAGGTAACAAAGCCAAAGTGCAAGCAAGCCGACAGGAAGGTAGCCACTTTTGCTTTCTTTCCATTGCATGTTCTTCTGTATATGCATAGCGACAACAACAACAATAAAATAATAGCGTTATTGAAAGCCAAGCCAGTGGTTAATTTTATGCTCTTTAGAAATTTCCACATTAATCAAGAAAGAAAAGACCGACCGAGCAACCTAACTGAAGGTACTTGAGTTGTTTCCACTACATAAAGGCCACAACGAAAACAGAGGCGTACAATGGAAAAGGGGATGGTGTCTTTTGGTGGGGCAGGTCCAAAAGAGGCTGCATTACTTTGACATCATTCAACCTTCACTTTAGACACTCTTGAGACTATGTGAGGAACACACAGAATATTCTTGACAATCGGCCCGATCTTTCCCCAACCTCCTGCCAAACAATATTCATTCGAAACAATGTCTTTGCCATACTCGTACACACACACACACACACACAACGAATTGTTTTGTTTTCTTCTCTTCTCGGTCTTCTGCCAATGCTTCAGCTATTTGATTATCAGCATTTCAGAAACGTGACTTTACCTTGTTAAGCAATCATCGTCGCTGTTGGGAGCGGGCAAAAGAAAACCACTCAAGATGGTAAGTGGGACGGGTGGGTTGGCACGCTTGGGCTTGCACATGTTTGACAAAACAATGTACGGCGAAAGTAGTATGCAAAACAAAATGTCCATAAACACTCACCCCTTTGGCTTGGCTGTTGTTGTTGGTGGTGGTGGTGGTGGTGTAGTGACTTGCAACTGCAACCGCAACCAACTTTACAAGTGGACTTTACGCGTGCCAAAAAGTTTGCACAAAATGCAGCTGTTGTTGTTTTTAGTATTGCCTCATTTAGGGCTTATGGCACATTGTAAACACTTTGTTTAAGAATTGTGCCCGAAACCGCATACAATTACTATAGGTTGGCAACTCTGTGACCCAGTTGAACCACTCAGTCAGGGCTTCGCTAGTTACATTTGTAATGTAGGTGATACAAATCAGCTGAAGGCAGAATTAGTGAAACTAGCGTAACGTTGCGTAAAGAGTAAAGTGAAATGGACGATTAATGAGAGTAGCATAACGTATCACATGTTACTTTCACAGCTCTGACAATGCATATACGGGTGGTCTTTCTCACTTATTTCACTCAAAATATATACCGGCTATCCGACAATCCCAAGAAACTATTCGGCGCCACCCGCCTCTCCTTTCACATGTCCCAATATCCTCATATCGTGGATAGTGGTAGATCACATGCTCCAGTCACAGATTTCAAACTCCTACAGATTATTAAATTCAGCTATTCAGCAACTAATAATGCGTAAGTTTACAAATTATTTCAAGGGTCGGCCAAAAATGTTTGTCCTGGTGATAACAAAAACCCGCCAGCAGTGTTCCGTTATAAGTTCTTTCAATTAACATTGTCTCACACCGAATGGCCCAAAATCTGCACAGAAAGTCATATTTCCGTGGAATGAAATGAATCGCCTTACGATGCAATTGCGTTTGGAAATTAAGCAAACTTATTTCCAAATTGAAAGCTTTTTACCTCAAACAGTTCGTTTCTTTACAAGATGTTTAGGCCGAAATAAGGAGCGTCATGAAAAATTACTCAAAAAAAATCCGAAAAATTAAACAAAATAATAATCACCAAGAAAATAAGAAAAACTGTCCAAAAAATTAATGAAAAATTGTCCAAAAAATTAATGAAAAATTGTCCAAAAAATTTGACATGTGCGGTAAAAAAACTGTCTTAAAAAATGGTACGGTGTATCCTCATGCTTCGTTATTCCGTGTTACTTCCATATATCTTCTCACTGAAATTGTTGGGGAACTTACAAAAAAAAGGAACTCCGTAGCTGAGAGTGTGCAATTCAGTCCTAGAACATCAACTCTGCAACGATCTGAAATACTCCACATCAGGCTGATGCGACTTTTGCACAAAGGTTTCAAGTTAAAAATGACTCAACAATTGAGGGCATCTGATTCGTTGTCGCTCACCAGTTTGGACGATTTTGCTTGAAATACATATTTTCCAATACCTTAATATCCTATCCTATCCTATACCTACCCAGTGCATTGCATTCATAGGGGGGCCTCCCCTAAGGGTTAGTAAAAAAAAAATAAAAGAAAAAATATCTGCCACATCTGGAAATCAGAAAATTCTCAAGTAATCGTCAAGATGCCAATGTATCGTCAGAGAGTGTTATTTGAGTGTGGTTTACGGAGCGTTGGCCTAGCCATCTTTAAAAATCTTCGGGTAACGATGAACGTTACCCACTTTTCTGTGGCCGGAGATTGTAGAGATCTTAGGTTTCAGCTGATTGACGTGACGTGCCATTCATCTAGGATTTTTAGCGCGGGAATTCCCGGGCAATTTGCGGAATTTTTACTTTCCGATTCCCGGGATTATTATTCCCGGAAACAAGATACTATCAACTATGATTGTGGTTTTTTAACTGGTTTTTCTGAAACATTTCTGAACTTAAATCATACAAGATATTTGCTTCAAGATTAATTGCATTCCTGAATTATTTGTGTTTAAGTTTTGGTTAAAAAAACAATAGAATTTAAAATTTTTTTTTGGAAAAAATATTTGTTTTTTAAATTTTATAACGAAAATGAAGTACCGGGAATTCCCGTAAAGACATCGAAAATATTCCCGATACCCGGGAGTTTAAAAAAGTGGGGAAATTGAAAACCCTTCCTACAGCCCATCGCGCCATCGATGTTTTGCCCCTCAAGTTCGGTAATCGTGTTATTAGCAGTCTCGGCGTTGTCAGTTGGCCTCTTCGGAGCTACGATTTGACTTTCAGAGTTTTTGTGGGGTACCGCGAAGGGTCGGTATTATGCGAACAATCCATTGCCGATTCTGGTTTTTAAGAGGAATATCGAACCATTCGTAAGATAAAGTCAGAAACCATGACCAAATTTTTGGAAAATGCAGTTTACAGAATGTACTGTAGCGAAGCCGCGGCTGCCACCAATAATCGGACTGTTTGCTCCTCAGAATAAACCACTAAAATTAAAAAAAAAAAGTTTTTTTTTGTTAATTTTTTTTTTTTAATTTAAAAAAATTAGCTTTTTTAGGACCGCCCTTTATTTAACCCAATATTAGCCTACTGCCGCACCATCATAGTTCGCTCTCCTCAAAATCACCAACATTTAGAATACGAGGGCATTCGTAAGATAAAGTCAGAAACCATGATCACATTTTTGGAAAATTTGGTTAACAGAATGTACTGCAGAGAAGACAGCCGCGGCTGCCACAAATAATGGGACTGTTCGCTCTTTCAAATAAACAACTAAAATGTCGAACAAAAAATATTTTTTTTTAATTTTTAAAAATGTTAGAACCACTTTTTATTTAACCCAATATTAAACGACTACCCCACCATAATAGTCTATTCGCTCTCCTCATCGAATCACCAAATTTGGAAAGATTTACAGATTACGAGGGGCAGTTTGATAACTCGCGGAACTAGGAATAAAAAATCCACGCAATTTGAAATCTTTTTAATGCAAGCTCGTGAATTTCGACCAAAATGGATAAGTAGGATTTCGTTGACCATACGAAAATCACTTCAACTTTTTTTTTACCAGTGATACTAATTTCCGATAATTTTGTTTATTAAAAAGTAGTTAAATGAATTCCTTACAACACGAGAAACAATGCCACCATTTAAAAGAACAAAATCTAAGCAAACGAATTGTGTTTAAAAAAAAAAATAACTTGCTTACTTTAACATTTTCACAAAACAGTGACCTATGCAGAATGTAACTTGCATATTAGGGTGGAGTGAAAACATGCTTTTTTTTAATTTGAAAAAGTTAACCTCGGAAAGAGATGTAGTCTGGGGTCCTAATGAGGGGAAAAATAAAGAAAAAAATTTTAGGGGTCGCGCCACTCCCTCTAAATTTGGAAATTATCGCTATTTTGTCGTTGATTTTAGAAAAATCCTAAAAATTAACGACTTAACTTATTCGAAATTTAAAAGTTTGAGCTTGTTCAGTGCCCAAACAAAAGTATTTGAGGCAAATATGAGGATAATCGACTAATATTTGTAGCTTTGGTGGCGATTTCATTGTTCAGTCAATTTTCTGAAGAAGGGACGATTTGACTTATTTTACTTTTTGAAATTTTTGAACAATGAGAAAATTTTTTTTAAATTTTTTCATGCCCTTATTTTGTTGTTTACGCTATTGCAAACATTTATTGACATAAAACTTTTTAGGATTTATCTAAAATCAACGCCAAAATAGCGATAATTTCTAAATTTCGAGGGAGTGGCGCGACCCCTAAAAATTTTTTAAAATTTTTTTCTTTATTTTTCCCCTCATTAGGACCCCAGACTACATCTCTTTCCGAGGTTAACTTTTTTTTTTTTTGAATTTCACTCCACCCTATTGCATATTGACTAACTGAATTAATATAAATAGTCGGTGAACATTTTCGAATTAGTCCAATACACAAATATGATGTGATTTTGGAAATTCCATTCTGAGTCCTCAATAAAATCCTATCGTTTCGAATTAAAACACACCTCCGTATACTTGTGTGTATTCCTCATCAAGAAGGTAACTCTGGGCATGTAGTACAATTTGAATACCAGTGCCCCATTGTTAATGCCTCTAATCCGATTGTACCAAATGCGGAAGAATTAACTTAAGTTGCAGCACTTGGTTGCGGAAGGTACTGCCAACCCTCCATCCATTTGAATGTTTCGAGTATTTACGTGCGTGTTCGTGTACAATCCCTCGTGATGATGATGACGATGGACAAATAACACAATACCAGTTACTCGACACATGCATTCGATGTCATGTCGTATTAAATTACATTTCAATGAAAATCAATAACCAATACATGGGGTTAACATGTTGGGGGAATCCCCTTCGGCCGCAGGCCAGCAGCTGCATACACGTTTACAATTTAATTTCAATTATTGACAATTTTATTTTGTTTGTTTTTGCGTAGGGTTTTGATTGTTCTGCATGGTCAATTACAAAATGTCCCATTCACTCAGACATGCATGTGTATCAATATTTGACATGACACACGATGTTGCCAATGCCACAACCACCCCCCACCCAAAAACCCAATGCCCATTCCGGAATCCCATAACTATGAAACCATCCAATTCCATTAACATTGAGGTAGTATTTTTTTTATGGTTTACTTTAATTAAATTCTTGTTTTTTTTCTCTTTCTGTTGCCGTCGTCTCGTGTGCACTTTGTTGCGATGGCATTGAACTTGTCGGTCCTCCACATCATCGCCGCACATGTCAAGTGCCTGCTGTCGTTTACTAAATTCATGGCTAAGAAATCCTAAAAATAAAAATACAAAAAAAAATACTTGAACAACTACAACCACATACGGCATTTTGCAAATCAACAATGACAACTCGGCTGTTACGTTACGTCGCTACGTCTGTTGCTGGCAGTGTCTGTTGTTGTGGGGGGGATTTTAGCCACCACATGACGGCCATAAAAGACCTTACATTTAATTTTTTATTGTTAGCAATATTTCATTGATATTTCTCATCTCATCGTTTGTTAACATCCGCCTATCAGTCAGTTTGTTAGGAAGACAATGACCCTTTTGGTTGAGGCAAAAAGCCATCCCATGATTATTGTGTTTAAAAAAGAGATTCACAAGTTGTTATACAATAACAAACGAGTCGACTAAGTTGCTCGTATATGTACGGAAGACAATTTTAAACTTGCCAAGGAAAGAACAGACAAGGATGACCGATGCATCAATGGAACGATCAGGTGAAAGAAGGAATCGAAATTGCACTTCATATAATTTGAGGCTGGCGTCATATTGCAAAGTAGCTCCAGTAGGGAAACTTGGACTTACTAAGTTTTCCTCTGCAGAATTTATTTCTTTGATAGCGCAAACGTTCCCACATTATCTATGAAACACTATTTCATTCATGTGACTGTCCCGGCTGGCTTCGCAGTAATGCACCCACCCGGCTCTATGAAAACAAACCCAAATGAAAAATGCCCAAAAAAAAAAGAATTCCACAAAATAAATGAAAAAAAAAACCAAAAGCACAATATAGAAATTTACCCAAAAAAGACAAATTTAATATTACCTAAAAATTGTGAAAAACTCTCCAAATTTGTTCATAATGAAAAAGTCTCCAAATTTTGTCATAATGAAAAATTCTCCAAATTTGTTCATAATGAAAAAGTCTCCAAATTTTTTTATAATGAAAAATTCTCTAATTTTTTCATAACGAAAAATTCCCCAAATTTTTTCATAATGAAAATTGAAGACTTTTTCCAAATTTTGTCATAATGAAAAATTCTCCAAATTTTTCATAATGAAAAACTCCCCAAATTTTTTCATAATGAAAAATTCCCCAAATTTTTCATAATGAAAAATTCCCCAAATGTTTTCATAATGAAAAATTCTCCACATTTGTTCATAATGACAAATTCTCCAAATTTGTTTAGTAATGAAAAATTCCCCAAATTTTTTCATAATGAAAAATTCTCCAAATTTGTTCATAATGAAAAATTCCCCAAATTTTTCATTATGAAAAATTCCTCAAATGTTTTCATACTGAAAAATTCCCCAAATGTTTTCATAATGAAGAATTCCCCAAATTTGTTCATAATGAAAAAATTTCCAAATTTTTTTATAATGAAAAAAATTTCCAAATTTTTTTATAATGAAAAATTCCCTAAATTATTTCATAATGAAAAATTCCCCAAATTTGTTCATAATGAAAAAGTCTTAAAATTTTGTCACAATGAAAAATTCCCCAAATTTTTTCATAATGAAAAATTTCCCAAAATTTGAAAAGTCTCCAAATTTTGTTCATAATGAAAAATTCCCCAAATTTTTTCATAATGAAAAATTCTCTAAATTTTGGTCATACTGAAAAATTCTCCAATTTTGTTCATAATGAAAAATTCCCCAAATGTTTTCATAATGAAAAATTCTCCAAATTTTGTTCATAATGAAAAATTCTCCAATTTTGTTCATAATGATAATTTCCCCAATTTTGTTCATAATGACAAAGTTTGCAATTTATTTTTTTGGTATTTTTCATAGAGCCTATCAAGTCAACCCAATTTTCCAAGACCTTGGTGAAGGTTTATGGCTGTAGCTCATGAATGGCTTGCTCTTAAATGACTGAATCTTTAATGGATTGTTCGCATAACATCGGCCGTCCACGGTATACCCAAAAAAAAAATCGAACGGCTCCAAATGGCTCGACTGATAAAACGATTAGAGAATTTGATGCCCAAAATATCGATTGTGGCGTCGAATGTGTGCCATGGCCCACCTCCTCCTGAAACGAAAGATCATCCACGTCCATGTCTTGAATCTTCGCCCAAAAAAATTTGTCATTACATTTTTAATATTTTTTTTTATATATTTATATTTTTTTATATTTTCTCTGGTGTGGCTAGTAACTAGGGTTTTTAATTTCCCAACCGTTTTCAACTCCCGGGAATCGGGAACTATTTTTCAACACAGAACAACCTTAAAAATTGTTAATTAAAAATCCTGCACAATTAACATTTGATGAGATCAACTAGTTCAAACCACAACCACTGTCGGTAAAAGTGCTTAAAATCTTGCACAGTTTCATTTTATGGTAGCACAGTGGATTTTCGTAAATCAACTTTTCTAGTGGCGGTTAAGGAGACAAATTCCCTTAAACAATGTTATAAGTAATTCCATAACTCAAAGTCTCCGTAAGTCGAACTATTCTAGGGGGTTCGAGTTATGGAAGTTTTACTATATTTTATTCCCGGGAATCCCGGCAATCGGGATGCAGAATTTCCAGGTTTAAAACCCCTACTAGTAACACATAAATGGACGTGACTTTGTCCCTATAAATGTGCCTGGTTATTACCCATAAATGGGCATGACTAGTAGTCCAAAATGGGTGTAGCTATTGACTAATAAATGAGATTGGCTTTTAATGGGATATTGTCTGAGAAATGGCCGTGGCTTCTGACCCATACACAAAAAAGTCTCTGTTTTCACTGACGAAATGTCCACTTGTTGGTTTCCTCCATTCATCATTAGTCCACTGATTATTTTAGCAATTTAATACACTTAAAATACACGTCCAGTTTATCTTGACGTTACAAACGTACCAATTAAAAAGAAAGAGAAATTCTTTGATGAACAACTCACTGCAACACTGCAACATTGCCACAGCCACAGCAGAGGAGTCGAGAAAAGTTGTCGCCCCAACTGCAGCAAATCAAACAGCAGATTTTGTTTGTCTGGTTTTGCTTTTCAATTGAAATATTTTGTCCAGCATCACAGCTGCTTTTATGTTAACAGTTAAAAGCATTTGTTATTTATAGATTGTAAATATTCAACAACAATAATATGAAAACAAGTTTTAATTATTGACTTAATCTTTTTCTAATCTAACTTATGTTATTAATACTGTTTGACGGGCATGTACGACCGGCACGAGATCATACAATATGGCAACTGTATTAACCAAAACGATGGCGGGTTTAATCATTTTGCCATAACGTGTTTTTTGTTTCTCTTATTACTTTGAAACTTTATAGTTGTTCCAGATTTTATAGTACAGTGAAACAAGTTAAAAAGACTTGAACATTTTAAGGACTCTGAGGACATTTTGTTGAGATCGTATTGCAGGGTCAAACCATTGACGGACATCCAGCGGTGTGGAATGGAGATACCACCTCTGCCAAAGTAATTGTGAGATTTAAATTTTTAATAGAAAACTAGAATCGAAAAGAAATCCAAACGGGCGAAACGTTTTATAAAAACGGACTGAAAAAGGAGGTCAGCAGGGGATATATCCATTTTTAATATTTCGTTTAAAAGCGCTCCGATAGGTGAGTTAGTAGTGTGCTTGCCTCTCAGCGTGGGGGTATGTGGGTTCGATTCCCACCAGAGGCTTTGGTCTGTCGCTGGAAAAATCTGTGGTCTGTGTCACCCGGTTTACCGTTGGACCCAACATAATAATCAGTAAATAAAAAAATAAACAAAAAAATATTTCGTTTATAAAAATATGTAACTACAGTAACTACTAAACTAAATTCATGTTATTTGACTCTATGACGAACCTTTTTTTATTCCACGAGTCAAACATCACTTCTTCCACAAGATTGTGTTAATTGAACGCCTAAAGGCCGTAATTTTCTCAGAATTTCTCTTAAGCGCTTTAACTTCAATGG
Organism: Hydrotaea cyrtoneurina; assembly: GCA_958296145.1. Taxonomy (NCBI): domain Eukaryota; kingdom Metazoa; phylum Arthropoda; class Insecta; order Diptera; family Muscidae; genus Hydrotaea; species Hydrotaea cyrtoneurina. The sequence continues at coordinate 125,502,675 of OY282512.1, read as the reverse complement.
CGTTTATCAGTTGTAATCGTTGCGGTTCTGTATCTGCCTGATGGTCGTTGTGTTTTTGTATTTTTTTTTCCAGTTAAGGAAAACCTGCACATTTTCACCCAACAAACAGGTCTTTATCAATCGACTTACTTTTACTTATTTTCACCGCAATTTAACAACAATGTTGTTGTTGTTGTTTTTACATAGTTTTTTTTTTCCTTTTTTGTATTTGCAACGTTTATTTATTCTTTGGATATTTAATATCCGCTTTCAATGATGAGAAAGTAGAACAAATTAACAAACAATTTCACAAGTGTTTTTTATTTTTCAATAAAACTGGTAATTATGAAATAATAACAAAATTGAGATTGTATCGCAAAACAAGTTAATTTTAAAAAAAAAAAAACAAAAATCTGTTGCAGCTGATGTCCGCCTGCCACAAGTTGTTCATACTTTGGCAGTGTCTTTTTGTTTTGTTGGCTTGACAATCACATCTTGTCTGCACTTAATCCCTGTTTGCCAGCGACGGGCCCTTCCCTAATTTAGCCATAGGGCGTTCACCTCATTTCAGGTTCTTTTCATTATCTCTGCTGCTTTTAAATGTCAAAATCCAAGACATACTCATACACTTCAGACCACTAACAAGAAAATAAAAAACTAAAACGCTTAAAAACACATGTCAGTTTAGTTGTTGAAAGAAAAAAAAAACAGAAACAAGCATTAAAATCACACAACAAAACAACAACAATTGTTTAATAAATGCGAATTTTAAACAAACAAGTTTTGTGTGTGTGTGTGTCTGTTTTTTTTTTTTTTTTTAAGTCAACCATAACGTCTGTACCGCTCCCCGTCCGTTTGTTCTTATTTAAATGTGTAAAGAAGGGAACTTTACCATGATGATGGTGCTGGTGGTGTTGGTGGTGGCGAATTTAAATTTGGCTTAAATTCAAACTAATGACTTGCCAGAAATCTGCGTAATCAAACCACAATACATAATACTGACCCACTTTTGTATTGGACATGTGTTAGACACCACCAACACAACATTTTCAATATTCATAGTGTTAAAATGTTCTGGTGGTCATATCAAATTCGATTTAGATTTCGAATGGGATTAATTTCGGTTAATTAACATCTTTGCAAGACTCATGATGACAACATTGAGTACAGCGGATGAGTATTGCATACAAATAAAGCAAGTCTTCAGAAATAGTACGACTGAATTAAAATAACAAACAAAAATTGAAATGTTTTAAAAATAGAAATCACTCGAATGACGATTTTTTTTTTTGTTGGTTTACAGCGAAATCTATTTTTATGGTAACTTTTATTTCTCAAGTACTTAGTCTTAATAAAATAAAAATGAAGAGAAACTGTATTATTTGTTATTAGAAAACAATTTAAAACAAATGAATTAGCATTTGTTAACTAAATTTATAAAGATTTCCAGTTGCATCGGTTGCATTTTGGACTTCGTCAATTTGACCAAGTTTTCCGTTAGTTTTCATAAGTCCCATATTTCCTATTTGGCTTTATGAAAAATACCCCAAATAAAGAATTCTCTAAAGTAAATGAAAAATCCCACCCAAAAGCCCAATATGGAAATGTCCCAAAAAAATCTGCAAAATACCCCAAATAACTTAACTCAGTGCAAAATCCCCCAAAAAACAACAATAGATTTTCGTAATTTGGAAAAAGTGTATTTTTTAATAAAAAAAAAATCAAAAGTATGAAAAAAATTTTACATTTATAAATTAAAAGTAATTATAAAGGGATTAAGCGCCCCGCTAGGCGAGTTGGTAGCGTGCTTGCCTATCAGCGTGGGGGTTGTGGGTTCGATAACCACCAGAGGCTTTGGTCTGTCGCTGCAAAAATCAAGCCAAATGGTCTTTGTCACCCGGTTTACTCTTGGACCCAAAATTATAATATAAATTTACTTTGTATTGTAATTAATAAATAAAATAAAATAAAATAAAATAAAATAAAATAAAATAAAATAAAATAAAATAAAATAAAATAAAATAAAATAAAATAAAATAAAATAAAATAAAAAAAAAAAAAATAATTATAAAGGGTCCGCCATCTAACGTTTTTTTTTCGCCTGATGCTTATTTCGTTATCGGGCCATGTTGAACGAATATTTGTTTACAAGAATTGAAGAGGAGGATATTGGCAACATTTGGTTTCAACAGGACGGCGCTACGTGCCACACAGCCGATGCTACACTCGATGTTTTGTGCCCTGTTTTTGAAGATCGCATTATCAGCCGCAGAGCATGGCCAGCCGAGGCAGCCATTTGAATGAAATTATTTTCCATTATTAACCGGAAGTATTGTACTTTCAAATAAAAAAAGAAATTTGAGAAAATATCCAGTAGATTTTTTTTATAGAATTTTACAAAAAAAATAAACAAAGTTATTTGGCGGACCCTGTACTGTGCTTTGTCAAAATATCGTCAACGTCTTCCCGACAATATGGACATTTCACTTTTTTCCATGTTGACTGCAAAGGCTCCGTGAACAGTGGACCCCAATTAAAATGGACCTCAAACGAAGAATCGTCCCAAATTTGAAATGAGAAGAAATCCAAATAAGAATGAAATAAAAAACAGCCCCAAACAAAGATGAACAATTAGTATATCGCCTTTTTCATATGAAAAAGGCACCTGTTTTGTTACAAAACTTCTATTTTAATTATTGCCTTTGAATTAAGAAGGCTTTGATTATTTTAATTTGTTTAATTTCACTGTTTCGTATAATTTATTGTTTCGTATTCAAGGTGTTTTTTTTGTACAATATATGTTTGTGTAGTTATATGTAACTTTTCGTGTACTATTTGATAGTTAACAATAAGGGTGGGTTTTTTGTTTTGAACTAGGTACAATGTTTGTTTTGTCTTATAATTATTACATGTTCTTTGTTTATAATAATTATTATATTATAATAAATAATTATTTAATTCTTTTTTTTTATTTACAATTTCATTAGGTTAACTTTTAGTGTTTCGTTCACTTTGGTTTTAAATTGTTGAGTTCACTTGTTCGTTTGTGTGTTTGTGCGTAAAATACTTACAAATTCTGAAATTGTAGAAATTATTTATTTTGTCTTTTTTAAACTATACTTCACTTTGTCACTAATTCACGGGGGCAACGTACTGCTTGAACTTCGAGTAAAAAACAAACTGATCTTGTGTGCTGTCTGTCTGTCGCTTGCATCCTCAAAAAAGTTAGTTTTTGAAGCGCGACAGACCGTTAGCACAAAACAAACGAAGGAAAAAGCGCAAGGAACGCGACAGCAACCTGTACATAGATTTGTACATAGCACAGGCTGAGAACACTTGGAAAACAAAACAGTGTTGGACAGAAGTTTAACGCTGTTTTGAACATTCCGCCCCCCCGTGACTTGGTGACAATCTTACCAACTGACTCATAACTGTTGTGGGTCGTCTAGGCGTGGTTCCTTTGAACTGCTGGGGATCTTGTGGGTCCAGTTAGAATATATCCCAGCGATGTTTTTGAGGCTTGTACAGCACCAACTGTGGTAGGAATCGTGCCTTCTTGACGTACTGCCGCATAAACATCACCGCCAAGCTCGATATCCAAGGGGGTGTTGCATCTCGGATCAACATCAGCCAGTCGGTGATGGCCAACATCTGGCACTGGGTCCTCTAGTATGGGGTCTGAGTAGGGTCGTCGAGGAAGCTCGTTGGTAATGAGAGCGTCCACCTTCAGAGTAACGGGATTTCGCTCATGTCTTGACATTAGTTTGAAGGAGGCGAACTTTCGCCCCTGGTGATAAAAAGTCGGCAACCCCAGCCGTTTGACGAGGGAAGAGGCTATGCGCGAGACTACCGCAGATTGGCATAGAAGCCCACGCACAGATGCCCACCTATCGAGGCAATCTTCTGACACCTGAACCATAACCGTAGGTATGAAGACTGTGGCTCTGTTGAATGCTGGTTCCAGGGGGCCGACGCCAAACATGGCTATATTTAGTTGCGGAGCGCCATGAAGCATGGTGTGGTGGCGTTGGTCACATTGACGACAGCCAGTCAGAGAAGGACAGTCGGGGGCTAGATGGCTTCGAGCTAGGCAGTTCCGGCAGTACCCTCGCCTTTCGACCGCCTCGTAACGTTGCCGGGGAGACATCTCCTGGAACGTCCTGCAGGACCTTATGGCGTGGTCTTCCTGACAAAGGCCACATGAGTACTGCCAATTGGTGGGACGGCTGTTACGTCGTAATATGGGATCATTGCCACGGCTTGGGTCCCTGAGTCGGTTTCCGGTCGGTGCTCGGTGGCGATCGGCTGAGCGGCTGGGGCGAGGTAAGTAAGCGGCCATGTCTGTAAGTAGAAATGATTGTATTAATTGGTAAGGATAGATAAAAAGACAAAAGACAAAACGTGTGTAATTGTTGAGTAGTGTGACCGAGAGATTTCTGAGTCATTTGGTGGGTAGCCGAACAATTTTGGTGATTGGTCGGCTGACGAGTCCATGGCTGGTTCGAATTTCAACCACGCGGACATTTTGGTCACTGCCAGGATGAGTTCTGACAATTCGACCCATTTTCCAGTCGTTTTGTGTTACCCGTTCGTCTTTGATGACGACGAGGTCGTTGACCTGGACATTTTCTTGGGGGTATTTCCATTTGTAACGACGGTGTAGCTCCTTCAGATACTCGGTTTTCCATCGTTGGCAGAAATGTTGAGAGACGATTTTTAAGCGTTTCCATCGGTTGGCCAGCGTCACTTCTTCCCCTGATAAATCTGGTTCCGCTGGAGCCAGCATGCATGTCCCAATCAGAAAATGACCCGGTGTCAATGGAGTGAGGTCATCAGGGTCGTCACTGGCCGGGCTAAGGGGTCGTGAGTTTAGACAGGCCTCAATTCTGGCTAAGATGGTAGAGAGTTCTTCAAAGGTGAAACTCATTTTTGGTATCAATTTGCGCAAGTGCGTCTTAAAGGACTTCACCCCGGCTTCCCATAGGCCACCCATGTGAGGCGCGCCCGGGGGTATGAATTTCCACTCAAGTGATTGGTGCGCGTTCGTCTCCATGGTGCGATTTTGAAGAGTCTTCATAAAAGCCAGTCTATCCTTGCGAATTAGTTCAGCGGCGCCGACAAAGTTTGTGCCGTTGTCCGAATATATGCACTTGGGGCATCCTCTCCTGCCGATGAACCGTGAGAGTGCAGCAAGAAACGATTGGGCCGACAAGTCGCTCGAGGCTTCTAAGTGAATAGCCTTCGTCGAGAAGCACACGAATATGCATACGTAGCCCTTGGTGACAAGACAAGCTCGGCCAGTGAAACTCTTGATGCAAAAAGGGCCTGCAAAATCGATTCCCGTATTCACAAAGGGTCGGGTGAGCACCGTACGTTCGGGGGGAAGAGCAGCCATGATCTGAGTCTGAGTATGTTGCTTGTATAGTAGGCAAGTTCGGCACTTGTGTATCACTTTCCGTACAAGAGGTTTCAACCTGCACACCCAGAATTCTGATCTAATTACCCGCACCATTAGTTGGTTTCCTCCATGAAGAGTTATCTTGTGAATGAATTCCACGAGTAGTTGAGTCAGATGAGCATGGTAGGGGAGAATAATCGGATGACGTTCGTTATACGTCAGGGCCGGCGACCGAACCAGCCGACCATTGGCCCGGATCACTCCCTTCGTATCTAAAAATGGATTGAGTGTTAAAAGTGGGCTATGAGGAGGAATTCGAGTTTTCTTCTGCAATGATTGCCATTCGACATTAAAATAGTGTTTTTGTGAAATCACTATAAGTTTAGTCTTGATATCTTGAATTTCAGCTGCCGTTACTTCAAGGCCGGTAACTCTTAAGTGGGTCCTGTTGGTACCGGTGTTTCTCCAGAACCGCATAACATAGGCCAAAACTCGATAGGCTCGGGTCAATGATGAAAATCTAAGCAGGGGGTCTTCACATGTCGTCGTAGCAAAAACCTTTACCGGCTTCGCCTCGAGAGTTGTGTCTCCTGGAGGATTATAACTTGGCCAGCTGGTTTTAGGTAGCCTTAACCAGGGTGGTCCGTGCCACCATAAATGATGTGACTTCAAATCGGTTGGTGTACATCCGCGGCTTGCAACGTCGGCCGGATTACATTCCGAGTCGACATGACGCCAGTTTTCAACCCCTACGTTATCCAAAATATCTGAGATTCTATTTCCAACAAAGGTATTCCAGGAGCATGGAGGTTTCCTAAGCCAGGCCAGCACTATGGTTGAGTCTGTCCAGTAGTGGGTCGAAATGTTAGGTAGGTTAAGATTCGGTATAACTGCAGCAGCCAGTGTTGACAGCAGCACAGCACCGCAGAGTTCCAGTCTAGGTAGGGAAATTTTCTTAATAGGGGCAACGCGAGTCTTAGCTGCTAGCAGAAAAGTGTCTGTTTGTCGATTAGCGTGTTCCACGCGAATGTAGAGTGCCGCCCCGTAGGCGCTTTCTGAAGCATCGCAGAACCCGTGGATCTCGACAACACTGGTGGGCTTGAATTGTATCCACCTGGGAATTGACACTGTGTCGACGGATGGACAATTTTTTACAAAAGTTTGCCAGTTCATCAAGGTAATAGGCTTTAAGGCGTCATCCCATCCGATTTTATCCAGCCAAACCTGTTGCATGATCAGCTTGGCCACTATTATGACCGGCGCAAGCCAGCCACAGGGATCGAAAAATTTTGCAATCGCGGAAAGAACCTCTCTTTTAGAATGAAAACCCTTTTGGTCAATAATTGGGGCCGTGAAGGTGAATGAGTCCGATGAGATGTTCCAACGGATGCCCAAGGTCTTCGTTGATGTTACCTCCGATATGTCCAACCAATTAACGGGCAAGATTGCATCAGATGGCAGATCTTGAATGACTGCGGGGTCGTTAGAGGTCCACTTTCTCAGCTCAAATCCTGCTGAATCCAATGCCATATGTAACTCCTTGCGGGCTGCAATTGCTTGTTCTAATGTATGGGCGCCTGCTAGCACATCATCGACGTACATGTTCTGTCGAATAATGTTAGATGCTAAAGGGTATTGGTCATGGACATCCTCGGCAAGTTGTAGGAGTGTTCGGATGGCCAAGAATGGCGCGCAATTAACTCCGAATGTGACAGTCAGTAATTCAAAATCTTCAACTGGGTCGGACGGATTTTTGCGGAAAAGAATTCGCTGATAACATGTCTGTGACGGATTTACCAGGATCTGCCGGTACATCTTGGTCACGTCTGCGTTGAAGACGTACTTAAAAACCCTCCATTTCAAAATTTGCAGAACCAGATCCTGCTGTAGTATCGGTCCCGGGTACAAAATGTCATTCAAGCTTTTTTTGTTCGCTGAGGGGCTAGACGCGTTGAATACGACTCTAAGTTTCGTCGTTAACCTATCGGGTTTTATGACGGCATGATGTGGTAAATAAAAATGTGGCATTTTTCCAATCTCATGACTTGGAACCTTCCTCATTTGTCCTAATTCCATATATTCCAAGATGGATTTGTCGTACTGCTCCTTAACTTCCGGGGTCCTCTGCAGCTTTTTCTCCATCCGATGAAACTGAGCCATAGCTATATTCCTCGAAGCTCCTAGTTCCTCACACGTCCTGAACGGCAGTGTCACCCTATACCTTCCAGTGGATTCTCGGCGAGTTGAAGCTTTATAATTTTCTTCGCAAAAGTTATCTTCTTCTGACCGCAAAATCTTTTTTGGGGTCTCCTCCACCTCCCAAAAACGTGTGAGAATCTTGTCAATGGAAACTGTGTTGCATAGCGCAATCCGATCAGCGTCGCTGGACCGTTGAGGTAGAGGTCCTCCCACAATCCATCCAAAAACTGTTTTTTGCGCCAGCAGAGATCCAACTGACTGCATAGGCGTTTCCAAAGAATATATAAGGGGTCCAATGTCCATTCCAATCAAAAGATCGACTGACCGACTTGTGTAGAATCTAGGATCTGCCAGTTCTAGGCCGGCAGCACAGCTAAGTTGAGTCCTGTCAAGGGTCCTTGAGGGTAAATTTGACGGAAGGGTCTTCAGTACCGGGGCCCATACTTCCAGTTCAAAATCAGGATCAATGCGAGAACGAAGACTAAACAAACAAGATTTGGTAGAAGTCTCGGATGCGACTTGACTCAATCCGGACACATGAACTAGATTTGTCTTGGTGGGGAGTCTCAGACGGTTTTTGAGCTTCTCTGATATAAAGGTGGATTGTGATCCTGAGTCGACAATAGCTCTGGCATCGTACCTCTGCCCTCGAGACTCGAGCTGAACAATGGCTGTAAATAGCAATGTCGTGTGGGGTTGAGGATTTTGGAAACTGTTCTCTTGGAGAGTCAGGGTCGTAAGCCTGGGTGTTTCTAAGTTTGGAGTGGACTGTATAAGGGTCGTTAGAGCTGATGCACTGGTACTAGGTCGCGCATCTTCCCTGACATTTGCAGACTGGGTATCATTACCCTTATGTAGTAAGGAGTGGTGCCGTTGACTACATGTTCTGCAACTAAAGCGGCTCTTACAGTCCCTGACTCCGTGGTCCGATGAGAGACAGTTATAGCACAAATGTGAAATTTTTACCACGTGAATGCGGTCATTCGTGGTCTTATCCAGAAATTTTTGGCAAACGCGTAGGCTGTGAGTGCCCTTGCACAGTTGACAGACTGGCTCCTCCTTTGGGCGCTGGGCACCTTGAGGAGCTGTTGAGTGTTTTCCTTTCTGCGTAGAATTTTGCGCTCTATGGAAAGTGTTAGTCTGGAAGGTATTAACATGCCTTCCCTTGTTTCCCTGCTCTGATTTGGGTTGACTAAACTTCGAGTTAGAGGGTCGAATGTTTCCTACCGATTCTATAGTTTTAAACTTATGAGTCAAAAAGTTATCAAAATCGGCCCAAGTCGGAAGAATCGAACAATCAGTTAAAGAACTTTCAAAATCTTCAAGGAAATTCCTTGGCAGCTTCGTAGAACTAAGATAAATCAAAATTGGGTCCCATCCATTCGTAGTAATGTCGAGAGTCTCCAGGGTCTGTATGCAGCTGTTGACTGTCCGTTGTAACTTTTGAATTGACGCTCCCGAATCACCAGAAACCGATGGTAGATTAAAAAGAGATTTTAGCTGGTCATTCACCTGCATTCGTTTGTTCTCGTAGCGGGCAACTAAATTTCTCCACGCGATATCAAACCCTTCATTCGTCAAGGGAACGTGGGTTATAATTTCACGCGCCTCACCAGCTGTCTTTTGTGTCAAATGGAACAATTTTTCAACCTTACTGAGTCTAGTATTTTGAATGTAGATGGCGGAAAAAAGATCGCGAAACGTCGGCCACTTGCTGTATCCCCCATGAAACGTGTCAGTATCGCAAGGAGGTAACCGGAAAACAGGGGCAAACTCCTTCTCAGTGTCTTTCGGCGGCAGTGCGGACATCCTTTCTCGTTTTTCCTCAGAATTCCGATCGGATAGGGTCAGAATCTCGTCGTTCAGTGAACTTAACACTCGTTGATAACTCGTTAAGGCTTCCTTATAGTGTGTACGAAGCTTAGTCTTATCAATGGGGTTCTCTCCCTCGACCTCCTCTTGATCCCTACAATTCAAATAGGACTTCTTCACTTGATCCCATAAAGAATTTATCTCTACCCTTAGGACCTCTAAGGCATGTATACTCTCGGAGGATTCCTTGACTGAATACACTGATTCGAAGTCCACTAAATCGTTCACGCAGTTTGCAAATTTAGCTCTAAGTGCTTTAGACATTGTGTAAAGATAGCTGGTAAACAACCGACGATGGAGTCACAAAATAATCCAATAATAATTATAGGGTCTCAAAAAATTATTTACAAATTGACGATAGGTTTGGCTGTTTACTGAAACTTTTCCCTCAAAAAAGGAATGCCCAAAAATGTTTTTCGCAATTCTGCAAAAAATTCGCAAGAACAAAAACTGTTTTCAAAAAAAAAAATAACTTTCTCAATGTTGAACTTCAAAATTATTTTTCCAAAAAATTTTATCTTCCAAAATTGTATTTTTTTTTTTTTTTCCCAAATTGACGCAATTTTCGTTGTACAAAAATTTTTTCTCTAGTTGACGCAACTTTCGTCGTAGAAAAATATTTTTTTTACCAATTGACGCAACTTTCGTCGTAGAAAAATATTTTTCACAAATCAACGCAACATTCGCCGTATAAAAATATTTTTCACTAGTTGACGCAACTTTCGTCGTAGAAAAATATTTTTCACAAATTGACGCAAATTTCGTCGTAGAAAAATAATTTTCACAAATCAACGCAACCTTCGCCGTACAAAAATATTTTTCACAAATTGACGCAACTTTCGTCGTAGAAAAATATTTTTCACAAATTAACGCAACATTTGCCGTATAAGAATATTTTTCACAAATTGACGCAACTTCCGTCGTAGAAAAATATTTTTCACAAATTAACGCAACCTTTGCCGTATAAAAATATTTTTCACTAGTTGACGCAACTTTCGTCGTATAAAAATATTTTTCACCAATTGACGCAACTTTCGTCGTAGAAAAATATTTTTCACAAATTGACGCAAATTTCGTCGTATAAAAATATTTTTCACCAATTGACGCAACCTTCGCCGTATAAAAATATTTTTCACCAATTGACGCAACTTTCGTCGTAGAAAAATATTTTTCACAAATCAACGCAACCTTCGCCGTACAAAATATTTTTCACAAATTGACGCAACTTTCGTCGTAGAAAAATATTTTTCACAAATTAACGCAACCTTTGCCGTATAAAAATATTTTTCACAAATTGACGCAACTTCCGTCGTATAAAAATATTTTTCACAAATTGACGCAACTTCCGTCGTAGAAAAATATTTTTCACAAATTAACGCAACCTTTGCCGTATAAAAATATTTTTCACAAATTAACGCAACTTTCGTCGTAGAAAAATATTTTTCACAAATTGGCGTGATCGTCGCTTTTCCAATGATATCTTCCAAGAGTCGCGAAAGGTTGACCGTTGCTAATATTTCTCAGGCCTCTCTAATTAATCTTCCAAATGGGCATATTACAAAATGGCTACCCAAGACCATTGAGCGGCGTCAGTGACAAATTAATATCAGCAATGGCGAACAGTTGAATCACAGAACAGGGGCTACATATACCGGCAATTTATTATTAAAAGCACATACCGACAAGCAAATGATTAACAGGGTCATACGAGGAATTTGAGTTCAACCACAGCTTAGCAACAGCTAGCCGAAATATTTTTTTTTTACCTTAGCTGCACCCTCTATTATTTGCTTGTTTGTCGTGTTTCCTTTTACTGTACTTACGGTTTCTTTATGTGTGTGTATGTGTATGCGTTGCCTTTTGCTGGGTCTTGAAGCGTTGTCTCTTTCCTTCCTTCGGGTCTGGAGTCTGTGGTTGTTGCTGAAGTTTTGTGTCGAATTAGATTTTGTAGTTTTGGATTTGGCGGGATTTTTTGGCGTCACGCGCGTAAAAGAGAATTAGAAATACCGTTAGAAGAATTTAGTGTAGTTTTGAAAAATTGCGAAATTTCTAGAACACTTATTTTCCGTTATAGAACAGTACAAAATTTTACGTTATTCTTTATCTCTTTTTTTTGAAGCCTTTTCCGCTAAATGCTTTTATACACAAATATTATAAATTCAACACGATTTGGCAAACGTTGGAATTCTAGCACTTTTCTGAAAATTTCGCAATTGTTAAAGAGAAAAAAAAACAAAATACAATTAACGGGTCGAGTTTTTGCACTTGGGTCTTGTTTCACTGGTTTTCGAGTCTATTTCTATTTTTACAAGGGTCATTTTTTTCAGTGTTGCAAAATTTTCACTTTCACAATTTTTATTCTATTTGTTCGTTTTTGCACAATTTCCACTTTCACAATTTTTTTGTCTTTTATTTTTTCTGTTTTTCCCACTGGGGTCTTAATTTTCACTTTTTATATTTTTCCCACTGGGTCTTTTATTTCGTTGTATGTACGTATGTATATACACACATGTATGAAAGCGGACGGACTTGCACAAAGAAGACGATAATAATGCCGAGAATAATTGTGTTATTAATTTCACAATTATTTCTGTTTTTTTACACTTATTCGGTTCGAATGGACCAAATGTTTTGTTACAAAACTTCTATTTTAATTATTGCCTTTGAATTAAGAAGGCTTTGATTATTTTAATTTGTTTAATTTCACTGTTTCGTATAATTTATTGTTTCGTATTCAAGGTGTTTTTTTTGTACAATATATGTTTGTGTAGTTATATGTAACTTTTCGTGTACTATTTGATAGTTAACAATAAGGGTGGGTTTTTTGTTTTGAACTAGGTACAATGTTTGTTTTGTCTTATAATTATTACATGTTCTTTGTTTATAATAATTATTATATTATAATAAATAATTATTTAATTCTTTTTTTTATTTACAATTTCATTAGGTTAACTTTTAGTGTTTCGTTCACTTTGGTTTTAAATTGTTGAGTTCACTTGTTCGTTTGTGTGTTTGTGCGTAAAATACTTACAAATTCTGAAATTGTAGAAATTATTTATTTTGTCTTTTTTAAACTATACTTCACTTTGTCACTAATTCACGGGGGCAACGTACTGCTTGAACTTCGAGTAAAAAACAAACTGATCTTGTGTGCTGTCTGTCTGTCGCTTGCATCCTCAAAAAAGTTAGTTTTTGAAGCGCGACAGACCGTTAGCACAAAACAAACGAAGGAAAAAGCGCAAGGAACGCGACAGCAACCTGTACATAGATTTGTACATAGCACAGGCTGAGAACACTTGGAAAACAAAACAGTGTTGGACAGAAGTTTAACGCTGTTTTGAACAGCACCAAAAACCAAAAAATGAAATATTGCCTAAAAATTATAAAAAAAATGTTCATAATGAAAAAATTACCCTATTTTGTATAAGATTTTTTTTTGGATAATTCTTAATTTTTTTATTGAGGCATTCTTATAGATCCTCTTAGTTCACAATGTGATTATATCATCAGTAAAGGCAGTCTTCCCCCGTACGTCTCTGACTTATAACTTCAGACCTACAACTTCCACCAACCTCCTGTATAGCATTCACTTCGCAGGCCATGGAATTTTTCATATTTCATTTTTGAACAAAAAGATATAAGAAAATGCCGCCAGAAAAACTTTAGTTAGTTAGTCCAAATCTTGTTATCTATAACGAATACAAATTTATTTTTTTCTAATTATTCAATAAAATAATAATATTCTTTATTTTCTTTCTGCTTTTAGGTAAGTTGTGCATTTTTTGTTCACATTAAAACCAAATTATGGTAAGTGATTATTTGGAAAGAAAATCGGGTCCTCTCCATACAATTTAATGTTAAAAAATTAATAAAAAAAATCACACAAAAATAAATGCTACCTTTGAATGATTGAAAAATCCTACAGAAAAATAAACGAGAATACGCGACAAGACACATATACCTGTTTCAAACCAACAGAATGACAATAACACATACTTTTAAACATTGATTTACATTTCATACACACATATATCATAGAGTCCAACCTAGAATTAGCATATCATAAAAAAAGGCTTTGTTCATTGAAAACTTTCACTTTCATCTCTGGACGACGAGTTTTTCAAACAACGATGGCGATTACAAATTAAGAAAAATAATTTGTCTTTTTTGCACAAACAAATGTCACAAAAGAGAATTGCTGCGATAATTTCCTATAAAAAAATAAAACAAAACAGAAAATAAAACAAATGAACTCCAAAAAGGGTGTTAACCATAGGGTGTGCAACAAATGTATCGTAACTTTTGCAAACGATCACAAAAAGACACTGAATTGAATTTTTGCTTCGAAATTGTGGTCTAATGACAGTGATTGACATAATCGTATGAACAAGAGAGAGAAAGAAAACGACATGGACAGCAAAGATTAAAGACAACTTAAATAATACTTAAGAAGACAGACATGTAGATCAAAACAGAGAGAGAGCACAAATTAAACTTTCAATGGGATTAATTTACCAAACGCTGCAACACTGTATTGGCTCATCGTGTATGTTGCTTAAGTCTTTTGTTTTATTTGCCCGTGTAGCACCGACAGCGGTCAGACTTCAGCAACGATTAATTGCAAATATTTATGGATTTGTTATAGCTTAAGACTTTTAGATCTGTCATTACATAGAAAGTAGTGCAATAATTGAACATTATACTGATGTCCAGACAATTTGGGTTTACCCCGTCAACATTGTTTTCACCATGAGGACAAACTCTTTGTATGTGTATGTCAGCCTGAAGTGAAATATTAATATAAAGAAAAATAATGATAAACCATTTCTTGGAAAAAAAATAAATAGGGCACTGAGGTACGCCTCTCTAAAATCCGCATAAAACTGTCACTCGTAGAGGATGCCTTGGCTTTTCGACGATCACGAGATGCGAGCGCTTTACCTTGTTGGACGTTGAAATGAGAATGCGCAATATTATTTTTCGAGCAAAATTCTTGTCCGTTTCCAAAGCAGAGTCAATTGGATCTCTTTGTGAAAAATTCTAAGCCGCCTGGAATGTGAAATTTGTAATAGTTGAGATCGATGACGAGTTCATGTTACAGGACTGAAAGTTCTCACAGTTTCGGTTACTGCAGCCATGTTCTCGTGAGTGTGTCTGTGAATGTTGGCCACTTTCAAATAAACGCATTGTTTGTCATTCATAGCATTGACTTTGGAAATAAGTTTGCCTTATTTTTTTATTTTCTTATTTAGAGATAAATCTGGAATTTCTAAATGATTTACGGAAACTGAATTTGGACAATCTTGCCAGTTACTACAACTAGTTAAGAGCCGACGCATTAAGGCATCCTGCAAACTATAAATTTTTTGTGAAAACCACATACCTCCAGTCCAAATTCATCCATCAACAACAATAGTATTTCGTTGATCATAGTTCTACATCGATCATCAACAGCAACCAAAAATCATTCACAATAACCGTGTTATCCACAAACTATGGTCCTTCGAGTGGATGCAATGACTCTTCTTGAATTATATTCTCGGTAGATTCTCTCTAGTCCTCGGTGCTGTTCCTCGGTGCTTATGATAGATTTCCAATGAAAATCGCCCGCTGTTTCGTTGAGGTTCGGGGGAGAGTGAGAATAGTTTATACGATTTTGACCTTCTTCAGATACTAGCTGATGCAATGACGCTTCTTGAATTATTTTCTCGGTAGATTCTCGCTATTCCTCGGTGCTCATGATAGATTTCCAATGAAAATCGCCCTCTGTTTCGTTGAGGTTCGGGAGAGAGTGATGGACTTTTCAAGTCGTTTACCAATTCACGACGTCTCGATGTTGACGACTTACTGAAAATTGTATGACTGGTCTTGAAATCTGAGGGCCGTTCAATAATTCCGTGGCTTTTTGAATAAAAGCGCCCCGGTAGACGCTACCAAGTGCTTGCCTATTAGCATGGGACTTGTGTGGGTTCGATTCCCACCAGCGACTTTGGTCTGTCGCTGCAAAGAATCTAGCCATATGATCTGTGTTACCCGGTGTCACCCTTGGACCCAAAAATTAGAATATAAATTTACGTTGTAAAGTAAAATGCAGTTTTTTTTGCAAAAAAAAAATATTAAAATATCAATTACACGCGTCTCCAATTTTTGTATCACTTCCAAAAAATAGGATTTTTCGAGGTCCATAAATTTCTTTTTTTCCATTTTTAACAAAATCCACGATATTGTACATTTTTAACAGCTGTTAAACATAAACTAAACGGATCGCTCTTAAAATTTGACAATATCCTATGGACAGATGGAACTTGGGGGGAGCAGTCTTGTATTTCATATAACTACGAGAGAAGTTGGTAAAGTCACGGAATTATAGATCGGCCCTCGTGCATAAAGAGAATCGTACGCTATTACTTTTGACTTATTTTCGGAAACAAAGGGTTTTGCTGGATTTATATATCACAAACTATTTTCTGATATATCTGATATTTTCTGAAAATATTCTCATCCATTAATGGAACAGTAAACAGTTCATATATTTGGATCTGAAGTGTACTTCTAGAATTATGAAGAAACGCTTTTCCTCACACCAACCATTGGCACGTTTGTCGCTTAAGTCGTTTGTTTTGTTGCACTAACAACCGACACTCGTCTCAGCCCATCTACCGCTTATAATTAAGAGATTATTTCGACGTATTTTTTTGTTTTTTTTGTTTGGCCTTTCGAATTTCCTGATAAATATCTACACATTAATTTCATTTGTTCATTATATTTAGTTTCATTCTCCCGAACAATTCTTAGAATCTTATTGTTGAAGTCGGTTCACTTTATTTACTACGGCTGTCTTGGATTGTCTACGTTGTAGACCAGTCCGTCTGTGGTGTGTGGTTTGTTTGTCTTCTTTGCTGCTCCTCACAACTTGTTCAACTTTTACTACTCTATTTTAATGATTACTTTTTTTTCGGGTGTATGTGTGTGTATGCCATTGCAAGTAAGCAACGACCAACAGCCGCAAGTATGATCGGTGTCTTTGTTTTTATTGTTGTTTGTGAAATCTCGTTCGGTCGTTTTCTTCCAACGCTCGTTCATTTTACTTTTACGGCTTTAAGGCATGACCACACACACTCACCAAACAAACCAAAAAAAAAGAGAAAAAAATGAAGTTGAATTGCCAGAGACCCAGAATGGTTCCTTTTTATTTTCGTATGTTTTGGTACACAACCAAGCTGACTCTGAACATTTAAGAAGTCACCACCGACCGCACACAATAACATCCCAATAGCATCTTCCGTCGTCATGTTTGCGGAGGCTTCATCTTTGTAAATGCTTGATTGCATAGGCTTCGTTTCTTTTTCTGGTTTAAGTGAGTTTTGCGTTTTCTCCTCCAACTTCAACTTTGATCACCGGATCGCGGATCGGCAATGTGCTCTGCTCGGGCCTGCTATATGTGAGATTACTAACAGAGTGCTGTCCACCGTCGCCGCCATCACCACCACCACAGCGCAGCTACAGCATTTCTTGGAAATTTATGTGAAAACCTGAAAACAAACTGATTCGGTTGTCTCCCCCTTCTTCTGCGTCGGTTCTACTTCTTTTTGCTAACCGGCAGACTAACAACAACATAAATAATAATGGTTGTTGGTTGATCTACACCGCCTAATCGTGGCATACCCTACACTTTCTGGATGGTGGTAGTAAATTGTCCAACTGGAAATTGATGACATTTCACATCAAATCTTAATCCAAAAAAAAACTAGGAATTCATCACAAAAACTCCGTGTGACTGTGTGCATTTCTTTTCGAATTGTGTGGTCCAATTGAATGGGTTTGTTGTCTGAGTCTTTTGTTTGATGGTATTCTTTTAAACAAAAATTCTGCTAATAGTTAAGTTAAGTTCGGAAATTACCTAAATTTTGCAGTGAACGGCCGTGGTGTTATAGGTAATATGTGCGACTATCATACAGCAAACCCAGGTTCGTATTCTGGTTCAAACATACTTCAGTTGACTCTTCGACCTGGTTTTGATTTCCAAACATTTCGTTCTTATCAGTGCCTTCTCCAGTTCGTGATGCCAAGAATTTGTCTTTTTTTGTCCTTCGATCGGGGTCACATTCTTTTCTGTCTGAGCTTTCAGCCTACTCATTGTGCCTCTCTTATTAACACTAGGTGGTGTTAAACCGGCGACCAGATGACTTATTCGCATATTCACAATAAATCATGACATCTGTAAGAAATGTTGCAGTTTTTCATTTTATCGTAATTCCTGGATGGCGGTTGGGTCAGCTTCGGATTCTTCGAGGACATCCGCAAGTTGTATAGAGGCGCCTGGCCGAAGGAGTCTTCTTACATATCAAGTTCATATCCGTAAATCATGGTCCTTCAAACGTTTGCAGTGTTCGTCAACATTAGGGGAAGTCCGTTTATTCTCATTAATTTTGATTTTCATTCATAATTTTGCCAGAGAGTAGGTTTTGGCTGTGCTCACACGTTAGTCATCGTCTTGGAGTTACCAGGCGAAGGTCTGTGGGACGACTTGAGATGTAATCGATCGTGGCTTTACCTTATGACATACAACCCCAATGAAATTCCAAATTTATTTCAACAAAATCTGACACGATCTACAATGTTTACATAATTTTTCAATTTTACTTAAAAATATTTAAAAAATAAAGACTAATAAAAGAGTGTCGACTATTTTCGGACTTAGGGGATTTTTTTTTTTTTTTACTAACACTCAGCGATAGGAAGGAAGGTTATTGGAGGGGGGAAATAGGGAGTAGTGTTTGTTGACGTTGGCCTTGAATTTGATAATGTTTCCTTGTGCAGTGTTGGTTGCCTCTGAAAACCTTTCCCGAAACTAACTATAAGAATATGATATTGACAATTGCGAATAAATACTTGCAGAATTAGCCTTCTGATTTAAGTTTTAGATCTAAATTACTGAATGAATGGTTTCTTTAGCCCTATTCGTATCAGGCACTGACTTCGGGTCACTATTGAAAAAAAATACTTGTATATGTATTTTATTTTACATTAGTCCTTATCTGTTCTGTTCTGTTTTTAACTAGTTAACTTGCCCATTAGATTTGTTTTTAATTTGTGTACAGCCAATGGCCATAATCCCTAGTACAGGATAATCGCTCAGACCGATTGCATTGATTAAAATGTTTTTGACTGTCACCAGTCAGACGAATATTTCAGGTTATATTATTAAAGTTTCAAACACCAACACAAACACAAAATACCCAGTAGCGCAATTCGCAGCAAAATCTCATATTTCCCAAAAAAAAAAGAAACGCGTTCTCCAAATTAAACATTGTCTGGTTTTATGATAATCTCCTTTTCTTTGGAAGACAACCCAAAACAACAACAAAAAACGAAGTCGCAAATATAACTTTTAAAGATATTCGCCATTTACTGAAATAGGTTTTACTTTTTCTTTATCGTTTGGGGGTTTCGTTTTTCTGTACGCCCCGAACGCTTTCTGTTGTGTTATCCTATTCCTGAGGCAAAAACATATTAAATTACTTCTGGTGCTCCTCCACGCTGGTTGAGTGGTTGGTTGCTGCAACACCAACAACTTGTTGCTGTCCGCGTATGCTTTCAAATCTAAATGTTGCATCATTTGTTTGTTGGTTTTTTTCCCCTGTGTGTGTTTCATTCACTGCTTTATTTTCTCCTTCGTCGTTTTTTTTTTTCATATTGTTTGAGCAATTTTCATTTGGCTGTGTCCTTATCCGAATGCTTTTCATCGAGGATGACGATAAGTGCTGGCGTTTTTTTTGTTTGTGACTGTTCTCCTCCACATCAGGCGGACAGAGTTTATAGCAGATTCAGTGCGACTTCGTTGGTTGGGGTCTTTTTGCATGTCGGCTTTGTGGGCTCTGTTAATGGAGCATCACAGCCGACGCCTTTGGCGATACATTTTCAGTGGTGTTGATTATGCTGACAAAATGATAAAAACAACTCATATCAAACACAATTTGAAAGCGTGGGAACAACTTACATGACTTTGGGTGAATGATATCCGTTTATTTGACGACTTCCGGTAGGAATAAAGCAGGATCTACAGTCAAGTGACATTTGAATAGTTGGTGGACATTTTTAACTGAACTAAATTTCGAAGTTGAAAGACCTTGCGGATTAAAAGTCACTTTACTAAAATGAAGGGCTGGTTTCCATAAAACGAGTTCCATCGTTCGATATGAATCGTTAAAATTAATGAAATATCCTTTTTATGGAAAACCTATGTTACAACGCTTCCAATTTTGGCAACTTGTAACGAACGAACGAAATCGTTTTATGTCGGCTTAAAAAAAATATGTTCCCAAAAAGTATTTTTTTTTAGTTTCCAAATACAAATTAGTCAAATAATTTTTATAGAAAAAATTAAATTCAAAAAATTAAATTCAATTCAATTAAAAAATTAAATAAAATTTTAAAATAATACTTTTTTCAAAGGTGAAGAGGAAATTATTTCACTCATTTTGAGATTTTTTTTTTTTAATTTTGATATAAAATTTCTTATATTTCTTGTTGATTCGTATAATTGTCGAATAGCAAAAAGTGTGAAATCAAAAAGAAATTTCAAGAAAAAAAACTCAAACTGTGTGAATAAAAAAAGAAATTTTTTAAAAAAAAAATATTTTTTTTTTTTTTTTTTTGTTATAAAATTTCTTATACTTGAATCTTGTTGATTCGTAAAATTGTCGAAAAGCAAAATGTGTGAAGTCAAAAAGAAATTTAAAAAAAAAAAAACTCAAAATGTGTGATTAAAAAAGAATTTTTTTTAAAAAAAAAACTTACTGCCTGTTTCCTTAAATCGAATTTGTTCGTTCGTTGCAAATTGTCAAAATTTAATGCCCAAAAGGATGGATTTTTATCAGTGATAAGACCTTCTTCGTTTGGGATTGTGTTCCACATGTCGATATCTAAAATAGATCTGAAAATCTCAATTCAATAATGTCTGACATCCATTTTATAACGCTTCCAAAATTGACGATTTGTAACGAACGAACAAATTCGTTTTATGGAAACAGGCAATTCAATTTTTGACATTTTTTCTACCCCGCAATCATGACTTCACCTACCATCTACAAACTAAAAATCTGAACAGATCTTTAAAAAAACTTTGGACAAAAATTGTTTTTATTTTGGAAGTTCAATTGAGTCTAATCGGTCTGGTAGAAAAAAGTATCTGTTAACCCCGAAAGTAGGCATCGGGAAATTTATCAGGAAAACCAATACCATTTGGGAAATATTCGGATCCAAAGTATCTTGACTTGCCTTCATATTACAGTCGTATTTGTATAATATTTGCAGTCGTTTCCTTTTTAAAATCAAAGCACAGGGCTCTCCAACAAGAGGTGTTATTTTAAATCACCCCGTATTTTGGTAGCTGTCACCTTTAAAACTTTTATTCTTTGCCATTTGACAAGTAGAAACTAAGCCATTCTTAAAAATCGAACGATACACGCTTCAATAACGCTTTGAAGTTATTAAAATTCACTACAAAAATGGTGAAAATTTTGCCGTCACAGTTCGCAAAACTAAAAAGTTACCGGACCATGTTATCTGTCGAAGTGGTGATCACAATTGGCCACCGAGATCTTGTGATTTAACACCTGGCGACTTCTTGCTTTGGGGTCAAGTGAAAGATAAGGTCTACGCCAACACCCCAGCGTCGATTCAAGACCTCAAAGATAGAATTCCTGAGGCTTACGGAGGACATAGGGCAGCCACTTTGCGATTTGGTTATCGAAAATTTCATAAAAAGGATATGGTCCTCTAAACGTGGTCGTGGTGGCCATTTGGCTGTTTCTGTTTTTCATTATTAGCGCATGGGAGGTATATTATGAAATAAACATCCGATCATTTATCTCAAAAAATGTAATTTTTCTTTGAATACCAAAATAACACCTCTTGTGGGAGAACCCTGTATATACAATTGTGATTAAAATGAGTACTCATTTGGTAAAATCATATGAAAACTGTTGTAAGTAAAACAAATTATACGGACGTTCATTGTCATCTCGCATCCGATGTTGCCCTGTTTGGGCGCCCACTGCTCCGTCCTCATTAACACCAGGCTGAAGCTGGGCGACACTTCTGCTTGACCTGTGTGGTTTTTAGTCCGAATCGGATAAGCCACTTATTTCCAAAATAAAAAATACCAATCTCACGCTGTGGGCTATAAAAATAGGCATGATATACTCCGTTTTGGACTTTACTGGTCCACCATTGTTAGACTAAAGAGCTGCATTTTCCGGAGTTCAGGTAGATCACAATGGAATTTAATTCAAATAGGACAATAGGATGTATTTAAAAAACAAACTGGGCAAATGCCACTTCTGTTTCAACATCAGATGTTTTCCAATTTTAAAACGCCAACAGCAATGGGCCATACTCAAATTAAAATATTGCAAAACCCTTTTTTTTTTGTTTCTAATGGATTTTTTTCTCTAATGCACTGTGGTGGAACCTGTTCAATTTCTGTATGCCTGCCTGAAATCTGACAACATGTTGCTGTCGCCCAATCAATCTATTCATGATTCAGATGATTGTTTTGCAACTTGTTTCGTTTTTGTGGCCAACCCAGATTTTAGTAAATTATTGCATAAACTTCAGTTTCTTGCATTGTTTAGAATTACCGTCATAGACAACATTTTTGTATAGTCATCCAGTTCAAATGCCATGAGTTTGTGAACGTCGTTTCCATTAAATGCGTCTTTTATTTATTTTTAATCATTAGCAATATTAATATTCATCGTTTTTTATTTTCACATTTTTTGTTTTTTTGTTTGTATCTTTTATTCGAAAATAAGTTTTGTTTTGGTATTAATTTCTTCAGATGTGGTTAATGATGCCATCGGATAGGTGATGGGGATGATGACTCAAATGAACAACAGCTTCCCATCATGTCACCTACAAAATACGTTTGTTTAGGAGGAAATGAAGTTTTAATAATATTTCAAATTGTTTAGAAAAATATGTATAAAACCATTTGCGTGTGTATACAAATGATAAATGAAAATAATCGATTTGAAATGGAATAATATTAATATTTAACTCTTGTCTTATCGTTTAATTTTGAATAGTCTACACCAAGGGTGTCAAACTCGCGGCCCGCATTGTATGACTTTGCGGCCCACTCGGTATAATAGAACAAAAAATAAACGAAAATTTAAATTTAAAATAAATCTATGTGTATATAATTTACTATAAAATTTAAAGTATTTTATTTTTTTGTGGCCCAAATAATATTTTACATTTTTTATTTGGCCCTCGTTAGGCTTTGAGTTTGACATGCATGGTCTACACAGAAAAAAATTATTTTTCGATTCAATGAAAATATTCACGAATTCAAACAAAAAATTCATTGAAAATCCTGTGATAAAACAATTTGTCATCAAATATATCTGTTTATCAAAAATATCTTTGATGAAGAAAGTTTCATATATACAAAAAAAATTATTGTATGTCGTTCATTAAAAATATTTTTGATGCAATCATTCACATTCAACAAAATAATTTGTAGGTTGTTTATCAAAAATATTTTTGATGAATAAATTCGCATATCTACAAAAAAAATTGTAAATTTTATAAATTAGATAACCAAAATACAAATCATAAAAAATATAAAATTTTTTGTCGATTCAATTTATCAAATTTCTTTCAACATTTGATAAAATTTTTCGTAAATATGCTATAAATGTAGCAAATATTAAAACGAAATTTGATAAATGGGATCAACAAAAAAATTCATTAAAAATATCCAAATATTTGATGAATTGTTTTGTTGATACATTTCATCAAACTTCGTTTCAATATTTGACAAATTTTTTAGCATATTAACGAAAAGTTTCATTGAGAAGTGATGAAATTCTTGTACAAATATTTTCATTGAAATTTTTTGGTTGTCTTTTTTTTTCTGTGTAATTGCATGATTATCTTATTAAGCAGTTGTTATCTAGTTTAACCATTTGTGGGTCTTGCTTAGAAGTGATGTAATTTCATATTTTATTTAACAATTTATATATCAGATCGATTTAGTAAATAAGACAAGAGCACTCTGCTTGGTTTTTAAGAGAGAGAAAAGTAATCGATTTCGGATTTGGAGTTGGTAAACGAGAAACTAAATGGTTTTGCATACGGGGGAGGGATACAGTTTTGAAAAAGGAAACAATTCCGAATATAACACCTCGATTCGAAATAACACCTCCTGTTGGAGAACCCTGCAGATACGGTTTCGATGGGGTTTACTGCAAAGACGACTTATTTGCAAATATTTCAGCCACAAGGTTAGCTTTACCAACCTGACACGGTGAATATCTAGTCATGGTTAGCATGAGTTGAGATACAAGATGACGAATTGTCCCTTACACTTTTTACAACTGACTGAAAGCTCTTACTTTCTCTGGGAGAAGAAATAACTTTAGCATGAAGACACTGTTCGTGAAGACGTTTTTTGCCCCTAAGTAGTCTAACAGACTTCGGTCTTGCCTCAGTAGTGGTATTTTTATTTAAACCCATTTTTCTGAACGCTTCCTCTTTGGACAGCTTCTTTGCAAGTCTGATTCAAACAACAATTGTAGCAGTGCTGCTTATTAATATAACATTCTTTTAAAGTTATGATAATACAAATGTAATGTTAAGATAATATAAATGTAATGTTAAAATAATATCAATGTAATGTTAAAACAATATCAATGTAATGTTAAAACAATATCAATGTAATGTTAAAATAATAATGTTGTAATGTTAAACTAATGTCAATGTTATGAAACTATGTTATATGTTAATCACTGTTAATCTGTTAACATAAGACTTTCGTTAAAATGGAACTTTCACTCAACCTCTCTTTATTAGTTTTACGTTAAGTTCTTGTGATAGATCTTCTCAAATTGCGCTTTGACTCTTTCCTTGTTCACCATTATCACTTAGAGCCTATATTAAGCATCCATCATTTGGATTATTTCTTTTCCTGTTCGAGCTGTCAACCAATAAAGACGTAAAGCGGAAAACCTTACCTGGTTTCATTTTTGTAAAGAAATAAAGAATAACCAATACTTTGCTAAGACGCAAGAAGACCGTAAAGGACTATTGTGGCTAGCAAAACCGACGACGAATACTGGCGACATCTGCCTTATTCCGTCCCGGCATAATTTAATAATAATTTAATAATAATTAAGGAGACTTGTCCCCTTACAATTGGCGCCCATCGTGAAATTCATCGAGGATCGAAGTCGATAAATTTGTTCCAGTTTTGGTTGAGTCAGTTGTTGTTGTGCTGCGATAAAGGTAAATTCCTGTTTTGAGTTTATATAGAGCGTGTTGTTGTTGCGTAACCAGAATCCCCAGTGCGAAAAGTGTTGTTGTTGCGTAACCAAAATCTCCGGTTTGAAACGTGTTGTTGTTGCAAAAAAGAAACTAACGGTAAAAGAAAGGCTTTGTTGCATAATTCTGCGGAAAGTTAGTCAATATGCCCAGAAATACAAATAACTCTTTAAGCGCGATGAGTTCAAATGCAGAACAAACAATTTCAGCCCATGAGTCCATTCCCCCTATAAATTCATCAGATCAAGCAGTCCTACCCTCTGCACCATCTACAAGCAGAAATAACCCTGGAAATAGTTGCAATGGCATCCCTCAAACCACTACTACTACTCGAAATTCTTCCTCAAATCAAAATCAAAACGTTACAGTGAACTATAACTTCACGGAAAGACAATTTTCAAACCTACTGAACAATATTAATGTGCGATCTGAAAGTAAAGCCACATTCAGTACATGTAGTTCTCGGTTCAATGGAGGTCGTAGTACATCAAAAGTAGAAGATTTCATTGCCACAATCTTGGTATTTAAGGAGTCAGAATCCATTACGGACACCAGAGCTTTATCTAGTCTACCATTATTATTTGAAGGTTATGCGGCTACTTGGTGGCATGGGGTAAAACACGAAGCAAATTCCTTTTCTGAAGCGATGACCCTACTTCGAAACGCATTTGCTCCACCAAAACCCGATTGGAGGTTATATTTCGAAATTTTTCAGGACAAACAAAAAGTCAACGAATCTACGGACAGTTTTATATGCAGAAAGAGACAACTGTTTGCAGAACTGAAAGACAGACTGCCAGAAGGTGCAGTAATAAGTATGGCGTTTTCCCTCATGAATATTAAAATTCGTGAAAAGATTAGCCGAGAAAGCGTTTTTACATTTCAAGATCTTCTCGCCAAAGCACGGGAAATCGAATTATCAATGGCAGAGAATAGAGCAGAGCCGTCAAACAAACATTTCGAGGTTAGAGAAAAATCGCAAACGCGTTGCTCCTACTGTAGGAAGAAGAACCATACCGCTGATGACTGCTATAAGCGTATTGAAGCAGAAAAAAAAGGTAAACCGGAAGAAGCCAAACTTAGTTGTTACGGTTGTGGAACTGTCGGCTTTTATAGGTCTAACTGCCCAACATGTAATCAGAAGAATGTTATGGAAAGTCCAAAATTCCTTGATTTTAATAGCATTCAGACAGAAACAGTCGGTCATGATGTTCCTACCGTCGAAATAAATATATACGGATTGAAAGGTGAAGCGTACTTAGATACGGCTGCCAGGACTAGTATAGCAGGCCACTCTTTGTTTTTGAAACTTGTGGAAAAAGAAGTTGAATTCCAGAAGGTATTTGCGGAGATTACCCTAGCAGACGGAGTTGTCCGAAAGGAAGTAGTTTGTTCGACTATAGTCAACATAATCGTGGGAGACCGTTTTAAACGCATCAGATTCATATGTCTTCCAAAAGCAAAAGGTAACAGAACATTACTAGGTATTGATTTTTTGGAACAAGCAGGTATCGTTATGGATTTGGCCCAAAGGATGTGGTATTACAAAGACGAGCCCTCGAAAACATTTAAGTTTAAACCCAAATCACCTGAAACAAACAAAATCAATATACATCAAGCAAAAATAGATGAAAAAACAAAATGTTCCTCAAACATAAACGATTTTATGAACTGGTTTGAATCAAGTTGTAATGCTCATACACCGGAACAACCTGCTGTGGAAAAGATATATTCAAAACCTGAGGATTATTCGCCTGGGGGTTTACTCAAAATTTTTGAAGACTCGCTGCCAAACAATTTTGTTCTGCCAAAGGTAAAAGATTCGGATTTATTTCCACCTCTACGAAAATTGCGAAAGAATTCTGCAAATTATCCACATGCATCATTTCAATTAAATTCAGTCGACTTTAATATATGCGAAAATGAAGAAATGTTCATTAATCAATCTCAAAAACAGAAATTGTTGCACTTGTTGGAGAAAAATGAAGATCTGTTTGAAAATATTAGTTCACCCATTAAAAATGTAACACACAAAATAGATACTGGCGATCACCTTCCAATATCAAACTCACCGTATCGAATTTCACCATCGATGAAAAACAGGCTTAAAGTGGAATTAGATGATATGCTGTCGAAAGGTATTATTGAAGAGAAGCAATCGCCGTGGGCATTTCCTGTCGTTTTAATTCCGAAAAAGGATAATACGGTGCGTTTTTGTGTAGATTACCGGAAACTAAATTCAATAACAATAACCGATACTTACCCATTGCCACGAATGGAAGATTTGTTACACGCGGCCAAGACAACGCCATTTATGTCTACTTTAGACCTGAAATCAGGATATTGGCAGATACAAATTTGTGAAGAGGATAAATTAAAAACGGCCTTTACCACCCCTTTTGGAATATTCGTTTTTAATAGAATGCCATTTGGTCTAAAGAACGCACCAGCTACATTCCAAAGGATAATAGATAAATTCCGTTCCAGTCTTCCGAATATCCTTATCCTGGCATATTTAGATGATATTATTATTTGTTCTAACGACTTTGAGTCTCATTTAAATGACCTGTGTCAAACATTTCAAAGATTGAAAGATATTGGATTTCATCTGAACAAAGGAAAATGTTTTTTCTGTAAACCAGAAGTCAAATACTTGGGCCATATTTTAACAAAACAGGGAATCAAGATTGATCCTGAAAAAACATCAGCAATTATGAACCGTTCCAGACCTAAAAATCTCAAGCAATTGATGTCATTTCTCCAAACGTGCTCATGGTTTCGTCGTTTCATTCCGGATTTCGCTAAAATATCAAAGCCACTCTCTAATCTTACGAAGAAAACCTCTAAATGGAAATGGACTAATATTGAAGAAGAGTCGTTTTTAACGCTAAAAGAAATGTTAACTTCCCCACCAGTTCTTCACCAAGTCAACGAAAATGAACCTTTTTTCCTCAGAACAGACGCTAGTAATTATGCGATCGGAGCTGTGTTAATGCAGGGGGAGAAAGATACTGAGCATCCAATAGAATATGCCAGTCGCCTCTTAATACCAGCGGAACGAAATTATTCGACAACAGAAAGAGAAGCTCTAGCAGTCGTCTGGGCAGTACAGAAATTTCGGGGATATATTGAAGGATCAGAAGTAACTGTGCTAACAGATCATCAACCACTAAGATGGCTATTTTCGCTGAAATCACCAACAGGACGGTTGGCCAGATGGGCAATGCTTCTACAAAGTTATAACTTACTATTTTACTACACACCGGGTAAACAAAACGTTATAGCCGACACTTTATCGAGACCACCGTGTACCAATGAAAATTGCTTTGAGTCGTGTGAGTGCAACACAGTAGAAATTGATCTACCGAGAAAAGGATTAGAAGATTTCCGGAAGTCTCAACTTGAAGATGAACAGCTGAAACAAATTATAGCTTCCTTCGAAAAAGATGATGAAAATGTTACAAGACATACCAACCGGGGGTACATAATGATCGATGGTATTCTCTACAGATACTGCTCCGAACAAGACTCTGAGAATGGACAGCTGGTAATTCCTCGATCTTTGCGGCAAGAAATATTGGACAAATATCATAACGACACAATGTCAGGACATTATGGGGTAGATAAAACCACAAACCGAATTGCAGCTTTATTTTACTGGCCAGGAATGAGATCCGATATAGCAAATTATGTTAAATGTTGTGAAGAGTGCAAGAGGTACAAACCTTCTAATATGAAACCAACCGGATTGCTACAAACATTATCCAGCAACAAACGGTTTGAAATAATCGCTGTAGATCTTTTTGGACCGCTTCCAAGAACTTCAGAGGGGTACCAATGGATACTGATAGTGGAAGACATATGTAGTAGATGGGTTGAGTTGTTTGCATTGAAAGAAGGTACGGCTGAAAACTGCGCATTAATACTGCTGAATGAGGTAATTTTAAGGTATGGGGTTCCACGTAGATTGCATACCGACAACGGGACTCAGTTCATATCCGCCTTAATGCAGAAACTTACATTTTGTTTGGGCATTACTCAAACGTTTACTCCGATTTATCACCCAGAAGCCAATCCAGTGGAAAGAAGAAATAGGGATCTTAAAACCCAACTTTCTATTTATGTTGGAACCGATCATAGAAAATGGAACACCATGCTACCGGCGATAAGATTTGCTATGAATACAGCAAAATGCGATAGTACTGGATATACTCCGGCTTATTTGACCTTTGGTCGAAATTTGAGAACTCCAACAGAGGTCCGTTATGATTTCAAAGCAATTATAGCGGCTGAAAATTTTATACCACAAATTACACCACATCTTTTAAAAATGGCTGATACGTTACAGATGGCAAATGAAGCCCAGATAAAGATGCAGGACAGAAACAAAAGTTTTGTTGATAAGAAGCGGAAACAACATACCAACATAGAAATCGGGGACAAAGTTCTTATAGCAACACATATACTAAGCCGATCTAAAGATGGCGTCACCGCCAAATTTACGCCTCGACGAGATGGTCCATATATTGTTATTGCCAAAAAAGGGTCAACTTGTTACACAGTTGCAGCCATGGAAGAACCAAACACTCCAATAGCAACACTTCACGTTTCAGCAATGACACCCTATGAAGGAGAAACAACAACGCCAATTTATCCAAAACGTAGAAGAGGACGTCCGAGTAACAACCACAACAGCGGCAACAACCACAACATCGGCAACAACCACAACATCGGCAACAACCACAACAGCGGCAACAACCACAACAGCGGCAACAATCACCACCACGGCAACAACATTAATTCATCAACCCTAAGACGATCAGTAAGGTTGCAAGAACAGGGGAATCGCTAAGATCCTGTTGTCATCATCGGGACGATTAATGCAACAGAGGGGGAGGTTGTAGCAGTGCTGCTTATTAATATAACATTCTTTTAAAGTTATGATAATACAAATGTAATGTTAAGATAATATAAATGTAATGTTAAAATAATATCAATGTAATGTTAAAACAATATCAATGTAATGTTAAAACAATATCAATGTAATGTTAAAATAATAATGTTGTAATGTTAAACTAATGTCAATGTTATGAAACTATGTTATATGTTAATCACTGTTAATCTGTTAACATAAGACTTTCGTTAAAATGGAACTTTCACTCAACCTCTCTTTATTAGTTTTACGTTAAGTTCTTGTGATAGATCTTCTCAAATTGCGCTTTGACTCTTTCCTTGTTCACCATTATCACTTAGAGCCTATATTAAGCATCCATCATTTGGATTATTTCTTTTCCTGTTCGAGCTGTCAACCAATAAAGACGTAAAGCGGAAAACCTTACCTGGTTTCATTTTTGTAAAGAAATAAAGAATAACCAATACTTTGCTAAGACGCAAGAAGACCGTAAAGGACTATTGTGGCTAGCAAAACCGACGACGAATACTGGCGACATCTGCCTTATTCCGTCCCGGCATAATTTAATAATAATTTAATAATAATTAAGGAGACTTGTCCCCTTACACAATTGTTTAAAGGTTCAATCGAAGTAGTCTTCGATTGTCTGAATGTGTTTATACCAAGAAAAAATATTAAAGAAAACATAATTTCCATTTAAAATCTGATGAAAAAAATTGTCCATTGTCCGCTTCGTGACATGTTTAGATGTGAATCGAAGATCTGAGAACAAAAATGCGACACTGGTACCAAGTGGTGTTAGAATGTTAAACTTGTCATTTTCAGTCAGTGAGGTTAAGAAAAGATCATGAATATTATGTTGCGGATCTTGAAATCCCCAGCCACTACAGTTTCACTGTCCGGATAATCTTCTAGGATGTTTTGAAATGGAATCCGAAAGAGTTGCCTTGCTTTCCAAATTTGGGCTTCTGTAAAGAAACCCAAAGTGCAATGTGTGCGATCCAATTCTGAACACACAGAGAGTTAAATCCTGGATCTTGGGAGTCCAAATGCTGTACAACGTGTGCAGACTTCATTTATTTGACTTTTTTTTTCTTTTTTAAAAAAAACCTTAGAGAACTCCTTTCTCTACACTAAATGTGTACCACTATTTTTGGATAACCTACACCGGTTTTCGGACATAATAATGTAATCTCCACATAGATTACAACCGTCATCCGCCTGTTGTTATAAACTCTGTTTTTCCTTACACCGTAACCCAATTGATATCGACAATTTCCTTTACTTTAAATCTGTTTCAGAAAACTCGTCTGTAGTTTTTGATCATCATTCATTATCGTCATGTGGAACGGCAGAAACACCGTCCCCCCCAGTGATCAGTCAGACATGGAAACGCCCCGCAAGTATCGCGTGTAGCTGGCGGCTGTTCGCTGTTCGTACATAACTGACCATTACAATATTAGGTATGGACGAGCCTTTCACACTAAGTACTGTACACAATTTACTACAGAATATTAAAATCAACAACACGAACAACATCATTAAATTTAAGTTCGAGGCACAGGCATGAGTTTGCTCATGGTCCAATGTAGCACATCTCGTACATTGCAGACGGACGACAACCATGAGTGGAAAAGTTTAATGAACTTGAGGGAACGTTCAAGTGAATGAAGCCCATCAAGTTGAGCTCAGTCAGCTCTTCCTTGGATGTTGATAATCAACATGAATACGAACGGAGCACACGAATTGTGAATTGTAAATTATGAACTGTGAATATGAATACAATTATTAATACGAGTATGAAATTCACTTTACTCAACGCAACTCAACTCTTTTTCATGGTGTCTTTCGTTTTTCTGCTTTTCGTTGATTGAGTCATTATTAAGTAACCGTTTTTTCATCTTCTTGCATGTTTGCTTTCTTTCTTTAATCCGTTCTTTGTTTTCGTCTTTTCGTTCGCCCAGTGCTCTATTTTTTTATTTTTATCGCACACAATGTTGCCGTTGTGGGCTTAAGAATTTTATGTGTTCTGTGCGCACAGTGCCTCGAAACACAAATTGTCTATGGCACAATTGGAAACATTATTTCAGCATTGAAATTAATCGAAGGATTGTGCTGGCGAATAAATGCTACTTCGGGCTAAGCAAACCATTTAGTTGCGGAGCCCAAATTCAATTAAAAGATTAATTATTAATTTAGGGTTTTTTTTTTTGTGAAATGACTTTAGCTGGACGTATATTTTACTAAATATAATTGTGAGCGTCGCAGAATAAAGAATGGTTTTTTTTTTGCTATTTCGTTTTTTAGTGCTATGATTTTGTCAGACCACGTGTGGTTCGTGATATTTGTTAAAGTCGGATCATGGATAGACAAACAAATGAGCAACGCTTTCAAATTCTTGAGTTTTGTCATCAAAATTCGTCCTTTGTGAAAAATGTGTTGTGTACATTTTATTTAAGCCATTGTGACCAAATTTTGGGTCCAGATGTACTGTAATGGACATCAATCCAGACATCAGAAAAAGAATAAGTTTGTTAATGAAGATAGCGATATATCCATTAGGGTGGAGTGAAATTCAAAAAAAAAAAGTTAACCTCGGAAAGAGATGTAGTCTGGGGTCCTAATGAGGGGAAAAATAAAGAAACAAATTTTAAAAAAATTTTAGGGGTCGCGCCACTCCCTCGAAATTTGGAAATTATCGCTATTTTGGCGTTGATTTTAGAAAAATCCTAAAAAGTTGTATGTCAATAAATGTTTGCAATAGCGTAAACAACGAAATAAGGGCATGAAAAAATTTAAAAAAAAATTTCTCATTGTTAAAAAATTTCAAAAAGTAAAATAAGTCAAATCGTCCTTTCTTCAGAAAATTGACTGAACAATGAAATCGCCACCAAAGCTACAAATATTAGTCGATTATCCTCATATTTGCCTCAAATAGTTTTGTTTGGGCACTGAACAAGCTCAAACTTTTAAATTTCGAATAAGTTAAGTCGTTAATTTTTAGGATTTTTCTAAAATCAACGCCAAAATAGCGATAATTTCCAAACTTCGAGGGAGTGGCGCGACCCCTAAAATTTTTTTAAAATGTTTTTCTTTATTTTTCCCCTCATTAGGACTACATCTCTTTCCGAGGTTAACATTTTCAAATTAAAAAAAAAGCATGTTTTCACTCCACCCTAATGTCCATACGTCGCCGATCGCAATAATAGGATTTGTGCTATTCGACCACCTGGGACATTTTCGTTGAATGTATCTTAGGTAAGCCGGAAGAAGATACTTACTTTCTCAGGTTCTCAGGCTCTGGTCTTGTAGAAGATAAACTTTTTTTTTATAAAAAAAAAAGTCTGCAGCGACATTGAAGCAATTAAGAGGTGAATTTGGTGGGCAATTAATCTCACGTTTTGACACAATTTTAAACCCTTTCCGTACGATAGACCTTCATACATTTTATAGACAAAAAATAACAGATTTTTTTTTTTAAATCCAATACCACTTGTTTCTGGGTTTGAAAACACTGTGCGTGCTTTTGTAATGAATGAAGTAACATCATCATTCACATTCGTCGTAATCTTTTCATGTTCGTCATAATCTTCATCTTAATCATTATCATGGTGTGGCTTTCTTTCTTTATGATTTAATAATACCAATTTATGTTATGAATTTGAAATAATTCCACTGTTCTTTTACAAAAAGAAACAAAATTATAAATTCGCACCAAAATAAAAAAGAATATGAGTTTTGTTTAATGACGTTATTCCCAGGAAGACCGGGGGTCTTCATTTGTGTTTTTTCTTAATGAATCAAGTAATTTCGTGTGAGTCGATATGAACATGAAAAATGGCAAAAGTTTTGGGGGAGTTGTTTAACAAATTGATGTACTCATTAAGTAGTAGTGGCATGTCTTTTTTTTTTTTTTTTAATATTATTTCAAATGAGGTACACGAAAGTAACGAAATTGTTATAAAATTCGTACAAGTATAAAAATGTTTGGTTGGCAAATTGTTTCTGTCTTCCCACGCTTAACACTTTTGGTTATTGTTTCGCTAATACACTTCTGTCGGCTTAAACTTTTCATTTCTGTGCATTGTAATCTAAAATAAAATGCTTCTCTGCTGAAGTTTCTTTCACTAGTAAATGAGGCAGGGAAAGTATTTAGTTAGTAGCTGAAATTAATATTCTGTAGAATGCAGAATATGCATCTTAGAGCTCCCTACACGAATCCTTAAAGGTTACTGCAAACTGTTGTCAGTCAAAATATCGATTTGGAGACATCTAACATCAATCAAACACTTTTTTTCTGCCCAACATCATTTAACTCTTTTGCAAGTGGACTTATGACAAATAATACTATTTTGTTTTGGTTGTTAGGTGTATTTCTAATAAAAATTATCTTAACTGAAAAATAAAGACCTAAAGCCTTTTAAAAATAAACCATTGGTGTTTTCGTCTACATCGATGATAAAAATAAACGCACAATAGCGCCGCGTTCCACTTGGCACACGATTTTTTTTTATTTTTTTTTAGACAAAATGTTGCCATGGCTCTGAAAGTGCTAAGAACGCAGAAACGCAAAATGAAAATGCCTTCACAGCTATTTTTAGGTCAAAATCGTTGAGAAATGCTGACGCGAAATAAAACACCAAAACGCACAAAGTGTGCGTTACTTAAGTGCGAGTAAAACAAATAAAATCATGTAAGTCATCAGACTAGTGAAGGAGGGTGGGGGAAATGGTCACATACAGGCATACAGACATATTTTTTGCAATGTGTTCAAATTAGCGCGTTTTTCCAGTCTGTTAGCGAAATAGGGCAACAAATAGTTCAAAATGACGTCCCCTACTGCGGACAGAGAAACAAAGCAAAGCGCACATGAATCAAGTCATTCGTTAATTGCTGCTGCTATTTCATGTTTTCTGTTCATCACCCATTTTTTGAGGCGAATAATGTGTGGAGCAGATCTCTTCCCAGAAATATTAAAAATGGCATCTCATTCCCCTGTACCCCCCTCATCATGGCCTGCCCATAAAATTAGTTTCTTATTAAGTCATCGTGAATTTATTTTTAAAGTGTAATTTTTTTAATGGTGTGATACATTCGATTCGATTGCAATGGTGAATAATAGCCCCCGATATGTCTGTCCGTATGCGGTCTTTGCATTTGTTGTTTTCTTTGTACATTAAAACATTAAATTTATATGACGTTTAAAGAGTTAATGAAACATGTGCCAAGCCGGTCATGGCGGCAGGCAGTCAGACACGGCTGCCACCGTCAGCCAGTGTGTCTTGTGCCGCCGCTCCAAGTGCTGCTGCGCGAGCATATTCGCCTATTTGGGTCATTCGTGATTTAACTTCGAATGTTTTCATTTTGCCGGAGATACGATGCAATGTTTATTGTTGTAGTTTGCTTAAAATTATTTATGATTTGAATTTGAGAAAGGAAAGGTATCATTCAGCAAATGAAAAAAAAAAATAATCATAATCCTCAGAAACAACTTTTACAAATGTTTCAATGTCATGACAGGCATATGTGAGGAGACGGACGAATGGGCTCAATTTTGGTTTTAATTGTTAATTAAATAATTAAGTAACTTAAATAATTAAATAATTGAATAAATAATTAATAATTAAATAATTGAATAATTAAATAATTAAAAAATTAAGTAATTAAATAATCAAATAATTAAATAATTAAAAAATTAAATAATTAGATAATTAAATAATTAAATAATTAAATAATTAAATAATTAAATAATAAAATAATAAAATAATAAAATAATAAAATAATAAAATAATAAAATAATAGTATAATAAAATAATTAAATTAGTAAATAATCAAATAATTAAATTATTAAATTATTAAATTATTAAATTATTAAATTATTAAATTATTAAATTATTAAATTATTAAATTATTAAATTATTAAATTATTAAATTATTAAATTATTAAATTATTAAATTATTAAATTATTAAATTATTAAATTATTAAATTATTAAATTATTAAATTATTAAATTATTAAATTATTAAATTATTAAATTATTAAATTATTAAATTATTAAATTATTAAATTATTAAATTATTAAATTATTAAATTATTAAATTATTAAATTATTAAATTATTAAATTATTAAATTATTAAATTATTAAATTATTAAATTATTAAATTATTAAATTATTAAATTATTAAATTATTAAATTATTAAATTATTAAATTATTAAATTATTAAATTATTAAATTATTAAATTATTAAATTATTAAATTATTAAATTATTAAATTATTAAATTATTAAATTATTAAATTATTAAATTATTAAATTATTAAATTATTAAATTATTAAATTATTAAATTATTAAATTATTAAATTATTAAATTATTAAATTATTAAATTATTAAATTATTAAATTATTAAATTATTAAATAATTAAATAATTAAATAATTAAATAATCAAATAATTAAATAACTAGATAATCAAATAATTAAATTATTAAATAATCAAATAATTAAATAGTTAAATAATTAAATAATTAAATCATTAAATAATCAAATAATTAAAAATTAGATAATAAAATAATTAAATAATAAAATAATTAAATAATTAAATTATTAAATAATCAAATAATTAACTAATTAAATTATTAAATAATTAAATAATAAAATAATTAAATAATTAAATAATCAAATAATTAAATAGTTAAATAATTAAATAATTAAATCATTAAATAATCAAATAATTAAAAATTAGATAATAAAATAATTAAATAATAAAATAATTAAATAATTAAATTATTAAATAATCAAATAATTAACTAATTAAAATATTAAATAATTAAATAATAAAATAATTAAATAATTAAATAATTAAATAATTAAATAATTAAATAATTAAATAATTAAATAATTAAATAATTAAATAATTAAATAATTAAATAATTAAATAATTAAATAATTAAATAATTAAATAATTAAATAATTAAATAATTAAATAATTAAATAATTAAATAATTAAATAATTAAATAATTAAATAATTAAATAATTAAATAATTAAATAATTAAATAATTAAATAATTAAATAATTAAATAATTAAATAATTAAATAATTAAATAATTAAATAATTAAATAATTAAATAATTAAATAATTAAATAATTAAATAATTAAATAATTAAATAATTAAATAATTAAATAATTAAATAATTAAATAATTAAATAATTAAATAATTAAATAATTAAATAATTAAATAATTAAATAATTAAATAATTAAATAATTAAATATTTAAATATTTAAATAATTAAATTATTAAATAATAAAATAATTAAATAATTACATAATTAAACAATTAAATACTGAAATAATTAAATACTTAAACAATTAAATAATTACATAATTAATTAATTAAAAAATTACATTATTTCAAAATTACATAATTAATTAACTAACTAATTAATTTTGTTCCGGATAAGGAGGTAAACGTTGTGTATTCTGCACCACACTCCTGGGTATGTCGGGCTCCCTTAACATTCAATTGTACTCACTGACAGAGACCTTCTCTTTACAGCCGGCTCCGAACGGTTAATGCTTCTTCTCGAGAAGTTGTGCAGGGTTTAGAGATTACTCTCCTACTCGTAAAGTTGCGAGTTGACAACGACCGCTGTAAAAATTTTGATGTTTTTACCAGGATAAGAATGTGGGTTCGCTGTGTGGTAGTCGAACACACTGCTACCCCACATCGCGGTTGCTACTCCCAAAGAGTATCCGACTACAACTGTATCTTAACTCCTGGGAGGTGTTACCGACTAGGAACCGCTTTCCTATTACGTTGAGGTGGCTCCCAGACGTTATTTCAACCGTCAGCTTCGCTTAACCAGATGTTGGCGGGGCTTATTTTTACTCTTGTCTTTGCAGGCGATCCTCGCTGGACGCGCATTTAAAAAAGTTCGATTCACCGTAGGGTGTGTTGCATGTCTGCATTCTATGGAGATCTGAAGTAGCCTTGGCCCGATAGTAATGGGGTTATGTAGTAATTAACCTCTCCTTGTCGCCTGTTCATCCATTTTGCTAGTTCAGGGACGAGCTTCCAAGTCCACCTTCCCTGTTTGCCACTATGGCATGGTGTTTCCCAGTTTTCCATTGTCTACCACCTAATCATTTGTATGAACTAGGGATGGAGAACTTTGCTCTGTTTAACGTGGTACGCAAGCTATCCATATTGTCCCCCAAAAGTCGTCAAACCGCTCTAATGATTAATCGATAATCCTCTATTCTAGCGGATGAAAAAAAAAATTATTTGCATTCTCTAATTTTTGAAGTCATTCTTTTCTTTCAAAATTACCACATAATCATTTGTCTAATGTTTTACAGACCAAGAAAAACCTAACTGGACATTCAAATCAACTAAACAAAGTTTGTCCACGAGTCCACAACAACAAACTACTCGATTCGATTCCATGCATAAACATATTTAACAATTAGACTTGAAGCATAATTGCATATCCAAATACTTAACAAAAACAAAACAAAAATTTCAGTGAGGAGAACATCCGTTTATTAACTTCTATTCTAAACAAAATGACCAAAAACTGCACAACCACTGCAAAACACCCATAGCACGTGATAGCCATCTGTCCATCATCGGTCCAGTCATCCGACACCAGCAAACCTACAGTGGTAACACCACAAGCGATCGATCCATGCGTGCTGGGTATGAAGCAAAAACCCCAAAGACAACAAAATTGATTGAAATTTACGGCAACGGTTGTTAAAGCTGTGGCTGCTGCAGTTGCAGTTGATTATGGTCATGTCTGCCTCGGCAGCCGCCTCAGATCACAGAACAGCATCCCAGCACTTTTGCACAGCTGGTCATGATGAACTCTGGAACAGTGAAAAAAAAAACAAAACAAAAAAGGCAAAACGCCAAACAAAGCAAAATGGATAGGAAAATTTTGTAGTTTTGTCTAAAAGCACACCTGAGATGGAAAAAACGAAAACTGCACAGCAGACACACTTGCATACAGTTTGTTTTCTCCTTTAATTTTCTGTGTTTTTTTTTTGTTTGTTTTCTCTTTTTTTTTTATTTTGCCGAGAGAAAAAAACCTGTATTTTTCAGAAAGAAATTAATGGATTTTTTCTTGGGGAGGAAAAAACGTACGCCTGAAATGTATGGTAAAGGGGATATATAAACTGACCTTATGGCGTTGAAAATCAAAATCAACGCCGGTTCAAACTGTCGATCTAACGGAGTTAATACCTTCAGCTGTAGATAATATTTTTCCTATCATTCATTCAATGTATTATTTCATTTTGTACAGGGTTCGCCAAATCACTTTTGAAAATTCTTTAAAAAAAACTACTGGATATTTTCGGAAATTTCCTTTTTTTATTTGACAGTACAATCCTTCCGGTTAATAATTTAAAATAATAATAAATGAGATGATTTTTATTTATTATCTTCTTTAAGTCGATCGCAGGCCCACTTAGCGAAGCGAAAACGCATTGGATGGTCAGTTGGCTTCAACTCCTGAACCAATTGGACTTTGTCATTGGCGTCATAGGTCTTTATGCAAAATTCATCTGAATGATGTCTCCGAAATGTTCAATTGTTGAGAACGACAGTGAATTGATGTTGATGGCGCTTCACGCACACTTTCTGCCACAGCAGCAACATTCTCGGGTGCACGAAGTGTTTTTGGCTTTACACGCTTTGGTTTATCGATGAGAATGCCAGTTTCTTTCACTTTTTTTCACAACACAACGAACATATGGAGCCAAAATTCTTTCGTACGCTATTTTCGCACACATTCTGCAACATTACCATGATTTCCAAAGTAATAATAAGCACTAGTTGAAAAAAAAACGTTAGATGGCGGACCCTTTATATCCTACGTCATACAAAGAAGTGTATTTCATTGCCCCATTTATATTGAAAGAGTTATCTGAGACCACAATTAGTATTTCTATTAATAGCTGTCACAACTTTACAACAATCTTGAGATTTTCGTGTATAAGACTCGCTTGACGATCTCGTCCGAGGGGGGCTTAACTAATGTTGCACCCTACGCCAACTGGATCCTATATGAATCCATTCGAAAACTCTATCTGTATTAACATTAATAAAATGGAAAAATCTTACTTGAGTGGTGCTGTGCGGTATCTTACAAAGAAAGTGCTAAAATTATATGGCGAAAATCCGCTAAATAGCGTAAACATTTTCAAAACAAGTATTGTAAAGTTGTTTCTGTTGTTGTTATCTTAAAGCAGTCGCAACAGCAGCTTACAGGAAAAAAGTGCAAAGCAAAAAAAGAGCATAAAAAGTGGCAGAAGATCAAAGTTGTTTAATGGCATTGTCGTTACACGCTGCTTATGTTGCATATTACGGTATTTTTAAAGCAATAATTTTTAGCTTGAAGCCATAAAGCTGCCTTTTTGTTCAGATGCGGGAACATTTCTGTGTTGACGCTAGCTACAGTGGGTACCAAAAAAAAAATTGATGACAATATTTTTTGGGACAGGATTTAAATAGTCCACAGTCCACAGTATTTTAGTTCGAATAAGTGAAATGTATTTCAGTTAAACCATCTGAGTGATAACGATGAAGAAGTTTTTAAAAATCAGTGCTGCTGTAAATCAGTCGACTGCGGTTAACGGAAACCGGCGGAAAATGCAGCAGATTTATTTTAGTTATCCGAATTTTTCTCTAAATAACAGGTGGCGCAAAAGTAAACATCCGATGTTTTTTGGCTGTAATTAAAAAAAAATGAAAAACTTTGATTCTTCTTGTGGATTATTTTTATTTGGTCTTTTAATTTTTTTTTACATCAAGTCGAGAATATGATGTCATGTAAATGGACGCCGCCAGAGTTGCCTGACTGACATTAGGGGCCAATCGCAAAATTTATAGCATTTTCTGATAGGAGGACTACTTTTGCACCACCCGTTATAAATTCGAATAAGTGAAATGTATTTCAGTTAAACAATCTGAGTGATAACGATAAAGAACTTTTTAAGTTTTTAAAAATCAATTCTGCTGTAAATCAGTTGACTGCGGTTAACGGAAACCGGCGTAAAAGACAGCAGATTTATTTTAGTTATCCGAATTTTTCTCTAAACATAAATTCGAATAAGTGAAATGTATTTCAGATAAACGATCTCAGTGAGAACTATGAAGAAGTTTTGAAAAATCTATGCTGCTGTAAATCAGTTTTGACTCTCACTGTATGTTCATATCGTATGTTGTACGCGATTCTCGAAGCAGAAACAACGAAACGAAACGAAGAAAAAGTCGCACAGATGTTTTATTGTAAAAACAGAAAATAAGTAGACAGATACAGATATCGAAATGGGGAAGAGGGCAAAAGAAAGACAATTAATATGCAATTTAAATGTTAAATGAAAAGTCACCATTTTTTGTCCATACATTTAATGGTTAACAAATGTCAAATTGACTTGAACGACAGGCCGGCGGTTTCTTAAACGAGAATTAAATGAAACGAAATGTGTGAAGGAATTAAATGGAAATGACATAAATGTGGAAGCAGCATTCTATTGTAAAGACTTGGAAATATATGACAAATATGATCGGGTGGGACATCGAGTGGTTTTAGATAAGATGTTATTTTTATAATGACAGCTACTGTGCGAAATCTTGTCAGAGAGTCATGGCAGCAACGCAATGCAAACTTATTCCCAAAGTCATTGCTGCAGGTCCGAAATAGTGAGTTTTTCTGGTCGAAATGTGGCACTAAATGGAATAAAAATTGCATAAAAATTTAAAAATTCTTTGTTAAGAAAATTAGGTGAAAATTGTTTTTAGCAAAAGTTTTTTAAATTTTTATGATATGGGGGTAAATTTTTGCTATGTTCATGTTTTTTTCCAATCTTCTCCACTCTTTCTCCATATGTACAGAAACAGTAATTCCGGTCTGCATGACTGTATCATTGAATTCCTTACAGTCAATTGTTCTTTCTATTCACTCTCCATTTTTAATAATCCAAATCTTTTCAAGTCTTTGTTCTTTCCTCTGGTTTTCTTATTACACTTCATTCCATTGCCACCACAAAAAATCATAATTTGATTGATTATTTTCGGCTATACGAGTGTACGTAAACGTCATTTCAGTTAACTTGACCCAGATTTCTTACAAAAGCACTGGCAGTCTGAGCAGCAAACAATTGATTTTTTTTTTGCCGGTTCTCTTCAGCTAGAGAACAATAACCCCCCCACATAATAATATTTAGTTCTGTATCCCGTACATACGAACCGTCATTATGAAAATATTTATTCTTTTATTACTATTTTTTTTTTTGTTCTTATTTTTATTCGTTTCGAATTAATTGTTATTTGTTTTGAGAATTTGCTTAATTAACAAAAAGTTGTTGTAAACAAATTTCAATTTGTTGCTGTACGTCTGGGTGTTTAAATAAAATTTATTCTGAACTGTTATTTCACTGATTTAACACATTTTCTTCACTTGCGTGTTTTTTTTGGTTTGTTTTCCTTTCAAACTTCTTTACGCTGCAAAAGACATAAAACGAAAAAAAATTCGATTATTATAGCAGATTGAGACTGAGATTGTATACAAATGGAATTTCGCTGTTAATGGACGACTAAGCTAGATTTTTAAACTCATACATGCGTAGTTTTGGGTTAATTTCCTACTTGAGAAATTTTGAACATGTTGGGGTCATTACGAATACTAGGATTTGCAGTTTATCTGTCTTTAAACGGAGTCTATGCCTAGATGAGCTTTCTGATATAAGTGCTTCCAAACAAAAAATTAACAGCATCAACACCAATATATTGAGGCCATTGATCAGTGTGTCAAGACATTAAAAAAAATTCATTGTTTAAATATCATTTTCCATTTTTTTCAAAATTAATTGCCTTACACGCTTATTTGCCTTAATTTCTGAATCCCCTTATATTTTCACTCTTTCATCACGAAAAACCACGGTTAACCCATTTCGTTTAAATACCCAACGAATGAAATGAGCTCGCATGACATACAAAGCCCAATTTTGCGCAAATGCGTGAATTCTGATTGAGTATTGAAAATATCGCACTAAATATTTTGGCGTAATGTTACCAAGGAATACAGCCTTGTCTGCAGCTAATGTCCCAAGCTACGAAGATGGATAAATCGAAGCATCAATTGGCCAAAGAATACAAATGTGATATTTGAAATGGTTTATAGAAACCCCATTTTATAAATGTGTTTTTATTTTGTCTTATTTCTAACTAACCGTATTCGTATAATTACCCATATGAGGTAACTAACCGTATTCGTATAATTACCCTTATGAGGTAATTAAGCGTGCCCTGTAATTACCTTACCCGGAAAATTACCACAGAAATTTTGAGATTTTCAACGAGGTAATAAAGCGGTGTTTACCATCTTAATAAATATTTACCCTCGACACTGATTCACTGATACACTGATTCACTGACTCTGTCACGCAGTACGTAGGAATTTAAATAGGCATTCTATAATAATTCTATAAATAATAATAATAAAAAAAATAATATTTTTTTTGTACAGAAATTGTGTTTTCCCCAAATTTTTTTTTACCAAAATTTTTTCTTCTTAAAAATTTTTTTTTTTAAAAAAAAATTTTTTTTTCCAAATTTTTTTTTCAAGAAATTTTTTTTTCCAAATTTTTTTTTTCAAGAAATTTTTTTTCCACAAAATTTTTTTTTTCAAGAAATTTTTTTTTTTCAACAAATTTTTTTTTTTCAACAAAAATTTTTTTTTTCGAAAAAAATTT
Organism: Hydrotaea cyrtoneurina; assembly: GCA_958296145.1. Lineage (NCBI taxonomy): Eukaryota > Metazoa > Arthropoda > Insecta > Diptera > Muscidae > Hydrotaea > Hydrotaea cyrtoneurina. The sequence goes on along the minus strand of OY282512.1, from coordinate 125,459,222 downwards.
TTTTTTCAACAAAAATTTTTTTTTCAACAAAATTTTTTTTTTCAACAAAAATTTTATTTTTTTCAGCAAAAATTTTTTTTACACAAATTTTATTTTTTTTCGAAATTTTTTTTTACAAAATAGTTTTCTCAAAATATTTTTTACAAAATTTTTAAAATTAAGTAACAAATACTTTCTCAAGCAAATTAACGGGCGCCATAGGCGCATTACAACTTACTAGTATACATATACTATCGGATAATTGAAACAGAACAGTCACAACCATTCAAAAGTTTCGTGCTCATTTCCAAAAAAGTTCCTCGCTCTTAAATGAAAATATTCGATAACTGAAACATTTTACGTACTCAATATTTCAATTTGATAAGAAAATGGTTTCTTGAAAACATTTAATGGTTGTAAAAGAGTTCATCATCGAAATTTCAATCGAATTTTCTTTTTTCGGAGTGTTTTAAATTCTCTCCAGGAAACGTCATGACTTGAAAAGAGGGAAATCACCAGTCGATAACAGTATTTTACAAATAGATCGTTTAACTAAAACATAGTTCACGTTGCAAATAGCGCCTTAGAGAAAAACCCGGATAATTGAAAAAAAAATTGCTTCTTTTTATCACTTGCATTTAAACAAATTCAACTGTATGTGGATTCGCTAGTATGGGTAATGTGATTCAAACATGAAATGTAGCCAACTCTTATACTGAAATTCATAACACTAGCATAACATTCAAAGACTCTTAGTTCACTTTTTTTTAGAAATTGCGATATTAATACAAAAAAAATACAATTATCTCATTTGTTGTTTTGTAATAATAGTCCAATTTATCACATGTTTGTGTTATATCGCACTTCTTTCAATGTTGTCATATCAACTTTATTTTTTCATTTTTCTTTTACACAAATAATAAAACAATAATACAAAAAAATTGCACTTTCAAAAATGTTTTGCAAAAAAAATTTGATTGTTTGCATTTTTAGACAGCGATATTTGTATTCTCAAGAAAATTCTATTCAAAGTTTACATCCCATATGACCACATTCGTAATTTAGTCATATCTTACAAACAAAAACATTTGGATTGGTTTTGAAGATTTCCTTTTACAGAGGGCCGATTGTGTTGACCTCTGAGTCACATTGCCAGCCAGCTTGTATGTGACCGTTTTCCATCTTGTAAATGCCCGCAACTTTAAGACCAAAAAATCTCTATCGAAGCATTTCTAAATTTCTCTAGAAAAAGCATAACCCATAGGTCGTCTCAAAACCTATGTCCCGTTCAGTGAGTATACAAATTATGTCCTGCAAATTTTCTCGTATGAGAAAAGTTTTTTTTTCGTCTATTTGAGGGAAATAAAATGCGACAGTCATGGTTTGTATCTACCTATGACTGTCCTCCTTCAAAGTTTTTCTTCGTCCTCCATAAAATTTACTCCAGATTGACAATGTCAGCAGAAGTCTAGGGTCTGTGCAGGAAATCGAGGCTGGAACGCTTCTCAATAGCTGGAAGGTTGTCAAATACAAAAACACGCTAATCTAAGAGTTTTACCATTTATACTTTAATTTACTGCAAAATTAAATCATTACTCTGACACTATATTAAATTTGCATTTAACTCTAAATACAAAAAATCCTGTCAAAGGTATCACATTAAGTTAAAAAATATAATTTTATGCCATCAATTTGAAACATCTGTTAATTGTTTCCCACAAATGTTCACATTTAACCAAATTTAACCATGAACGTGTTATTTTTGAAAACCCGTTAAATTGCCAGTGCTATTTATTATAATTATTAATTATTGTTTATTTTTTTACAATAATTCATACTTTATGGCAAAGCGAAGATAAACGTCATAGCTTCGGAAAACCTGTTCAGAATAAATAAAGTCATCAACGTCGTCGTCGTCGTCGTTGCCGATTTAAAGCCACGAAACCCCAACAAAATATAAGTCAATTCATAAATATTTTGAATATTTATATAATGCAGCCAATCACCTGGCGCTGGTGATTTCGTAGGAAGGTACGTGAAAAAATGTTACAAATGCACATTCGACGTAATCACAAAAACAAACGACGCGTTCAACGACGTTTAAACCTAACTAAAAAGCTTGAACTCACATTACACAAAAAAAAAACAACATAAAAGAAATAAAAATCAAACAAATGCACTTCGTATAGCGAACACAAATTCCCGAAAGACACGACCAAGACATGTGTGATAGGAATAACAATTAAATGTTTAATTATTTATGCTTGTTTGAATATTTACGATATTTTCAAACAATTAACAAGACGACGCAGCAGAAGAAGTAAAGCCAACATTATAATTTCTATGGGAAACCGAATACCTGTTACGTACTTCAGTCAAGTACTCGTGTTTCCATTGTGAAATATTCATGTGATGCATTTGAATACCGGCAGTCGACCGGCGTGTGTGAAATTCAATGTTTCGTTTACTTCAAAATAAGGAGGGGGCTCGCCACCACTCGCTTTGTTCAAATTGCAAATGTTACAAAATTGCCTTTCAATTCTAGGGCAGTGGGTAAAGTTTTTTTTCATTTTTGGTCTGATGAACTATTTCAAATCATAAAAATGTCCTAAATTGAGATTCGTACACGAGGAGATCAGAATGGGGAGAACTAAATCAAATGTCCTTTAGCTGGGATTCATATTTTATATAAATACAAACAATCGATAAAATTATGTACGTAAATGTATGCCTTAACTTTTCATAAATTACGGACGGGAAACTTGAGTTAAATTAATGATTTTTTTTTAAGCCATTACAAATTATTGCATTTCATTCGAAAGAGAATGAAGGACATTTCTGAATGGTTTCTTAAGACAGGCCGGGACCTGTTGAATTCGTTTAATATAAAACCTTCTGTGGCCATCCTTTTTTTCGACAGTTTATGTCTCGACCAAACTAACAATAAATAAATGGGTCTCACGGTAGGCGGCCATGAATTGGCTTGTTGTGATTCCTTTGATTGGATGAGAAGGGGGAGCGAATATGATGTATTACAGCAATGGTGTCAAACTCGCGGCCCCATTGTATGACTTTGCGGCCCACTCGGTATAATAGAACAAAAAATAAACGAAAATTTAAATTTAAAATAAATCTATGTATATATAATTTACTATAAAATTTAAAGTATTTTATTTTTTTGTGGCCCAAATAATATTTTACATTTTTTATTTGGCCCTCGTTAGGCTTTGAGTTTGACATGCATGTATTACAGGCTTAAAACCATTTGGTAGTTTCCATAAATCTCATTCAGGAGGTGCAGCCATTCATAGTTATCAAGGAATCTGCTTCCAAGATAGGTGAGACGACGTGCCTATAGACCTGATAACAGATGTTCTGCAGAATCTTCCTCGTCTGCGTCATTGAAGTCCATACAGGAGTCCTCCCGAGTTATACCCATATGATTTGTCATCTCTCCTGTCTCACAGAGCGCTGGGAGGACTCTGAGAATGCAAAGCAGCAAACTTTTCTCCTCCTGCACAACAACCACAACCGGCAGTGATTACACTAGTCAACAGTCAAAATGTACTCGGGATGCGATAATTTTTTCTGTGTAGATAACCTTGACATGAGCTCGAAAAACGCAATAAATTTTTTTTTTTCGTTTGGTTTTTTTTTTTTTTTTAAATTTTAAAAAAATTTTTTTGATTAATTTGTTTCGTCCGGCATAACTCGGGAACCACTAGCCCGATTTAATTGAATTAAATTAAATCAAAAATTTGCTCGACATATGCACAACTTTGTCTATGGTAAGGTTTTTTCTTTTTTATTACAAAAAAAAATAAAATTTGTTGGGTGACAAAAATATATGAAAATTTGAAATTTTTGAAATTCATACCTTTACTCAATTGCGAATAAAAGCGAAACGCGTGCATCGATTTTCATGATCTTTGTCTCATTTTGCTCATAGGTTATGTGACTTTACGTAAAAGTAATAAGATTTGACATTTTTTTCATTTTAAATTTTTTATGGATTTTTTAAAAAAAAAAAATTTAAATCTTTAGGCAAAAAATAAGTTTTTTCCTTTATATATTCATTTTTAACTTGGAAACTGTTGCTTGTATAGGAAAACAATATATGAACAGATTAAGGGAATTGTAATTTTAAATTTTTTAAAATTTAATTCAATTAAATCGGGCTAGTGGTTCCCGAGTTATGCCGGACGAAACAAATTAACCAAAAAATTTTTTTTAAAATTTAAAAAAAAAAAATAAAACAAAAACCAAACGAAAAAAAATTTTTTTATTGCGTTTTTCGAGCTCATGTCAAGGTTATCTACACAGAAAAAATTATCGCATCCGGAGTACATGAAATTTTTTTCATTTTGTTGAGTAGTGTTATTAACGTTATTCCGGTTTATAAAATGTTATAGTTTCTCCAAGTTTCGAATCATTTAGAAAATAAATGATTCGAAACTTGTTCAAGTAAAAAAAGCTCTCAAACTACATTTTTTTTTTTTAATATGGAAACTTATCTATTAATTTTTTTTAACCTCTCATATTTAAAAATTACTTTAAGAATATTTTGAAAAATATTTATATTTGACTTTCTGTTTTGTTTTTGTCATTTTAGCTTACAGATGAGGTGGTACGAAAAAAATCCGAATATCAAAAACATCTTGAGGGCTATAAAGCCCTCAGGAATCGCTTCGAAGAACATTATATAAAAGGTAATTACATTGTTCAATTGTATATAGCATCTGTCGAAACTTTTAACCGATTAATTGCATTGTTTTTTTTTCGCAGCTGGTCGTAGTGGCCGTAAAGTGGATGACGTTAGAGATAAATATCAAAAAGCCTGCCGCAAATTACATTTAACTCACAATGAATATGTCCTCTCCGTTACGGAAGCCGTTGAAGTTGAAAAGGATTTTCGCACCATCCTCTTACCCGGCCTATTGGAGCATCAGCAATCGGTGCAGGAGAGTTTCATATTGTTGTGGAAGAACATACTGCAGGAGGCCAGCCAGCATAGTGATCTTACGTCGGAGAAATTTAAGGAAATCCAAAAGCGTATCGATAATGTGATAAATAGTATAAATCCCAGTGAAGAATATCGGGAATTTACGGAAAAGCATAGGTGAGTCCAGTGCATATCATATTTATGTGTATGGAGTGAATACGAATGGTATCGTGAAATTCTATTCTAGTACAACAATCCAAAACTGTTCAGCAATTTTTTTACTGTAAGAGGAGAAAGAGAAAGCCTTTATCAAAAATCTCTAAATAAATAAATAAATGGCATTGGCCCCTCAGAGTGTTTTTTTTAACATTAAATCACAAACAAACATTTTGATGTTGAGAAATATATAAATAAATTTAAGATTGCCTCTAAACATTTGGATTTTTTCACCTCCTTTGCAGAACATCACCCACCATACCTGTAGTATTTCAATTCGATGAATCCCTTACCGAAGACATCCCCGGCAAACTGCAATCCAGTACATTGGCCGTTGACAATCTAACCGTCGACTGGCTACGAACAAAACAATTGGAGTTGGAATTATTCGTAAGAGACTGCCAAGAGAAACAAATGAAAATGATTGAGCACGTCAATGGTGGATCGCCCATAATTGCCAACGGATCAATAACCTCCAATGGCAGCATCAATACCAACGGCATACAATCGTCGAAGGAGAATCAAAAGTAAGTGTGACATGTGTAACCTCAAGAATTTCTATATTAATGTTTCTATTGAATTGAATATTTAGCCGCCAATCAAAAGACCTAAACGCTCTGCGATGCCAAGAGAAACAAAAGCAGAAGCTGCTGGATATGATTAAGTTCGCACTGAATGAAGTGGGCTGCGAAGAATTGCCTCCTGGTGATGATTTGCCAAATTTTCCCAACTTTGAACATGGTGGTTATAATAACGACAATCATCAGGTGAGTTGTGTAGTTATGTATTTATTCGATGTAGATCGACACTAACAGATGTTCAGGTGCAGGGTATTGTTTAAGAGTTTAGTGCATTACTATTTTTAAGGTTTGAGGTTGTAGAGTATTGATTGAAATTGAATAAATATATTTTGTCTGCATTTTGATATCAAATCTTAGGTTTTGGTATATACGAATGTATTAACTGCAAAAGACGATATAGTCACGGAAATTGTTGATCGAAAATTAAGTTGTGCGGAAATTTTATAAAATAGCAGGTTATAGTTATAGGCGACCAAAGAAACCCTAGGAAATATAAAATAACCAAGTTGGCCCATAAAAAATAGAAAATTTTCTTATTAAGCTCGTCGGCCTTTGGAAGATATAATATTTATTTTCTCCTCTGGCATTAACAAAACCTTGCTGGATAAGCGTCCTTTGTATGAATATTCAGGCCTTCTCCTCTGGTGGATGATCACCTCCGGTTGCGCAAAATCAAGTCTTGCTGTGTAGCCCTGACGGGTTAAGATGAGGAATAGTCTTCTCCTGGGCATCGGTTTCGCTTTCTTGTAACTTGTTAATATTGGCGTCCAAAGTAGAACTAAGTCCTTGTGCCCGTGAGTTGATTTCATCAGATCTTCCTGAACGTGATCTAAGGAGCCTGTATCGACTCCTTGTTTGTGGTCTAGTGCCATAGAATTTCAACGATTTACAGATGTCCAAAATAGTTCGCAAAGTTTTCAAATTTATGAAAACAATGAGTTCAATTCTTAATCCGGAAATAAAAATAAACTCAGTTTGTACTAAGAAACTTGAGATAGTTAGGACTACGTTTAAGTCATACATCGGTGTACAACTTTAATTTTCGATCACAGTCATAGGGAACTCGTAAGACAAGACTTTTACAAATGTGACTGAAGCAAATACGTTTTATGTTTACATCTCTTCAAATCTTTCACTTTTTCTCTCTCTCACAATTCCCTAACCTAACCTAACCACAACAACAAATGCATTCAAACTGTATATCCATAGAACTGCAGTAATTCAACAACCGTAAGTATATTAAATGAACTGCGACGTCGTGGTGGTGTCCTAACCCTACTCCGTGGACGACATTTCAAACGTAAATCGACGCCACAGCCCACAACGCCGATGGCTGTGACGCGTGCCAAGCGTCTGAGCGCTAAAATGAAACCGCGCTCCCAGAGTCTGGGTTCACTATCGGTAATTAGTCCTAATAGCCCCGCTAAATATGAGCCTATTACTAACCTCCTACCCATGCGCATGGCCGCCAGTTTTGAAGCAAATAACAATCAGGGTTTCGTGCATGATTTAAGTGAGTTTGTAAAGGAGCTGACGCCGCCCCTAAGATTTGTGCCTTCCAAGCTAAGACGCAGCATGAGTCACGGTTCGATATTAGTGCGTAATGAGCTCAGGGAACAGGAAGAGGATGACTATGGCGACAATAATTTGAATAATAATCACATTTATGCCGATTTAGATTTAAAAGATGTTAAAGAAGAGCCGCTTAAGGAAACTAAAAATGATAACGATAATGAAAAGGAAAGGGAAAGGGAAAAAGAAACCGAAACCGAAACGGAAACGGAAACGCCACAGTTAGGAAGAGAACAACAACAGGTTGTTATAGAAATCAATAGAGTGTGCGATAATCAAATGCAGGAGTGTACACCAGAGACGATCACAGATACTTCTGTGCCGTTAAATGAACTCACTGATGGAGTTATTGCTAAATCTGCCGACAGTGCAAGTGAAAGTCTGAACCTGAAGCCTGAAGAGAATGGCAACAACAATGCCATACCGGAGGTTATGCAAAACTCCATTGATGCCCATTTGGATAAAATCGATGAGTTGAATCGTACATTGGACAATCGCCTCAAACGTACCATTACACCACAAGTCACCGATCTGGATGCCATAGAGTCGGCCGAGATTGTCGATGTGATCACCCGACCCATAAGCGGCAATGCCCATGACATCAAGCGTATATCCACCTCCAGTTCGGATAGGGAATTGCCCGTTTGTTTACAAAACGATAAGAATAAGAAGAGATCCTTGTCATTTTCACAGAAATCCATCAATGCCATTTTATGTAACATTAAGGAATTCTCCAAAAGTCCATTGACCAAAATGCATAAGTCCCAGGAGAGCAAGGACAGTAGCCCGGAGAAAGATGATGTCGGCTGTTTCAATTCGCTGAAACCACAAACGAGTGATAACAAACCGGTAGAGGGGGCACACGTATTCATCGCCAACACAAGCACATCAACACTGCTGACAAAACCAGTGCCGCCAACACCGGCATCTACACCGTTGCTCGACAGCAATCAACGTCAGCATCAGAACCATCAACATCAACACCAACACTCTTCCTCCTCTCCCCATGCGAGTTATCACAGTTCTCCCTCAACACAAACGGATCCTTCATTGGAATCGCATGCGAAACAAATAAACACTGCCAACATGAATCCGTCCAAGGACTCACATGCCATTACCTCAAAACTCAAATTTAAAGTGCCAAAAATCCAAAAGAAATCCAAAGCCATACGGCAAACATTCCGTTCCAAATTGATCAATTTTCAGCTGCGCAAGGGTAAGCTCTGTAAAATATGCACCAAACGCCGACGCATACATCCCAGCAAGAGCGTGTTTGATTTTGCCAAAGAATTCAATATCAGTTCGGAGACTTCGGAAGATAGCGAGGATTTCTGTACGTGCCCCGTGGACCATTCGAATCGTCACCAATCGCAGCATATCTTGAAAAGCCACAACTCTTGTATGGACCATGATGATGACGATGGCGGTGAATCCAGCGATGATGTCCTCTCAATGAAGGATCATTGCTATTGCGTTCCCAGTTTGGCCACGAGTGTGAGTAACATTTAAAAGTCTCCCACCACCTCCACACCGACTGCAGATGCATCCAACGGAGAGTCTGCATACAATGGGTCTCCTCCCTCCAACACTTATAATTTTGTATGATTATTAGAACGATCTTTAGTTGTATTTTATTTGAGCACTTAGATCTGTCTGACAATGACACTGGAATGTTTGTATAGCAAACGAACGTGTGGCATTATTTCTATATACTTTGCAAAACTTTCTAATTTTCTTCTTTTCCTATAGATGTCGCAAGAGTATTTTGTAGTAAGAATAGTAGCGAAGCTACTTTCGCGTATTTGTAGTAACAATTCTTTTACCCTTCTTTTTTTTTGGTTATTTATAAGCATGTGTTAATTAACTGTAAGAGCCTTTTTTCGTTTATTTGTAAAAAAAAAATTTGATTATTGTTTTTTATCGTTAATATTGCATGGCTTTTTTTAATGTTGGAGTTAGAAAGTTTTGAACTTCTTAATATAATATGAGTTAAACTATGTGATAATTTAAACACTTCAAAATCTGTACCTAAAATAAAGAATTTTACTTATCCAGTATAAGGAAAATTCAAAAGTCATTTCAGCTTTCCAAAAACGAATGCTATTATTACATGTATTTTATGTATTTCCACACTAATTTTGTTTTTGCCCTGTTGACAGTGTTTTTCGATTGTCGATTTTTTTCTGAAATCTACCTTAAACCTCTTAACCGATTGTAGTGGAATTAAGTACACAGATATATATTAAAATAAGGAAGGAAATATAGCCGATAGATCTGAAATAAATTCTTATACCGCGCAAAACGACTTCAAACATCTTCAGAAATCAATACCGTAAAGTGTAAAAATGCACCTACACAAAACTAAGAATGTGTGATTTGCCCAGAACTGCATTTGTGAAGTGTTACTTTTTATTTTTTATCGTTTCATTTGTTTAAAGTGAATGTTTTTTTACCTGCATTTAGCTGTTGTCGCAATCACTTATAGAACCTTAGATCAGATTGATTGGGTCAGCTAAAGTCGACGCCGAGGATGTTAAAACAAAACAAAATGGAATTATGCGAGTGGTTTATAGAAAAAATATCTCTTGAGAAACTGAATTTTCCGTATATGTCACATTTGCTTAATCGATCACTTTTTCTACAAAATCTAAAATTTTAATGTTCTTTGTTCTTTTTTGTTAATTTTCAAATCTGTTGCACTAGGATGTAGTCAGCTATCGTAATAATGTAATTATAATTATAAATAATGTAATTATAATTATAAATAATGTAATTATAATTATAAATAATGTAATTATAATTAAAAGTTTATATAACATTACCATTACAGATTAACAGTCAAAAAAAAGTAAATCCTTTCAAAATTGTTCCAGCATACAACTCTCAGTGAGTTAATAATAGTAATAGAAATAATAAGCCCAACTTCAATTTGACCAATCCGCTATGTATGAGAAAAATTTCAACGAAATTTATTTTATTAAAGAGATTCTATCAGAAAGTTCTCTCCTACACTCTACAATACTGATTTTAGAAAGCCGTTGCGAACCGATGTGGGGTTTTTTTGTCGAACGAGGGCATCAAAGATTCTTACAATTTTAAAGTTGCCTGATTGAATGGATGGATGACTGATAGATAAGTCTTCAGCCGGAAAATCCGGAAAAGCACTACAGCTTGTGGTAACAATCTGAGACAGAAAATCCCAATCTAACAATTCTGTTCCTGCTTTCGCTTTCATTCCGTTTCACTATCCACTGTCATTCCACCAATGTGATATTTACCTATGACACCGCGTGAAATAAAATGTTGACTGTTTTTTTTTTAGGTTCTCTTTTTTAACAAACGGTTTCAAGGGACGAATCTCTTATTTTGAGAAAATCCATTTACTGAACCAAATTTCTCCCAAACTATTTGTTCAATCTAAGAAATGAAACTACCGTCTTGATCACATTAAGGTCCGCTGTATATAAGCAAAATTTCATCGTAATTTTTTTTTTTTTTTTTTTTTTTCAAAAAAATCCAAAATGTTTTTTTTTCGAATTTCCAAATCTTTTGCCCTTTTTATGAATTGTGCTTTGAAATAATATAATTATAACCAAATATAATTTATGTAACATTAGCCATTACAGATTAATGGGCCAAAAATTCATTTTGAGGCTAAACATACACAATAAATTCTGTGAACGTGACCGTAAAATGTAACTCCCAGTGGGTTAATAGTAGTCCAAAAGTCGAGCTTTAATTTGACACCATACACGTTTTGATACCTTAGTCCGTTGCTGAAAAATTAGACAAACTTTAACTGACTTTCGAATCGGTAATTTTGAGAAACCCCAATTTCTAGCAAAATATTTTTGTTTTTTTGGTCAAACATTTTTTTTTCAAATTTAAGTTTTTTCCATTTGGATGTTTTTCAGACGCATTAGACCAGCTACAAAGTTCAGATGTCACTTATTCTTTTATAGAACTTCAGTAGTACTTAGGGAGAAACCACCATTGACATAAGACACAAATTCAAAAAAACATTCTTAAACAACCTCTAAGTTGTTTATTATTTTTCTGATCTTATTATATTCTTCTTTATTTTGCGATATACTTTTCAGACTGGCGACGTGTGGTTAAAAGCCTATCACTTGCACACTATTCTATTTAAATCCACTTGACATGAATTTAAAACTCAGCAATTTAATATCGAATATTTGTTGCTCTAGAAAACATTCATTGCTCTCTATTGTGGCTGATAGCACAAATTCCCGCCTAGAGAAACTTTTTTTAAACAAAATTTCGAAATTCCCATAAAAAATATTCAAATCTTTCCTCGCAACTTATGACGCATCACAGCGCCGGTACGTAATGTCGCTGAAAATGCCGATCAACAGTTGATACAATGCCAAAAAAAAAAAGAACAGAAGAGAGGGAGGGGGCCATCAAAGTAATTTGTTTCGGTTGAGGTCTAACATAAATAGCAAATAGCAAGAAAAAAAAACTGTGTGAATAAAAACAAAATGAAGCTTAACATTTCAAGTAATTTCGCTGAAATGTCACACGTGAACTTATCAACATAAATGTTACAAGTTCAACAGGAAATCAAATTAACTTTAAGAGACACATAAAGAGACAATTTGGTAACATAATTTCTCTTAAGTTTTTATTTGAAACGCTCAAATCATGCCACCGCTGTGTGTATTGAGTTCATTTTTCCTAATGAATTTATGTGTTTTTTTTTAAATTAAACAAAAAAGTTTTTTTTTTTTTGGTTTTCAAAACGAAAAATTTTCTTTTGCCAGACAACAGTTGTTCGGCAGCAGTTGTTCTTCGACGACATTGTCCGATAATTTGAATACCGGGCATTTGTTTCTCTATTTTTTTTTGTAAGAAAAACTCGTTAAAAATTGAATTCAATATTATGTATGCAAATAAACAAAAAATAAACCAAAAGAAAAGAGAATAGCATAGAAGCGGTGAAAATTATACAATTACAAATGGATTTCGGTGAATAATAGTAGAAGATACTGTCTGCATTTAAACTCAAATCGCATTTATTTCATTTCAAAAGTGTTTTGTGTGAGTGTATGTCATTTGCAATGACCGATATTTCGGCGATGAGTGTTCGTAATTGGTAAACGAAAGTGGCAGACACATCATGAGTAGTACTTCCGGCCAAAGTTCGAGCAGTGGTTCTGCCCCAAATTTCTCTTTGATTTATTTTCACAACTGTCATCATTTGAATGGCCCACCCAAACCACCGGCTCGAAAAAAGCGACCCAAATCACTGATGTTACCTGTAAGTTGTCCTTTTTTTTTTTTTTGAATATAGTGTAAATGTATGAATTCAGATTTTGATTATTAAGCGCTGTGGCGCACTAAACATCGAAATATTTCCATAAATCGACATGTATCTGCTGAAGATCTGAATTCATTTCAGTAGGCAACCCCCGCATTTCCTTTATTTATTTTTGAAATATTTTGTTTTTGTGTATTCAAGTAAATATTGTGAGTGAATAATGGCTGAATATTATTTACGTACTTGAAATTGCTTGAAAGTATAATAAACAATAATTGACTTGGATAATTTTGGATACGAGAATAAACTGAAGAATTGTTCTCAGAGAGAGAGAGAGACAAATCAATATTCTGTGAGGACCAAGTGAAAAAGTTATAATCTTTGTTCGAAGTTTTAAGCAACTCACACTACTTGTTCAGTGTTCGCCCATATAAAAATATCAAATATAATCAAATATCATATAAATCGATAAATCGGTTGCTATTTTTTTTATTTAAAGCGTATACCGGTGTTGTAGAAAACCACAATTTTGATGTGTATTAGTGTTCAAGCCCAAAAACAAAAAACTAAAGATACTTTTTTCAAGAAAATACAAAAATTACTTGTAAATTTCAATTAACTTACTAAAACTAAACACTATCTACTAAGCACATAGAAGAAGAATACTACAATGGGTAACTACGAACTAGGGACGTATCAACTGTGGGAAGCGAATTATATTTTTTGCGAAAGTGAAAATTTCAAAATAATGCGAATTGTTTGCATTCGCGAAAGCATTCCCAGTTTATTTTATTTCCCAGCGTTGTTAGATTGTTAAAACTTATTTTGTTTATAAAAGAAACCAACATTAATTTCTTAGTAGTAAGACAAGCAGTCATATTTTTCTCGAGTAAGAAAGCGAATACTTAAATATTTTTTGGCGAATGCAAAAGCAAATATTCCGAAATGATGTGAATAATTCGATTTTTGAAAGCGATCTTCGTGACATCCCTACTATGAACACTTAACAGTATAACGAAAGTTTAAAAACCACCCTTCTCCCTAATACTAAGGTAAAAGGCGGGTTTTTAAACTGCTCTCAGTTCAATCAAAATATCTTAGAGCAATAGGAAAGTTGTAACGGCAAAAGTTATTTCAATAACTGAGCATAAAAGGTCTGCTACAATAATCGGAGGATTCCTCATTGATTTCTGATTGCCTGAAACATAGTACTTTCTAATATTAATCCCTTTAATTGGTATTTTTAGTATTTTTTTTCATTGTAGTATTTCTTTATAATCTCATTGACGACAAACTCTCACAGAAGTGAAAAAAATCAAAAATATCGTCTCGTAGGAATAGGTCAACCCGTAAAAACGTGGAAGAAAGATGCAGGAGAAATTTATTCCAGCAAACCTTTTATAACAATTGTTGCTTTGAAAAGGCAAATGCAAAAACCTTTCATTGAAAATATAAAATCTGCAAATGTTTCTCATTTTATTTCATACAAAACTTAGCTTTCATTACAATTCCAAAAAGAAACATATAAGGATACAAATGTTTATATCTTTGGATATTTTAGTTATAAGAGGCCGTTTTTAAACAGATGATAATAGAGAGCTCTCTCCGAATTAAAGACTGACGCTTTTCAAATTTTCCATTTGGGCGATGAATGCATGTTGCTCACTTCCATAAAGTATTTTTAGATCGTTTCCATTCGTGTCATGAATTTGAAATACGGGAAAATAAATAAATAGTACGCCAACGCTGCAGTTGCCAAATTTTATAATTAGTTGCTGTGTAATTTTATTGGTGCTATTTTTGTCATTATTTTAAAGCATGTTTTATTTATAAGTTCCTTTAATTAATGAAATTCTGCTTAATAATTTTAGAAAAAAGCTTTATTTTGTTGTTGATTTTTTTTTTTCTGTAAAACTAATCATTACTTGTCAACAACAATCGATAGACAAAATTACTAAATACTCTGCTTAATATACTCATCTACCATGCAGGTCTCATTATCCACCAATCGTCCACTGTACGAAGAAGAATGGTTCCACGGCGTGCTGCCCCGTGAAGAAGTCGTTCGCCTGCTAAACAACGAAGGTGACTTCCTGGTGCGTGAAACGATACGCAATGAAGAAAGTCAAATTGTGCTCAGTGTCTGTTGGAATGGCCACAAGCATTTCATAGTTCAAACCACAGTCGATGGTCATTTCCGTTTTGAAGGTCCGCCCTTTCCCAGCATACAAGAGTTGATATTGCATCAATACCAGTCGGAGCTGCCAGTCACCGTCAAATCGGGTGCCATACTGCGAAGGCCCATTTGCCGGGAAATATGGGAGTTGAGCAATGATGATGTGGTGTTGCTGGAGAAAATTGGTCGAGTAAGAGTTTTTCTAATTGATTGTTGTGACTGCTCTAACACATTTAATTTCCTTAGGGTAACTTCGGTGATGTCTACAAGGCCAAATTGAAATCAACCAATTTGGATGTGGCGGTCAAAACATGCCGCATGACTTTGCCCGATGAACAGAAGCGTAAATTCTTGCAGGAGGGGCGCATTCTCAAACAGTACGACCATCCGAATATTGTGAAATTGATTGGTATCTGCGTTCAAAAGCAACCCATTATGATTGTCATGGAACTGGTGCCAGGTTTGTTCGACTATGATCTTATTTTTCATTGTCAGACTTTGTTTTAATGATTGTTTTCTATATTTTGTCAATAGGTGGATCTCTTCTGAATTATTTGCGCAAGAACTCGGGTAATTTAACAACGCGCCAACAAATGGGAATGTGTCGTGATGCTGCCGCTGGTAAGTTCACTAAAGGTTTCATAGGGAAACTGATTTCTATTACCATATAAAGATGCAGACAATTTCGTTTAACTGCACTTCAATACGGTTGGTTAAAACCGACTAGTTTTTCTCGTTATGTTAAAGAAATCACATATGTAAGACCTTTTCTCGTTATGTTAAAGAAATCACATATGTAAGTCTTCGCTCAACACAAAAGTTGGTTCTCAAAGTTTTCATTTCTTATAAAAGTGTCTCGACTTCATTCAAAATATTGAGTGATCTGAAAATATCTATATATTGTTGAGCCATTCCCTCAACATCGGCTTAATAGACTACTCGGGAACTTCTTCTTTAACACCAGTAAAAGATTTCCTCCTGGACAATTTTTTTTATTATTTTGGGAAAAATTATGGAAATTCACTTCTTTACATATTCGTGGAAATTCGCGAGGTGGGCTGTCAAACAAATATTTCTACATTTAGAAATATAAACTTTACCATGTGGGATATCTACAAATATGATGGGTGGATGAGTATAGAACAACCTAATATCTTACCTTCATATAGTTTATCACGACCTCCTCCGACGTAAGACTGCTAAATGACAAGACGATATTTTCATTTTTCAGATTGAACAAATAGTTTTGGAGAAATTTGGTTAAGAAAATGGATTTTCTCAAAGTAAGAGATTCGAAAGTCAGTTGAAGTTAAAAGGTATCGAAACGAGTGTGATATTAAATTAGGTAGTTAGAGTTCAATTTGTAAGCTGCAAAAAAAGAAATAAATTATGTTAGACAATAAAAATGTTATTTGTGCTTTACATCATTTTGCCTCATTTGGCACCCTCTATATGGGAATATTACTTGGAATTGTATGCCTTTTGATTCGGACAGATCGAGCATTAGTGCAAACACATTGAACTTTAATTATTCCCGATCAATAATGTACAGGGTTTTCCAATAAGGGGTGTTATTTTGAATCACCCGGTATTTTGGTAGCTGTCACTTTTGAAGCTTTTATTTTATGACATTTGGCAAGTAGAAACTACGCCATTACTGAAAATGGAACGATGCAATTGATCTGGACAACGTTTACATTCAACAAGACGGGGCTACGTGCCACACAAGCAACGAAACCATTTCTCTTTTACGGGAAAAGTTTCCGGACCGTATTATCTCTCGAAGAGGTGTTCACAATTGGCCACCGAGATCTTGCGATTTAACACCTTGCGAAGCCTTCGTTTGTCACCACGTTAAAGATAAGGTCTACGCCAACAGCCCAGCGTCGATTCAAGACCTCAAAGATAGAATTTGCGAGGCTATCGAGGACATAGGTGGTGGCCATTTGGCTGATGTTGATTTTCATTATTTACGGCATGCCCTCCTCTTTATTATGAAATAAACATCCGATCATTTACCTCAAAAAATTCTTTGAATACCAAAATAAAACCTCTTGTTGCAAAACCCTCTATAATTATTTGTATTACTTACGATGTTTACATTTCTAAAGTTAAAATATATTCCACTTCAGGGATAGCAACAATATTAAAATATATTGCAAACAATTTTTAATTTTTCTATTGATTAATTGCAGGCATGCGTTACTTGGAATCTAAAAATTGCATACACCGCGATTTGGCGGCCCGCAATTGCTTGGTTGATTTGGAAAGTTCCGTCAAAATCTCCGATTTCGGAATGTCCAGAGAGGAAGAAGAGTACATAGGTAAGATACACATTGACTCATCTCTTTAAATCCATTACTAATAACCTATTTTCAGTATCGGACGGTATGAAACAAATACCCGTCAAATGGACAGCACCGGAAGCGTTGAATTTTGGCAAATACACATCATTGTGTGATGTCTGGTCGTATGGTATACTAATGTGGGAAATATTCTCCAAAGGAGATACACCCTATTTGGGTATGACAAATTCAAAGGCCAGAGAGAGAATTGATGCAGGTGAGAATTTTGTAAAATTTAATAAAAAAAATAATGTTCGTTGCAGATTTTCTGAAAATCGTGTTTCAAAAATGTAAAACACACGTAAATTGTTAAAAATGATTTTTTTTCTTTGGTAGTTTGAAATCATACTTTTTAATCTGACCCATCTCGGTTTAAATTAGTTAGTAGTTGCTGGGAATTCTTTCCCCTTGGTTGTTGTTGCAACAGTTCTGCTGCTGTTGCCGAAAGTTTTTGTCTGGGGAAAAAAACTTTCGGTAGATACAGTTGACAATCCTTGGCCGAGATGAACTCGGGTCGTTTCGGAGCGTAGATCCGATCGCTTTACAATTGGCCGAAATTCCGTGTGGTTTTTAATTTATGGACATTGTTGAAGTAAAAGACTCATTTTTTTAAAATTCTTATGACACCCAATTGGAACCACATTAAAACAAAAGACCTACAGATTTCTACTATACTGCATGCCCTAATGTTAAATATTATTAAAATATAAGTGCTTGGAATTAGGACTTTTCAGATGGTTTTTGTTTCTAAAACAAAAATATTCGATATTTTTGAATAACATCTGAATTGTTTTTCTAACATTTTCCACTTTGAAGGCACATTCAACAAACTGACCCATCAATTCGTATATGATTGTTGTGAAAACAATAAGTGATGGGAATTTTGACAGTTTAATATACACAAATGAGGGTGTATCAAGTATACGTCATCTCAATGGCCCAATTCACACGGGATTAATTGTTCTGGTCTAACATGGCAGCTTGTAGGCATTTTCGGTGAGGAGAGTCGTTTTTGGTTGGATTAATTTTTCATCCAGCTACAACCCCGCATTACCAGAACAAAACTAATACATGCACACAAAACAAACGTGAAATAAATAAAGAAAATACTAACACACACAAAGCTGTGTATACGTATACAATTTTTGTCAGATTAATTAGTCTCGTGTGTTTTGGAAAAAACAAAAGTTGTTCGGACTAAAAATTATTCCCGTGTGAATTGGGCCTTTCAATACAGTTCCCACACATTCGGGGTGTCGGAAGAAACGAGTGCTTCGGTTGGATTTGGTACTCTAGTAGATTCGCCTGCTATTTTATTTCATATAGATTGTTGTATGAGTCATCACATACATTTCAACATTGATTTGTACCATTTGGACACTATTTTTTTTTTTAGCCTTGTCAACTTATAACGTATCCAAAGCATGCAAGTGTTGGTCACGACCAAATGTTCATACAATATTGAACTACAGCTTTGCTTTAGGATCTTTTAATATCATTTCACAGAGATTTTAAATAAGCTTCAAGAATTAGGTTCTTGAACGAACGGATGTCTTGATTGATTTCATCTGGACGAGACACATGCCATTTACGTCCTCATGTATGATTGGTCATATTAGAGACAAAATAAAACGATAATTTGGATATGTAATAAGACTTATTTCCCTATCAACTGGATTTTAGATCCAGTTGGCTTATATAAAAAGACTGCAGACGCAAGAGGGTTTTCTCAAAATTACACATTCGACAGTCAGTTGAAACTATTTGTCCAATTTTGCAGCAACGGACTAAGGTATCGAAAAGAGATTGGTGTCAAATTAAAGCTAGACTTTAGGACTAATAATAACCCACTAGGCGTTGTTTCATTCTTCAGATGGGACAACTGATTCTGGAGAAATGTGGTTTTGAAAATGGCGTTTCTCAAAATTACAGATTCGAAAGTCCCCTGGAAGTATTTGGCCAAGTTTTCAACAACGGAATAAGGTATCAAAACGTGTATGGTGTCAAATTAAAGCTCGACTTTTGGACTTCTATTAACCCACTGGGAGTTATATTTTACGGACACGTTCACAGGATTTATGGCGTATGCAATGGTTTATCCTCAAAATGAATTTTTGGTCCATTAATCTGTAGTGGCTAATGTTATATAAATTATATTTGGTTATAATTATATTATTTAAAGCAGAATTCATCCAAGGAAAAGAGATTTGAAAAATCGAAAAAAAAATGTTGGCCAAAAAAAACAAAGGGGTTAACCCATCAAAATTTGGATTAAAAAAAAACGATGAAATTTTGCTCGTATACTGCGGACCTTAATCTGAACAAGATGGTGGTTTCATTTGTTAGATTGAACAAATAGTTTGGGAGAAATTTGGTTCAGTAAATGGATTTTCTCAAAATAAGAGATTCGAAATTCCCTTGAAACCGTTTGTCCAAAAAGAGAACCTGAAAAAAAACGTCAACAATTTTATTTCACGTGGTGTCATAGGTAAATTTCACATTGGTGGAATGACAATGGATAGTGCAACGGAATGAAAGCGAAAGCAGGAACAGAATTGTTAGATTGGGATTTTCTGTCTTAGATTGTTACCACAAGCAGTAGTGCTTTTCCGAATTAAATAACGCAGCAAAAGACTAATCTATTCAATCCGGCAACTGCAACAACCATCATACAATAAACAGAATTGTAAGAATCTTTAAGCGAAACGGACCGTTCGGCTGGGTTTCCTGATGTGGAATGAAAGCACATTTCAGATAAATTATCACGCCGTCCGTTGTCAAGGTGACGCTGCAGATGACGACAATTCTACAAAATTCACCTTATGAAACGGATTTCTAAGATCAGGAATATACAGAATAATACTCCAATGTGATGAATGCTGAACTGTGGAGCCATCTCGTTGAGAGATGTTGATGTTGAGTTCGGGAAGACATAATTCCGAGATTTAATGTCAGCTTCACTGGCAGAGATTATGGTTATCCCCACTGTTATTAAGGATGTTGATGATGCAACTGCAGCTGCAGCATTGATTCCGTAAAATGAAATGTCACTGAAATTTGTGTTGATTTAGCCTTAATCTAATGTAGTCTTTAAGTTGAACTGGAATATTTTAGGACTCATTTTAATTCGTATATATTTTTCATTCAATTAGGTTATCGTATGCCGACGCCCGAACATGCACCGCCCGAAATGTATCGTTTAATGTTAAAATGCTGGGCTGCCGAAGCTGAATCTCGTCCACATTTCGATGAAATTTATAATGTCGTCGATGCACTGATTTTACGTTTAGATAATAGTCATTAATTTCAACAGAAAAACACCACAGGGACTGAATTGCCGAAACAAATTCAAATTCAAGTTTCAAAACAATTTCAACGGATGCAAGTTCAATAATGGATTTTTTTCCAAACGCTTTCCGAAATTCAGCTCCCCCTACAGCCGACTCATTACATTTTATTCAATATTCACCATACATACATACACGCGCATATAAATATAAATAATTCTGCATATTTGTAATTCTCATCATCAATGATTGAATATTTATTACTATTACATTAGATCTAAGTTATATGTATGTCGTCGTAATGCCTTATGTTTGTATCATTGTTTTATCTAATTTTTTAATTTGTATTTGTATTTTATTTTTTTAATTAGTACATATATTAGCATAATAACTAAGTATTTAAGGTGATATAAGTGAAACTGAGCAACATTTTATAATTGGAAATTAGATATTTTTTTGAAAAAGGCCCCGAGGTCAGCCAACTAACCAATGTGGCAACAATTGAACTGGCAACGAATGTATTTTTGATTAGAAGCTTTTTAGCAAAACAGAATAAGTAAAACAAAAAAAAACCGCATTAAATTCGGCCAGGCCGAATCTTATGTATGCCCTCCACCATTAATTGTATTGTTAGGAAACTCAACTTTAGGTATAGACTCATTCGTTTTGAAGAGTTACAATTTATGTTTTCTCACTGTCGGAAGGCCCCCAAACAGTTTTTATGTATGCTGTCTCCCCTTTTCAATAAAAGTTTTTTTTAATCGTTTTGAATAAAATGGTTAAAACCGTGAAATTATTGTTGGCGTCAAAAATAATACTCTCATTGGACAGTGAATACAGGCTAGTTCGTCTAAGAATTTCCGATTAATAGCATGTGAATGTTGATTAGGTCAACTGAAAATTAACACATATGAACCGTTATCGACAGTTGTCGATCGTAAACTTCGCATTCTAGATCACAGCAGTCGTTATCGATAGCTCGGCTCCTACCGCACGTAAACTGATAACAAACTGAGAGAACTTTCAATCGGAAGAAGTCATCCAAAGAAGTCGAAGCATCTACAATTATGTCGACACCAAAGTGTTGTCGATGACGGATGCCGTGATTAGGCCCCTGTCTCCAAACCTCTAATGATTTTATTATAGAAGTTGAACATGTCTTAGAGACTACTCTTTTGTTCGTAAAGTCGCTGACTAGTTAGTCATTAGTAAAAGTTCCTCTGACCATTAGAAAACCTTGATGTAATGACCGAAAATTGATATGCGAAATTTGAAAATGATTTAGATTGTTATTACCTTTAGAACACCTTCATGACAGTACCTTAAGTGGTATCGAAGGAAATACATAAGTCGACCCTATGATGGAGGGTATAAAAAATCCACTCACAGGCCATCACGATTGTCGTCATGGTGCCGGTTTTTGGGAATATCAAAGCAATGTGTTATACAGAAGTAGTAGTCTAGTACACGGATAACCAGGCTTTTGGATTGTAACTTTGTTAAGCAATAAAACTAATTGTCCTTGTCTTATATGGGAAATTTAAAAAAATTTAACCCAAGTAAAAAAACAATGAAAAATTGCTATGCATACCACGAGTATTTTCACTAAGCATTGGCTGGACTATTGCCAATTCGAAGTCGGTATTTAACGATATCGTGTAGCTCTAATGGAATGAGTTGGCGCTTCTTAGACCACAGTCCACCTGCAACGAGTTGGTCTGAATTATGTTTCAATAAATAAAAAATATTTTTTATAGCATTTTACTCAACACAAATCAAAAACTGAATAAAAACAGCAATAATAATTAATCATAAACTACATTATGTTTATTATTATGTCTAACCAGATATCTTGTAGAATCTGCTTGTTTTAACAAGATGTACATGTATTGTATTTCATATGTATTGTCCTCAAAACGATATTTCTCGGATAATGTGCCAAATCATAAGAAAAACAAATAAATATATAATAATGCAAAACAAGAAATAATAAAATCGAACAAATCATGAAATATTTTCTTGAAACAAATTTACAAGCATACATGTATACCATAAGTGGATATGTATGCATTTTGTTTTAATTTAAGCTTTAGTGTTTAATAATTGTTATTTATTTTACTACTTTTTAATGTACATTATTTAAAAAAAAAATTTCCTTATCCAACAAATTGAAAAACCAACTGGAGAAGACAAAGATGGCCATCAAACAGATTGTCGTTTGTGGTGTGGAGTTTCTCTGTAAGACGAATTTCTTTTGCACATTATTATTTTTTTTTTTTTTTTATTATTATTTAAGATATACAATTTTAGTTTATTTTTTTATGTTTATTTCTTGTATATAATCATTATTATGGTTGCTTTAAATATTGTACACAATTATTTTCAGAATATGCGAAAAAAAATTGCATATTTTACTTTTACTATTGTAAGTTGAGGAATTTACCTATCATTAAAATAAAATGAGTAGATTGAATATCAAATAACCACATACTATAAAACAAAAACAACATATTATTAAAAAAGAAATTATAAATATAAATATTAAATTTTATTTTCACTAAATAAAACAGAACAAAATATAACAAAATATGTGTTTTCAATAAAACGACATAATTATTCTTAAATCATTCAAAAATAAAAGGGCCTAAAAGTATGCTCTAATATTTGCCAGCATTACAAAATGCTCCAACAAATGAGCAAAACAATCTGGCAACACCGGGTTACAGAAAAATTCTGTCGTAGACATTGATTTTTTTTTCAAGTAACAGGCGCCCAGAACAAGCAATAGGTATTTTTCTGCATCAGGGCAATCTTTAAAATGATCTAACTCGGTAATGGCTGAACCGATCATGATCAAACCTTTACCATAAGTTAGGGGAAAGGTTGTAGATTTTGATAAACCCATTTGGCCAGGCCCAGAATTACGGCCAATATAATAAAATTGTCGATATTTAATCAAATGCTGAATATCTCCTTAATTAGAAGGCGTGACAAAGAGTTTGTGTTGGGAAAAATGTAGTTCATCTTAAACACCATAGACATATGAAATTTGAATCCATTGTCTTTATCCAAACCGGAAATATGACATCAAATGCAAAAGTATGATTTAGCTCTTCAGGGAAAGTAGATCCTTATTAGCATGCTCAGATATTGCCTACATTAATTTACTAAATAATATGGGAACTCCTAGTTAAAGAAAAACTTCAAAACCAATTCGTGTCGTAGGCATTTGTAATCACAAGTAACAGGCGCCCAGAAAAAACAGGATGTATTGTTTATATCACGAAAAATATAAGCGCCTAAAAGTATGCTCAGCTATTTGCTGGCATTAAAAAATGCACCCGCAAATAAAAAAACAATCTGGCAACACCGGGTTATAGAAAAACTGAAACCAACTCGTGTACAAGGCTTTTCTTTTTTTCAAGTAACAGGCGCCCAGCAAATCCAGTAGGTGTTTTTCTGCAACAGGACAATCTTTAAAATGCTCTAACTCGGTAATGGCTGAACCGATCACGATCAAACCTTTACCATAAGTTAGGGGAAAGGTTGTAGATTTTGATAAACCCATTTGGCCAGGCCCAGCATTACGCCCAATATAATAAAATTGTCGATATTTAATCAAATGCTGAATATCTCCTCAATTATTAGGCGTGGCAAAGAGTTTGTGTTGGGAAAAATGTAGTTCATCTTAAACACTATAGACGTATGAAATTTGAAACCATTGTCTTTATCCAAACCGGAAATATGACAACAAATGCAAAAGTATGATTTAGCTCTTCAGGACAAGTAGATCCTTATTAGCATGCTCAGATATTGCCTACATTAATTTACTAAATAATATGGGAACTCCTATTTAAAGAAAAACTTCAAAACCAATTCGTGTCGTTGGCATTTGTAATCACAAGTAACAGGCGCCCAGAAAAAACAGCATGTATTGTTTATATCACGAAAAATATAAGCGCCTAAAAGTATGCTCAGCTATTTGCTGGCATTAAAAAATGCACCCGCAAATAAAAAACAATCTGGCAACACCGGGTTATAGAAAAACTGAAACCAACTCGTGTACCAGAGTTTTCTTTTTTTCAAGTAACAGGCGCCCAGCAAATCCAGTAGGTGTTTTCTGCAACAGGACAATCTTTAAAATGCTCTAACTCGGTAATGGCTGAACCGATCACGATCAAACCTTTACCATAAGTTAGGGGAAAGGTTGTAGATTTTGATACACCCATTTGGCCAGGCCCAGAATTACGCCCAATATAATAAAATTGTCGATATTTAATCAAATGCTGAATATCTCCTCAATTAGTAGGCGTGGCAAAGAGTTTGTGTTGGGAAAAATGTAGTTCATCTTAAACACTATAGACATACGAAATTTGAAACCATTGTCTTTATCCAAACCGGAAATATGACAACAAATGCAAAAGTATGATTTAGCTCTTCAGGGAAAGTAGATCCTTATTAGCATGCTCAGATATTGCCTACATTAATTTACTAAATAATATGGGAACTCCTATTTAAAGAAAAACTTCAAAGCCAATTCGTGTCGTTGGCATTTGTAATCACAAGTAACAGGCGCCGAGAAAAAACAGCTTGTATTGTTTATATCACGAAAAATATAAGCGCCTAAAAGTATGCTCAAATATTTTCTGGCATTAAAAAATGCACCCGCAAATAAAAAACAATCTGGCAACACCGGGTTAGAGAAAAAATAAAACCAACTCGTGTACAAGAGTTTTCTTTTTTTCAAGTAACAGGCGCCCAGCAAATCCAGTAGGTGTTTTTCTGCAACAGGACAATCTTTAAAATGCTCTAACTCGGTAATGGCTGAACCGATCACGATCAAACCTTTACCAGAATTTAGGGGAAAGATTGCAGATTTTGGTAAACCCATTTGGCCAGGCTCAGAATAACGCCCACTATAAGAAAATTGTCGATATTTAATAAAATACTCAATATCTCCTCCAGCAGTTGGCGTGGCAAAGAGTTTGTGTTGGGAAAAATGTAGTTCATCTTAAACACTATAGACATATGAAATTTGAAACCATTGTCTTTATCCAAACCGGAAATATGACAACAAATGCAAAAGTATGATTTAGCTCTTCAGGGAAAGTAGATCCTTATTAGCATGCTCAGATATTGCCTACATTAATTTACTAAATAATATGGGAACTCCTATTTAAAGAAAAACTTCAAAGCCAATTCGTGTCGTTGGCATTTGTAATCACAAGTAACAGGCGCCGAGAAAAAACAGCTTGTATTGTTTATATCACGAAAAATATAAGCGCCTAAAAGTATGCTCAAATATTTTCTGGCATTAAAAAATGCACCCGCAAATAAAAAACAATCTGGCAACACCGGGTTAGAGAAAAATAAAACCATACCAGTTTTCTTTTTTTTTCAAGTAACAGGCGGCCAGCAAATCCAGTAAGTATTTTTCTGCATCAGGGCAATCTCTAAAATGCTCTAACTCGGTAATGGCTGAACCGATCATGATCAAACCTTTACCATAAGTTGGGGGAAAGGTTGTAGATTTTGATAAACCTATTTGACCACGCCCACCGTTATGCCCACAATGGTCAAATTCTATATGTTTAATAAAATACGCAATATCTCCCAAACTAATGGTCGTGGCAAGGAGGTTGTATTGGAAGAAATGTAGCCCATCTTTAAAGTTTTCTACATACGAATTTTGAAATTGTTGGCTTTATCCCACCAGGAAATATGACAACAAATGTAAAAGTATTATTTAGCTCTGTAGAGCACGAATATCCCCATCAGTAGTTTCATTAATTTGCCGGCATTAATAAACTATTTCTGCAAATTAACTAAATAATATGAGAACTCCGACCTAAAGAAAAACTTAAAGCTACACATGTCGTAGGCATTTGTAATTTCAAGGAACAGGCCCTCAGAAAAAGCAGTAGGTATTTTTTGGCATCAAGCTAAATATTAGAGCCTAAAAGTATGCTCTCATATTTGCTGACAATGCACGAGCAAATTAGCAAAATAATCTGGCAACACCGGGTTAGAGAAAAACTGTAAAACCAACTCGACTTTTTTTTCAAGTAACAGGCGCCCAGAAAAACCAGTAGGTATTTTTTTCTGGACAGGACAATCTTTAAAATGCTGAAACTCGGTAATGGCTGAACCGATCATGACCAAACTTTTACCATAAGTTATGGGAAAGGTTGTAGATTTTAATAGACCTATTTGGCCACGACCAGAATTACGCCCAATGTCATAAAATCAAAGATTTTCAATAAAACATTCAATATCTCCTAAACTAATGGGCGTTCCAGCTGGGTTTGTTTGGATAAAATGTAGTCCATCTTAAACGCTATATATATACTTATATAATTTGAAACCAAAGACTTTATTCAATCAGAAAAAAAGGCAAAAAATTAAAAGAAAATCTAGTTGGGAAAAGTATAAAAAAAACAAATGTTCTATAGGGTTCTCCAACAAGAGGTATTATTTTGGTATTCAAAGAAAAATTGATTTTTTTGAGATAAATGACCTGATGATTATTTCATAATAAAGGCATGCCGTTAATAATGAAAAACAACATCAACCAAATGGCCACCACGCTTACAGGACCATATCATTTTCATGACTGCAAGATGTTCACCATTTTTGTAGTGAATTTTAATAATTTCAATGCGTTGTTGAAGCATGTATCGTTCCAGTTTTAGTAATGGGTGATTTAAAACAACACCTCTTGTTTGAGAATCATGTATATACGTAATTTGAAACCATAACCTTCAACCAAACAGAAAATATGGAAAATATAAACGGAATGTTTTTCTTTATTCAAAACGAAAGAGAAGATGATAATGCACCGAACAGAAAATAAAAAAGTTATTTTATATTTTCCTGTTTACGGATGAGCAAAAGGGTCATGTTCATGGCTTTTCATTACCGACCATACCTACGTTAATACTTACCGAAATTATTCAAAGGTTCAGGTCTGACATAGGCAAAGGGTTTTTAAATTGTTAGAAAGGAGACATTGCGACTTTAGGTTTTTAATTTTTTCCAGCAACGTTCGTTGCTAATGAATAGCGGACCCTAATCTGCAAAAGACGAATTTCTCATTTATTAGATTGAACCAATAGTTTGGGAGAAAATGGTTTTTCTCAAAAAGTTCGAAAGGTCATCGAAATTATTTGTCCAATTTTTCAGTAACGGACTAAGGAATTGAAACGATCGTGGTATCAAAATTAATCAATGTTAAGTGATACTATCGTTTGGTTTGGTTTCGTTGCAGGCAGTGACTTCGAGTCACTGTTGAAATTAATACTTGTATATGTATTTTATTCTTCCTTTAAAAACTTTAAAAGATTACTTTAAAAAAAATGCCCATTAAAAATACCATGGTGTTTGAAAGTGAGAATCACAAACAAGTTAGTGATTGTTAAATCCAGGACAAACATTTTGTGAAAGACAATCAAAATTGGAAATTTGAAAAAAAAAAATGTTGACCACAAAAAACCTAAGGGGTTAACCCATCAAAATTTTAGATTTTTTTAAAAAAATAAATTTTGTTGCAATTTTGTTCATATATAGCGAAACATAATCTAACCAAGACGATGTTTTCATTTTTCATATGGGTTTCCGGAAAATTGCAGATTTGAAAGTCCCTTCGAACTAATTGGTAAATTTTTCTGAATCAAAACGTGTATGGTAACCAATTAATTCTGGACTTTAATTTTGGGAGTTGTGTGATATAATGAGTTAACAAGGGTTTAATTACAAAGCATCTACTTCCTAACCTTAACCTTAATTAATACTTCAATGTGATTTGGCTGCTACGATCAGTTTCTCAAACGCACAATAATCCACATGAGAAAGTTTTGAAAATTGAAAAATGTTTAGGTTCTTTTGAAAGAATACATGTTGTGAATATGAACAAGGCTGTAGTCAATTTGTGCAAAAAGTGAACCTAAAAACAATTCAAAAACGGTGTTATTACAGGTCATTTTAACTTTGGTGGAATGAAAGTGGAAAGGGAGACGACATGAAAGTGGCAGCTGGATCAGTGCTGAATACAAATAATCTACAAATTTTTCGCTGGTCAGACGTGCAAGTAAATTTACTCTGGACGTCAATACAGAAAAACAGTAAAAAAAATACTGTCCTCCGTCCATGTGACTTAAGCTGCCAGTACACTGCATGATTATTGGCTTAGCGATAAGACACCATTAAACGTAGAAAAAAACTAATGTTATTTTAAAATATTATGTATTAAGTAACATTAAGACCCAACTAAGAGGTCCTTTCATAAAAAATATTGAAAAGTGGGTTAATAAATGGTTTTGAATAATATAGATAACCTCTGTGGAAGCCGACAATACGAGTGCTTTCTCAAAGGTTGAATTCCAGCCAATTAGCAGGATTGGTCACTGTCATTTGTTCTACTTGATCCACCGTTAAGCCCTTGGCAAACATGCGAGGTAAAATGTTCATATGCACATGATGATAGCCATGACCGCCAAATGAGGTCTGAAATTAAAATAATCGAATGATGCCCATGTTCCTCATTTCCTTCAAAGCTCAGAACTTACCAAACGATGTTTTGTATGCATATCATGAGACATGAGGATTTTGTCCACCAAACCTTCTTCAATCAATTTTATGAGATTATTAATACGCTGGGCATCGGAGGGCATATCTATCGTCGAATTGAGCTGGTAGAAGGAACATTCGGTGCCAAAGAGATCGTATTGTATATAGCAGCCCAATTTTGAGAATTCCAACAGTTGATCAACATCGAAAATGGTGCGATCCAAATGAGACATAACACATTTCGAGGCTTTGCCGCCGGCCTCCAAATACAAACGCACAATTTCGAAGGGAGCCTCGGCATCACGGCCGGGATGGAAGGAGACACCACAGCCCAAAACTTCTTGGATCTCACCGGTGGCCTTAATGGCACGTTTTTCGAAATCTACAAAAACAAAGTTTCAAATTCAGTTAAACAATTTACCTATCGGAATAACTATAACTTCAACTTACCATGAATGGGATAAACACTGCCCACTTCCCCGATGAAACCACATTTTACCATGCCCAGACCTTCGACCTCAATGCCGGTAATAATTTCCTTTGAATACAAATTGGTCATTTGTTCCAGAGTCATGTTGGAATGATCCTTCTCCTGCAAATCATGCACATAATGTCCTGTGCCAGCAATAATGTGTACTCCAGTCTTCTTGCTGGTCTCCACCATAAAACTCAAATTCCTCTTCAGGCCATGTGAGCTGTTTTCTACAATCGAACCACCACCGAATTTCTTATACAACTCAATGTCCTTGAGCACAGCTTCACGAGTTTCTTCGTCATAGAATCGTGTATTATCCCTATTGGAGTAGGGATATTGACGAACAAAACCCAAATTCTCCATGCATATTTTCTTTTCCAAAAAGGGTTTAAAGTCCTCCGGCGGTGCACAGTGGAAACCCTCGAAGTCCAAGGCTACATGTTCATGTGTCAGGGTGCGACCCAATAGGTTAGGATCAATGGTCCCCAAAACTGTAAAGAAGACCAGACGAAAAAGGGGAGATTAGCAGTAAAATGAAAGCAAAGGTTTTGTTTATTTGGCGATATGGTTAACTGATCTCGTTTAGGCAAATATCTAAAACAGTTGTTTATCTTCGTACTGATTACATGTTTGATTTATTGCTTAATGACACTTTTGTACATTTTTACAATTGTCAATTCGTGAAAGGTGATCTCGAATGTATGTCAACCAGACCATACGTTCTTTATTGGGCCAACCCAGCGAATTCGTTTTTCAAGAATTTCTACACAGGAAAAAATGCTAATGGAATTCAAATACCAAAACAAACTGTTGGCCACTCGATATATTTGCATTTTGAAATGATTCCTTTTTCGCTTAATCAATGTTAAGAAATATTGAAAACATATTTTCCAACTTCTTGGATTTTTAAAGACATGACAAAAACTGTACCGTGTGACGGCAGATGTCTGCGTTCAACTTTGCTGGAAAGTGCTCATCTAAATGGGGTCTGAGAAATAATCTGTGTCACTGTTTTTTTTTTTTTTTCATTGTACATTATGAAGCATATTTGATCATTCCAAAAAAAAATAGACACATTGGTTAAAATATAAGATATTTGAACTTCTTATTGCAGCACAATTGGTGTGCTACCCTGTATCAAATTGTTGCAAATGAATATATTCAGAAAGTATATCCAAAATATTGCAGTCTATCCAAAATACTGCATTATTTAAGGTATATTTTCAAACATTATCATTCACACGACATTAATCGACTAAACAGAACTTCTGGAAAACATCACGAGTTTTTTATTTTAAAAAAAAAAGTTATTTCTCTATGTATGTCCGTCATAATTTCTGTATATGAACACACACGAACTAAAAAATATTTTATGATCCTCTATAAACGCATACGTATGTAGATTAGATCTTAAAGATAGATTAAAAAAACGTCCATTCGAAATTACTATTTGTTGGAGTTTCACATAATTTTTCGAATGGAAAACTTACCAGTTTGAACAATTGGCATCTTGGCAAAATAAATCGACCAGCAATTGATTAAACACAAATATGAAAATTATATGATCAAATTAAATAAATTTGAGTTCTATTCAGTACTTGTATTTATGCACGCCTATGTTTGCAAACAACCAAACCAAAGACTCTTGTTGACAATCCAAAAACACAAGTAGACAAATTCAACTTCCAACTGCACTCTACCGATGTTGGAGAAAAACTGAAGCCTTTGAAAAACGCACAGCATTCACCCAGGCCGGTCGAGTCCGTTTGCCCAGTGAGAGCGATGGTGGTTGTAGGGGTGTGGGGTGTTAGATGAAGCAGATTAAGAGTGCAAACATTTCATTGTTGATACCGGTACATATCAACACATTGTTGTTGTCTCTCATATTAAAAGTAAAACATTTCGTAAACAACAAAAACAATGACATTATGATAACACATACATACACGCCTGTACAAACGTACATACACAAACATATTAGACCTGTTTGATTGGGCTGACTGGACTAATATTGGTACGAAAGTAACTCGCTTAGTTAGAAAGTTGTTCTAAACTCTCTTATCAACCGAGCAAGGTGTTCGGTCATATTTACATTGGGAATTTAATCTCGATTATCGCACTTTTGTGTTTGTGCATAATTACGATAATACACAATGTTTTAATAGGGATTATGAATTCCAGTTGAGGGATTATGAATTCTAGTCTTATCGGCCTTATAAATAAAGAGTGATTTTCATTGGACCGCAAATCTTCAAACACGATGAGGGCCACAACGTTCCGTACCGTTCGATGGTCACAAATTTGTTGTCCAAAATGGAAGAATTTGACTTGGTTGACATGTGGTGTCAACAGGACAATGCCACACTCAACGCGATACCATGGACCAATGGGAGGTTAGTTTGGTAGCAATTAATGTCCTTGTTCGGTACTATCAATTGGCCACCACATGACTGACTGAAGTTCCTCGTCCATAGGGACAAGCCACGATAACTGCACTGAGTGACATCAATATGTGGTCCTATATATGGAACAAAAAACGGACAACGCTGTTTAAGAAGTTTTTTCTGTACAAATGATCTTGTTTAGTAAAACCAATCAAACAGGACTAATGTTTGTCACATACTCGTATGTTTGTATATCTCATATCGATGTATTCAAATGAATTTTCAAATTTAGTTGCTGTCTTAATGTATTAAAAAATTGTTATGAATATCAAAAACAAAGAAGAATGACACAAATTGAGAAAGTTGCCCGTTTTTGCATATGTATAATAGCCTGGGTCACGCTCTAGTGTTTTTTTAACAATCTCAAAATATATCTGTTGCTCGGTATACCCAAATCGTGTGTACCTGCCACCACGCACCGGTTTAGACTGTGGCATCGGTCCTTACCATCATTCCCTTGGGTTCACATTCCTCTTATATCCTAAGTCGAATTTTAGTTATATTTTAAAATGCATTCATATTTTGAATTCATTGCAGAATTTCATTGTTGAAATCATATGAAATCACAATTGGCAATAAAAATTGTTGCCAACATATCACGATATCGTAGTCCGTAGAAGGTCAGCGCATTTCCAAAAGAAAAATGCTGTCGTTGCCACCGATTTTTAAAAATGTACCGACATTTTATAGTATGAATATTTGTATTTAACAAACAAATGTTTTTATTGTTTTTGACAACAAAAAAAGTATTGGATTTTTTAAAGCCGCATGAGTGATATCGATATCGATAACTATGGTATGACAGCTGATAATGTCAAACTGTTTCACAAATTTCTAGTTTTCTCAGCAAGTCCAATTCACAGTTTGTCGGAGAGAGAGGTAAGGGGAATGGAAAGGGCAAAAACTTGTTGGTACTGGCACAATACCTTTTGTGTTTTTCGTAGTGTGAAGCTGGCTGCAGATTATTTTGACATTTTGAAAGGCATTTGCATTTGAAAAGGCAATAATGAAAACAAAAATTGCCGAAACGGAAGTTCATAAGCGAATTTTAAAAATTGAATAGTGTAAATCGGAACTAAGAAAAACCAATAAAACAACACAAGTTTAATTTTAAAATAGTATTTTCTGCAGTAATTTTTGCCGCAACCCACGCTAATTAGTTAGATGTACAGGATCCGGACAATAAATTAGTAAGGTTGAAGTGGAAACAAGTTGTAACACAAACGTGTCTGGTCCATAAGAACTACTGTTGCGAAATTTTGTTGGTCTATGAGAAGTCTAAATCGGTGCACACAACAAGAACTTTTGTATTTCAGAGGGATTTAAATGGAACGGTTCAGATATGGCTACAGCATTTTCTAGACCATTTCATAAGAATTTTTTGAATTTTGGTTCGTGTAATTACAATTCAATGAAATAAATTTAGTGTAAATACGTAGTAAAAATATCATTGCAGAACAATTATGTCATTTGGACAAAGTTTTCAGAATCAAACACAACGCGGGGGTTGTGAGTTTGATTCCACCAGAGACTTTGGTCTGTCGCTGCAAACATCTAGCCATCTGGTCTGTGTCACTGGGTTTACCCTTGGACCCAAAATTACAATGTAAATTTAAATAAAACAAAAATATGATGACGTTGAAAAAGTTTGTTAACAACAATAAATGACTCCAAATGTATTTTGATCCCCGACGATATTTCACAAATATTTTAAAGTAAAAACGTTTCATTATACCGATGCCACAACCTAAATATAAGTTGAAATAAATTTTTTCTCTGCGTAATACTCTAATATTCGGTCCTTGCACTGTCCGTTCAAACAAATGAATGCGTATGTTTTTGTTTTCGTACAATTGTGCACTTATTTGTGTACTTAAACTCTTATAAAGCCGGGGGACAGTGGAACAGAATCAATTTGCAGCGTGCAAAATGTATTTACATTTTGTAAATTAAAAAAAAAACATTTTTAATATTTTTTAATAGTCAATTAATTATCTGATTTTCAGTGTTCAAAATAAACCTTCAATGCTATTTAATAACTACTACTTATTTATTTCATGAAGGAACAGACGGGGATGCTTCTGTGGAATCTGTGCGCTGTGTACGATATAATTTGTATACCCACTGACCGGGACCAAATGCCAGCTCCGAACGGCTAATGCTTGGCTCTTAATTGTAAAGTAGCCAGCATTTACTACCGCTGACAAAATATTCGATGCTCATACCAGGTTTCGAACCTGGATTTACTGTGTTATAGTCGCACACACTATCTACCTACTACAATCGACATTTGTCATAACTAAAAAAAAATGTTTACTAGATCAGAATTTATGGCATTTTGGCCGATGGGCATCGAGTTTGACAAACTGTGCATTGATCGCAATATTTATTTGCTCTACAAGTACGCATCACTTTTTGCATTTACTGAAATGAATATCTTATCTTAGACAATTTGTATGTACACATGATGTGTGTAGTTTCATTTTCACTTTGTTCAAATTTAATTCCATATTTATTTTGTATATCATATGATAATTGCACTAAACAGTCATTTATATTCGTGCAAAAAACAAGTTACCAACATATACATCTGATTCGAATATATCGCTCCGATAAACACTGACTTAGATATGTACGTAGATACCGAACTGCAAGTTCTTTGTTCAACATTTTAGAACATACACGGGGTATTTTAAAATTAAACATTTGTCATTCAATAACATTCGTTTAGATCGATCATATGATTTATTTCAATACTCATCAAACGGACATTCACATTCGAATTGAACTCGCACAGCACACAACTCACTCATACTAAAGACGATTTTCTGTCTGTTTTTGTTTTCGAGTTGGTGGTATTTTTTGGTTGAAGGTCATGGAATGCCTTGAGGTAGAATAGATTGAAGCTGCAATGGCAGTTTGACAGACCAATCAAGTGGACAAGTGGTTCATAATGTAGAACGTTGTAAAGTGCGGACGTGGTGTGTCTTACAAACAAGTCAACAAGTAGGGAAAGTTCCCTGTACCAGTGGTTCCCAAACTATTTTGGTCGTGGAATCCCCAAATTGTTGTGTGCGTGTAGATTGACGGTTTGAAAAAAACGATACTTCAATTTTCTTCAATCAGTCAGTCAGTAAGAATTGTGAAAGCGATAATGTCACTCTCGGACGAAATTTTAATTGCTGTCGCCGCACACATGTTGACCCTGCGACAATTATCAGAAAATGACACTCGTTTTCGTAAAAACGGTACATCAATTGAATCAATCAACCAAAACAGCAAACCGATTTTGATTTTCATGGTTTGATTGATGCATACGCATACACTCTCATTTTCACAAATACATACAAATATGATCATCAATCAGATGGACCGTGTAAACACCGCATTAAGAGTGTGTTAGGGTGGAGTGAAAACATGCTTTTTTTTTAATTTGAAAAAGTTAACCTCGGAAAGAGATGAAGTCTGGGGTCCTAATGAGGGGAAAAATAAAGAAAACAATTTTTAGGGGTCGCGCCACTCCCTCGAAATTTGGAAATTATCGCTATTTTGGCGTTGATTTTAGAAAAATCCTAAAAAGTTTTATGTCAATAAATGTTTGCAATAGCGTAAACAATGAAATAAGGGCATGAAAAAATTTAAAAAAAAATTTCTCATTGTTCAAAAATTTCAAAAAGTAAAATAAGTCAAATCGTCCCTTCTTCAGAAAATTGACTGAACAATGAAATCGCCACCAAAGCTACAAATATTAGTCGATTATCCTCATATTTGCCTCAAATACTTTTGTTTGGGCACTGAACAAGCTCAAACTTTTAAATTTCGAATAAGTTAAGTCGTTAATTTTTAGGATTTTTCTAAAATCAACGCCAAAATAGCGATAATTTCCAAATTTCGAGGGAGTGGCGCGACCCCTAAACATTTTTTAAAATTTTTTTCTTTATTTTTCCCCTCATTAGGACCCCAGACTACATCTCTTTCCGAGGTTAACTTTTTTTTTTGAATTTCACTCCACCCTAGTGTGTATACTCGAATGCAAGCTAAATGATCAGTAGGTTTATATTGTCAAATGGAGAAAAATGATGGGTCAGCGAAAGTACACTATAGATACATATAATTTCGGTATGAATATGATCATTCGAAATGCTTCCACTAGGTCAGCATGTCGAAACGGATTCCCAAATTTGTTTGCGAATCTAGAATGTTTCAATCGAATAACAGAACAGGAGCGTATATCTGTACCGTATTCCCTATAAAGTTCTAAAACTTCAAATCAACTTATTTGAAATACATTTTTTCTTCCATAATAAATAACTTTAATTGAAAACTATTTCTCAATAAAAATGGATTTCGGCCCTAAACTGTCCTGCGATGATTTTATGCCATCGACAACATCGAGCAGTCTAAAAACCGGAGTGGATCACCCTTGGTCCAAGCGTTACACTCCCTGTGACGAACCCCAATCGAAATCTTCGACACGCAGCTGTGAAAATAAGTGTCCATCTACGATTCCATCGAGTACGAGTTCATCCACCATAACCAGTGGACTTTTTGATCATGATTGTCGCACAGCAAAACCGGCCCAATCGGAGGCAACCAATATCGCTTATGAAGTGGCTGTGGCAAAATCAATCATGCAACAGTACAGCACAATCAGTGGAGACAATTTGTGAGTTTTTGGGGTGTTTTAGACAAATTTTCAGACATTTTTTTTTATAGATTCGACCATCTTTCCGATATTATCAAACGAATCATCGATGAACGGCCACCGAATGTAATTGATTTCTTCGAAGAATTCAGCCGCAATGTCCGAGAGCAAAAGTTACACTTGCCCGAACGTTTTCCTCCAGATGCAGTCTACGAAGAGAATCGCTTATATCAAGGGGCCAGGAAACAGTTGATGTCCATGAAATTGCCCTACACCGAAGACGACAGCACTCGAGGAGTGGGCGCCACAGAAGATTTGGAAGAGGAGCCCCATAAAGTGGACAGTTTTCAGCTAGACCTGAAACAAGAATCCATGAAAATGCTTCGAAACTTCTACGATCGTGTACAACATTTACAGTTCTATTGGAATCAATGTGGCTTCACAATTTCCTCAGAAGATATTTTCCAGTTGGCCTGTTCCATGGATCGCTTACAAACGCATCCTTCCATAAGGCAATGCCGTTTCTGGGGTATGATGAACGGCTTGAAGACTTCCTACTACATAGTAGAAGCACATTTAACCAATGGGGAAATTGAGTCTAGAAACCGGCAAATGGAAAAGGAAATACTGGAAAATCAATGGAAATTGCAAGATCCCGTCAAACTACCCTCTCATATTGGACCTGAATTAACACCGGGCGCCATGGGTTGGGAAAACTATCCCGTCGATGAGGTGTTAAAAATGAAACCGAACGCAGTGTCCGTGCCATTGGCTAAGGCTGACGAATTATTTGATGTTCCACCCGAAATCGTTGGTCGCGGGGTGAATCGTTATTCGTATTTTGTGGTGAATCGTTTATCGGACGAGTGGATTGAGTTGCCCATCTGTACACCAAAACAGATTAGAGTTTCGCGAACGATTAAAAAGTTCTTAACGGGCGACTTGGAAGCCGAGGTGGTGTCGTATCCTTGTTTCCCTGGAAAAGAGAAACATTATTTGAGGGCCATGATAGCCCGCATTACCGCTGGGTCATATATTGCACCCAGGGACTATTATCGCAAGATGACGCCGGGGGAGAAACGTCTCTTTGAGGGTGTGGAAGATGAGGAAATAGAGGAGGAAGAGGATGATGATAAAAATGAAAGTGTACTGGGCGAGGGAGATGAGGATGAGGGGGAACCAGGTGAGTCAAGTGTGGTTTTTTTTATAAATTCACTATACACATCCCAGCGACAAAAGCCTACATGGTGAACTAAAACACGGGGATTCCACATTCGAAGGGAGGAAAGCGTTAAATCCGGGAGGAATGGAGGCAAACACAATGAATTAACATCACAATTTCTCCTTTTCTCTTGTTCCAGATAACGATGTCGTCCTCTTGAAAAACGAAAAATACGAACCGCCATCCCTGAACACTTTGAATGATACCGCCCGATGGGTCCATGTAAGACCCAATATCTTACCACAGGGACGTATTGTATGGTTCGATGAAGAAAAAGCTCGACGAGAGAGACAAAAAGAAAGTAAACGTTTGGAAAAACTACGCCTGCTAGAAGAAATGGGCATGGAGGCCGAAGAAGAGGAGGAGGAAGCAGAAGAAGAATCCGAATCGGAGCTTGAAGAAGAAACTGGAGAAGAGGGTACCCTGCGTGAAGTAGGACCAGCCATATTAACACCCTGTTCGCGAGATGTCAGTCAGGAAACACCGGTACCCTGGGTGGGTCGCTATACCAGCAACTACACCAATAAAAATGAACGCATTCTGGTAATGAGATCAAATGTCTGGCCCGGTGCTTACACATTCGCCTTTGAACAACTTAGTGAATCCATATATTTGGGTTGGGGCCACAAATATGTTGCACGTAATATGCCCTGGCAACATATACCTCCCATTGCCGAAGAGTTCCCCCATAGACCCATTGATTTCGTAGAAACCACCGACCCCAGCGTCGAATTGGAGGAAGCCTATCGTTTGAGTTTATTAAAGAAAGATATGAACGGTGACGACCTGAGTGAACATATGAGTAATTATGAATCCGATGAAGATAAAGAAGACAATGACGATGATGATGAAGAAGAAGAAGAAGAGGAAGAAGAGGAAGAATAACAACATATGAGACGGTACCTTAAATAAATATGAAATAATTTATTGATTAGACACATACATTTTATATTAAATAATAATTAATTGGTTTCTCTAACTTCACTTCTTGCCTTGGGCCAGTAGTAGTTCATGAATGGCCAAAGGTTCCTCGGAGAACTGAACCTTTTGGTAATGTTTTTTCAGTTCATTTTTCAGCTCTGTACTATGGGCCCAGTCTCGCGTCTCGCACACCACTTTAACCTTTTATAAGACAGATGTAAGAAATCACAATTAAGTTCGAAATCCGATTCTGTGAAAAGTTCCAATAGCCTTACCTCCACCGTGTAAATATCCTTGAGCCAAGCACGCTCATGCATGATGTCTTTAATGGATACACCCAAAGCTGACAAAATTTCACACAACTCATGAATGCCACCCGGACGATCGCTAACCTCAACATTGAATTTCACCAAACGGCCTTCGGCGGCCAAACCACGCTCCAGGCAACGGCCGAAAACAGTGGTATCAATATTGCCACCACACAAGAGAACGACGACTCTGGACGCGAAGAAGCGTTAACATAGATTAGATTGACTTTCTGGTAATTCTTAAAATAGAAAACATACTTTTTCCCCTTTAGTTCTGGAAGGTGACCAGCCAAAATGGCGGCCAAACCCGAGGCACCGGCACCCTCTACCACGCACTTTTCCTCTTCCACCAAACGTAAAATGGCCAAAGCAATCCATTCCTCCTTGACCACCACCATTTTGTCGATCAATGGCATAGCTGTAACATAAGCATTATAACCCACTTTGGGCACAGCCAAACCATCGGCCAAGGTATTTTTAATGGGTGTATGAATGGGCCCGTTATTCTCCATGGCTTTGGAGAAGCTGGGACACTTGGCCGACTCGACACCCTGCAAAACAAATCGTAAACATTATTATGTCTTTCGGAAAATTCCTCTCAAACATACAATAATTTTTGTCTTTGGCGATAATGCCTTTATGGATGTGGCTATACCGGCGATAAGGCCGCCACCGCCCACGGGTATAATCACAGCATCGGGAGTTGGTACTTGTTCGAGAATTTCCAAACCAATAGTACCCTGTCCCGCCATAATATGCGGATGATCGTAACCATTAATGTACAGCATTTGCTTCTCTTGAGACATGTTCATGGCCAATGCCTTCGCTTCAGCCATGTCTTTGCCTTCGACAATCACGGTGGCCTTGTAGTTGCGGCATTTCTGGATTTTCATAATGGGTGCTGCCTTGGGCATCACCACCGTAACCGGTACATTCAATTTCCATCCGTGATAACTGAGAGCCTGAAATGGGATGGGCAATAATTGTCTTAGTATTGAAGTCAGCAGTTAATGGTTCAAAATCTTACCTGAGCGTGATTTCCCAGAGATGCTGAAATAACGCCGACTTTCTTTTGTTCTTCGGTGAGGCACAACAGGGCATAGCGGGCTCCACGTTCCTTGAAACTGAAAGGGTTTTTTTTTTAAATATATTAAGTCTGACTTTTCTGTAAACGGTCAATTACCCTTTTAGGGAATTTATTTCCACCAAGTGGACATTGTTTAAAACCCAAATAATTTAATTCACTCAGAATTGCTTAGACTAAAACATGTTGCATTGTATTTTATTAAGAGAAAAGATTTATTTGAAGCGACTTAGTGTGCAGTCTCACAAAATATATCTATGAACTCAAAACATTGAACTATTTCGTTAATTCGATTCTTTTAACGTTCACATGTTCACATGCGGATAAATCTGATTTCATGTTGTAAATATTTCGAATTTAGTGACGACTGATCCAATTGACAGAAATACAGAATACGGTGTAAACTTTTTCAGATAAGTTTTATTTTCAAATTATCAGTTATTTTTATAGCAGCCGCTCTACTTGGCTTGAAAGGCATCCGTGGAACGAAGTGAATCGCTTTTCGTTGGAATAGCGTCAGGAAATACTGCGAACTTATTTTCAAAACCCGCCAAGAAGCTAATGCATCCTCAGAGAGAGACAGTTTGATCGTCATTGGCTTATTTTTTTCTTTAAAAAATCTACTGGAAACCCCATTTTAGTAAGTTAAACTTTTTTTTGTGGTCGGATATTGAAGACATGAACTTGGACGATCTTCGGTTTCAGTAGTATGGTTATGCGAACAATCTAAAATCGAATATCGAGCCAGCCATTTGTGAAACAGTCAGAAACCGTCTTGGAGAATTGGGGACAGAATGCGCTACTGGAAAAAACAGCGGAGGCAGCCCCAAATAATAATGATACTCGAAAGCAATATGCCGACATTTATTCTTGACATTTTGCTTTGAGAAGAACGCAAGATAAGTTCAAAATACAGCAATCAAGAGTTTTGTAACAAGAAGAGAACAAAAAGAAATCTTGTTCTGTTATATTAAACAGGTGAAACGTAGAAGTGCTAGGTCCATATACCATGAAATATTGGACGTAGCGCCTTAAATTGCGTGAATTGCATCAATTCCGTTTCTAACCGAATTGTGTCGCGTTTATGTCACGTTTAGTCTTGCAATCTCCCTTTCTCCGATAGGAAATGTGAATTGCGTACTTTGCAATATGATCGACACTTTTTCCAACATACGATCGAGATTAAATTTCGATTATGAAACTATTGTGATTGACATAATCAGGGAGATACATTGGCACTGTCAAAATGGCAATGATAATACAACTAAAATTGCTACACTCGAAATTATGTATATTATATATATAAATAAAAGATAATAAACATGAAAGCTAATTTTAAAAATTTCGCACATGCAAATCTCGATTAAACCTGAAAATGAAGATGATCGTATACCGATTACATGAGTGAAAGTGTCAAAAGTTTACTTTCTATATTAATTACCTTTCACAGCAATGATTAATTTATTTATTTTGTTTTTGTTCATTGCCCAAACAGAAGAAGAAACCTTTGATCTTTCGGATTATGGACCTATTTCATACTGTATATATATTAATGTACTCGTATATACAAAATTAAATATGAATTATTTTCAAATGATTTCTTATCTCAACACCCATTTTATAGGGTACACTGTTTTAGAGGCATTGACTAATTTTGCCAGTAGCTCGGTGTGGCACATTTAATGAATAAATTAAAATATTATTCCTTCAGTTCAAGAGATATTTGGATAAATAGAAATGAAAAATATGTGGTTTGTAATTCCTTCACAACATATTCTAACATTAGAGATTACGGACATATTTTGTCTGACGATTTGAAATACTAAATTTTGGTACAAGAAAAAAAAACAAAATCTAAATGTGAATACTGTGGAAGGTTACAACTAACCGCGCTTAATTACCCCGGTTTGCGTACCATGTTTTACGAAGCGACAGCCGAAACCACGCTGGGGAACCGACAGCCGAAGTCACCCTTGGGAAGCGACAACCTTTGGAGTCACGCTGGGGAAGCGACAGCCGAAGTCACGCTTCAAAAACTTAAGCATTTTGTGTAATAACCGGGTAAAGTTAAGCTTCCCCGCTTAACTGCCACATTAAGGAAATTGTTTTATTAAAAAATAATTTACATATTTGGTTTAAGGGCTCCTAACCTTACGCCGAAATTGTTAATACGATTATTCTTTAATTCGAAAAAAATGTATTAAGCATTTAGACAATTAAGCGGGAAATAACTACTGTATAGCGTCCAATTTTGTTTGAAATTATTTTTTTAAAAATAAAGTTTTACTCCCGTATTCTTAAAAATTAAAAAAACCTGTGTTATGAACAATTTATGAAAATACCAAAAAAGAAAATGTTCATACATTTTTCTTAACAAAGGTTTTAGATTTTTTTTTAACATTTGAAAAAAAAATTTTTTTTTTTCGATTTTGTATATATTTCTAAGTTAAATTTCATTTATTATTTCCTATATTTTTCCAAAGTAGAAATATTTTTAAAAAGTCTTTATGCAGTGTGTTTGTTTTGTTTGTAGGCATATCAGAAGCTACTACACTTCTTCAACGGTAACCATTTGCAATGATTTCTCCTCCAATTATAATTATTGGTCTAATATGTACTGCAGTTCTCGTGATTAATCAATAACTACTGTTTAGTGGCGCATATCCCCCAAGAAATTCAAGAGAACCAAACAAAAAACACAAATAAAAAAATGTGTTTAAATTCATTTCCATTTAATATGAATGCCAGTTTCCGAGTTATGACCTTATTCCCAGCAAACAACAATATTTTTCTCGAGTTTTATTTTCAAGTTTATATTTTCAATTGAGCTTCATATGCGATAGAAAAATACGATATAGATGATCTGTAATAGATCATAAAAATCGAAAGAGGGGTTTTGCCTTTATTCAAAATTTAGAGAAGGTATTTGTCGACCATCTCCGTAAATCATGAACTAAGATAATCTAAAACTCAACAATTCGTAAACGAAGTTACTCTTGCTCTTACTCTTTAAACTACAGATGACATTCGCATCACACAATAACTTCAGGTTCGTATTCTGGTAAGACAACAAAATATTTTTCATAAATGCAAGCCACGTACAAATTCTGTATAAAAGCGTTAGTCGTTCGGACCCGGCTTTAAACAGCCGGACGTGGTCAGTCTGTAAGTCTAGTCAAGTTATATTGTGCACAGCTCACTGATTTGAGAGAAGTTTCTTGTCTGCTCCTTCATTGAACCAAATTGACCCATCTACGTCATCTACGACGACTATAGACATCCCCTTTGTTCCTGCCTACA
Source organism: Hydrotaea cyrtoneurina (assembly GCA_958296145.1). Classification (NCBI taxonomy): domain Eukaryota; kingdom Metazoa; phylum Arthropoda; class Insecta; order Diptera; family Muscidae; genus Hydrotaea; species Hydrotaea cyrtoneurina. Next base: position 125,415,879 of record OY282512.1, on the reverse strand, counting down.
GATAGCATACAATCTGTGCTCCGGCTCTTTCCAAAAATGTGAGCGAAGCAGTAGACGATTTTCTGTTGAAATCCGTGAAAACTAAACGTGGTCTTCTAAAGCAATTAAAATCGCCGTTCATTCATTCCATGTAGATCCATTTGTGAGTGGACAACTCTAGATGGACAAACCATCTAGAGATGACCTAAGTAGAATGTGGATATTTCAATTTTTCTATTTCAACTATGTTGTCAGAGAAGGCTTCTTTGTCTATATTTGTTGTCTGTGTCTCGTCCAGTTCTAACCATAGAAATAGTCTTCGAAATTTTATGAATCCTCTATTATCTTTAAAATAGTTCAGATTAGAAGCGATTCGTATTGGCATCATCTGCAGTAATCACTCCAAAGTGGTCACCTTTTAAAATTTCCAGTGGATCGCACAGTAATCGACAGCGGACTATGGACACATTATGTCAATAATATTAAATATAATATAAGTCAAGTCGGAAAAAAATGATATGTCTGGCAGCCTTTGGGGAAACAAATGATTTACGAGTTTGTAGTAATTTACGAGTAATAACCATCGATTGCAGTAAAAAATGCCATAAAGGAGACATGAATGGAAAAATTTGCACAGATTGAATAATATTTGTCATAACATTTAAAATCCATCGATCGTTAAATGTCATAATAATTCCATTCCATGTACACTATTCAAGTTCAACAATAATTTCTATTATCCTGAAGGAAGGACAAATAAAATACAGACGATATTTACCTTCCCGTATATTGGAGAAAATCTTTTTTCAAATACAAATCCATGCCATACGAATCGGAAGATGTTGAACGCTAAAGAATCGTCAATTATGATAATATCAAATTAGCGCAAAAAGAAAAAAAAAACGGAACACCATCTAGTCTTACCGGACATGGTGTGCGCTCGACGCCATCCTTTATCAAAAATGCCGCTGAGGTTATGTCATGGAACGATATCTTCTGAGGATTCTTCGGGTCACAGTATGGATCAAGAATTTCATCAGACGATTCGAATTGTTTAGGTAAATTGATGACCGGATTTGGTATTACAACGACGCCATTGTCGTTTTCCTTGATGATGGCCTTGTTGCCATTTGTGGCGACACCATTTGCAGCTTTTGTGCCATTGGAGACTTTGGCAGCCACTTCTAAACCATTTTGACCACCGCCCATTTTTTCTATTTTTTTTTTGTCGAATTTGTTGCGTCTTCAAGTATTCGTAAATCACTGGAGGCGACGTAATGTACAACCTTCACCGTAACGTTTAAAAAATTCAACTGAATTGATATTTTCTTGTACTTTGGGTGTTATGCCGCCGTTTTAGATTTCAAATGCTATAGTTTAAGACGAGATACGCTTGTATTTTCCTTTTGTTGTTATTGGTTTTGTTCAAAAAACAATGGTGACAAATGTTGTGGATCTGCAACGACTAGCGAAGGCCGTACGGGAAAAGGAGATAGTCGTATACGTTTTAATTTATATTCCTGTAGAATACGAAGCAAAATAAAATGTAACAATTCATTGGGTTTCAAAACATTGGAACAACAGATTCCTTGTTTGCTGTATTTGGTAAGTCATAAAATTAACCATTTTTTTTAAATCACTTGGAATTTTACCATCTTTCAAACGACATTACTAGTTTTGCACCCAAATTTTTAAAAATTAAAAAAAAATCTTTTTTGGTCATAATTTTTTTTTTGAATTTTAAATCATATTTAAGTGTAATTTAACAAAAAAAAAAGAGAGGAAAATAATCGAGTGTGAACATGTTATCGAAAAGATCTATGTACGGAGAATGGTGCCCATAACGCACCGCTACAGGGCGTCACAACGAGAACTACATTGCAGGAATGACAGAATATGAGAAAACAGTCGAATTGACTATTTTTGCAAATGAAAAGGGAAATGGTAGGCTTGAGTATGAGGAAATTAATCACGACCTTAGAACAACAAGATTCCAACTGCATCAAAGTAGTTTTGACAAAACTTAACATCAGTGTGTCATATGTTCTGGTTCCCATTTGTCATTAATTATCAACCATTATTAAGTAGTTTGTTTCAATTTAAACAGATTAACAACTTCAATTTTAACAGTAATCGAAAGATATTACTAATTATAGTACGATTTTAGATCCTTGTTGTTCTAAGGTCCCGAAATATGTACAGGAATAAAAAAAATAGCAGAGTCATAACAGTTTTCGTACAAACTGGCGTCAGATGATCATGTTGGATGGTGGTGGAGTAAACCAAGGTAAGGTTCTGTAATTTTGTTTTTTGAATTTGTCATACATTTCAAGAGCTATTCTATTGAATTTGTTAAATATAAAGTGTGTTTTCTTATCATTGTTACAACATTTTCAACATTTTTTTAGTAGCATATATATTTTTATTTGGGCTCTATGAAAAATGCCCCACAGAAAATAAAGAATTCCCCAACAAAAATCTCATACAAAATTTCATAATGAAGAATTCCCCAAAAAAAAAAAAATTGGGGAGTTTTTCATAATTTTTAGGTGATATTTCATTTTTTGTTTTTGGGACATTTTTTATTTAATTGTTAATACCTTACAATCAACAGAATTTGTACCGAACTCAAAAACAGTTACTACATCAAAAAATACAGACATTTGGCCGATGGAATTGATTTCTGGACCACTGTGCGGTGCAGACTACCTCCGCTTGCCTATGTTACATGTGTAAAGGTCCGCATCTTTTAGATCGATGGTAGAATATAATGGATGTAGGGTACCCGCAGAAGTACAGGAAAACCTCCCATTCTACATTCAGAGCTATGTATTGTCGTGTTATCACGTTATCAATGCGACTTGGCTGCTATTTTGTTTTTCGTTTATTGATTATTCGTCGGTTTTGTATTTAATGGATTCTGTGTGTTAGGTTAGTAGCAGTGATAACACTTTATTTATTTTCTTTTTTCTTCTTTCATATGATCGGCAAGTGCCACTTAAAATATTTCTCGCACATACCTGTTAGGAACGTTTTCGCTTTGTTACACTTTCTTTGGAACTTTTATGTTTGATAAGTTTTAGTGCCAATTTTGTTATTTGTTTATATTCGGACGTCGATTATCGTAACACATAAAATGGGAAATAAATATGATTATTGATACAATTAGGGTATTTGTATCAATAAACCTATACACGGTAAAGGGGCCAATAGGAGCAGTGAGTGTAGTTACCAAAATGATCAGATTTCTGATTGAAGTTGCCAAGAGGAATTTCTAAATGTGTGCCCCGTGATAGTTCTAACGATAGGCGTGATAGGCAGCAACATTTCAATTACCATCCATAGGCCAACATTGTTGTTACGTGTGAGAGCTTGTAATTCAAATTCTTAACTTCATTCCCTTTTTATCGATGATGAAAAGAACTCAGTTTTGTGGCGTAGTTTTGATGCAAAAAAAAAACAAAATGAATGAATTTCTGTACAAAAGTATTGACTTCATTGAGGGATATACAATTGCCTCAATTGTCGTCCTCCTCCGCTAACACCTAGTCCAGAATCAAGGCAATAACATATGCGTTCAAAAATATTTACAACTGGAATTGTAGTAGAAATTGGTTATACAGAGTGTGAGGGATACGATCAACTTGATTGTTCAACCCTCGTGATTAGATGCTGACTCAATATTTTTCATGTCATCTTGTCCGAAATGTCATTTTAGTGGGCTGTATCATTTAATTTATCTGCAAACAATATTTTCGTTTGCTAACCTTCTTGCGGCTTAAACTAACAGCATTTTATGATTTTATAATATTTTTATAAAACTAAAACAGTTGCATCTACCATTTGCCGTTTGCATGATAACCAACCAACAATTGTAAGAACAAAAACATAAATTTTTAAGCCGATCATATTTTTTAATGGTATTCAAAGAAAATATGAACAAAATAGTAATTGCTATTAGTTGCCTCTACCATATTTAAAATATGCTTTCAGTTTATCACCATTTTTCAATTAAAATAATTTCCCCAACTTTTAAAAAATACCATAAAACATATTTCGAAGATCAATGGTCTAAAATTTTATCACAGAGTTTTGGAGTCAATGTTTTCCATCGCCATATTACCTAATCGCATACATAATTGTTTTCTTTCTTTTTTTTTTTTTTTAGAAATATTGTTTATTTTCAATAATTTTCTAATAATTATTTGTGGCATTCATTAACAAGATGCGATGTTATTGAAGCACTTTCGCTATTTAAACAAACGTAAAAACTTATCACATAACAATTCCCTCCGATTAGATTAGAACAAAAATTGGCCAAAGGTAAGATATTGCTTGTTTCGCTTGTATGGAAATGAGATAATTCTGTACACGCCCCGAAACGTAATCGGCAGGCACTTAAAGTATGGCAGTTTTAATGATGGCAAAACTAAACGTGTATTGATTAGAAACAGATTTAATATCGTAGGAATTGATAAGATGTTTTAAAAAAAAACGGTATCTTTCGAAATTGTCCTAATTTCAACGTTATAACCAGAAACAGGTGATTTTTAATCAATTAAAAAAAACCCCTTAATAATATGTATATTACAAAATATATTAATCCGCAATTTAAAACACAAAACATATTTACAACATTAATCAACACACAATTTCAAAAAGTCTGATAAGATTATAAATTGTAGGTTAATCACCCATTATGAAAATGGGGGTAAATTATTTCAAACGGGAAAAGTTATATTTACTATTTTTAAAAAAATTTTACGTACAGTGTACTTGAGGGACTGAGAATTTTGTCCTCTTATGAGAGAAGTACACAAGAGAAAGCGGATTAGTACTGAAAACACTGTCCGCTTATGAGAGGTGCCCGCAAGGAGAGAGTACACTGTGCAACCAACGAATAATTGGTACATATTAGGAGCAAACAAAATAATTCCTTTAGTGCTGTAGTTCCAGAACTGTATGGAAATCAGTTCTGCAAACTGTCGCCCAATTGCAATATGTTCTGCGCTCTCGAAGGTTATGAGCAGCAACTGGTAAAGCCTTCTGAATGATCGACCGTATGGCTTTTGTAGAAACCAATCTACTGGAGAACTGATGGCGTTCCTTTCGAAACGATTGAGTCGAGCCATACACTGCCTTGTTGAAAGCAAGATACTGCACTCATATCAAAAGTTATTGCATTAGGTGTCGGCAATACCTTCTCTCGATTCATATCGAGTTTTCTCAGAGATCGCTCTATACGAGTTGTTACAGATGGGGTCTCATCGAATCGCAGGAGTGCCACAAGGTTCTGTCCTCTTTCCTTCTCTATTTCTTATTTTCATACATGTGTCTTAACAAAGATGTTTTAAATATTTAAGAAAACGGGGTAATTGATTTGTGGTCTTTTTAATGATTTAGTGCCGATTATATGTTGACAAAAAGAACGTTACGCATTTTTTGTTGTCCTGTTACCGAGTCAACAATCACAATCCACAGAAGCTTTAGAATTGGAATATTGGAATAGATTTTGCTGTCCAATTGCACTCGGATTAAAAACGTAGAATTCTGTAGAAATTACATTTTTTTTTTCTTCTTAAATTCTAAAAATAGAAATGCAGCTATTTTAAGTCTCCAAGACTTGTCATAACACAGTCATACATTTCCTCCATCAAAGATATGGACATGGTTCGTGAATCAATTGTACTTATGGACTTTAAGAAACCGATGCATTGACTGCAATAAACATTACGACTTGAGAAAAGTCTTATCGTCTGTATACAGACTACGATAACCTTCGTACATTGTCTGGCCTAGGCCAAGTGCGACATTTACTGCGGTACTACGTTGTTTTGGATTCTTCTAAACGTGTTTTTTCACATACGTTCAAATAAAACAGGGTTGTGAAACTTTAAGGCGAATCTATAAATGAGAAATATGTCAGTGCGAATTTTAGTGACCTAAGTGGCATATAATCGAAAGATAAATCAATTTTGGTACCTTTTATTCATTTTAGTGTCCTGTGTATTCCAATTGAACTCACAAAGATGGACGGTTGTTGTCTGTGAGTTGGTGGTATTTTTCGATTGAAGGTCAGTAATAGCGGATGATCGTAACCAGCATTTGCTTCTCTTGAGACATGTTCATGGCCAATGCCTTCGCTTCAGCCATGTCTTTGCCTTCGACAATCACGGTGGCCTTGTAATGACGGCTTTTCTGGATTTTCATAATGGGTGCTGACGTGGGCATCACCACCGTAACCGGTACATTCAATTTCCAGCCATGATAACTGAGCGCCTGAAAAGGGTTGGGCAATTTATTAATGTCGCCACAAGTGAATGGTACAAAAATATTACCAGAGATGCTGAACATAAAAATATAAAAATCTTAAAAAAAAAAATGAAATTAATAAACATGTTTTGTTAGTTACCATAAAATTGATTTTTCCAAAAATTTTAACATTACGGCTGATTGACTATTGATTTTATTGAGGACTAGAAAAATATGCCTCAGTTGTGGAATTCAAAGTATAAAAAACAATTAATTGATTCAAAAATATACAGGGTTCTCCAACAAGAGGTGATATTTTGGTATTCAAAGAAAAATGGCATTTTTTTGAGATAAATGATCGAATGATTAGTTCATAATCAAGAGGAAGGTATGCCGTTAATAATGAAAAACAACATCCGGCAAATGGCCACTACGACCACGCTTACAGGACCATATCCATTTCATGAAATTGTCCATTACCAAATCGTGGTAATGGCTGCCCTATGTCCTCGATAGCCTCACGAATTATATGTTTGAGATCTTGAATCGATGATGGGCTGTTTGTTGTCACACAAACGTTCACCAGATCCAGCATCGTCGTCAATTTCTATGGGTGGTGTGGATATCGACGAATCAGACACTCTTGATGTTCTGGGCATGAAGATACAGGGTGATGCTCGCTGGGCTAGCCATATATTCGAAGTGTCGAAAGAAGCATTCAAGTGTTTAGGCTTTTTGAAGCGGTGCAAGAAATACTTCACTCCATCTGATCTCGTAAATATTTACACCACTTACATCCGGCCTAAAATGGAATACAACTCGCATATATGGGCAGGGGCTCCATTAACATCTTTGAAGCTTCTGGACCGTGTACAGAGGAGAGCGGTGGTGATGATAGGGGATGGTAGGGTATTCAGCTCTATTGTCTCCCTACAGCATCGCCGAAATGTGGGTTGTGTATCGCTATTCTATAGATATTTTAATGGTATCTGTTCAGAAGATATCCGTCGTCTGGTCCCTGACGTTAGAACATTTAGTCGGAATACACGGCTATCCAGGGTATCTCATCCGTTCATTGTGAAATGGCCGGTTGACCGGACGACGCACTATAGAGAAAATTCGTTCTTTAGCCGAACCGTTCGTATGTGGAATAATCTTCCAGCAAATGTGTTTCCTGCCAGTTGTGACATTCAGAAATTCAAAACAAATGTCAACAAACACTACTCCCTCTTTCCTCCTTCCGATACCCTAATTTCCTTCCGCTAACACAATGCATTGCATTTATAGGGGGCACCCCCTGAGTGTTGGCCAGCAAAAAAAAAAAAAAAAAAAAAAAAAAAATAACTCTTGAGTTTTCCGAGCCCCAGATGCAACAATTTTGCTTTTTGACGTAGCCACCGAGGTGGAAATGGTCATCATCAGTCAAGAAGATTTTTTCGATGGAATTCCGGACCATTTTCATGCATTTCAAGGACCCAATCAGCAAAGACACGGCGTTGTTGATGATCAGCCCCATTGAGTTCCTGTGTTAACTAATCTTTATAAGTCTTAAGACCCAAGTCTTTATGCAAAATACGGTGTAATAACGTTTGTGGAATGCCCAATTCCAAAGAACGATGAGGAATGGACAAACCTGGATTTTCTTCAACACTTTGAGCTACAACTGCAATATTCTCAGTTGTTCTCGAGCGAGGTGCACGGGTTTTATTCTTCACATCACTAACTTGTTCCAACAGCTCGAATTTGTCCACCAATTTTTGTATTGCGGTCCGACAAGTGGCTTCACGACGACCCAAAAAAATGCTTTAGTTTTGCGAACTGTGACTGCAGGATTTTCACCATTTTTTGTAGTGAATTTGAATAATTTCAAAGCGTTGTTGTATCGTTCCATTATATGTAATGGAGTAGTTTTTACTTGTCAAATGTCAAAAAATAAAAGCTTCAAAAGTGATATCTACCGAAATACCTGGTGATTCAAAATAACACCTCTTGATGGAGAACCCTGTATAAAATAATAACATATGCGTTCATGTCGTCGCGACGCTACGAAAAATATTTACGAATACGATTGGATAGGAAATTGATTGTATCGTGTGAGGGCCGCATTTGCTAAAAGAGTAATGAAGTAAAACATTTTTAATATTTTTTTTTTTTAGTTTTTAGAATAAATCTCTTTATTTTTATTTCTTTTCACTTTGCAATTTGCATATGCATATCTCTACACCATGATCAGTTATCGGATGCTAGGGTCTTTGTTTAAATTAATACGAATCGTTTTTACATAATCCTTTTATTTCCTTTTTGTTTTGTTGTTATTATTATTTTATGTTTCTTTTTTTCATTTGTTTGTTTTAAATATAATCAGTTTTTGTGGTTGTTGTGTTACGGTTCTCGTTCGGTTTTGTTTTTCTCATATAATTATTATTAATTTAGTTTACAAATAGCATAAAACTTATTAGTATTTTTGTTTATTTTATTATATTTAGTTATTATTATTATTATATATATTCGGTTGTTATATTTAGTGTTAAGTCTTACAATAAACGCCGTTTTCATTTATTTATATATTTATAATTAGATATAGAAGTATGCTATAAAAACCGATATTAACTAAACGAAAAGAATTTGCAATTAATATTTGTTTTCAGTTTTGATTACAAAAGAACAAAAGTGGATGCCTGTAAATGTTAATTATTTATATGGTTTATTTGTTTGTTTGTTTCATTAAATATTTTCACTCATTAAATTAGCACTTGTTTTTGTCTGCAAAATAACGAAAAAATTAACGTGTTTGAACATACCTTTAACCTTTACTTTTATTTGTTTGTTTGTTTCATTTTTTTTTTTTCATATTTTTCTCGATTTTCTTTATGATTTTTATTACATCCATTTAATTCTAAAACTTAAATATTTTAATTATTTGTTGTTTGTTTTTTTTTTTTTTGTATTTAGAAAAAAGAAGAAATTCTAGTGTTTTGTGTCACTACAGTCGGTTTTTTGTTTGTTGTTGTTTATAATTTCTAAGCAATTATTTGTTTAAAACTACGAAATATGCAAAGTGTGTTGTGTTGTTGTTATGTTCTTGGAGACTTTTACATATTGGAGTTTCCCATTGGAGATTTTGTATTTTTTTCTTTCTTTCTTTTCAAGGAAAACAAACGTTTTTTTTTTTTCGATTTTTTGTTATTGCACTTTGCTTTCTCGTGTATGTTTTAAAATTAAGCAAAACTGTATTTCTTTCATGTCTACACAACATTTTGTTTCAAGTTTCAAAACAAAAAAAATATATATTTTTTTTTTATTTAAAGATTACAAGTGGGTCCCTAATTACACTTTATGTTTGGAAATTGTAATTTTTATTTTTCTTTTCGTTACTTTAAAGCATTTTTTTCATTAATGATGAGTTTTTTTTTTTTGGAATATTTTTCTCTTTTTTCTTCTTCTTTTATGTTTTTGTTTTATAATACAATGCGTGCTACAGTCTGAAGCTGAAGAATGAGTTAAGACATTGGAATTAATTGTATTTTATAGTTTCGCTTAATTACAGTGAAAGAAAAGGGCAAAGAAAAAATTAAACTAAATTTGATTCTAAGAAGGACAAAATCAAAAAGAGAACTGAACAATTTTGTTTTTGTTTTATATTTATATACATACACCATTAATAACTTTTTTTATTTTTAGGGCTATTTACAAATTTTTATTTAAAAAAAAAAACAAACAAAAAAAAATATTCAATAACTTTAAGAAAAATTATGTGAATTAGAAAACATTATGCTGGTTGGTGAGAACAACTTTGAAAATCGTATTTATTAAAAACAAAAAAAAAAATAATAATTCAAGAAAAACAAAGTGTTCAAAAAAAAAATAATAATAAAAATATTGTAAAATAACTATTTATTTCAAATAACGATTTATTTAAAAAAAAAAAAAATTTAATAAATAATCTTTAAAAAATATTGTGAAATAAAAAAAATCCTTGTTGGTGAGAACTTAATTTGAAAATGTTGATAAATGCAAAGAAAAATGTTTCAGTGCTTCAAATCAAAACTGCTGTCAATATAACTTGACTATGATCGTCTGTCGGAAGCAAACCATACACATCGTCTTAAGAAATCCAAAATGACTTAACAAGCTTTTTTCATAACTTCACAGGAGAAGCCAAACACGTTAGGAAATTCGCCTATAAAATTGTAAATTTTGATTATTGAAGTGTATTATTCAGAGACAGACCATTGTCAATCAAAAACACGATTTTGGGTTTTTTGATCAATTATCGGTCAGAATTCTTTACAATGAATTTTCCAAATTGAAAAATCTCCATATAAGAGCTAAAAATCATTGAATATTCCCATTTATAACTAGTCATAGCTCCTTAAAAATGTATATGAAAAGCAGGCCAACACGGGTACCACTGACAATGGCACAGGTCACGAATTAGGTTGTGTGCTGATTTTTAAATTAAACGTTACAGCGAAACATTGAATGGCTTGTTTCGAACTTTATTCGAATTAAGCAAAATTTTGCATAGCAGAACTTAACTAAAAACAACACCCAGTTGACTTCAAACTGGCCCCATGGTGACAAAATTCGAAATGAAAATTGGAACTGGCATTTTCTGTTTTGATTTTTATGGGACTTTCAGTTGAGTACCACATTGTCCAAATAGGTGGGCGGAGTCGCTTTTTTCCATGACACGCCCAACGTGTGTTTCAATTAACATTGTCATCATTATAAGGTAATTTTGAAGGAAATTGCCTTGTTGCAGGAGGTTCTGCGATTGGTAATTATAACTAAAATTTTAAATATTTTTTTCATTCAAATGAAGTTCGAACCCTTATTTTTAATAAAAGTGAAAAGTAAAAAAATACATGGAGACAATCGACGTACATCCGATAATATCTACGCTGTCGGGAATTGAGTTAACAAATGGTTAGTCAAAGTTGAGTTACAGGTGACTCAAAAGCTAAATTATTCAGTTTATACACGTGTTGCGTCTTAGCTATTAACAGACTAACTAAAGATTAGCTGACGAAAAGCTTAAATATTGAGTTAGCTTGAAGTCAGTTGTAAATGGGTTTGCAAATAGTTAACTTGAATTTGAGTGAGCTCATAAAAGCCCGACCGGGTATACATGTAATAATTTTTTTTTTTCAATTAGGTTCCGCTTAATTTTTTTATTCAGGCTTAAAATTCAGCATTCATCATTCAGCAAAGAAATTTGAAGTTGTTGAAAAAATAGGGCCGAGTGTACGTCATGCTGACGCAATCCAGTGATGGTGCCAGCCAGATGGTGACCGTGAATGTGCTTGTGACGTGACTGTACCGGCTGCGGGTGTAATAGCAAAAAAAAAATTGATATTTTTATAATTGTACCCGCATGCTGGTGACGTGAATTGTGAAATTATCTCAATTATGTAGAAAATGTGCAACACTTAACATCGGACAAGAAGCTCACTACAACCAAAACCTGGCAGGTAAAGTTTTCATTTCATAGTTTAACTTTAAAGCAATATGTATTCCGAGGTCTACTAAAAGACTATGTACACGACCTATATAAGTTTGTTTACAGTTCGGCTGCAAACTCCAGATCCGCTAATTCTATTATAGAATTCAATAGTACGTTTGTAGAAACAACCAAAGCTGCAACACTTTCTTATTCATTACTTTTATTTTTTCTGAAATTACTAAAAAACGTATGTGACTGGTCATTCTGACTGACACAATTCCCTTAATATTCCACGAGGGAACAGACGGGCAACACCTTTGATATCTGTGAGCTGTGGGTATACAAATTATACTGAATGGCCAATGGTTTATCTAGAGAAATTTTACATGCATTCCAGATTACTCTCTAACTCGTTGGAAATGTCCACTAAACAATATTTGATATTCGTACCAGGATGCGAACCTGGGATTGCTATGTGATAGTCACACACACTACACATTAAACAGTTTCTTTTAAAACACGAATGTTCCTTTTGATCTCTTTAATTTTTGGATTATAGCCATAGTTCCCATTATAACCTTTTCACTTTTCCGCTTAATCTCAAAGTACTCACTTTGATACTTATACTCTTTCCTAACTCGTGTAGTGAATTGATTGAGTAATTGATTAAATGATAAAACAGATTTAGAAAAAAAGAGATTAAATCGTGTTTTAAAAAGATATTGGTATCCAGATCATTTATTTACAGGCAAAGGAATGAATATTTGGATTCGAATAGAGATTTTTAAAAATCTTATAGAAATAGAACTGTCCTTTCCCATTTTTTCAAAATCTTAAAAGGTATGAATATTTGGATTCGTAAAGAAATTTCCGTCTATATCTTTTATAGGACGGATTTTAAGGCTTTTAATACTTGAAAAGCTCAGTTTTTTTGAAAAAAGAAAAGTATTGAATAAGAAAGACATTGTTTGGCTGAAATACTCATGTTGATGGAAGTGTTGCAGCTTTGGTTTTTTGTATCTGGAGTTTGTAAACAACTGTAAACAAACTTATATAGGTCGTCTACATAGTCTTTCATTAGGCCTCGGAATACATATTGCTGTAAAGTTAAACTTGAATTTTGCTTCCTCACTAATTGAAACGCTAGGTACTAATTTATCAAGAAGTCCGAATCCACCTCTACCACTCAAATATATTCAGGACTGTAAGGATACGGAAACATTCGGTGTAAATATCCCTGAAACCTAATGGATTGCTGTCACAGAATTCAATAAATGTTTTGATCAAAATGTGCGATAAACTGAGTCATATTTTATTGTTTTTAGCTCTGGTCGAAAGATGAATTCAACTACTGGGATTTGAGGCTGTGTCTTCGAAACGAGTATTTAATAAGAATTGTAATAGGGGTCGTTCTTGAAGTCATAAATAATGGATTACCCTAAATTTGTCATGTCAGACAAAACCAAAAAATAGCCAATAGATTGTCAGAAAATTTTAAAAGTTATTTGTTTTCTCTATTATTTGCTATATATATATTTTGAGCATACGCTAAAGTCATATTCTCTTCATACCTAATTAAAAGTACAGAAAGGTAGAAATCAATTACAATATATTTTTCCTTTCCTATATAGTACAGCAATTTAATTTGATATATATTATATGAATTCGGAAAATCGTTAAAACGAATTCTAAGTGTCATTCTACAAATTGTTTTGGAATGAAAATATTTGAACCGTGCATGGAGTTTAAACTATTTTCAACGATTTTTAATCGAGTTGCATGGTAAGGGAGGCAAATATTTTAATAATACAAGACCCTCAAAGGCGACTTCTTCAAATAAGAGTCCTAGATGAGAAAGCAATGCTTTGAAATAAATCTGGGAAAACAGAACAAACACCACTTTTGTTAAGTGCTGTTGATTATTTTTAAAGATCTTCAGAACATTTCTAACGAATGTTCCCAACCTTGAACGATGCGAATTCGCTACATCAATCTCATCATTCCCTAATGCTGTGTATGGTTTGACAACGACGATGATTAAGGTATAAACTTGGCAAAAATTAAATGGAACTCAACGAAAATAAATACAAACATTGGTTTTTTTTTTTTTTTTTTTTTTTTTTTGTAAAGTGGTTTTAACTAAATTTTTTTCTTTTTATTTTCTTTAATAATTAATTATAATATTTTTTTTACTCATTGTATTATTATTATTTATTAACTCAGGGTGTTTAAATTATAATTTAAAAAAAAACAATTAAAAACCTTTTTTCATCAAGAAATTATTACTAAATATTTGTTTTAATTAAATCTAAGAAAAAAAAACTATTTTTTTTTAATGAAAATAAATGATAATAATATATATTATGTGTATATATATATAAAGTAATAGTAATTAAAATAAAAAGCAAGCTCTAGTTAAATTAATATTAATTTTATTGTTGTTTTTTTTAAGTGTTTAACTTTACTTTTATTTTCAGTTTCATATAAGATTGTGTAAATATATACGGTGTGGTGGTGGTGGTGTGTATTTTTATTGTTGTTTGATTGTATAAAGAGTTAACAAAAAAGAATTCTTTTATATTTAAAAAAATAATAATAAAAAAAAAAGATTTATGTAAACTTAAAAAACAAGGACAATTTTATAAGAAAATAAAAAAAAATAATAAATCAAAAGCATAAAGTTGGAAGGAAACGTGAAAATAGTTCAGAAGAGAGATGAAAAAAATAAGGCTTAAAGCCTTGGGATTAATTAAGAGAAAAAGTCAATTAAAATTATATTTAATAAAACGAAGAAGACTTTGTTTAAAGCATTTTTTTTATAAATTATTTAAAACAGAAAAGAAAGCTGTGTTTGGGGGGAGGGGAGTGAATATGAGGATTGTGGTGTGTTGTAAAAAGACCAATTTCAAATTCGTTAAAACAATCTATTTGAAATTGGTCTTTTTCTATTAAACAAAAATATATATGTATAACTACTTCACTTTAATTCTTAGTTTTGAAATTTCGCAATACGGTAATAAACGAGTAGAGGGAGGGGCGTTCATTTCATGTTTGTGAGTGGTTTACATTTGGGTGTTTATTTCAACTAACTTTTGTTTCGTCCATACTTTTTATTCAAAGTTTGGAAATATTTTTGAGTCTATTACAGAAAAATATTTTCTAAAATCTCTGCTTGTCTAAATTTTGTTGTGGTTTTCTAATCAGGGAATTCATTTTAGATTTGAGAAAGTAAAACACAATTTTAGAGTGTTCAAACTTAATCATGTTTGCAAAGCTTGTCCGGTGAGTATTTTAATCGAGTATGAACCATGAAAAGGTCTGCCGAATATTCCTTTAAATAAGTGTGTCCGCCGTCATTAAAACGTCAAATACTTTTAGTTATTTCCAACCTGAGAGTTGCAAAATTGAAATATGCAGAAATAAATTAAAATTCTTAAATTGATTACGATTCATCACGCATTCCGAAATAGAAACTCGTGAAGGGAAATCAAATCCTTTTTCAAAGACTAAATTTGAAAAAGAAAAGTTTTCCCATGTGATGAATATATTTTCGAACAGATTGCATTTTTCTAAACCGAAGGAGACAGGAAAGTTTCTTCACTTTTAAAGCAAATTAATTGAACTATAGTTAATCGATTGTCAAGACATCGGGTTATTTGAATTTAAATTTTATATAAAACTCATACGAATATTAAATGATTATTCACAAAGATTGTTTTATTAATCATAACGGCGTGTGATGCAGACCACATTCACCCTCAAGAAAGTTCGTGGCAAATATAAACCGACAGGTGCAAATGGCATCTGTTGGTATTTGCAAATACATTGTTTCTCCTCTACAGATAGAATATATTCTATTTCGCCAAAAATGAATGTCCATAGTCAACCTTTATCCGAATCTCTATAGCCTGACGATAAAGAAATTTGAGTTACACTTTGAAATGCAAACCCTGACTAGTAAAAGAAACTATTGTAACCACACATCCATCGCAACTGGCAAAACTAGTTGTGAACTCAAAAAATCTGTGGTGAGTTTTTCAGTTAATCATTTGCACACTAATTGTTAATATAAACAGATAAGCCAGGATATTTCCAGAGTAAAATCAGGATATTTCGGCAGGCGAGTCGAGAGCTATAAATTGCGTCTGATACGAATAAGGATAATCTGACATGCAGAAGAAAATTTGAGAACTGTCTCTTGATTAATAATTTGGAAAATATGACTATGCTGTACAATAGGGTGGTGCGATGAATTCCTATAGAATTCATTGTGTCTCGTCACAAGTTTGGGAAAAAATGGTTTGTCAAAAATCGTCATTGTTATCAAATGTAGAACGATGAAATCGTAAAATTTAAAAAATTTCGCCTCCAAATCGTCTTCGTCTGCTGACCCTATTCCACGGGCAATTGTGTCGGTTATTTGTGCGCTTACTTTTAAGGTTAATAGACGCCGTCCCTGTATTGAATAACAGACGATTTCCTATGAAGGCCTATTCCATTTCCTGTAATCGACTAGTGATTGTTCAAGAATCTTTTTTCGACTCACTGAGATTAATTTACTATTACAGTGCAATCCAGGCAGACTGAAATTTTGCTTGTGCAAACAGAACAGAAATGAAAATACCCTTTTATTAAACCCTCGTGTGATCAGTTAACCCAGCAAAACGAAAAAGACAGACTTGCCCCTCCTGTTATTCCTCGATTTGTTTTCCTTTCCCACAAACAAAAACAACGAAAAAAGAAAGACAAAAATGAAAAACCAAATTTGTAAACTAAAATAGAAATGTTCGCAATAATTTTAGTTTTTAGTTTGTTTTAAATTAAATTTAAATCGTTTGTTGTTATCTCACACATTATTTGTTTCTTCTAAATTAATTAATTAATAATATTACTAGTTAAATCTTGGTTGGTGATAATTTTTCATTAGATATTGTAATTTTTCGCTTTATCGTAATTTAAACATTAAAACATTCTCAAGAAGCAAAACAAAACAAATAATAAAATAAGAAAACTCACACAAAGGAGGAGAAAAATCATATAACTCTACTTCTACACTTTCCGTTGGCTTTATTGTTTTTACTATCGATCGAATCGGATCGCATCAATCAGTTTAAGCATAACGTGTTGTTGGTTGTTTTATATATTGATATAATAATTTCTGTTATTAGAATTGTTGTTGTATTGTTGCCACTAATTCTTTGCATTTGTGGTTGTTGTTCTTCGTTAGTAATCAATATATCTTTGTCATATATGTAAGTTGGTTGTTTGTGTATTTGTAGTAAATAGTAGTAGTAGTAGTGGTTGTAGTTTTTCTTGTTTTATATTTTTCTTCTTCTTCTTTAATTTTTAATTGTTTTTTTGTGGTGTTGCTGCTTTAATAGTAGTATCTAAGAAGATGATGATAATAAACTAAGTTCAAAATTGGGGCAGAGTGAGAGTTTTTATTTTCTTTTTCATCGCTTTTCTGTTGCCGCCCTATTTTTGTTTCTTTTTTTTTTTTGTTAAAATATTAAATGGGTGTTTTTTTCAAGAATTTGTTGTTGGTTTCTTTTCTTTTTGTTTCATACTAATATTAATTAATAATAATGATAATTAATTACATTAAAGAGTTTTTGTTTTTTTTTTTTGTTTGCATCATTTCTTTTTGCTGTTGTTTTTTTCCTTTTATTTATATATAAACATTTTAAAAAACTATATTGTATCATCCATCGCGTGTGTGTGTGTTTGTTGAGTTACTTTTGGAGAGCGAAAATTATACTAAATTATGTATTTTTAAAGCAAAAAATTATCTTCATTTTCTTTTTATTTTATTTTTTTTTTTGTCTAAACAATTTTAAAAAATTATCGAAAAAACTGCAGCAGCATTTTTGTTTGTTTTTATTTTATTTTTCTCTTTTTGTAAATATTAAGAATTCTTAACTAGTATTTGGAAAAAGAAGTAACAAAATAAGAAGGAAATAGTTAAGATAGAAATAAAGCATAAAAGAAAATAGAGTGACCTACTAAACGAAGGGTTAACGTCTTAAATATTAAATATTTTTTTATATTAATTTTATATCCCTTAAAATGTGTGGTTGTGGTTCTATACAAAAAAAAATAATAATAATAATAATAATATAATAAAAATTAGATAAAATAAAAATATATATGCTTCCCTTTCAAAAATGATGCTTTTATTGATTGTTTTTCTTTCTTTTTCATCTAAAAACGAAACTAAACCAAAAATTTCTTCTACAGAAACAAATAATTGTAATTGCTTGGTTATCGGTGTTTGTGTGTGTGTGAAAATTAAATCAATAGTAGTTTTATTTTTCTATATATATATAACAAAAAAAAAGAAGAGAGAGGTGACAGAGAGTGAAATTTGTATATCATGAAGACAAAATTTAAAATTTTTGGTTGTAATTGGCGGCTTTTTCTTAATAAAAAAAAAACTTCACTGCATTGTATTCTGTTTGTATTGTGGTGTGTGTGGGGCTTTTGTATTTTCAATTCTTTTTTTTCGATTTTTTTTTGTTGTTTTCTTTTTTATTTAAATTAGTTTTTTGTTTTCGGTTTCTTTAGTTTTTTTTTTCTTCCGTTTTTCTTTTATATTATATTATTATATATTTATATTATTATGTATATTTAATATTTATAAGTGGTTTTTTGTTTGTTTCTTTCTTTTTTTATATTTATATATAGATTGTATGTATAAGAATTATATTATTATAAAGTTGTTAAATGATGATGGCACAAAAGTTCAAATTTTTTGTATTTTTTCGCCAACCACTACCGGATTATTGCGTCTGATCTCTTGGGCTCCGTGTTCCCGATAATCAAATGTGCAATTGTGCTTGTCGCTGTATCGATGGACAGCACAATATAAACCACCGCATCGGCAAAGGAAACCTACAGGACGAATAGAAAACAAAGATTAATTAAATGGTACTACAGTTAAGAAATTTGAATAACAGTTTAACAAAATGTAACAAAAACGGAGCAGGGAAGAGAAAAGTGTGTATGTATAGGCAAATTACTGCGAATATTCGGATATACAAATGATTCTTGAGTTTCGTAAGAAAATTACTTTTCATCGCTCCATACATTTGCCCTTACCCCAGGTAGTTGTCATATATTCGCTTGTAATACAGAGAAATCATGTATAATTTCGATAAAGTTTCCCCCCAGATATCCATGACGTGATGGCCATCTCTGTTCTGACATTTCCTTGCCTGGTAGGATTATTCGAATTACTGCGCCACGCGATGTAGTTCACATAGCAGATCTATTATTTATCAATGCAAGAAACCACATTGAAAACCCAGAAAAAATTACACCAGCTATCTATGCAATGGTCTTTGTTCTACAGTTTTGCTCACAGAATCCCATATATAGTTGACCCTTTTTTAATATTGAGAATTCTGATGTAATTCTTCTTAATTCCTCTTTAGGTTAGCACTAAGATAGTTAGTTTATATCAATGAATTCGCTCCTAACCTCGCAGGCGTACTTGGCCATTTGCCGTTATTGAGAATTATGATGTAAATTTCAAGGACAATTTGATTGTTTTCCTGTCATTTAATATTGAGAATGTGAACGAACCATGAGCTTATAGAACATTCGTTAAACTCATATTGGTCGAATGAACCTCATCATTGAACCTGTCTTTCGAGGACATCGAGAAGTACACTGTGGATAAACCGATACTACAGTGATCAGCAGCAGGTGTAGAGTCAAGAATTCTGCCATAAGGTCAACCGCAATACACTATAATTTTAAGGGATTTAACAATTGTTAAACACATGCTTTAATTATAATAAATTCCAATCTATTCTATACATCTATGACAAAATTTGTCATGTCTTGTTGAAAATAAAAAGTTGAATTTTTTTCTCAGATCTTTTGTGGCTTTGGTGTTGCTGTTTCTATTCCCACATCATTCTTGTTGAGTTGTTAACTTGCATCCAAAAAAAAATGTGGATACCTACCTGTCAAGCCCACTTTCTTACGACACTCCGAGCAACGATTCTTTTTCTTTTTTGCATCTTTGTCATCTTCCTTGTCTTTATCATCTTCGGCTGGTTGTGTGGAAGTTGATGGACCGGCGGATACGGCTGCTTCGCTGCTAGTTTTGGCTGTGTTTTCTTCATTTATTTTCTATAGGAAAAGAAACAAAATTAATTAAAAGTTTTCAAATAAAATAGACCAAGAGTCAATTTAAATAAAATTTTAGAAAAATTAAAAAAAAAATGTCAAAAATAACCAGATGTTTGCATTATTATTCCGGTAATAGTCAAGTTGATATTAAGTGATCTTCCTCAAACCTAGAATCTTTGGTTGAGGTTGGGAAAAAGGGAAATTTACTTAATCAATTTAAGCTCATGTTCTTGGTTGGCAAATATTTCTGAAGAAGGTTCACGCAAGGACCACAAAAAGACAAACAGAAGTGTATACCCTCCCTTCCCCTTTATCATATTTACCATTTTATTAAATCACATCAATTTTAACGAGTTCTGACATCTCCAAATTCAAACATAAAAATTACGAATTCCCAAACGATTTCGAATGTCTGCTCACATATGTGTATAGAGATTATTTCAAAACATAAATGATTACATGATTTGAAACATAGAAATGTTATAATAAAACCACCACCACTTCAAACCGAATCGACTACAAACAAATTCAACAAAAAAAAACCAAAAATTCTTCATACCTCCTCCTGAACTTGCCCATTTTTCTTAATGTCCATTACACAAAACAGAGAGAGAAATTAAAATGTTTCAAAAAGTTGTTTTGTTCGCTTTTATGTCACAACTTGTAGAAAGAAAACACCACAAGCCGCCAGCACCACCGCAATGTTCTTTCATTGCGGTCACCACCACACAATCTCTTTCATACACTTTGAGGGACAAAAAGTCAGTCACGAGTTATTCACAGCAAATGGACGACAAACGCGACGGCGAGAGTAGTTTAATGCCAAAATATTTTTGGTGTAAATTCAATTGGCAAACACAACAAAACGACTAACACGACGAACGGATGACAAAGAAGAAATGTTCTGCATGAAGAAAGAATGAAGCCGAAGCCAAAAAAAAAACAACACAGCAATTTCGATTTGTTTATCAATTAAAATATTTGCTCAACACGTGAAAGTCCGCGCAGCACAGACAAAACAAAGCGAATTTAAAAATATTTTTCTTCACTCCGAACAAAGTTGACGAGAGTGACCAGAGAAGGAAGGGGGAGGAACAAAGACCAATTCGTTTGATTGAAAAAAAAATAATGTTAAATGTTTACTTCGTGTCCCTCTTAAGAACAATACAAGGATAATGGCGTAAGTGAACAACTAAAAAAGACAAAATGGTGCGGACGCATTTCGATACCAGCGTCGTCGATGTTATGACATCTCAATGTCGACCTTTGTATGTCAACATAAATGTCCATAAATATTCAGAATGCGAAAATGTGTTTAAAATCCTGTTGAACTGAATAGACTTACTTTCGTTCAATTCGTGCAACTTATCGTTTGCAAAGAAAGAAGAAAACAGGACGACAATGGTGGTATCGTGGCACATTCTCATAAATGAAAAATAAATCTTCAATCGTACCGTATGACCGATAGATGAACTACCAGCAACAAATGGTTCATCGCTTCCAAATACAAAATACAGTTCAAAAACTTTTTCCACACCTCGCTGTAGACACCAGGAATAATGGAAGGAAGAAACTTCCCATTTTATAGTGTAGGTGGACTTTCATATTTTAAATATTACCCTTTTTCTAGAACTGCCATCCGAAGATGTCTTGGTATTCTCATCATTTTCATCCTGCTCATTTGTTGTCGACCTTTTGTGAGACGAAGAGGGGGCACTTTTGCCGAACCCCACTTGTACATTGCTATTGGAACTACGCTGAGAGAAAGAAACAATATTATTATTTTTCTTAGTATCATTAGTGGCGGAACCTCTACGGGAGGACGAAGACGAATTGTTGGCCTTTTCTTTTGTATAATTATTTCGGGACGAAAAATCACTTTTGTCTCGATCTTTTGAAAACTTCTTGGAAGGCGAAGACAATTTTTTGTCATTTTTCTCTTCACCATTACTTTTCGTAATGTTCAGGTTCACTTTTTTATGAAGTGCCACCACAGGCGATGCTGGAAATTTCATCTTCTTTTGATTGGAAAATGGTTGAGATATGGGTACATTTCTAGAAGTTATTAAATTCGTTGGTCGTTTGACGGATGTGATTTTGTCTACAATGATTTTAGAATCTCTGGCATTTCCGACTAAATCACGTTTGGCAGAGAATATGAATGATTTTGGTTTGGGAGGTATTGGTGGACGTTGTGGTTTATGGTCTGTTAATGCCTTCACTTCATTGGTGTCATCATTCTTTAGCTCCTCCGAACCCGCCATTTCTCCCGGAGTTGAGTCTCTGCTGAAATTCCCCTCAGTTGGAAGTTTATTTCCACTAGCAAACCCCAAATCTCTCGTATCAAATGTTCTTTTAGCCCTTAACTGTACCGGGCCTTTAAATGATTTCCTCTTTGGTGAAATTTTAAAATAACTTTTAGGTTCGGCTTTTAATGATATACTATTTGTTGGCACTTGTCCGTTCAGGGGAGTTGTGAGAATTTTGGCTGCCGTTACAGCCTTAGATACATCTGTGGTATGGTGATGTATTAGCATAGGCTTCGTCGGTAGTGACTTATCCAAAGGCAATGTCTTCCGGTGAACACTGGCAACTTTTGAGGTATTTGGAACAATTTTTGTCATGAAACCCACTCTTTTATTTCTAATTAAACTTGATCCGATTTCGGTGCTATTTCTTTTATGGCCATTTTCCATCTCCTCTTCAATGAAAACAAGATATGGGAATAGAGAAATTAATTTTAAACGTTGATGCTCACATAACGTACTTGTTACTTGTTTGGGATTTAAGCCCCCTCCTCTTCCATGTGTCGCTAATCTTTTGTTACTCAAGCCCTTGGGTGTTGTTTGTTTTTTCATTGAGGAAGAAACAAATGCATTTTGTATTTTTTCATCTACTTTATTAGAATAGTTGGAGAGGACATCGCCAGCATTCTGAGAGTTGAAGCTGGGGGTTTCAGTTCTGTTTTCAGGGGATATTGTTTCCTGTTGTTCGCCATTTGTTGACATAATCTTTTCTGTTACAGTCACCCCAAAAATGTTTTGTTTATTGTTTTAATAATGTTTGACCCCACAAATGTTTGAATGATTTGAAAACTATTTTGGAATTTGGAATTTCCTTCTTTTGAAATCTGAAAAATAGAAAATTTGAAGGAAATTGTCTAATTTTCAAAATTGACATTTCAAACAAAGGCGGTAAGATTTGGGGAATTGTTCCTGGTTGGTTTTGTCGAATGTGATGCACAGTGAAAGAAAATAATACGATCCTAGATCAATTCTTTTGTAGTAAAAAGGAAAATTCAGGCTATCACAGCTTTGACTCACATCCATTGTGATTGTCCTTTAATTGTAATGATATTATTCGATATGTTATGCAAGAAGCTTCCAGTAAGACAAGACCGGCCATCCAAAGTACTCCCACATATGAAAGATACATTCACTATATTCTTCAGAGATCGGAAACCTGTTGTGCTTCACTGTTTCAATATCCTCCTCGTCTTTTATAAGATGTCAACTCCAGGTTCTCCACAAATTAAATCTCCTCCTCATCCTCTAAAAACCTACAATATTTGACTTCCTGCCACTATCCTGTCTTTTTGTATTCTATTTGAGACAGGGATAATAAAGCCTAACAAAACGGTTGTTTTACAAGATGTCTCCTTCTTCAAGCGCTTCAGAAATAACTTCACCATATTCTTTGAAGAGATGGGCCGCAGTTGCTCCTGCTTATTCCAATAAGCCTTTGCCTTGTCATAACTCATAACTGCAATCTAGTATATTTTTGTGTGGAGATAGAGACTGTAGTGACATTGACGTTGTCAGTGCTCGGCCACGGGATGAAGTCTATGGTCTAATCAAGCAAACAAAGGACACTCCATAATACCCACAGTTTGTCGTTTTAGACAAATGACAAATGTTAGAGATGTCAAAGCGGACGATTGGGGGGATTTGCCCGAAAATGAGAATTAGACAGGGCAGCATGAACATCTCATATGATTCGATTTTGTTTCCCCTACATACGACTATGACAGTATGAAAATGATATCAGTTGTGATTGTTTTTTGGATGCTTATTATCCAATTGCTATTTTCTATAATTTATGTTCCTGGACTTTGCATTATTTCAAAATTTGTGTTTGATTTCTTGTTGTGACGGCGCAAATCAAACTAATGATTAAAGTGTGTATGGTCAACCCTTCATCGGTAATATTCTAACATATATCTGGTTTTTGACACTTGATTCGGATTAATAATTTTTAAATTTATCAATTTGAATACTCACCTCTTTAATTTCATTATGTTGCTGTTGTAAACTATGTACTGTTGGCTGTGCTGCTGATGGTATTGTAATGGCTGGACTAAATGTGGGACTTGGTTGTGGGCTTGGAACTGATACGGGTGTGCTGCCAACAGGTGGTTGTTGCTTTTTTCTCAAGGAATCCTAATTCCAAATGTAAAGGGAAAAGCAAAAGTTTTAATACAAAACAAATCAGTAAATTTAAAAAAAAAAGTTTGTATAGAAAGAAAATTCCATTCCATTACCTTGTAACAAACTGAGCACAAACCATCTGTGGCGGGATTGCCATAGAAACCGCAACCAGAGCGGCACATAGGTTGCATCGGATTTGATTCACGTTCCATTGCTTTGTTTGTTGGTTGTTGTTGTGTGTGTTGTTTTGTTGGTTTATTCTTATTGTTGCTATTGTTGTTGTTGTTTGCTTATTTGTTTCTTTTGCGGTTATTTTAATAAATTTGTTGTTCTTCGCACAGCGAAATTCTTGGTTGTTGTTGCGGTTTTGAAGGTAATCTGTTGTTGTTGCTTGCTGGTTGTTTTTCTTTTTGTAAAAAAAACGAATTTGTTGTTTTAATGAAGAAGTATTCAATAGAACTTCAAATGAAACAAATCTATTCTTGTTGTTTAAGAGTTAAATAAATTAATGTTGATTGAAGGAGAGGGGGGCGGCGTTGGCTTAAGAGATCTAAATCTTCAGTAGTGTGTTTGTTTCTTTTTTTCAGTATTGCAAATTCTGTCTAGAGTTTTCGAAGATGGCGGCGTGCACACGTTTTGCGTTAGGTTATATTTTTGTTGTTTTGGACTGAGTGAGCAGGAGTTGTTGATTTGATTTTCTAGTTCGATTTAGATAAAAATGAACTAAACGTCGATTTCTATAAATTGTGTTACTTTCCTTGTTTGCTATTCAATCCAAAGCAATTGCAATTATTCTATTCGTTTTATGGGATGCGCGCACTGCTTTCGAGAAATCTCTGCCTTTCTCTCGATTTCCTCCTAATTGTCGTATCAGCTAATTTCCATAAAGTTGTTACTGGGCCCGCGCAGCAAAGAATGAATGTCGAATGTCACTCCAAAAAAAAAAATGGTTAACCAAAAATACAACGACTTAGTTGGCGATTTATGCTGCTGCTGCTGCTGATCAATCAAACTAGAAAGAAGAAGACACAAAGAAAATTAGTCGTAATTAGTCAAAGTGTATTTAATTTCTCTTCTTTGCAAATGAAGAGTGGGAAAATCTTAAAAAATAATTATTCTTAAACTCTTTTAAAACCTTTCTAAGTTTTGTTATTTCTTTGTTAGTTCAATACAACAGGTATTTGTGTATGTGTACTCACCACCCTTGCATACATGTGTGTGATTCTATGCGTGAAAGTGTTCAGAGTGGTTTTGAGTGATTTATGTTAATGGCAGAGCATGAGGAATGATGTTGAGATGTTGTTGTCTTGCTTGCTTTTGATATTGATGATGGTGGTGAAATGTGAATGTTTCTTCTGCCGTTTCTGCCTGTATTGAATGGATCTTTTTGTTGAGTGTGTGAGTGATTAAACATGTGTCATTTGTCTCTCCTTTTTTGAGGTGATTTATTACATCTTTTCAAATGATAAATTATGACACTTTTTTGTTTAACTTTTTTCCGTTTATTTTTTGTTGTTTAATTCAAAGATTTCACTTAAAAGACAAGACGACAAAACTGTGGGTAAAACCACTTAAAATTAAACATTTGCAACATCAAAAACCGAAATTCTTGCGAAGGCAACAGAGGGCACACCATACAATCAATATGAAGTAAATACTTGGAATTCAAAGAAAATGATTCATCAAAAGTGACAAATCCGGGATAAGGCCGGGATAAGAGAACTGTTACGAGGATGATCCAAAAAAAAAATTCTTACACATTTTCAATCGACTGAAACAAATCTCACGTTCTGATGGAAAGTTCGTTACATGTAGTGACATCATCGAACATGGAGTTTTCATATTTTTGTCAATCTTTTAAACTGTTATGCCAAATCCAACATTGCCTGGCCACAGAATAATCGTTTAGACCAGGCACAACATGATATCACCGTTCCTTGGCTCTAAAGAGACTTGAGATTTATCAATATTGAGGAAACTCTGGGGAAAGTACAAAGCTTTGCTGAAATCGCCCATTGTGCGGGGGTGATGTCTTGATGCAATTGCAAATATAATCACGGATACGAGAACACGGATCTGGCCATCACATTATTAAACTCTGTCTCAATATTTATGAAAGCAGCTGTTCCTCTGTATTCTGTATATCTGCTTGTACTGTACTGATGAATGAATTAAAAGGCAATGTCGACCACTCGATTGACGAAATATGAGGCCGAATATTTCCTAATGAGGCCAAGACCAATTGCGTTTTTTTTTGACAGTTTTATACATGACCATTGATTGTTGATTTCTTAGATCGATCTGATGGCCAACATAGAACAATACACAAGTTGTCAACTGTTTTTAGGTGAGGCGAAAAGGGTAATTTTAAGAAGGCCCCAACAATTGCCCTATTATTATTCTGTTTTTATGGAAATTTACAGCCGGTTCGACGATGTGTAACGTTAACGTTCACCATCCATTTACCCGACAAACAGCTGATTAGCGTACCACTAACAAGCATCAGAACGACAGGTCGAATGAAAATCAATGCGTAAATCGTGGCCCACTAACAATTGTTCTGTCATCTGTGCGAACGCAAATGTCAAAAGCATGTCACTTGTGGAGGCATTCATTCAGCTTATCAATGACTTTCGTGTTGCAAAATTATTTCAAAACGCCATTATTTTTTTATAATAATTTTACCCTAAATCTATCTCTCTCTTTCTATATATATATAAATATATATATATGTGTGACTTCAGTGTGAATATTCTAATTAAAAAGAAATTTGTTTACTATGTTAAAATATGTATATAAATCCACAAACTGGAGAGATTTGGCATATAAAAAAAAATATATAAAGTGTAGACCTATTTTTCAAAATCTATTTTGGAAAGGCAATTAATTAAAATTAATGAGTTCAAGCATTTATTTTCGGAAACGATCTTAAAAAAAAAAACACTGCCTCAAATTAAAAATTGTAAACTCAATTCAAACGAATTAGTTGTAATTTTCCATAATTTGTTTTTGTAAAAGTATACAAAAAACAAAATTATCTCTGACATTATGCGACTGATTTGAATAAGTTTTGTTTGTTTGGTTTGTACAAAAAAAAAAAATATATCTGCCGTCTCGTGAAATTAATGCCAGGCAGGGCATTTCATTTACATTTACATTTTTACATTTTCTTGCTCGAATATTTTATGTAAATTTTTCTTATAAATTAAATGAGTGGGTTTTTATACTCCAAGTGATAAATAAACACACATGTACACATATCCATATACCACCATATGAATCAGGGCAACTCCCCATATTGTGTTAATTTTTTTCATGTACGATGATATTGTGCAAGATGTGTGTACAAATGACTTTTGTATATACGTATGTGTGTATGCACGTACATAATATGTATGTATGGTCGAGTGACTGACTGACTGACTGAGTTGAGTGATAATTTTTTTTTTGTTTGTTTTTTATTTCGAAAAATTCACCATAAAATGTTTGGAAAATTAATAACAATAATGGATGTGGGGGGGACGTGTTCTTTTTAATTCACCTTCACCGAAGGAGTGTTGAGTTTTTGGTGTACAAATACGACAGACAAAATGAAACAAGTTATACAACATATTCGTTTGAAAAACGAAATACTTGAGAATTTAGTTATATCGTAGGTTTTAGAGAGATACCAGAGATAGAGACAGAGCGGGAGCGTAATCAATATTAATGCAAAGTGCGCATGTTGATGCAGTACAGAGATAACCACAATAAGAGAAGAAAAAAGCAAATAATAAAAACAAATATTTTTTAAACGTTTAGAAAATAATGAAAATTGTACATTTCTCAATTCCTTCTCTTCGGAGTGTGCTTTCATAGGACTATTGTTTCACGTAACATCAAAAAAAGCGGGGAACCCAACACAGTTCACTCTCTTCCAACACCAGCATTGCTCGCAGTGTGATTATTTCATTCTATTCACCACGCACTCGCTCATTCCCCCAGTCTTGCCACACCGCCCTCTCATTCATTATCGTCATTTGCTGCTATTTTGTCTGTTATTATTTCAGCTTAAGGCTTTACAATAAATAATCCGCCAACCGAACAAAACAGAAATACGAAAAACAAACAGCAACAACGACGACACAGACAAATAATAAATGCGGGCAAGGGGGCGGGAGGACTGCTGAACAGACGACATTATAAAGTAAAGAAACATGGCAACAAATAAAGCACAAATAATAATAAAACACCAGAGTAATAACAGCAGAAAACGCAAAACTGCACTAACACGCTTGAAATTGTGTTTTTGCGGTTTTCTAGGGCTGCCAACTTTTAGCACTGATCATCACAAAACTCATCCACAGGCTGGGAAGAACCGATTTTTATTGTTTTTTTGAGCTCATTAATCTTGAGATACATATTAGCGTCGTCTACCAGAAGAAGACAGTTCCCAATAAAGTAAGGGGTAATCGCCTAGACAGACGACAGCCTTAATGGGCATTAGCCCACTTAATGCAAATTAACTTGTGCATTATCTCCTCCCAAACTGCATTAACTCCAACTCTGCACAAAATCAAACTACATTTGTGTATTTGACTATGGCAACACAGTCAAAATCATTCACAATCAGCTGTTACACTCACAAGAAACGGCTCTTGTCAAAAATAAAATGGAATAAAGTCGGTAAAGATGAGTTATTTTAGTAATTTCAGCTTTGTTTCAAATAAATTGTGATACCTGCTAATCTTACTTTCTTCCTTTGCAGCTTCTGGACCGTATACAGAGGAGACCGGTGGTAATGATTGGGGATAGTAGGGTATTAAACGTAAATGTCAAAAAAATGATTGACAAACAATTGTGTAGAAACAGCTGTTTTCGAAATGCAGAAAAATGTCGCCTGTAAGGGTAAACTTTTAATGTTTTACTGTTATTTTTTTTACTAATATTTTGTACTGGACACAGTTTTCAAAAATTTAATTCATTTCATAATCAAAATCTATAAAATTAATTGAAGATTTTAAGCAACAATTTGGCGCCTTTAACGAATTCCTCACCTCTTTGGCAACACCCTATGTCGTTTTCTTTTGTATTCCTTTTTTTTCACAAAGCGATAAAATTTAGTACCATAACATTTTGTGTTTCTAAACTGGTTTATTTTACATTTTTATAGAGAGAGCAAAAATAAAAGACACAAAATACCCGATAGCCATCATCAAGCAGTGAGCCAGTGTCGAGACTGAGTTAAAAGGCAACAACAGTCGACGGCGATCGAACGGCCGACCGACCGACCAACTGGCTTGACAGCCTTGAAATGTATTTTTTGATTTCGATTTTTTTTTAAACATTTGTTGTTAATGCAAACTGCGTTTGTATTTTGTTGTTGTCTTTCTTTTTTTTTTTTTTAATGCAAAAAGCGTTTTTTTTCGTTCGGGTTTCACAGATTTCTTTATCTTAAAAAACCCAATACAAATAATATTTATTATTTTGTTTTTTAATTTCGTTTTTTTTTTTTGAGATGTCGTGTAGGTTTCCTTTTTAAATTTAACATAAATTCTCTTTGATGGCGGCTTGCATTTATTTCAGCTGGTTATTTTAGATGGGGATTTTCGAAATATTTTTTCGAAATGAATTTCATAAATTGAAACTGGTTTTGTGTAAAACAAAAATCCTCTACACCAAAAACACACACAACAACTTTCAATTTATTGCGGTGTTGTGTCTTTCGGTTGATTGATGTTAATTTTATTTATAATTTTCCATTATTTATTGTTAAATGATTGTTTTAAACTTTTATCAGCGTTAACGTTGTCACATTTCTAAGCAACGGGGTAGGACGGTGGGGGATTCGCGTGGTATTTATAATAATATCGTAACGTTCATTTAATTATTTATTTCCATAATTGTTATTGTGATTGTACTGTGTAAAATAATAATTTCTATATAATTTGAGTTATTTGTTGTAGAGAAGTTCGGTTGATGGCGGTGGTGGCAAATTCACTGGAAAACTTTAGGAACGAGGAGACTCTAATGAAATTGGATGTCATGGTGAAATTAAAAAATCTAACTATTTTTTTAGACAATAAATGTCATACATACATACAAGTAAACTAAGAAAATGAATATTAGTTTCAAGACAGTAAAGTTTATAACTCGGACACTGTCTTTCGGATTAAAAGGTTAAATATAATTTAAAGAATGAATTGTTAATCCAGCATATAATAGTTTAGCAATTTAAATAGTATTGATTAATTAAATTGTTTAATATTATATTAATTATATAGATAATAAAAGTTCCATATCCACTTCTATGAATTCAAATTGAAACAACATTCAACCTCAAATTGGACTCTGGACTTTTTCAGCAAATCCATTTCATTTCATTTATTTCTTCCAGACATGAAATTATAAGCATGTCTTAGAGACAAATTTTGACATGATTTTGAATATATTGAAGAATATTTTCAATCTATATTACTTCTTCATAGATTTTATTTAACGATTTCATGTCATTGGCCACTCTCGTAATCGTAACACAAAATAAAATCCCCAAAAATTTAATTGGATTGTGGTTGACTGAGTGTGCGGTTGATAAAAAAAAAAGCTACTAGGACATGATTTTATTTGGAATATACAAATATGTGGAAGTTCGTCGCCATCCATTCTATTTTCATTTTGAGACCGCAACCAAAGTTGATTAAACTCCAAAAACATGCCCCATAATTGAGGTATATGACTGGACTGGCTGATGTTAGGCTGTTGCTAGCGATAAGAGGTAGTCAATTCTAGACCCGTGTGCTCGAATCATGCAAACACACATATTATATATAAATGATGACTCAGAATAGATCAGATTAGACAGTCCATAAGTTGGGTAAAAATACTGTTATCATAAATAACTTGGAGAAGTATTAATGTAAAGGGTTTTCCAACAAACCTAAAGTGTGATTTTGAATCACCCGGTATTTCGGTAGCTGTCACTCTTGAATCTTTTATTCTTTGACATTTGACCATACCCCATTAAATTAGAAATTATTTAAATTAACTACAAAAATGGTGAAAATCTTGCAGTCACAGTTTGCAAAACTAAAGCATTTTTTTGGGTCGTCGTGAAGCACGGAGCGCAATACAGAAATTGGTGGAAAAATTCGAGCTGTTGGGAGAAGTTAGTTATGTGACGAATAAAAACCCGTATACAACTGATAATATTGGTGCTGTAGCCCTAAGAGTTGAAGTTGAAGCCAGGTTTGTCCAATTCTTTGGAATTGGACATTCCACAAGCGTCATTACATCGTATTTTGCATAAAGACATGGGTCTTAAGGCTTATAAAGTTCAGTTAACACAAGAACTCAAGCCGGCCGATCATCAACAACGTCGTGTCTTTGCAGATTGGATCCTTGAAATGCATGCAAATGATCCGTCGAAAAATGATTCCATCGAAAAATCGCGTTGACTGATGAGGCCCAGTCACTACCCTCGGTGGCTACGACAAAATGTTCGCATCTGGAGCTCGGCTAACCCAAGAGTTATTGTTGAGAAGCCTCTCCATCCTCAACGTGTGACTTTGGACCTTAATTTTTCGAAAATTAGGTTGGATCAACAGTTACGGTAAATGGATTGCGATTTCGAGAGATGATTAAAGATTTTTTATGGTTAGAGTGGGATGATATTCATCTGGACAACGTTTACTTTCAACAAGACGGCGCTACGTGTCACTCAAGCAACGAAACCATTGCTCTTTTACGGGAAAAGTTTTCGGACCGTGTTATCTCTCGAAGATGTGATCACAATTGGCCACCGAGATCTTGTGATTTATCACGTGGCGACCTTTTCCTTTGGGGCCACATGAAAGATAAGGTCAGCCCAGCGTCGATTCAAGACCTCAAAGATAGAATTCGTGAGGCCATCGAGGACAAAGGGCAGCCACTTTGCGATTTGGTTATGGACAATTTTATGAAAATGATATGGTCCTGTAAGCGTGGTCGTGGTGGCCATTTGGCTGACTGCATACATTCCCCTCTATTCTGAAATAAGCATCCGATCATTTATCTCAACAAATGGAATTTTTTTTTTTAATACCAAAATGACACATCCCTGTATTTACTCCATTTTGTGCCAACTGATTTTCCGCAGTTTTCTATGTCGATTTTCCTTACAGTAATTTGAGTGTTCTACAAAATCGACCACAAACCCAGTATTTTGCGCAAATGTTTTGAGCGTCTGAAAAGGCTGACAACTAAGGCTAAAAGCATATAGTGAATTTACCTCTATTGTTTTTTCCCCATAATTCTTTTCCCCCACCTGCTTACATTGCAGAGAAAGAATGGTAATCTTCTCGAGACCAATACCAATGCTTATGGTGTCCATCAGCACCACTGGCCTAACAAGTCGGTCCTGCTGCTCCTGTGTATCCAACCAACAACACAATAAATTTGCACTTTTCAGGCAATGTTTCCTTGTAATCCTCTTCTTTAAAGAACTGAACACAAACCAAAGGGCCATGAGCATCATTTGGTCCGAGAACAAAACAAAACCAACAAACAAACAAAAAGGCAAGCGCAACCAACCCACAATAAAAAAAATATTGGTTGGTGGTCCGCTACGGACCTTGCTACACACACTCACACACAAGGTATGGAACGGATGGACGGACATACTGAACGTCGTTGTTGGCAGTGTGGGGTGTATGCCATAAAAAATTTACGTACGTGAGAGTATGTGTTTTCTTTTTTCTGCTTTTTTTTTAATATAAAAATTCCTAGAACTCTGACATGATAAGGCTGCAATAATCTGTGCAACATCTTCACGCTCATGTCTTCTCCTGCCGTTTTTTTTTTTTGTTCATGGCAAAAAACAAAATCGGAAAATGCCAACAACATCCAACACAGCGGAAGGCCAACACATTGCCAGAGACGTAGGAATGAATGACCAGTGACTGTGTGAGTAGGTGAGAGAGAGGACGTGCGGGGAAAGTAAAGGAATCGTATATTTTAACACCAACAACAAACACACAAAAAGACAACTGCAGCAATATCGTCGAAGTTGGCTTAGTATAGTTTTACGTGACCGGAAATAACTTTAATAGGCTTTAATCTCTTTCAACTATAAGACACATACAACTGTGAAATAATCACTGCAACGAAGAACCAAAATGCTCAAGAATAACATTTATAACATTAAACGATAATGGAGGGCGGAGTGATCAGGCTGAGATGCGAAAACAAGCAATTACTTGTAATTACAATGTCGGTCAGGTATGACATAAGAGTTTCTTAATTCTGACAGCAAAATCTATGTATCTGAACATTTACATTTTGATCTAGTTTATTCCTTTAAGGATTTTATAAAAATATTATAAATTTGAATATTTTTAAAAAGTAGTGTTTAAAAATATTAAAATTTATAATATTTTTATAAAATCTTTAAAAAAAAAAACTAGATCAAAATGTAAATGTTCAGATACTCAAATTACATAGATTTAGCTGTCATAATTAAGAAACTCTCATCTCATACCTGAGCGACATTGTAATTGCAAGTAATTTTGTTTTCGCATCTCAGACTGATCACTGGTCACAACTTAAAAAAAAATATCGACTCACGAGTTCAGTTCACATTTAAATTTTCCACAACTTACCTGAAAACAAATAAAAGATACAAATTAGTTAATTTTGAACAACAAAAAACCGGATATCAAATATTTTTTTGGGATATTCGAGTTTGCCCAAAAAATTGCTTAATAAAAGGTGAGCTAACCAATGTACATGATATAAATTACGTGTAACTGTTCATCTGTGCCACTGGCAGGTCTGAAATTTGACAGCTGCCGTCTACGATTGGTCTGATTATAAATGATTTTGAGCACCACACAAATCGTTTTAGGGGCGGAGCAAAGTGTAGAAAATGCAAATTTTTTCGAGACAAAAAAAACCTATTTGTCGGTTTTAGTTTTATCGCAATGAGAAAAACTGTCTGTTGCACACAATTGGTAGAATGCTGACCGGAGAATAGTGTGGAGGGTTTTCAGTTTTTCGTAATAAATGATTTTTATCTAAATGATTTCGCCAATAATCCAAATTTTCAAAATTGTGGGTTAGAAAATCCCCTCGTGATCAATGAGAAAGAAATGCAAGCAAAACTGTCAAGCGATGACAAAGACTGGAAGAAAAACACGTGAGACGAAAATGCAGTGGCTGGGAATGGCATTACTTACAGGATCAAGAGAATAGAGTTGTTGTGGGTTTTAAAGGAATGTGATTACAAAAAAAAAACATTCTCAGACCGAACGTGTCCACTGACCAACAAGGTCTTTCAATATCATTCTTCACGATTTTGTGAAATAGTTGAACTAAACGAATAAACTACACCCATTTTTTACAGAACGTGATGACAAAGTTGTTGAGGAATCAAATTGGCAGTAAGAATCTGAAAGACATGGAAAATGGATTTACTGATACAATGATTTCAAGAGCGAACGTCAAGTGGCTTAAAGCCTGTTTTTATAAAACCTATGCGTCTGAGACGAACGGGTTACGTCTGTAGCCGAAACGAAACGGAATTGGTTTTTCTATAACTCCAACGAATCAAATTAGACAATACACACAAAAATACATAAGGAAAAAAATTCAATTAGAACTGAGACTTTTGTGTTAAAAAAAACCCAAACTGATGAAACAGAATTTCTGTTCGTTATTTTAACGAAACGAACAACCCATTCGTTTTATAAAAACAGGCTGTCAAATACATCCCTTGAGATTTTGTGAAATAAAACACAAGCATATCAGAGATGAGCCACATCATGGTCAAAATGTCGGGAAATTATCAAAGCTTTGGGGGGGGACATGTTAAAAAAACATCCATTTTATTTTTAAATTGGCTAGCGAAATTGCATTTTCTTAGAGTCTGCCAAATTTCCATCCCATGTCTAAATTTGAAACCAGAGGCCGAAAAATGAGATTCATTAATGACAAAGGAAATGATATTTTCCCACGACTCCATTTAGTTCTGTCTTAAGCTTGAGTTTTGGCAATATTTTGGTTCCAGGCTAATGGTGAACCAGCTTCGGTGCATCAACAATCTCCAATTGTAAATGAAGGATTATCTCTAGTCAGAAGTCGGCTATGAAGCCGGAAATAACTGCAGTGCAACTTCTTCAAAGGCATCCTCACTTTCAGCTCGAACTGAAACCACTCGAATGAGTAACGTCTCCAATGTCTAGGAAAGTAAGGTTGACAGAAAGCCTAGTACAAAGCCTGCCGTAATAAACAGTGATAGTCGAAAGAAATTATTTTTGTTTACTTTTTGGAATTTTTGATGTTTTTGAACCACCAAATTTGTTTAACCCGAGTTATTACACCAACTTGGATATGATGATACACTATTGACCGGCCGACCGACCCCACCGACCAGAAAAAGCAAAACAAAAGAACAATTTCTGGCAATATTGTGGCAAATGTATGATCCATAAGGTAAAGCGATTCTGTTAAATTACATATAAGCCTTTTATAATAACTGTGAGTGTGTGGGGGGGGGGGGGGGTCGATAGGAAGAGCTGTGTCAGTGGTGCTGGTGATGACTGTAACGTTGGCGCAACATACGAGCACACCATGAGATGTTGTTTTATCGGCTAAAAGAAGACTTTTGTTGTTGTTGTTGTTGGTCTCGTTATGGTGTGCCCCTCCGTTGGCAATAAATCAGCTTTAGAAACATAATTTATAACAGAGAGATATAGTAAATTTCTCCCTCTCCCTCTCCCTCTCCCTCTGGGTCTCTCTATCAGTTGATGTTGTTGAACAAGATTTTTAAGTTGTTCTTTGTCTGTTTTGTTATCGTTTGGGGGCTTTAACGACAACAACAACAACAGCAAAAAGGGGGCCAAGAACGGAGACGTAACAAAGATATCACAAACTCAAAACAAAACAAAAAATAACAAAATCAATATGAAACTTTTCTGTTGTCTTTGCTTTCATTACAATATTCATTGAGGTCGTCGAGAGTTGAGCGCTACTCAGGAATGCGGCGGCAGTGATTTGAGACGACGACTGCCTTCAGTGATTATCGGGAATGCATGTAATGTTCATGTCTTTCATGTTTTTTTCTTCGCCCCTCAGTTAAACTTTTATTTTTTGCAAATTCAGTTAGAGCCGTTAAACTCGTTTTTATTGTATGTGAGCCAGCAACCGTGTGTTTTTTGTGTGTTAACAACCCAACGACGACACCAGCAACATTGTTGTGCTAACAACCAAAGGTAAACCCATCATCAGCAGCAACAATGTTGCACCATCATTATCCCATGTGGGAGGGGGGATCATCGTTGGCTGATCGATAACATTGTTGTTGTTGTTGGAGTTTCGATTTTTGCAATTGTAATTTTAATGGCGTAAACGAGATGAGCAGGGCGCGACGATGCACAACTCATACGGATTGTATTTGATTTCTGGGAACAAAGCAATTTAATATGCAATGGCGACGCTTGCTCATGTTCTACATTGAGAATTCTTTGCATTCGTGTACGTGTATTAACATATATTTATGGTAACGAAGCTCTTAATTTCGTTTACCAAATGACATTAAGCCAATATTGTGTGTTCCATTGTAAATAAACTGGTTTGATTGGTTTACATTGGCCGTGTGATGATGGTCAACGCTGTGCGAGTTTCATCAGACAGGAAGATTTATTCAAAGAAGAAGAAAATATGGGTAGAAAATGTAATGCCGTTTTTTCTACTTATGAGCCAGCGGCGGCCAAAAAACTGGAAAATCTCGTTAGCGGGCTTGTTGTTTGGATTCGTTAGCAAATACCCGAATGATATGGCAAATTAAGAAAGCCTTCAGATTAGGGATATTCTAAAAGCCCTTAAATTCAGAAACGTCAGCAAAATATATTGGACAACTGCTCAGGCTTGTCAGAGACCCCCTCTTAATTTATGTTTGGCAAATCTCATCCTGAATATCTTTTTTAAAGGTTCCAATGGAAATTACAAGCTGCCCCTCCAGCAGGATATCTTGTAGAACATGAACTAATATTTTATTTATTTAAGCTCGAGGTCTAAAATAAATAAAATATTAGTTTATATTCATTAAATAGGTCGAATACAAAGACATACACTCAATTATCTGGTAGAACTTTTTATTACCATGTAAGAAGATTGAATATTTGGTCGTTAATTTGTATAGGGTTAGGCATTTCGTGTTGTTAAACCATTTTTTTTTCTTTTCAGTTGGAAGTCTAACGAAAATGGATCGCTTAACTATCACACAACGCGTAAAAATTAGTAAAACCTACTATAAAAATGGTGATTCTGGCACAGCCACATATCCTGCTTTAAGAGGAGATTAGGGTTTATGGTTATGAAGCACATTTCTCACTCGGTGGGTATGTTAATAAACAAAATTGTCGTAATTGGGGTTATGAGAATCCTCAAGTAATTGAAGAGAGGCCATTACATCCACAAAAAGTGCGCTCTTTGGTCCGAAGGTGTGATTAGACCTTACTTCTTCGAAAACGACGAGGGAACGACAGTCACCGTCAATTCGGAGCGTTGTGGTCGTATGATAACCGACTTTTTTTTGGCCTGTTATTGAAGAATACGACTTGGAGAATATGTGGTTTCAACAAGACGGTGCCACATGCCACACAATTCGAGCGAATATGGCTTTATTGCAAGAGACATTTCCTGGCCGCATAATTTCTCGTCGTGGCGACATCAACTGGCCACCCAGATCATGCGATTTGACATTATCGAACAACGTTTTACAAATGTCGCAAATCAACCTAAAATCAAAAGTTACATTTTTATGAGAAAGTTGATCTGCAGAAAGAGTCGATAGCCTACAATTTCAATAGAGTCCGCCATTGAACAAAAATCTTATCAGCATCATTGAGATCGGAGATCTATTACAACCTGAGGTTTGGGACAAAAAAAAAAAGCGGTCCGCCTCACAAATTCCTAGTTTGTTACAAACACTAGCCATGAAACCAACTTCGAATACCCTGTACCGCAACACACAGGCCCTTACGTAACGTAACACTTTAATCACCGCCACCAGCCCTTAATGACATTGCGAAAGTGTTATTTATTATAAAAATTATTCATTTTATTTCATTTGTAATAATTATTAGTTTTGCGAAACATTTAAACCTCCTCTGAGCCAATAATTTTCCACTTACAACTGATTGCTGGCTGATTCAACAACAACAACCAACAGTTGTAGTCTTCATTGTTCGAAACTGACGTAAGACGACTATTTCGTGTAGATATTTTCACGTAGAGACAAAACGTAGTGAGTGGCTAAGTGCATACGTGCACTAAAAGGCAAGATGACAAGTGTTAGTTCAGAAGGAAATCATGTAAGACCGAACCAACACCTCCACCGGGGATCCACCAATTTTCACTGAATTTACTAACAAAAAAGAAACAACAACACAGCAACAAAAGTTAAATCAAGGTTGACAGTTTTTCGTTTTTGCTCGCCACTCTGCAGAAGACACAAAGAGCGAGAGAGAGGGGAGAGGGATGAACATAAATGTCGTGAAAACAATTTGCTGACAGCAATTTAATGGGAACACACGGTGACGACAATGTGACTGACTGACAGAAAATGCAAAAAAAAAAAAGAGAAAAAAAAAAGTATTTTTAAAACAATATGGAATTTGTTTTTGGTGTTTCCCGTCAAAGTCAAGGGACAAATAAAAAAAAATACAACAAAAATAGTGTCCCATGACGAAAAATCAAAAATTGAATACGCAACTCATGACTACAGCTGGTATTGCCAACGTTGGCGTCGGCTGTTTGTTTGAATAAAAATTTAGACAAAACAAACAGCCAACGATGACGTCATCGTCATGGCCCCATCCGTTTCACCCCATCTACTGCACAGCAGTTCCCAGAACTCAGTTTTGACGACTAGACACTGCTGCCATAATCATCATCATCATCATCTACATACACACATACATGTGTATGTATGTACGTATTACATTACTGCGCTGCTGTACGTTACGTTATGACGCATTCGTTGGGGTTTGGCGCGATTATACGAAATTGTCTGTACCTACACATTGAGGTGGGCTAACAAACAAAAAACAGCAGCACCATCACCACCACCATAATCACATATCCATTCATCATCAAATATCGTGGAAATATCTACCACCGCCCACCCCCCTTCGTGCACCCACAAATTATTGTATTTTCTTTCCCGCTTGTTTCTGCTCTACAAAATCATCGCCACCGTGCAAACATTACGTAGGCACATGTGTACACTCTGAAAAACGAAATTATTGTAGAAATTCGTACAAGAAACCAAGTTCCATAATAGTGAGATCTTTCAGTTCCTGCCCATTGGATCACATTCGTGGAAGGAACAATAAAGCCACCGACTGCTGAGCGTTGTAAAATTAAATTTCCCAACGTCAGAGGCAAAACTGAGGCCAAGTTGAAAATGGGATATTTTTCGTCTATGAGATTTCTTAGAGTGTTCATATTTGCACATAGTGATAGTGGGTTTAATTCCTATTTTCAATTTCTGCGAGGGCATCATTATCACTGCTGTTGGTGTTGCCAGTGTTGTTGGTGCCGTCGTTTCAATGTTTGTGTTTTTAAATTAAATTAAAAATATCGTGAATGTTGTGCTGTAGTTTTACAATTGCAAAAATATGAAAAACTCGAAACATTTCGCGCCACTAAAAATATGTTTTAACCCAACCAGGCGAACAGCCAACCAAACCGCTCAAGCAGATTAAAGAGCCCGCAAACGATGTGGAGGGAGGGGTGACTTGATTGCACAAGTTCGCTCGGTGTTTTGTAAAAGGAAGCACTTGCAAAATGCACAATAATATTACACGTGTTTTATTTGAAAAGTGCTACAGATTTCAAAGGGGAAATGACTTTTCATGTTCAGAATCACATCAAAAAACTCGATGGTGTCACTGTGAAATAGGGTCGCTTATGCCAGTGTTGCCCGAAAAGAAGAAGATATTCTCTGGCTCAAAATTCGAAAATGACGATATCAACACATTAAATGTGGATTTTGAATTATGACAGCTTTGTCGAATAAATATCCGATCACGTCAAAACACAATTACACAATAAACTTATCCCATAAATTGACACAAAAAATATGTTGGCCAACTCCAACATTCGTCTCTGCTGCATGTGCCAAAATTTCACTGCCATTGAATTTTCGTTCCCAGTCGGCAGGTCAGTAGCAAAAATGTGTGTATATTGGTACAAAAGTGCGAGTGTGTTGAGTTTTTTGAACAATTACTACAATATTACGATTGTTTTTCCTAATAACATTTTGATGATTTTGAAAAATGATTTAGACAATTTTTGCTAACCTGGCAACACGGTATGGACAATCTCAAATATTCTTTGTTTAAAATACAAACTCACTCAGAGCCACAGTCGACAACTGACATCAGTCCCATGCTACACTTCATATGCAGATGGTACACATTCTACAAGTTTGACTACAATTAACAAGATCAATGACATAACACTTCACATATAGATGGCGCCACCAGGAAACTCCGAAATGAACTCTGTGTATTCAGTGCTTAAGGCAGAACACTAGGCATTAGATGACCGTATAGAATTCGCTTTCGTATTATAATCAACAATAGGTTAGTTAACGAGTTGTATTGCATCGTTCGATTTCTAAACCTCTAAGAAGGTGGCCCCAGAAACCCTAGAATGACCAATTGTTTTTTTTTAAAACATTTTGTCAGTTAAGTTTCGACACAGCTCTCTAGGGGGTGGCAAATAATATTTATATAGAAAAAGAGACGAAAGGGGTAAACAATTAATAGGGACATGATTCCAAACTTGTGAAATTTCCTTTGTCTAAGGGTATCTTCTTTAATACCCCCGATGTACAGTAAATCAATTGTACTACCATGCTGGTACTACTACAGTAGCTTCTACTGTATTTTTGTTGTTGTTCAAAACATCACACAGCAGAAAATTATTCCTATAATTATAGATTATGCAATCAGCGACTTACCTAAAATGAAAAGAAAACAAATAGAATATTTTTAGTAAAATGTAAACGATTTTTGGTTTAATTGTAGTTTATGAAAAATATATATTTACCCCTGTATTCATAAAAATGTAAAAGAGCTTTGTTAAAAAAAAGTGTGTGACAATTGTTTTTTTATTTTCATACATTTTTCTTAACAAATTTGTTTTAATTTTTTTAAATACGTGGGCTTTATTTTGTGGCTTTAGATATGTTTTTTTTTTTTCTTAAAATTATGATATTGAATTTTAAAAAAAATAATTTTAAAATTTATATTATATCTATGTAATATATAATATATATTTATAATATATTTATCTCAGCTTATACAATAAATGGCTGTTTTATAAACAAAAACTTATATTCGAATACATTAGGTGACTCAAGATTTTCCAATTACGAATTATTTACTAAGAAAAACACTAGGTTTTCTAAAGGGTGGTTAAAATGTAAGGGCCGATGTTGAATGTGAACCACACCTAAACGTCAAGTGTTTTTCTGCATTTCATTGGACATTTCTCAATTTCAGACTAACTCAATTTGAACCATGGAAAGATACACAAGCGAGCAACGCGTTAAAGTTACCCAGGCTTATTATGAAAATGGGCGTTCAAATCAAAATGCATTTCATGCACTTCGAAGAAAATCATCTTCAGTGATGAGGCACATTTTCACCTCAGTGGATTCGTCAACAATTCACCCACAAAGAGTCACTGTTTGGTGCGGTGTATGGGCTCGGACCATATTTTCCGACAATATAAACTAAATAATTTGTGTTTTATACAAAACATTTTATAAGACTGGGTGGTCCAATTAATTGTTGTTTCATAAGAAGCTATAAAATTCAAATTCATTAAGCTGACTCAAGAGTGTGTCATTATATTTTGTTGTATAAAGAAAACACTAGACTTTCATTTAGACTGACTGACGCAAGTATAGATTTAAATTAAAACAAACACATGGCAGCACTAAAACAAGTAATAATGCAAAATAAAGTAATATCAAAATTTGTAATTGTTAAATAAAACCCCACCATTGTTAACTACATGGTATAATTTAAAGAAAACGAAGAAGACAACAATAAAAGGTATTTAGAAACAAAAGTACATATTGTACATTTTGGCCATTAGAAACAATTGAAGGTCGTCCCCTTCAACAGCAATCGACCACAGCAAACATTCCCCCACCCATACAGTCTGAGGACGCTTTTTGATTTCTCGGGTATATTTCGTTGCATTTTTCGTGTGTGCAATAATTGTTGTTTTTTTTTTGTTCAAAAAGAAGGAAGTTAGTAATGGGTAAATAACAATACATTATATATTTTGTAAGCAATATATAATAAATGAAATAAAATGTTAATGAATGAACGAATGAACACATATGAAATAATATGAATCTATTATTAACTATGTTCAATGATTTCCGCCTGATGTGAGTATGATGGCAATTGTGGGGGGGCGGTCAGACTTTTGGCATTCACACGAAATGGTTGATTCTTAATTTGATAATGCCATGTCAGCACAATGAAAACGTATGAAATCGAACCAAACAGTAAAAATCTATTAATAATTTTTGTATAACGTAAGACATCGAACGTAGCTGGTAACGTAACGCATCAGTAGTTGTGATCGAGTGTGGAACGAATACAATTTTTAACAGCTACAACCACTTTGGGCATTTTATTGGTGGGCATACTTTAGTACTTGGAAAAGGGTTCTTTAAACGTGAACACAATGTCATACGCTTACTAGTTTAACCTCTCTGAAACAGAGAGAGAGACTGTTTCAAAAGAAACCCCATTTTCTCTTCTAGAGAAATATATATCTCTTTCTGTCTGCCTAGTATCCTGTATCCTATGTTGATGTTGTCGTTTATAGTTCAGTAACATGACTTATTGTCAATGATTTGTGGTAAAATCGTTCATTCGCCTTTCGTTCATCAATTGGTTGCTTTCTTTCTTTA
Source organism: Hydrotaea cyrtoneurina (assembly GCA_958296145.1). NCBI lineage: Eukaryota > Metazoa > Arthropoda > Insecta > Diptera > Muscidae > Hydrotaea > Hydrotaea cyrtoneurina. Next base: position 125,372,675 of record OY282512.1, on the reverse strand, counting down.
TATTTTTTTTTGGTTTTCTTGTGGATGTTAATCTAAAAAAAAGTTAGCCATTATTTGTATGTTGTTCTCGGTCAACAGACCAAATCAGTGTACGTGTTCATGGCCGATAATCCTTGCACACGCTGTCATGAAAACAAAACAAAAAAGCGTTAAGCGTGCAGCGATTTAAGAAAAATCCTCCTTTAAAGGTCGTGGTCTTCATCGTGTGGTGTCTCTTACTTGTTATTAATTCATTCGATGTGTGCTGGGAGGTTTAATGGAAGATGATGAGATGATGACGCAGAAGGAGAAGAGGAATAAGAAGGAGATGCAAACAAAAAAAGGCTGGCATTGCCAGTTTCACGCATACAGCAGTAGACTGGACTTTTTTCATTTCATGCATTCTTGTAGATATTTCGGTTTTGACCAATCTACCACCGATTCGACCGTCATTGAAATTGTCCGTCTGTCTTGGGGGGTCCTTCACTTTCGTTTTGTTTAATTTCGTACTATGATTGTAATGCCAAAGTCATTCTTGTTGTGTCGCTGCTGCTGCTGCTGGTTGGGCTGTTATTTCAAGAGTCAGTCTTGACATATAAACTTGTTTTATTACCCTCTTAATTGCTTGTTTTCCCTTTTCGACAAACATCATTTCAAGGCGACAAAGGCATATGCATATATGAGGGTCGTATGATCAGTCGCCATAACTGCAGATTTTATACAGTTAGGAAATATATTTCGTTCATTTTTTTATTTTATAAAGGGCGTTTTTTTTTTAGCAATTTGGGTTTTTGAAATATTTTCGACCTCTTCCGCCGCGAAAGCCCCCTCTTGATATATTTTAACATTAACAGAGTTATTTGACAGCCCCTCGTATTCATGATTGTCGGCAGTTGTGGACAGTGGTGGCGCAAGAGCGTAGAAGAGACGTTCGCCTTTTTTGATTTATTTGGATTTCATTACACTATGCCAACGAGCCAGCAGCGAGTACTGTTGGTTGTTTTTGTTGTTGTTTTTTTTTATTTGATTGTTTTACATTTTATTTCCTTTCTCACATTCGTGTTCTTCATATGAAAATGTCCTCTGTTGAAAGAGTTCAAGGAGACTGGCAAAGAACGACACACACGCACACACACACACACTGTGATGAATGAAACTCACACAGAGATAGACGACGCATTGCCACCAACCCAGCAAACATTTTCGATCGTCTGAGATTCGTCCACGAATCGCCAGGAAGATGTCACAGATCGCGGCGATGGTCATCTGAGAAGCGTTGGCGAATCGCCGTTGTGAGCAGTTGGCTCTGTGATGCGATTCGCCATGAAGAATCTCAGACGATGCACATAGTAGCATTGCAAGCGAATCTTCCCAGAGCATTGCAAGCGAATCACCCCAGAGCATTGCAAGCGACTCCCCACAGCGATTTGAATGCAAATCGCCACCTCTGAAATACTAAGATAGGACGACGGAATTTTTTTACATTTTTTACTAGTATAATTTATTAAAAAAAAATTAAAAAACAAAAATTAGAAATTCATAAATAAATCAGAAATAAATTATTTTTTTGGCACTTTTAAGACGTTTCTCGACTCGGTCCTTGGCGTGTACAAAATGCTGTTGTATTACAGCATTAATTTTTTTTATCATCAGATGTGGAAAATTTACCGTGGCATATTTCTATTAAAAAAAATAAATGAATAACAATTATATATGAATAAAATAATAATATTTGAAATCCTTACCTCTTATCACCGATATAAATCATCCTCAAAATGTTGAAGGCTTCTCTCTTACTTCTTTTTCTTATTGTGCTGGCAGACAACATTGCTATTATATAAATAAAACACACCCGATACTTTTTAATTTCAGAGATGAACTAACAAACATTGTAAATTTCACTTGATATGTCACTTTGATTTTACAGTTATATTCTCTTCACAACAAGCAAAAAAAATAACAAAAACAAAAATCTATCGAATGTTCTTTTAAACAACTTCCAAATGTTGTCAGGAAGATTGTGTGTATTTCTCTAGGATTGCGAAACCATTGCTATGATGATGAAGAGGCGATTCATCGCTAAACAATTGTCATGTAGCATTGCTAACAATTCGCGGCAGCGTTTAATCTTCCAAACGACTTTAAAATGTACTTTGGAAGATTTGGGTATTATTTTTACGATCGTTTATTAATCCCCCAGATGATGTATAGGCGAATCAACTTCAAAGGATCTCTACGGCGAATCGCTAAGACTTCGCTCTGGCAATGGTTCGCCTCAGAATCTTCCAATTGTTTGCTGGGAAACGACCATACCTTTCATTCCGCCAATGCGTTTGGGTGTATTGACATCTTTGTTCGGTTTTTATACGCATCTGAATTGTTTTTGTTTTTATTTTTTTTTGGCATTTTTTGTATTTGCATCATGCAGAGGAGTTAAAGAAGAGACGTATGTCGCCGGAGGAGCACTGCGTAGTCCGACTCATTGTCCTTTGTTTGGGTTTTCTTAATAATTTCATTTTGTTTTCGTCTTTCAGTGGCCTGCCATGTGCTAACAATGTCCCATACCTTTGGTCTCTCTCACTCGCTCTTTCTCTCTCTCTCTCTGTGGTATGCTAGTGATGCTGTAGCTGCTGTTATTTTTGAAATGACTCGTTTTTTAAGGTCCTTCCTTTCGTTGTTTTTGTGGCCTCTTCCGTGCAAGGTTGCAGTCGACAGCGAGTAACAATAGCGCTGATAATTGTGGTATTTCATTTTCGTCATGTTCTGTTTTGTTCATTCCGTCTTTTTTTTTCTTTTCGTAGAAACCGAAAAAATGACACTGAATACACCTGAGGCTGTAGTTTTGTGTCTTGTTACCAACAAATGATTGTTTTTGTTTGGTGTACATGAGGTGGGGTCGGTTTGGCAGGCTCGTGGCATGACAAAGCCAATAATTGTTGTCCAGACTTTTCCGAAAGAAGCATTAAGGGATCTGTCTTTTATAAATGACCTTTCAACCACTGTGACGTTTACTGATCATGTGGAGGTCGATGACAGGCTTTGTAAGGGCCGGTGCCAAGTTTCAGATTGAAACACAGCGTAAGAACATATGTTGGCAACCCTACAATTGAAACCACTTTGACTATCAGCCAATGGGAATACACTACGCGTGACGTCATTTGATCAACCTGTGCAGAATTTTTTCTCTCTCCGCGGGTTGTCGTAATCTTTGCATCTATCATTCTTGGTATAATTGTGAGGAAATGACTGTATCACAAGGCCAATCTCTACTTTCAATATTATTTGTATTTGTATTTTGAGCTCCCTCTTTCTCTCTCTGATATGTAAAGGGAACACATTGCCCATATTCAAGTTTTTTGTGATCGTCTGTGTGTGAGCGCTGAGTTAAATGTGTTTATTATTTTCCCCAAAAAAATCCCCTTTTCACAATCTAACTCTGCCGCTCTGTTTCTGAAATAAGTCGTATGCCTGCGAGGAAGTACTTTTCACTTAAAAGACATGCAAAGGGTTAGAAACACTACCCACAAAAATATGTGAAAACCACAGTCATCCATGAGAGACTAAGCTTCAATCCTCATACAGTCGAAACTCTCTGTAACGAGAGTTTTTTTTTTCAAATAAAATTTCGTTTTTCTAAATAACGAATTTTATATATGGCGAAGTAATTATTCGGCCTCTGCAAAATTCGTTATAGAGAGTTGCCACTGTACTAGTGCATGTGCAGCGACAATTCAAACATTTGAGAAATGGATACCAATTAATGATCAACCAGAAATACAAAACATACGACAAAAAAAAAAATACGAGACACGCGCAAGAAAAAAGAAACCCTACATCAAAAAGCACCAAAGCAGGCAGGAGCAAAGAAAACAAAACAAACAAACAAAAAGAAACAGATGATAGGCCAGCCAATAACAAAACAAACAAAAAACATAGAGGTTTCAATTTTCTTAAGGGCTTCTTCTCCACACTTGGATATCAATAACCTAAACCGTATGTACCCAGTTGAACTGAACTGAACGAACGTTGCGACAACTACAAATACGACTATAAAGACGCCCGCCATTGACGCTAACGTCACAGCACACCATCATCACCACCAAGAGTTTTGTAATCATTTATAAAACACAAGAGAAATGTGGTAGGGGGGGGGTAGGAGGGGGACACATTTTACTACTGGCCCTCGATTTTTTGTTTAAATTCATATTCAAGATATCCGCCATAATATCCATAACATATCATCCAATGGATGATATGTGAGTAGTGATTTTGGAGGCACATTTATAGTTTTATATAGGGGACGGGGTTTATCGACGAGTGTCTGTAAAGAACATTTTGTGCCGATTACACTCCCCTGTTGTAAATCTATTGCCAAAGAGCCATGCTAATCGCGGTAGGTGAATTCTCGCTCAACTCACTAAGGAAGGCTCACAACAAGTCCCAGAGTGAATTCTGTAGTAGACACTTCCGCAGTCCACCATAGGCTATGTCAAAAACCGCAGGCTATTTGGACAATATCCAGTGTGGCATCATCGGAGTTGCAAATGTACAAATACTCACTTTCCTGGTAATAACCCAGATGAGACTTTCGCGGACCTTCGGCTGTTGTCAGATAAATTGTATGGACAATAAAAAGCTTCAAACCTTTCAAGTCTTTCGCACTGAACATGAGCTCACCGATTCACTAGAAGCGGTGGAAGATACACGGATTCCATGGCTCAAGGTTGTCGATATCGGCTGTATCGACCTAACATACATTCCCACTACGTGAAGGTTTACCAAAATAATCTCTTGACTCCCAGAATGACAACAACAAAAAAAAAGCTCTCATAAGGGAGCAAAAAAGGAGTAATTTTGAATTTGCGGGGTAATTAATTGGTCACCCTTTTTGCTTAGCTTTTTTTTGGTCGGTGAGAAGAGTTTGTACTTTCAACGTAAATTGGTTATTCTGAGGGCGAAAAATCAGGGTATTTTTCAAAATTGGCATTTAAATACCTGAAAAACGCATATAGTCATTGGCCATTTGGCTATAGACGAAGGAGGAAGTAGTATTGGTAACAGTTGTGGGGAAATAATAATGACGCATGGCAAACATGAAATATAAAACTTTAATGACTCCAAAACAGAAAAATAACAACAAAAAACTGTATTTTTAATAAACACACATTTGCCCGTCGTCCAACGCTGCCATATAAACTCAAAAACTTTAATGACCAAAAAAAAGGAAAAAAAACACACATTTGGCCATAATGGAATAAAACTTACGATATTGTAAACTCTACAATATACAATGGAGTAAACATACACCGCCACCTTCAATACAGTTAAAACAAGAAATGAAGAAGATATATGAGTAGAAAGTTGAAACAAAAGAAAAAGTAAGCAAGTAATGATGAACGGGCGTCTGAGCGCAAAGACTGGCAGACATGACGATGACTTAGTGCAGCCAAACACACTAGTACGCGGGGAGTCTATATGATCGTCATCATGTGTTGCAGCCATAAAAAACGGTCGTAAAGGGGAGCAGAAGACCACTCCCTGGCCAGGCACTAGATGTGGAAGCTACCCACGAAGAAGTGGTGGACAGTGGGGAGGCAGCAACATTTTAAAAAGGAGACTCCACCTTAAATACTCATTTATCAATTTCCATAGGAAATAAAAAACTATGGGGGACACACAGAACGGAACAGAATATTTAAGACACACACGTACCTAAAGCTCCACATAAACGCTAAAGAGGCAAAGGAAGTAAGTGAGAAGGAGGAAAGGTAAAAGGGAGTAATACACCTGCCAACAAAAAATAAAGAAATTTAATGAAAATATATGTTTGAATGGACGCTTACGAAAAGGGGGATGAAAATGGTCCCCATCTCCCCCTCTTGCGTTCTCCCTCACAATTCCTTTAGTCCAGCGGAATGGACTGGTGCTAAAATTTCGGGCCGACATTTTGTGAAAATCTTAATAAATTTATCATAATTAAGTAGAAATAATAAACATTTTCATACAGACCCAACGAACGACGAAATGTTGGACAGAAAAAAAAATTATATGAAATTAAACATCATAAATCATGTTGGCATTAAAGGCAGCCCAACCAAATAGCCAACAGAAGAAAAACACAAGCATCCCACCAGACAACAACAGAAATTACGTTATGGCAAAATGGTCGTCGGTCAGCAGACACAAAAATTTAAGCGGAGCGAACGTTAACCAACACAGAAGAAGAAAAAAGAAAGAAATGAAAACCAGTTCTGGGAATAGGAATTTGTCTTGAAGTGGACCAGGCACAGTGATTTCGAAACAAAGGCAAACAATGTGTTTTACACAAAACCAAACAATTTTTTTCGAGGTTTTAGATTATAAACACCGAAGGTGATAACTCAGAATAAGTTATGGTAAATTTGGATAAACTCCTCAGTTGTGGTAACTTAGAATAAACTCCTCCGTTATGAAAACTTAGGATAAACTCCTCAGTTATGAAAACTTAGGATAAACTCCTCAGTTATGGTAACTTAGGCTAAACTCCTCAGTTGTGGTAACTTAGGATAAACTCCTTAGTTATGATAACTTAGGATAAACTCCTCAGTTGTGGTAACTTAGGATAAACACCTAAGTTATGGTAGAATAAACTCCTCAGTTATGATAACTTAGGATAAACACCTAAGTTATGATAACTTATTAAGGCTATTATCACATTCTGTATATTTCAAATCGTGAACTCTCTTTTTCGCTCTATTCCACATCATTTTCGAACTCTTTGCAGATATTTCCATTTTTAAAATCTCCACTACTCTTTCTGGGGTTCTGTTGTGATTTTCATAAAGTGAGTAAGAAAGTAAGTTGGTGTTGACTTAGTTTGTTCCTCCTTTATCTCCATCATTTTGAACACACTTCTTCTTCTAGTTTTCAATTTTAAACTCACGTAGCTATTTCTGTATCCCGATCATAGAATATTATGAATAACTCACCATGAATATTTAAAACAATGGATTAATTTCTAGCTGACTTACCTAAAATGAAAAGAAGAACAAATAAAATTGTAAGTAATTTTTAAATATATGATGTTTGAAAAGGAAATCAATTTAATGGTCGTAAAATTTCAATGAAAAATCGAGTACCAACATTCTCTTTAACGAAAAAAAATTTCAATGCGATATTTATAACAAAAAATCGTTATTTTCCCTTTTTTAAAGAAACTTTTAATTGAAACTATGATTTAGAGCAGTGTTGTAATTTGTCCTCCACATTATTGGACTATCTCCCTAATATTGAAGGTAATTCATATTAAACAGGATATCATTGTATTACTTTACACAGGGGTGGTAAGTCCACGCCCACTTACACATAACACGTTTTGAAAAGTAAGTACTACTACAAGTATTCGATGAGAGAGAGAAACATCAAGATTAGAGACTGTCGCGTTACAGCCAACTAACTAAAACTGTTCGTCATATTGAACAGGATACGTCGAATTATTTTACACTTAGTCAATTTTCCTCGAAAAATTGTATGTTCCACGTCACCAAGAATGCCCACAGTGGGATTGACTAAAATTCATTAAAGCTAAGTAGGAAAATGTCCGCAAAAACTATAATTTATTAAATATTTTCAGTGCACTCTTGTTTTTATTCAATTTAATGTTTCGTTAATTTCTACAATATCCGGTTAAATTCGTATAACCCTATGAAAACCACTGTGCAACAATCAAACCATTCAGAAAAAATACAATCATAAAAAAAAAGACTTGCAAAACCATAAATTGTTTTCAAGAAATATTTTTTTGAATCCAACACACACACTCATACAGAGAAAATTGCTCCAAGAAAACCACAGACATTAAGACAACATCGAGCGAAGTCAGTCTGAAAAACCAACACCTGGGTTAGTAACCACACCAGATAGTTACTACTGGCCAAAAAAAAAAAAACAGAAAAAAACAAGTTCAGAACAGGGCATAAGGAAACTACAAATGGAGGAGGTGGTGGAGGTGAGGCAGCTCTTCGAAGTGTTAGACAAAGCTACAAATGATATTCTGCTGACTTTTAGCTTTAGGCCAGGAAAAGGTTACACCGCACATCATCTTCAACGTTGTGATGAGATGATTGTGGCCGCCGCTTCGATCGTGGTGCTGTTATGAAAGATAAAATTACAATTTTGTAGAATATTAACACCTTTTTTTCTTCTTCTTCTTTTCTTTTGGTGAAGGCCGTTCAAAGACTTTTTCTCCCATACTTCATCCTCCTCTGCCATGCGAACACAAAGCCAAAGAGGCCATTGTTCATGAGTAGAGTTGAAGAAACGATGAAGAATAAAAAAAAAACATATCATTGCTAAACTATTAACACGACAAGAAGGTTATTGGCTTTTGTAGAGAAGCAATTTCCTGTGTTCCTACTTCAACTTTTCCTCCTCCTCCTACGTTAGTTGGAAATAGTAAATGTTAGACAATAATTGCCCCTCGTCATAATTCGAGCTGAAATTTTTGTTATCATAGAATTTTAAATGAAAATTGATTTTGGATATTTAAAAATTTATAGTTTTGTTCAGAGTACTTGGGCCAATTATGGCCAAGGTTCTCATGCATAGAAGAAATGTGGAAAGAGTATGGGCGCAATTTACTGAACATAAAACTCAACGGAATTGGTTTTTATCGTAACCGAACGTAGACGCTGCTGCCTTTCATTAAAAACTTTTGCATTTCGGTTTTAATTTTATGTCTACACACACGCTACAATTAAATTTGTCTAGGTGGGCTTGAAATCGAACAAGGAAAGTTTGTGGGAACTTTTGTGTGAAACTAATTTCTTTATAGATTTAATAGTTTTAACAAATGTTGTCATTTAACCCATTAACGTCCAACAACAAAATATAGATAAATCATTGTTTTCTTGGCGTTTTCTTAATTTTTAACATATTTTATTCACTCGAAAAGTCTGAAGATCACACTTGTGTTTGCTTCTGTACCATTATTTTTTTTTCTACACGTAGTTTGCAGCTTCTAATATGATTTTTATCGCTTGTAGCGAAATAGTAACGGTTCTTCTTATAACTCTCTGGCTTTAAGCAGGTGTGCTCGTATGGGAACAGAAAGCGTTAATCGGTTATTGAGTCAAACTAAGTCAAACTAATTAAACTGAACACTGTTTACATATATCTCTCAATCTTTACGATTATTGCCTATCCTCTCCTTTCCTTTTTATAATTACGAGTTTATTCAGTTGAAGGATTTTTCTCTTTTAATAACAGAGAGATTGTGTCATACTCCGATTACGTTAAATTGCAGCAATGACAGCTTAATTGTGAAATTAATTTTCGCTACACATTTTTACTCTCTAAAAAAGACTTCATCTGTCATTACCAAAAAAAAAAATCTGTGATCGTCGATAAAAATAAATTTGCTGTAGGAAACTTTTTTGAAAGCAGGACTATCAAATATGTTTGCCAACTATACAAATAATAATAGCAAAGCCCTGACCACATAAAATATTATAATATTGTGCCACATAACCTACCTATTATTTCTGTGTATCTTAATATATATTTACCCTCGACACTGATTCACTGATTCACTGATTCACTGATTCCCTGATTCACTGATTCACTGACTCTGTCACGCAGTACGTAGGAATTTAAATAGGCATTCTATAATAATTCTATAAATAATAATAATAAAAAAAATAATATTTTTTTTGTACAGAAATTGTGTTTTCCCCAAATTTTTTTTTTACCAACAATTTTTTTTTTCCAAAATTTTTTTTTCTTAAAAATTTTTATTTTTACAAAAATTTTTTTTTTCCAAATTTTTTTTTTCAAGAAATTTTTTTTTTCAAGAAAATTTTTTTTTTCCACAAAATTTTTTTTTTCAACAAAATTTTTTTTTTTCAACAAAAATTTTTTTTTTCAACAAAAATTTTTTTTTAACAAAAATTTTTTTTTCAACAAATTTTTTTTCAACAAATTTTTTTTTTTTTCCACAAAAATTTTTTTTTTCAACAAAATTTTTTTTTTTCAACCAAATTTTTTTTTTCAACCAAATTTTTTTTTTTCAACAAAAATTTTTTTTTAAACTAAAACTTTCTTTTTTCAACAAAATTTTTTTTTTCCACAGAATTTTTTTTTTCAACAAAATTTGTTGTCCATATTTCAACGGGCGCCATAGGCGCATTACAACTTACTAGTTGTAAATAATTTAAATATTGTCCATATAAATCAAACTCCCATTACTCCGTCATCGAAGCAAAAAAAACCCCGAAAGGAAACGCCTTTTTCAAGTTAAATAAGAAAAAACAACCAGCAACATTCATTCAATGATTAATTAGTGCGGGAATGCATCCATCACCGACACCATACGGGTCAGGAAAAAAACTCTGTAATTTTTCAAACATGGCACACACAAACTAACACTCAGTGACAGTAAGAACCAACAAAGTACAGAGCACAATCTGTGATAATTGATAAATTCACTTAAAATCTCTGAAATGAGATAAAATGTATTGAGAATAGAATGAAAAAAACAAGAGAGAGAGAGAGAGAGAATACACAAATGCATTGCTTTGATACTCATTAAATACAACTCAGAAGAGCTCATCTCATCAACATCACATACAACTCTTGAACTTTAATCAAGAGAACAACAAAATGGTAATGAAGAAGAACAAGTACAAAATGAAAAATTGAATGCGATGCGGAGCTCATATAATATTTTATTACAATTTTCCATCACAACTTTAAGGATATTGACCTTGCCGCCTTTCTTTGTTCGCTGTAGCGACAAAGAAAACGAAAAACACACGCACGGTTGGGTGGTGGTGGTGCTGTCGTAGGGGTGAGGTGGTATGGGCGGTGGTATTATAGAAATGATGATAATCATGTTGTTGAAATGGCAGAACTAAGCAATCACACACACCGACACAACGCCACATACATATTCTGAATATGTACAGAGAGTGAGAGAGATCCGTATGTACATTATATGTCAAAACAAAGGAAACAAAGAAGGCAAAAAAAAAAACACTTAGAGAAATGGAAGATAAAGACGAACCCAGTAGACAAACACCCACACACACACACACATATTTGAGAGAAATACGAGAAATGGGGAAAAAGGGCAAATACTGCGCTGAAGTTTACCCTGAACAAAAGTAAATTGTCGGATGTGTTTGTGCACACAAACCAAATATGGGTTGTTGAGGACGCGACAGCATAACAAGAGACGCGACTGCACAGCAAACAGAAGAACTCACAATGACAGCAGCAGCGACGCACTATTATTTGCAATAAAATAAGCATAATTTAATTCAATATCAGTGTGTTGTTGTTGTCCACCCAGTATTCTTTACTACTTGTGATATCCTCCGTACCTCACCCTCCCCCCCCCCCCCCCCCAACCTTTAAAAGCAGTAGAAAAATATCACACCACATAGCGAACACATACCTACAGCCTCAGAGATGTTCTCAGCGCTAGACTGTGGTTCGAAACCACACAAAAACTGATGACAATTGTGGGTATTTTTGAAATTGCAAACAACAATAATAAATCGAAAAGAAAAATCGATTAAAATATTTCTCTAATTGCAGAGGAGACTTTAAGAAAGTTCTATTGACACCCTGTTGGAGAACAGGATGACGTACGTATTCCCCTTAATACCAAGAATTATAGAAAGAAAGATTACGCCATGCGCATGATTTCGCGTTCGATGACGTGGTTAGTCCCTTGTAAGGGTTGCCTACTCTATTTGTATGTACAGCGAGTGACAAGTTTCAGATTGAAACATAGCGTAAGAACATATGTTGGCAACCCCCGGTAGGCGAGTTGGTAGCGTGCTTGCCTATCAGCGTGGGGTTTGTGGGTTCGATTCCCACCAGAGGCTTTGGTCTGTCGCTGCAAAAAATCTAAACATATGGTCTGTGTCACCCGGTTTACCCTTGGACCCAAAAATTAGAATATAAATTTACTTTGTATTGTAATTAATAATAAATAAATAAAAAATAAATATGTTGGCAATCCTACAATTGAAACCACTTTGACCAATGGGAATACACTACGCGTGACGTCATTTGATCAACCTGAGCAGATTTTTTTTTCCTATCATTCTTGCCTTAACACTCCCAGAAGAGACAGTCGGGGATCTTATCACAAATCCGTAAGATGAGCACGATATCACTTTCACCAGGGTCTACTGTTTAGAGCCGTCTCCGAATGGCTATCGCTTTTCTTTACAACTAGTAAAGTCGCCAATATTTACAGCCACTGGAAAATGATTGATGGTATTGCTTGGATGCGAAACCGGGTTTGCGGTGTGCTAATCGCACACACTACCTAAAACACAACAGCCGTCTACTAATATTTTTCAAAAAAAAAATCCATTAACAAATGGTGACGTGCTTAGAAGAATGTCTTTTAAATGGCAACAATATAAGAGTTTCCAAGCCACTGTACGGAACCACCGCCGTCACACTAAAGAGTACCCAACATTCAATTCAATATGCGCCATAACCAAATGTTGTGTTGCCACAGTGAAGCCAACGCGATGGCTCTGACGGCGTAGTAGTCGGTCGACGTCGTCGCCATTGTGTTCCCACATCCACACATGCTACCCATGGAAAGTTGTTTTGTTGTTGGTTAACTTTCAATGTCTGTTGCTGAAATGTTTGGCCGCCGCGTGTTCTCAGTGGTTTTGGGTGAAGCTCTCTCAAGTAGTTTGAGAACATGGTGGGTGGAGAGGGGTGCTTGGTTTTTGCTTTGATTACTGTATGCTAGTGGCGGCGGCGGCGGCGGTGTGGACTGAAGAGCGTCGTGCGTTACTATTGCACAAAAAAGGGGGCGTCTTTTGTTGTTGTTGATTTTTAACGCTAACAAATGCATGACGACGTTGATGGTTATCATCATCATCATCACCATCATGTTGCAGCAGGAGACGGAGCCACGACTGAATACATGCATGTGCGAGTGTGTATTCATGGTTTGCTGCTGTATTGTAGAACAACATGGGTCTCGTTCGTTTTGTCTCCAGCTCAATAACATTTTGTTTCTCTTGAAAGGATAATCATGATGATGACGCTCACGATGATTATGCTGCTGGAAATCATTATTATGCCACACAGTAGAAAAACCAAAAACAAACAAAAAAACTCCCCGAGCCGACACCGTATATGGCAACTTGTCAGGAGATATTGTTGAAAACATTTTAAATCATGGCTGTTTTTGCCTGTTTTGTTTTGTTTGGAAACTGACAGGAGCGCTTGGCATACACTGCACACAGAGGCGCTCAGTTGCACCAAAAACAAAGCCAACACCACACCACCAAACCCCCCACAGTAATGTTACTGTCAGACGGGGGGCATATTACACACAAAGAGCTACGAGGACTTGGTGGAAATAACAGGAAAAAATAAATTAAGCTTCTGATTTTCCCTTCGTCATTCAACGAGACAGCATCGGACTTTGTTCCGTAGCATGTAGTGAATGAAAACTTGGCAGTACTGAATATGAATAGACAGAGAGGAAGAGAGAGAGAGCGACAGAGAGAGGGAGAGTGTAAGACCTCATACAAATCCAATGTAAATGATTTTCTAAACCTAGGAGGTTTTTTTGAGAAAATAATCGTCCAAAACAAGTTGAGTTCCCACAATTTGTGATAAAAATAAAAACATCTCAATTCTCCAACATTTGTCTAAACAATAAAAGGTGGCATACACAGCGCAAGATGAATTTCGGACTTGCTGAACATATGCAGACAATAAATATATGCCAAAATATGAAAGAAAAATAAAGCGAAATTATACATTTTGTCAAATATTAACGAAATATTGAAGAAAAGGCTTTTCTTACCAAAATAAACAAAATTAATTATGTGTGTGTGTAATAAAAAATAAGTTGTTAATTTGACAAATTGCCATTGTGGGATGAACTGACGTTAAACCAAAAAGTGTACCTGGTAGTACCTAAAAAAACACATGACAACTTGGCCTCACTGTTATTATGAAACACACTAACATTCTGACCATGCCCATGTATATGAGACCTCATAAGAACGGTCTCTTTTGAAATCATGCCAATGCAATCAGGGGGAATTGCGTTCATGCGTTCCTAGAGTGCATATCTGCAACATATGTATGTGTGCATGCAGCATATGGATGAAACTCAAAAGATGATCTTCTGATTTGATGGAAACAGATTAAAATTGCTTTCACCATGACGTGACAGTGTGGGCAGGGGGAAGGAACAAAAAAAGGATGCAGTCCCAAACCTGCAACGGAAAGCGTTTCGCATTACAATGAAATGACAGCAAAGCAATGCAAACACAAAAACAAAAACAACAATAATAAACCGAAAACAAAAGTTTTAAAGATACATTTTCCCCGATATACAACATGAGAGGATATTTGACGGCAGCAGTGGGTCGGGGAAACAGTGGCCCAAACAAAATTAAATGGCAAACAGGCGTTATTTCATCCGTCATTCTCCATCGGCAAAAGGCAAGGCAAGTTGGGGTAGACGAGATTTCTAAAAACAAAGGACACGATAATGTGACATGCGCAGTTTGACGTTTTTCGTTTATACCAAGAAGAACACACACACACACGCAAAAAACGGAAAATTTAAGAACAAATTTTACACAGTTCTTTAAGAGTCACGTTTTTTTTTTGCTTTTGCAGAGGCGGGGAGAGGGTTTACAAATTTAATGCGAGTGTCAGCGCTACTATGGCAATTTAAAGTGTCTTTAAGAAGAGTTTAAGAAAGAAAGTGCAATAATATTTAAAGAAAATATCAACATGTACAGATTTGCTCGTCCATCCAAATCACTTGATGCAAAACACTGCGGTTATGGTGCAATACACGATTATCAAACCGATTATGGAAACTCCCTGGGAGATAATTTTTTAAGATGAAAATCCTTTAATTCTAAACAAACCGGAAGTCAAACAAAAAAAGCTGACTTCAAATAATCGAATATGTCTGGCCCTTATCATTATTCTCCCGATCTGTTTAGAGAAAGAGGATATTATTTTCGGGAGATCAAAAATTACCGGGAATTTTCTCCCTGGGAGTTTTCATAACCGGGCTGTATTTCTAATCTGGACTCATTCATGTGGACAGAGAAAGTCCAATGTACATAGCTAAAAAACAACATTCGATTAAAAAAATAAATAATACAAAAATAATTTCCTCTTTTTCTATTTAAAAAAAATCTAATTTCAAACGTGAATAAGCGGAACTAGATCGATAAAAATAATACAAAAACTCGACCCGCCAACGACACTAACCCTTTAACCACTAAGACCGTCTACAGACAGTCGTCGCTAACAACTGTTTCTAATGGTTAAAGGGTGTGTTTTCAATGGTTAAAGGATTAACAACTGAACAACCAGACTGAAGAGAGTTTTGCGCATTTTGGAGCGGTAACACCATTGGTCATTTTTTTTTTTAAATGCTGCTGGAATCGTTGTGTTGGTAAATGGTGACAGCTATAGGGGCATGACAAAATCATTTATAAGGCCGGAGATTAGAAACATGGACTTGGACAACCTTTGGTTTCAGTAGGATGGGGGGGCGCCATGGCAGACAGCCCCCGCCTCAAGTGATCTTTTGAGCGCCAAGTTCAGTAATCGCGTTATCAGACGTCTCGGTGAAGTCAATTGTCCACCTTGAACATGCGATTTGATAGTCCATTAACTATCCAGACCCTCAAGGCAAATAGAGAGCAAGTCTGTCAAATGTACTTTCGCTGACCCATTATTTGAAAAGAAAACACTGATCATTTAGCTTGCATTTGTGTATTACACTTTTAACGCAATACAAATAAATTTTGTTAAAATCAGTTTTGAATGTTTTACCAAAAAGAAATTGTATTCCGATCCGAAAAATGTTGTTACTATTCAAACATTGAAAATTCATAACAATTTCTAAGCGAAAGTAAATGGCAGAACCTCTTCACGATTAGCATACATTTCTAATCGAAAAACAAACTTCTGCTTTGAAAAGGTCAAAATCATTAACATTTTTGTTGTATCATAATTCAGATAACTGCATTTTCTCAATTTGTTGTTCCCATCATCATCGTTGGAAGAAGAGACCAAACAGCACAGAATTACCAAGAAAAAGCAAACTAAAGGGAAAGAAAAACAAAAAACGACAACCTTGATTACAAAACAAATTTTGTAACATTTGAACGAAGGACCAAACGAACCGACGAAATGACAAGGTGGTGGCAGGGTGAGGAGGACGACGACGACGACAAAATACAGCCTTGACAGCCAAGAATAAATTACAATCAACAGCTGTTTTGGGGATATTCACAAGAAGAAGCGGCGGCGGAAATGATGATGGGGTAGGGTGTTGGGTGGGGTGTTATAGAGAAAAGTCACCATATTGAAAAAGAAAATGTAATGAACACGAAAAAAAAATCAATATATCCTACTCAAACAACGCGTTGTACAATTCGTCGATGGAAAGCAAACAAACAAAACGCCCACAAAAACAGGAAAACCGTTTCCTTTCTTCTCAATTTCAAAGAAACATTTTACAGAAGAACATGAGCAGAAAAAGGATCGCCGACCACAGGGGAAAAGGGGAAAAAAGGGCGTGGGAGGGAACACGAACTGTGACGGTAATGTCGAATTAAATGAATTTCGTTCAAAGCGGGTGGATTTCCTTTTCTTTTTCTCAAAAAAAATAAATAAATAATCTAACAAGAATTATTATTTTCATAAACTTTAATATGAAATATGCGCGTGTGTGTCTAAAACGGAAACGGATATGGAAAATTTGAAAATAATTCTATGAAATCACACAACCAATTTATATGGCAAGTTTTTTGTGTGTTTGT
This sequence comes from Hydrotaea cyrtoneurina, assembly GCA_958296145.1. NCBI lineage: Eukaryota > Metazoa > Arthropoda > Insecta > Diptera > Muscidae > Hydrotaea > Hydrotaea cyrtoneurina. The sequence continues at coordinate 125,355,867 of OY282512.1, read as the reverse complement.
TCTTAAGCTTTTGAGCAAGGCTACTTCTTTATTACGGGGTTAATAAAAATAATACTATTAAATATAATTAAATACATGTTTGTTAAAACTTACTTTGTTTTATTTCAATGCGAAAAGAGATGTTTGGTGGAGGGCGGGGGGTGGGCAGACGTTATTTAAATCCAATACACGTGAACTGAAAAAAAAAAAACAGAGAAACACAAGTAAATAAATGAATAAAATGTATGCGGAAAAAACAACAAAACAAAAACAAAGGAGAAGAAAAACTTCTCGTCTACAGAAAAAAAAAATAATTAAACAATGCATATATATGTATATATTACACGTACATATCGAAGACAGGGGTATTTGTTTAATATACTTTTCTATGGTTTAATTAAACCATCTATTGAAGCAGCCTCGGAGTGTATAATAAGAATAATACAAATCAAGGTGGGTGTGTGTGTGTTTGGTTGTTGTTGTAGACTGTCAGCATGTCTGTCTGACCTGTCATTCCTATGTGTTGTCATGCACGGGAACGTGATTTCAACATTAGCACGAGGGTGGTGCAAGAACTCCGGATAATAAAATTTATAAATATTTTTCTTATATGAAAAAAGCATAAAAATACAAGACAAAATAGATTGAAAAATATACGTAGAATAGCAAATATCGTTAGCAGATATCGTTTATAGCTAAGAAAAAAAAAACACACCTTTGTGTCAAAATGAGAACCCGCCACCAATAGCGAATGTTGTCATTTTGCCATATACTCAGGAAAATTTTAAAACAGTTTATCGACAACCAAATCGTATTCCCCGCAATCCATGTAACTCAAAATAACTCGAAGCATTAATTGCCTGACCCAAGAACACGAACGAATGTCAGTCGTTACGTTCGCCTCGAAAAGCTCTGGTTCGACTCTCTCGTTTGACTGTTCGCCTGACGTTTAGTGAGTGAGCGAAAATGTTGCCAAATCAACAAATTCCAAAAATTGCCAATGTTTGCCAATTTGTCAAAAGAAATATAAATAAAATGCCAAGTTGACGACACTTTTCTCAGATTTTACAACTAAACAATAATAAAGTCAATTTTTTTATTATTAAAAAATATGAATTTAACAATTGCCGCATACTTCTTGGAGTGGACTGAAAGGAGCGGAGTTGGTCTCAAATATTCTTGAGATGTTGTTAGCCCAGCAAACGGTGGTAAAGAAAATGTTTCGACACCTAAATCAACGTCCCGGTGAATTGTGATTGCCGCATTCGAATACTCAGACGAACGTCAAATAAGGCAGACATTTTTTGACACGACCGGATTTCCGGGCAAAGGAGAATATGTTGAAAGAACTCAGGGTTACCTCAAGTGTATTTTGTTTATCAAAACTATAAACAAAACACTAGCGAGTGCTTTTGACATTTTCGTTCGCTTAGATGACAGAACAAAAAGTTATTTGGCTTCGATTAAACGCATCCTTACGTTCGCATAGATTTTCTTTCGCTGTGTCGTTGTGGTGACAGTTAGTGCGTTGCAAATCAGCTGTTTGTCGCATAGGAGGAAAGCAAATGTTATTTTGCGATTTTGTATTCTATTTTTATATTTTCTTTTCTATTGATTAATGTTCTCAATTCTGTGCACTTCTTATGTATTTATAATTTGTTTCTTATTTATTTTTATATCTTATTTGTTTTGTATTTTTTCATTTCTTATTTATGTACATTTTCTATTTCTTGTAGACCACAAACATTGTAATCTGCGATCATAGTCTGAAGATGACTGACTGAATTAGTTAAATAGGGCAAACATCATTTGCATGACCACCAAGCCAAACAACAAAGTACAGACCAAACTACAACTTATTTTCTGTATTTTCAAAAATGGAAGAAAAAAAACTGATAATAAAATTCCTAGCCTTTGTTGCTAGTGCTCATTATATTTTAGTTTATTATAATTTATATATTTAAAAGTAATTAAATAATAATAAAGTGTTGACCATTTCGTCGTTTCAAGAGTACAGGGCTGGAATTCGACATCTGTCAAACTAAGGTGTTAAACCAATTTGTGTGTTTTATTTACCTTGACTTTTAAAAAGCAAAATGGACAACCCTTTAGTGTCATTGTTTTTGCCAGACCGACTGATCACATACAACTCTCGTCTTTACAAATCAAATATTTTGTAATTTCCTATAGAAAACTCAATAGTTTTTCCAAAAACAAAAAACCTCCAATCATTGCCGCCCTTTCTCCACACTCTAAGATGTCATTTATCCAAGGCTTTGGACTTGTAAGACTCGTAAATAAAATATCGACATTTGTTGTATTTTTCATTTGTTTTCTTCTGCGGAAGCCAATCAGACATTTTCCCTTCAAGTCATGACAATTCTCCAGTCAACACATTTTGTGGTGAAAAGAACAGAAAAAAAAACAAGGAGACTGAAAATGTTAATTTAAAAAATGCGCGTGACTGTCGGCGTTGAATGTTATAAAAACTCTGATATTGATGATAAGACTATAAACGGCTGCACACAACGCATGTTTGATGTACAAAATAAATAAATAAATAAATAATACAAGCAAATCACAGACGTTCTGCCAACTCAAATAAACTGAACGAGCATCACGACAACGAATGGAGCTTCTGATTACAAAAAAAAATGCAAATTGACCTAAATTTCCTTTTTAAACAGAAAATTGTTGGACTAATAAAACCAAATAACAATTTAACAATCATTTCAATTAGTAGAACTGAATTGGTGTCCCCGAAGGTTGAAATGTGCCATGTATTGATAAACTTCATAAACATTATCTAAAAATCTTAGATCATATCATTATTTAAAAAAAACTTCATACAAGCGGAATAAACTTAAAATAAATCTTTTGTTGAAAAATGATCCCAAACGGAAGAGGAGTTTGCTCCACAATGACTGACCCAGGTACTGTACTGTGCACCCTCCACATTGTCGATTCTTTCCCTATTCAGAGTTTATTAATAAAACCAACAAATCTTCGGTTAGATACGATTTCGTGAATGGAACATATGTTTGTGGCTGTAAACTAAAATAACATTTCCTCCTGAGCCTCTTATCACAAAAAAAAAACCATAAATTTATTGACTAGACTAGCGTCTGTGAAATATTGCCCATATATATTCTAAATACTTCTCGAAAAATAAAAACCAACAAACATTTATTATCTCCCCCTCAACTACGCCGATATATATGAGTCCCGCCATCACACCACCCGTTCACACAGGCCGACCATCCAAAAAAAATTTAGGTCAAATATAATTTGATATGTTCTATATTTTGTTGGCGGATTTAATACGGTCTGAGTAGCGTTTCAAAACAACACAAGAAAAACTCAATATTTGCCAAAGTAAACAACGAAAACCATAGAATTTAACAACAACAACAAAAGAAAAAAAATTATCTTTTCATTGAGGGGAAAAAAACCGCAGCAAAAGATTCCGCCGAAAATGATCACAGCACAAATTATTCATGAGGGCGGAGAATTGCTAAAACTGTACCTAAATGTTGTATGGCGGTGGTGTGGTAGGGGCTTCCCCCCCGCCATCAAGTCTTCTTATCATTCGTCGGACTGGCTGGCATGTCAGTTGAGTCAGTTGTCAAAGATAGTGAGTGTGTATGTTTTGAATTTATTTGTTGGTACAGTTTTGTTTTTATTATTTTTCGAAAATGGCAAAGGAAAACACAAACTATTTAAAAAAAAAACAATTTAGAGAAAAAAAAATGCTAATAAATGTTATGCAATTTGTTATTTTTTTTGAACAAAATAAGTAAATTGCGATTTTGTTTTGTCTGGTAGAAGTCGTCATCATCCGAGACGTAGGAGATACACGATCGCAGAATGTTCGGGAAGGGTGTTTTTCAAGAAGAGTAATTTTCAAGTAATTTAATCTTATGGCCAAGAATTTATCTTTATTCTAAAGATAAGGATTTGCCATTATGTTTTAAAAATGATTTCCAGTCGGGTGACCCAATTTTCGACGACTTTTTGCAGCAAACAGTCACGACGACCAATGGAGCTTCCGATTAACAAAAAAAGATGTAAATTGACCTAAATTTCCTTTTAAAAAAAAAAATTGAAAATTGTTTGACTAATAAAAAAAAATAAAAAAAATTTAAAAATCATTTCACTTAATGGAACTGAAATTGCAGATCAGTTGGTGTCGCTGAAGGTTGAAATGTGCCGTATGTCAGCAATGACGCGCCGAATATTCGGTTCTTGTCTGCGTCGACAAGCGCGTTTACATAACCCAACAAAAAATAGTTGAGCGTTGTTAAATCGCACGATCTTGAAAAATCCCGCGACTCGGGAAAGTTTCCCTCAATAAATTGATTGTTTCGTTGGCTGTGGCGCCGTCTTGTTGGAACCAAAGCACGTCCACATCAACATCCTCCAATTCAGGCACGAAATACTCATTAATCATTGTTCTATGGCGTTCCCCATTGACTGTGACATTATGGCGGGCTTAATTTTTGAAGAAATATGGACCCAGGATACCCTCTGCCCATAGAGCACACCAAACAGTGTTGTCATTACTCGAAATGCCACAATTTTGTTTATTAACATTCAACCAGAAAGTGAGCTTCACTGCTGAACAAAATTCTCTTGAAAAAATCGGGATATGGACCCAGGATACACTCTGCCCATAGAGCACACCAAACAGTGTTTTCATTACTCCAAATGCGACAATTTTGCTTATGAACGTCGTACCCATTCAACCAGAAAGTGAGCTTCAACGGTGAACAAAATTCTCTTGTGAAACCCGGGATCGGATCCGACGGTGGACATCTTGTTTTGGGCCCATTCACCGAACGTTGTCCATGACAGTTGTCAAAAAGAACAACTCTGAAAAAAAGTATTGCCAGATTGGAAAAAACACGCAGTACAATTTACTTTGTTATGAAAATTAGAGCAGTGCTGGATTTCAGTTTAAAAAAATACTGAGATCTTAAATGTTCTATAAATCGTAAAATGTTCCAGAATTTATTTGTTACACAAACTAAAGTAGGTCTGGAATTTTAGTTAAAAAAGAAAACAATTGAGCTCTCAACAATGTTTATTGAACAGAGGGGATTATGTTCTAAGGCGAGTGCAATATTTAGCTCATTAGAGTACTCTTTTAGATATTCCGATGATGCTATCGAAATATCGATAATTAATAAAAAAAATATTACCTAACCTCGAACTTGAACAATCACTTATTAACAAAAAAAAAATCTAATTTTAAAATTTCTCTTTGTTTCGGACTTCTAATTTTAAATGGTTTAATAAGGCTGTGATCTCAATATCAATACATTCCATTTTCTTCTCTGACACATACGAACAGTATTTTGATTCTGAATTTTATATCAAATTCCTTTAATAAACCATAAAAAATAAACACGAATATTTTCTCCATGTACATGCAAAATTCCGATATTAAAAAATTCCGATATTAAGTGAACGGAATAGTTCAATTTAGCTGAACTGGTTTTTCGAATCGCATCACCTCTTCTAAGCGATTCTATTTTGATCGACTCGAAATATTAATAAATAATAAATTTGTATTTCTTATTTTAATTCCAATGATATGACTACTAGCGCGTGTTTCAAAAACCTTTTTCTTTTCTACAAATGTCACATGCAAATATTCGCATACAAAATGGACAGATCTGTATGAATACATTAAAGAGGAGGAGAAGATGTGTATGATTGTAGATGATGAATGACAAACAGCACAAACAAATAAAAAAAAAAAAGACAACGGAGCATATTAGAATACAAATCTATAATATTGTTAAAAAGTTAACAACAGAGAAGAAATCCAAAAATAAAAACACTAAGGAAGGAAAGAAGACCCAAAGAAATGATGCAATTTCCAAAAAACAGTATGACGACAACGAGCATAGAATTTCGAAATAGGAGATTATACAAACAATGGGGGTTTAAAAAAGATTATATTGCTATTTTTAGAAAAGGTTCATGTGTAATATAAATAAATATAAAATAAAAGGGTAAATGGAAATAAGAACCCCATGGCAAATGCAAAACTCAAACAGGAAGAGGAATATGCATGAACTGACTTAGATCGAGCGAAATGAGGGACATCAATGGTGGCGTCTATTCATTGATATACAGAAAAGTTTACAACACCTTAATACAGTCGAGTCCGATTATAACGAAATACTTTCCTATCCTACTTCCCATCCAAATTGGTTCGTTATAAGCAAAGTTCGCTATATCCAGGGTAAAATAGGGTAGAAGCAAAACTCTTGGGACTTAAAAAAATGTTCGTTATAGACGAAAGTACCATGTCAAGAGTATCCCACATATGTTTAGTGTATAAGTACTTGTGGTTCTGAGAATCCTCAAGTAATTGAAGAGAGGCCATTACATCCACAACAAGTGCGCTCTTTGGTCCGAAGGTGTGATTGGACCTTACTTCTTCGAAAAGGACGAGCGAACGACTGTCACCGTCAATTCGGAGCGTTATTTCTTAAAAAGCACTGTTTTTGTTTTATTATTATTTTTTTTTTATTTAACTACCATACAAAGTAAATTAATAATCTAATTTTGGGGGCAAGAGTAAACCGGGTGACACAGAACTTTTTATTGGAAATCGAACCCACAACCCCCCAAGCTGATAGGCAACAAGCACGCCGCCAACTCATTTACAAGGGTGATTTACTGTTTTTGTTTCTTCCTTACTCACTTTGCTGAACAAAAAGAATCTAAAACCCATTTGTGTCATTGTTTGATCAACAAACACATAAATTCTATGTGAAAGCCCATGACTGCTGCTCAATCTATGAATATTTTATTTAAAAATTGGTTAATTAGAACAATTCCATTCAAATGAAATTTCTCACAAAGCCAAACAATTTATGAGCAATCAGTTTGAAAATAATTCAATAACTGATGACATTGTACGATAGACGTCTGTAATCGTTTTTATTTGACTTGCAATTTTTTAATCACGATTGATTGATTCTTCACAAGATTCCAATATTAATGGACTATGATTCAGAAAAAACTGGTGGATTACTCATCAACGCTGTAAATGGTGATTTATGAGATTTCCAGCAGATAAAAAGGATCGAAATGAAAAGATGAAAGAAAAATACTGATTAATAACAGAGCATTGTCTAATCTAATCAGGCATTAAAAAATGGCATAACGTCTCACTGCAGACAATAACAAATAGAAGACAAAAAACTGAAATCATTTTGAATTTCTCATTAAAATTTAAAGTCTGATGACAAAATAAAGAAGATAAATCCCATTTAACGTACACAGAAGAAAACATCTTGAAAAAACCGAACAGAAAATTTCAATTAATTGAAAAAAAATCCAACTCCTTACTTTTTTTATCAATGTAGTGGACTTTAATCTAATACTCTCCAAATGTCTTTCCATGAATTTGAATTTATTTGTAACTAAAAGCCTGATATCATCGCATTTAAATTCTGTTTATAACAAATCAACAAAGTTGTGAATCATTTTGTGGTGAAGAAATACGTAGAATGAATTTGAATTATGAAATTTCTGTGAAAATTATTAAAATATTTTTGTGGTTTCTTCCGAGGATGCATCGAAAAATTAAAACACCAACAAAGAAAACAAAATAAATTCACAAGAGACATTTTAAAGACTATTTGGGTAATAAAAATATTTATGCTAAATAAACAAATCAAAGGCGAGACAATTAGTAAAGGGTAGATAGGCGGGTAAAATCAAGATACATTGAGAGAAAAACAAATTGGATTGAAAGTGTGGACGAAGACTTGTTGCCTTGTCAACTGTACAAATGAGACGTCTTGTGAACATCCTTGTGAAACAACAAACGTAATTACTTCACATTTTGCATTCCTGTGAAAGTATCGACAATTCAAACTGGAACTTCTTCCCGCCACTTACATCTCGCATCTTCTGCAGACGCATGAGTTAATTGTCGTTCTGCAGTCGCTAGAAGTTCATTTTCATGTTCATAACAGTGGAGTGGGGTAAATGTAGAATTATTCTTTCATGTTTTAGGTCTATCACGGAAATCCTTTGGAATGTTTATAGTTTCGTAGTGCGATTCATTTGTTTCATCTACTTGAGATTAGAATCATGGTTTTAATTTTGAAAAATTGTGAACATCCCTGGTGTTTCGGATTTGATATGGCAGCCATAGGCAGATAATAACAAAAGCCACAAGTTTTTAATAAACAAACTAACAAAACTAAAGAATATGGTAAGGAACAATGTTCAAAATTGTAAAACATTGTAAAACATTGGGGCACAGATGGGTTTTGCAGAAGATCATTGGACTGTTTTCTTGAAATTCACTTTAATCTTGGCTTTAGTTTTTTCTTCCATTATTTTCTAACTTCACAATATTTTCGTGCAGTGTAATATTTCAGTTTTCTTTTTGATTAAAATGTTATTTCAACAGAAATCAGTGATGTGACAGACAAGTGCACCAACGCCAAAAAAAAAACAGAAATAAAATGAAAAATTATAATAATGCAAGTGCAACATAGTTGGAAACATACACACACATGTATGTAATGTGAAAGAAAAAGAAAAAAATGCTCGTGTGAAAATTGGCAACATAGTGAGGCCAGTATGCACTTTCTGGGAAACTTGTCAATAACAAAAAAAAAGGGGGGGACAACTGAAGAAAAAAAACACAACACATTACACAAGATTAGGACGGACGACCACCCATCCGCCAACTGAGGAATACAAGAAATGCAGAAGAAGAAGAAAAAAACGTTTTGGTGAGTGACACCAAATGGCAAAATCGGTCGCTATTGAGTTGAGTGAGTCAATGGCATTAGGCCAAATTGTGCATAATCGAATGTAAATAAAAATACCTACATCGCTTGGTCTTAACAGAAACAAAACGACAGCAATGAAAGAAAACATAAATAAATAAAATCAAAGGGCAACCAAACCAGCTTCAGATCATTTGGCCAAGGCAAATATGATTACAAATCGTATTTATTTACAAGTAAAATAGTTTCCGCCCATCCTTAAACCGAAGGATATAATGTGGGTCCCCACAAAAAAAAAAAGGTTGATAAGGGTCAATAAGCTGCACGGGATAGTAGATCAGCAACAACGACCTTAACACATCGAGCGCCAAGCCCCAAAATCGCCATTCACGCATTCGGTTCAAATTTGTTTGAAAACGCGGCCCGAAGGTTTACCCCGGTGTGCTCATGGCGCTAAATGGGTTAAGGATGAAAAAAAAGCCCTCAAATTCCTTAGAAAACAAAAATGTCTTTAGAAATGCAAGTGCTTTTTCTAAATACATATCTTTTGTTATTGCAATATACAAAAAATTAGCAAAAATCTTGTTTTTTTTCTTTTCTTAGAGAACATTTCGTGGTTTCAGAAGTATAGGGCTGGAATTCGAAATCTGTCAAACTATGTTGTTAAACCAATTTCTTTTCTTTTCAGTTGGAAGTCTGACATTGACGAAAATGGAAAAACTATGCCACAACGCGTACAAATTATTAAAACCTACTACAAAAATGGTGATTCTGGCACAGCCCACATATCGTGCTTTAAGAGGAGATTATGGTTTATGGTTATGGAGCACATTTCTCACTCGGTGGGTGTGTTAATAAACCAAATTGTGGTAATTGGGATTCTGAGAATCCTCAAGTAATTGAAGAGAGGCCATTACATCCACAAAAAGTCACTGTTTGGTGCGCTCTTTGGTCCGAAGGTGTGATTGGATCTTACTTCTTCGGAACCGAGGAGCGAACGACTGTCACCGTCAATTCGGAGCGTTATGGTCGTATGAAAACCTACTTTTTTTGCCTGCTATTAAAGAATACGACTTGGAGAATATGGGGTTTCAACAAGACGGTGCCACATGCCACACAACTCGAGCGAATACGGTTTTATTGCAAGAGACATTTCCTGGCCGCGTAATTTCTCGTCGTGGCGACATCAACTGGCCACCAAGATCATGCGATTTGATACCATTCGACTTTTTTTATGGGGCTACGCGAAAGACGGTGTTTATGCAGATAAACCTTTAACTCTTGAGCACTTAAGGTCCTACATTCGTCATTTTATGGCGAGATACCACCCAATCTGTGCCAAAAAGTGGTCCAAAATGACCTCAAACGGATCAATGCTTGCAACACTTTGCGTGGTGGTCATTTAAATGATGTAGTGTTTCACACATAATGTCTACGTTCAAACTTTACAATAAAAAAGAAATATCATGAAAAAAAAATATTTTATGTGTTTTATTTACTTTTTCTTTTGAACACGCAAAATGTATAACCCTTAACCCTTTCCTTACCACAAGGATGATTCACACATTTTTTGGTAATTAACAAAACTAAATTACAGAATTCTGGGATCGGAGGGTAAAAAGAGGGTATTTTCTTCACGTCGTCACTGATTATTGTGATTATCGCAGTTTGTCAGTTGATTTGAATTGGAAAGATATTCATAATCTGAATAAACAAATTCAAGATTCAGTTTTCAGCATATTTGACTTCTTTTCAAGTGAGTCATAGGATATAAAATGCTAATCTAGAGAGTCTTTGTAAACGAATTTTCCAAAGAAGGCTGCTTTCGAGAAATGTTTTAAGATCTATTATAGTACAGTGGAACCTTCATAAGTCGAATTTTAGAAGTACTTTTAGTGGCAGTTAAGGAGACAAATTCCCTTAAACAATTTTATAACTCAAAGTCTCCGCAAGTCGAACTTTTCTACGGGATAATGCTGGTTCGAGTTATGGAAGTTTTCGTGTAGTTGGAAAATAAATACCAATTTGAATCTTAAATTTTCAAAAATTAACTTTCATGGGAGTCCACAACGTATTATCCAAGAAATATTCAATTATAATTTTCCCACAGTTAGTTTACAAACCATTTTTTTTTTTCTTGAATTCCATTAAGTACAATATCCGTTAATTATTTTTGTGGCAAACAAAAAAAAAATAGAAAACTTTAATTTGAAAACCGCAGGGAGTGGGACAGCAACTGAAAATTTACTTTTCTCTACCAACAAAAAAAAAGGGGGGTAAATAAATAAGCAGACAGAAAACAAGACGACATCTCCCGTTGTGTAGAAGAAATGCAAAGTGGCAAAGAATTTCAGAATCCATGTGAGTAATGCACAGAGTGATGTGATAACTGCATGTCACCAGAAAAATTAAAGCAGGAAAGGAACGCCCTCCCTGGCGGGGTGAAACAAGAAGAAAAACAAAATGATTGGGTCAGTAATCTGAAGTCATTACTATGGGATTTTTTACAAAAAAACATATGCACACTCACTTTTAACAATATACCCGTCGTCCGTCGTACATACATTTGTTTTACTTGACTTGTTTTTTTAATTTCATACAAAGTAGGTATGTAGTTTTTTCTTGCAGTGTACAACGTAGACACACATACAGAGATGTGGTCTGTATTTTTTTCAATGATTTCACGTTTTTGACTTTTAATATTATTAAATTTCAGTTTACTTTTCAATTTTAGTCAATTTCGTTTGGTAGACTGACTTGTATAGAAAGAAATTCAGCAAGAATGTCACATTATAAAAGAAAACACAAAACATGAGAGATAGAGAGTGAGTGAGAGAGAGTGTGAAGTTAATCCTTCTCTCACAGACACAATAAAACATATGCACAAGTTTCCAGGGATGGAAATTGTTGTTGGATGTTTTTTTTTTTTGTTTAATACACACACGGTTGGTAATAAAGTGTAAGGGTTGGTGATAAAAATGCAATGTTGGATTATCGTAGGTATTTGAAATATGATAATTCTAATCTTAGATGGATTATGCTTGAAAATTGTCGTTTTTTTTGATATTCTATTGATTAACAATGAAAATTACATCAAACATCATAAATGAAGGAAGGAAATTTTCCCCCAGAAAAATATTAGGCAAAATTAAATCAATATTCAGAACAAAATGTTGGTTTTTAAATCTATATTCCAACCATTATTATTTTATGGTGCACCCATCAATGGCAGCGTGTCATACTAAAAAACTGCAAATAACTCAAAATAAGCTTTTAAAAATTATATTGAAACTACCATGGCACTACTCTACTAGAGGTTTACACACCCTAGCTGGCGCGGAACTTGTAAATGTTAAAATATCTTGAATTACAAGAAACTTCACACTGAGATGTCAACAGTCGCGTACACACATGTCAATGAAATAGTTTCGGTATAATTTTTCTTTAGAGTTTTACCCTAGATTTTAGTTATTTCAATAAAATTGCTTTAAATAGGGTTTTGAAAATTTGTCCTTCTATTAAATAAATATTAAGCATCATACATTTGCAAAAGTGATATTAAGTATTACCTTGAAAATACATACTTGAAAAGGAATAAAATTCCTAAACTATTTAATTCTTGAAGACAAATGTAGACATTAAATATTATAAGAAATAAATTGAATTGAATAATCAATAACATGAGCTCATAACATCTCTATTGTAATTAAATGGTTATTATAGCTACTTTTTAATTTTCCTATTGCCACAATTTTGTCAACTCGCCCCAAAAATGTCCAAGTGACGCTGGGGCACTATTTCTTAAGTTTATTGTATTTATTATGAATGCTTAAAATGAAAAAATAATGCGTATATCCCCAATTAAAAGTTGTCTAAAATATTGGTCTGAGTAAAAAAATATTCAAGACTTCATGTAGAATTTAAAAATTATATTTGTTTAACTACTTATAGTTTTGAATGAAAATGAATTACAGTGTACTCTCTCATAAGCGGGCACCTAAGGGACTGATGACTGTGTACTGAAACAAGTGTCCGCAAGTATAGAGTACACTGTACTTAGTACCGATTCACACTAGGCAATTTTACTTCTCCTTTTAACTTGCCTCTTGTGTGCACTCAAGGAAATTTTTCAGCAATTTTTTGGTTTAATCATTGCCTTTTCAATACAAATGACTTTTAAAATATCAAAATACGAAAAGCACAAATGGAATTGCCAGTACGAGCAAGTGTTTTTCCTTTTCCATTCCCCTTGCCTATCTTTCCTACAAACTGAGAATTGCGGCAATTAAAATCAGGAGTTAGTAGTATCTGAAATACTTATTTATGACTAGAGAACATTTTAATATTACAGCTTTAATTTATAGTCCTGTATTTTTAAAAATTTTGATCTATTTTCATTAATTTATGTTAGACAGATGTCATAAAATGTCTTTGCCAAATGATTTCCATGCTCTATAGTCATATTTTATAGGAGAATGCATTTATTTTCTTTAAATATAAATATAAATAAATGCAGTTTGATTTTGTGCATTTAGGTTAGAGTTAATGCAGTTTAGGCGGAGATAATGCACAAGTTATTTTGCATTAAGTCTGCTAATGCACATTAACGCTGTCATATGTCTAGGCTATAAAATAATTTCTAGAAATCTAACTCACAGAGTTCCAAATCCGCTATGAAAATTTCTCTCGAACTGGTCAATATGAAAAATTTGTGCCAGACCTCAGAAAAAAAAATGAGGTTTATATTTTTCTGTTGTGAATTTTGTAATTTGCATAATTTACTTAGAAAATATGCCAAATAAAAAACAATTTGTTGAAATTATTTCCGAATTATGCATGTTTGGGGGTGTGTATGGCTATCACATAATAAATTCAGGTTCGTATCCTGGTAAAACTATTAACAAGTATCATTATTATTTTGCACCTCGTATACGCCGCAGACTTTTTATGTATGAGAGTCCTTTTCTTAAAGGTCTTAGACGCTTCCGGTATCAGAATTTACGTTAGTTTGTATGTTTCTTAATCGAAGATTGAGAGAAATGCATATATTAATATTCCACCACTTCACTTTAATCAAAAACGGACAAATATTGAACTGTATTCAAGAATATTTGGAAACATTTTATTCCAATATGGTCATCTTCCCATTTCTCTCTTCTTCCGACCAAAAAACATCACGGAAAAAGAACGAAAAGTTGCTTATTTAGCCCTTCAATTAACACATTCCAACCCTGAGTCATGCACACTCAATTCATTTACGGAGAGTCGTCACTGTGTAGCGAATGAGAGAAACTCAGCATAGTAATAATAAAAAAAACTGAACAACTCAAAAATGCTCTCCCAAAATATAGCAAACTCATGGGTTTTTTAATGTTTCCAAAGAAGAAAAATGTATGAATAATAAGAATATGAAGAAAGTCAAGTTGCAGCAAAAAAGAAAAAGCCTAAAACAAAACTAGATAATAATAATGGAATAACAAATTAAGCAACTTTAGGTAGATTTCTATATTTTCTGCATTTGTTTTCTGAACACATATTTTTAATATCTTCCATAAGTTGTGCATAAATTTAACAGCGTCAGAGTTTAAACGTCTTTGGTCTGCATAGTTTTCTATAATTACGTATTTTCTTTGCTATTTTATTTTAGTTGCTTGTACGTCGCCTTGCTTTTAAGCCCCACAAAAAAAAAACACTGCTGTCATTATCTTTTATTATACAGTTAGTGCAGTGTAGAGGAGAGGCAATATAGAAGGAACAATGGGGGAAACAAACAAAGACGACGTAAAAGACGAAGTGAAGGGAAGAAGGAAATAAACAAACTACAGCATTACATTATTGCTTGAGTTGTTTTTCTCGATTACTGTGGTTGGGCTGGTGCGTGTCCACCATGGTGTGGTGGGTTGCTGCTGTTTCTATTTTTTTTTGTCTACTCCTTTTCATTTCGTCTACGTCTATGGCAGAGTTAACACACCAACAAAAAAAAACTAAACTCAAGAAAATACACAGCACAGAAAATAACATAACGTCACCAAGCACACACACTTAAAAACAATGATATGGGCATACACACACACACACGTACATAGCAAGAGACAGAGAGAGGGAGAGGGCGAGTGTTATATTAAAATTCGTGTGTAGTCAAATGGAAATTTGACAACATTGCTCTTTGTACTCTCCTTATGGAGAAATAAAATGACGTTAACCAACACTGTTTCTATGTTTCTTTTTTATTGCTATTATTGAGCACTTACGTTTTTCTTTAAAAGACAAAGTCGTCGACGAAGGAGAATTAAGGAATCCTTTAATTTGCTTTCGAAATAATCCACAAATGCAACACAGTTAATTAAGAGTAAATCCGTTTGTGTGGTTTTCTGGTGTTTGAATATATTCTTGGGAGTGGAGGAGAGGAGGATATCCTTTTTTGCAGAATAAGAATTTCTCACTGATCAGTCGTAGCTTGAGATGCTTAAAGATTACAAATTGCACTCTTATTAAATGTTGGTTTTAAAAAACCAGAAAATTATCACAATTATGTTTCAAGTTGTTATCCTTCAATATGTTATCCTTTAGTATGATTCTCTTTTTGTTTTTTTTTTGTTGTTAGTGAATCACCACCACACACACTTGACGTTTTTCTTTGTCTCAGCAAAATTTTTGTTCCACGAAAAATTTTTCGTTTAGATTTTGTTTGTTTTTCCAAAGAAATAATTATATTTTTCCGTTTGCCTTTAAAAATTATCAAAATTTTCGGAACTGATTTTTTCTTTTTGAGGTTTTTTTTCGGAAGAACGAACACACAATTTTTCTTTTCCTGGGTTAGCTCTGGTTTATTGGTTCACCAGCACTTAACAATAAATTTTAATTTTTTCAAAAAACTATTTCTCTCAACACAATTTTCCAATTGCACAGCACAGCAATTTTTCTTTATTTTGTAAATTTTCTTGTGTATTTTTGATTCTTGTTCACATTCACAATATATTTTCTTGATTTCCTTTCTTTTTTTCTATTCACATGAAAAAACACCCATGTAGAAAAAAAATGTAGATTTTGATATTTCACACTTCTTTTTGTATTGTATTATTCTCACAGAGTTTTGCCAAAGCAAGTAATAACGTGGATTTGATCCTCCAATATGTGAAGTCTCCAAGCACTCGTATACGACTAAATATGAAAATTCACATGAAAAGTTGTTGGCTGCCTTTACGAATTACTAAAAAAACCAAACACCACCATTGAAGCGCACACACACAGCCAAAGATACAGTCAGAAATTATATTATAAAGAGGAGGTAACAGCTCGTACATACCGAGTCATTTATTATAATCGCACACAGCAGTCAGTAGAGACACAAAGAAACCATAAAATTCAACACACTACATAAAAGAGCAATATATATCGAGTGGAAGAGGAAGAGTGTGTTGAAAATTCAACTTGAAATACCCCAAAACAATGAGGGGTAATTCTTAGTCATTTTGGGGCTCCTCTCTCACACACACAAGAGATGCTCAATCACACTCGTGACGTTCACCACACCCCTTCAAAACCATAGTATGTAAAGTGTGGTGGTGTGTTGGGTCTTTGGCGTTTATTTCCTTCATGTTGTGTCACTGTATTTAAACCATAGCAGAGCAATTGTTGGAGGTGAACAAAATGTACAAAATCATGTTGAGTTAAGTTGAGTGAGTGTACATTTGAGTTGTTTGGTTTTTCTTGTTATTTTTCGGGTGGGCATGGGCATGCTACACTTGATGGAGTGTACATTTTGATTATGGTGAAAGTTTGACATATTATTTTATTACTTGATGTGTACTCTATCAAAAGAAAAAAAGAGATCGTCATTCAATGGTGAGTAGTGTTATATACAAAATGTTCTCACAATGTGTGATACGTATTTGTTGGACTATTTACAGATATTCTTTTGTATGCAGTTTGTAGACAATTTAGCAAAAGTTAAACATAATCAAGTACCATCAGTCAGACCGAAAGAAACTAGTTCTTTTTTAAACTCGTTGCAGAGGAGTATGGGACTACAAATACAGCCGCAAACGCAAGATGTCGCTTTTCTTTTATAGAAAAGTGTTTGTCAGAAAAACCACAGCTGGGTTCTCTTGAATTTAGAGACCTGCTACTACTTCAGTTCAAACATATAGATCATGTGCCTTCTAAACAACCTTCATTCGTAGTGTTTTTTTTTAATTACGTTAAATAGTTTCCCCTACATGAGACAAGTAATTGGCAATGCGAACGCTTTTATGAACGACAATGTAGACAATCTAAGGCACATGTGGATTTCCCCAACTGCCAGCTGCTGCAGTTTCTTCCAAAAACGAGACACAGATTTGCTAAGAGAGATGTATTGACATATGGTTTGCGTCCCTGTAGGATGACAATCCAGATATACTTCGGATGAAGTATTAGCTGTCCCCATGCAAGTATAGTCGAGAGCTAAGTTCCATCTAATTAATATGAGCAAAACTAAATATGTACCAGTATCCTTAACCTTTAACTGATGAGGTGGTGGTAAATTTTACACTTTTTTAGGCCACATACTATGTCCAAAAAATTCACCTCATCAGTTAAAGGTTAAAATGTTATACAGAGTTCTCCAACAAGATGTGTTATTTTGAATCACCCGGTATTTCGGTAGCTGCCACTTTTGAAACTTTTATTCTTTGACGTAGTAGAAACTACGCCATTACTAAAAATGGAACGTTACACGATTCAACAACACATTGAAAGTATTAAAATTCACTAAAAAAAATTTGAACATCATGCAGTCACAGTTCGTAAAACTAAAAAGTTTCCGGACCCTGTTATTTTTTGAAGAGGTGATCACAATTGGCCACCGAGATCTTGTGATTTAACACCTGGCGACTTCGTTCTTTGGGGCCACGTAAAAGATAAGGTATACGCCAACAGCCCAGCGTCGATTCAAGACCTCAAGGATAGAATTCGTGAGGCTTACGGAGGACATAGGACAGCCACTTTGCGATTTGGTTATGGAAAATTCCATGAAAAGGATATGGTCCTGTAAGCGTGGTCGTCGTGGCCATTTGACATATTCCCACGCTTGACCAGCTCACCCTCTGTGCGGCTACGGCTTCCAACTATCGGTATCAGAATAGCCAAGAGGCCATAACCCCTGTTCTTCGTTTGTGCTAAACCTAGTAGGTTTCATTACCTTACGTAGGACCCAGTACTGACAGCGGAACAACGAAAGATCAGTCGGGCTGCCGGCCTGACAGCGAGAAAGGTCTCCACCGTAACAAACCATTAAAAGATAAATAAAGAGACGAATAAAAGGAGGAAATTATTTGATGTCATTGTGTCCAAAATTTAAATGAGCTGAGGTATTATTAAAAAAAAAATCATGTTCGGAATTCTTAAAACTAAGAACACAGCTGTATAGAGAGAGAGAGAGGAGGGAACAGAGGCGGCAATAAAAAAAAAAAAGAATCTCCAAAGAATGGGTCATTATCAGAGATGACCTCAATTAAAACAGGAAAAAAAGTATGTGAACGAAGAAAAACTCAAATTGTATTACAAACAAATTGAGTGAGAAAACTTAAAAAGCAAGACAAAGAGTTAAGGAAAATGGAAACAAAACAAAAAACGACAGAAACATGATTACAACACATGGACAGAGGCACCCAATACACTACATATGCATGCAGCCAAATCAAGCGCAAGCAACCAGCCAATGTAAACACATGTGGTGTGGTGAAAGAAACCCAGACAAAAACTAGCAGCAGCAGCAGCAGCCGCCGCTCCAGCAACAACAACGGAACTGTAGGCGATGCATGCGACGAGATGTTGCCCAACGCCGCCCCTCTTCGAACGCCCCATAACGTTGTATGGACAACCATTCCACCCCACCCTCTAACATTGTGGTCATAACAATGTACGGGCAGCACAAGAAGGAACGAAAGAATAACAAAGTCCATCCATTATGGCAACAACAACTAGTTAACGCAGCTGTACACAGTGGGTCTGAACACTCCTTCGTATTGTTGGTTGTCATCTAGTGTTGGTAATTACTTCGATACAATCAAAACGATCTGGACCTAGATCCGATGTCATGCGGTAGACATTGTCATAATTGAAAGAATAAAGCTACACTTTGGACTGCAAGCCTCCTTCGCCTACAGTCCAAAGATCATGTCAATTTATCAAAAAGAAATAAAGGTTTAACAATTTCAGAGTGATTGTGAAACCAGCAATTGTTAGTTTACCTTAACAGGGATTCTGCTGAGTTCTTTATTTGGCTACTTTTTTTTTGTATGCCACTGTGCAGCAGAAGAAAGAAAAGACAAAGTACCGTACAATCAGAATATTTTATGCACATAATTTACTGTCACTGCAGCAAAAGCAACAACATAGGTCGGCCTTATATTGAAATGGAAAAGAATTGAAAAATTACACAGAAAAAAAGACAACAACCAGACCTCACATAGTAACGTAGAGTTGAAAACAGAACACCAACAATGACATAAACACAGGGGAAAACTGCATAAAAACAATGCAGTGGCTGAGAATTAGTAAAAGAGAGCGAGTAAGTGGGGGAGAGTGAAGTAACAAATGCATTTTTAAGTACAGAAAACCACTCGTTCTCATTACCAATTTACAGTAGTTTCAAATGTGGTGACGTTGTGAGCGCCAGTAGACGGAGAAATGAGAGAGAGAGAGAGAGAGCGCGTGTATAGTGTTGAATTGAGTTCGGATAATAAAAAATGCGTAGTTTTTACAGTGACAATGACTACGACGACAGCGACGCAGTGGTGATGAAACCAAATTGAGAAGACAAACAAATGTCACAGCAACAACAACAACAACACATTGGACTCAATGAGTAAACAAAAATAGTGAAGAAAGAAAACGAACGATTTTTTTTTATCAGGAAACAAAAAAAATATCTCGTTTATATTTTCTTGAAAAACATATGTTAATAGATTTCGATTGATAACACAACTACACCAAATCACTTAACCAAATGGCAATGAAAGAGAGTAAACAAACACACAACAAAAGCGGAAAGAGAATGAAACATAAGCTACCATATCAGAATAGCGGCGGTCGGCACTCGGCGCTGCTGCGGTTGATGTTTGCTGACTAACACACTTGTGCATGGGGCAAGGGGAAGTTTAGCAACAGCAACACAAATAAATAAACTGCGTAAAAAAACATAACAATATCTTTTACAGAGTTTAAAGTACACACAATGATTTTCGTGAGCGTCAAATCATAACTGTTTTGGTGGAAAGACACACGTCGCGACGAATGTGTGTGCCTATTATTTGTGTCGACTGTGATCGGACGAACAGAGTCAGTCAACAAGCATCGTACGTCGTAATCAGTTTCATTTATTATTAGCCATAAATTAAACACAAACAACATTTAAATTGGAATTTGTACAGCCACGACGCAGCAACAACAAAATGCGTTCAATCTGCCATATTACCTTCGCAGCGCGTTTAATTTTATGCGTCGTCTGCGAAATAATGAGATGCAGCTTGGAAAAGTGACAGTTATCTGGACGTGGGTCATAGAAATCGGTTTCAACAAATAGCTCCAATACCAGCCTAAAGCTATTAAATTTCAAACGAAATTTACATATTTCGAAAAACCTACAATGGCTACAAATAAATAGGTACCTCTGGCAGGAAATCAATTCAAAGTACCTAGGTATTATTCCTAAATGGATGATGTCGATGTCAAGCCATCTACAGCACGAATTGTTAAATTAATGGGCTAGAAAACGATCGTGTACAGTGGGAAATAGAAGACATGCAAAAACAGGGCGACTTCGTGACTTGATACTTCAAAAGTAAATGGTTGTCACTCGCGTCAGAGTCATCTGATTATCAAAAATGAACCAACTGATGTTCAATATGTTCTCCGACTGAGATGAACGTTGTTTGTGATTAAACACAATTCAAGTCGCTATCCGCATCAATTGTAATATCCCTGAATCATGCCTCTGCGTTAAACAGAAGCCGCATTTATAAAGACAAAAATGGGAGCTTAAATTTGCACTGCTTCGATTTGCCTCAAATTTTCATCACAGAGTATACCTTTGAATGCAAGAAGACTGAACAAAAAGAGTTCCAATTTCGGAGACCTAATTACCCGAACTCTAAATATCAGCCGTATTTTTGGAAATAGACATTATATTTCTTTGAGGACAACCAAAAAAAAAAAAAACGGACAGTTCGGCAGATCACATCACTTGGGGAATGGAACTGTTGCAAAATTCTTATTTGATTTCGTATCAAATCTCATGTATAGAAATGAAAATGGGTGTTGGCATCTCTGACTCAAACCAAAGATTACAGTACGTACCTATAATTCAACTGTCGTAGTTAGGTTATATAAATTAAAAAAAAAATGAAAAACTTAAACTTTGCGATATGACAGATTCTTCCAAATGCGTTGATGAAAACATACAGTCACAGCCAAAAAAAGACTAATACGAGTCACTAAGGTGCTGCGTCATAACCAACATCGTACAGCACAATAACGACGCAACGCAAGGCAGCAACACACTGCGCCTTGAGTGAGAACAACAACGGGCGAATTTATATGAAAGAAAAATAGTACCCCTCCGCACACAAGTATCACCACCACCATCAATATCATCATCATCTAAACAGAAACGCCAGCCGCATGAAAATGAACTGTCATTAACATTTGCTTTTATTTTCTCTTCTTCTTCTTTTTCTTCTGGGTTTTTCTTTATTTAATTTTTTGTTGCATTTGCACAGACTGACGACGACGTAAAAATAATTCGTATTGCGAAATAACAAAAAACCCCTTCATTTTGTAGCAGGTTTTCTTTTTGTTATCAATGTTGTTCGTGGTATTTTTTAAGGTGGAATGAGGTGAATATGTGACACGTACTATGGTGGTATTGCCTGCTGTTCACCACTACTAAAACAGAAGAGAGCGAGCGAGAGCAAGCAGAGCGGACGTGTACAATTATGTGAAGGCAAACAGACGTAAATTTATCGTGGATTACCCAACAAAACACAACACACACTAGCAACACATTTATAAAAGCAATAAATAACCAAAAAAAAAAAAAGGAAAAGGAAAAAATTAGAAGAGAAAATAAAATAAAAAGCGCACGAAAAACAAATCCCAACACAAATCGAAAACATAGCAAGCCAATTTAAATTTAAATCCTCCAAAAGAATCTTCGAGGAGAATAAGAATCTCGAAATCACACAAACTGGCCAACAGACCAAATTAATGGTTTCTCAAGAAAAAACCACAAGAAATAATCTGAAAAATATACAACGAAATCAAACAAACAAAAAACCATCATATATGTTGGACTATATGAGTAGAGTAGAGTAGAGACAGACGAGAAGACTCGAGACCGATTCGAAAACACACTCGCACACTACCCCCCAAACACCAACACAACAACCAGCCACAAGGCACGACAACAAAAACAATATAGACTTGAAGCGAAAAAAATCGTATTCAAGTAGAAAGACAGGCCAGACAGACACACACACGCTAAAACGAACGGAAGGACGGACAGCCCCAAACACATCGCACACACCACACATAGAGAGAGAGTGAGCGTCTGCAGCAGCAAAGCACAAACATACATTGCAATACACACGCCATACGCAGTTAGTAAGAAAATAATATTACTTTGTTTGTACTCCACCATACATACTACACCTCTTATTCAACGACGTACATGCTCGTACGCTACTACAGACATACGTACTAGTTGGATGGCGTAGATGAGTTGTTTGTGTGTATGCACAACAGTATATTAAATATAGGGTTGCCAAATATTGCACAACAACTGTGTACACGTTGAGAGACCCAAAATTACTGTAGTCTGTGAATTTCCCAATAAGCAAATTTTGTTAAAATTTTACAAAATGAAGAAAAAAACGACAATGAGAAACCATTAAAGCAATTGCCGTTAGAAGACAGACAAGAAGCTATAAATAACTATTTAGATGGAAAAGTCTGAACCTATGTAATTCAACAGCGCCGTTTAAATTTGTTAAATGTGAACTAAAGACAATGTTGTCTAAATAATTGTCTGTCTAGGTCCCCGCCGCTACTTCGTTTAGACCAAAATTTGGTTCAAAATTCTCTCATATGTGAACATTGTCAAGATATTCTATAACGCTCAACGACTAATAACAGGCTGTAGAGATCCCTGCCTCCATTTCACGAGGATTTAAACCGAATGTGGTCTAAGCAGGCCATCCACAGTCGAATTTATTCGACAAATGTATTCGGTTCGACCAGATTTTCATCGTTGGTGGTAATGTTTGCACGAACATCATTTGAGATCGTAGTTAAACCACGATTATGATAAAACTAAGTTTAAACTTCACATACTTTTTCTGCTGTTGATGTGGCAGCACTCACACTTTTATCAGAAAACATATGTCTCAGGTGAATAATTAAAATGATATTACACTTTTGTGGTAGATTGTGGTCACACAGGATTTTAAGACAAAATATGAGAATTAAGAAAACTCGGCAGGGGTAAAAGACA
The DNA here is from genome assembly GCA_958296145.1 of Hydrotaea cyrtoneurina. Taxonomy (NCBI): domain Eukaryota; kingdom Metazoa; phylum Arthropoda; class Insecta; order Diptera; family Muscidae; genus Hydrotaea; species Hydrotaea cyrtoneurina. The sequence continues at coordinate 125,332,587 of OY282512.1, read as the reverse complement.
CCTGTATGGAACTGGTGGTGGTCGGAAACCAATTCCAGCATTAACAAAATTACACAGCAGCATTATGTGTTTTATTTGTGGAATTTGGTGAACATAAATATTGTTGATTCTTTTTGTTATTTCGTTGAGTGATGTCACAATCATATTAAACTGTGGTTTAAACGCTCCATATTGGACGATTAAACTATGTTTAAACTTTGGCTGAAATAATGAATTTGTACTTTAAACGAAAAACGAAGATCAACCTTGACCCATTTATGGGGGCTTAATCATCCAGGTCATCATTGTCAAGAGTTGCAAACTTTCATTAAGTTTGACATCGAAAAAAGTGGTAGACAGATGGCATCCCTGATTTCACCTCAAAAAACAACAACTAAAATCCCAATAAAAGACAACGACAAACATCGCATAAATATTTTTATTGAAATTCATAAGATACGAGATGGCGTTCAATTCAGTTCGATATATAGCTATGTATGTGCATATATATAATATATAGTCCGTCATTGTCGTATTTTCTAATGTTTGCTCGTGTGTCCGTACGAGATTCAAACACTATGCGCCGTACGCTTCGTTCGTTCTTCGCATGTCTTCATGTATTCGCCCCCCTTCTTTGTTGTTTAGTGAAACGAAACGTAACGAAAATCCAAAAAAAAAAAACAAGTAACAAAAAACGAGAAATCGTTACTAATGAATTGAATGAATAATAAATAAATAACACACATAAAAATGTGAAACGTAAAATGTTCGACGACGAACGACGATGATCGTCGTCGTACTCGTGTATATTTTGCGTCATTTATTTCGTGTGTTGTGCTTTTTTATAATCTCTACCGTGGGATGGGCGGTATATAGGTTTGTCATTTCTTTTGGAACCCCCCTTTGAAAGATTAGTTGAATAACCGATAAATTGCATGGGGCAGGGTGATACGAAGTTAATTGAGTTTGATAAAAATACATTTTACATACATTATGTGAGAGTCAACTCCATAGGTGTTCCTTTAAACATTGATTTGAATTTTCCACAAAGGTCTAGCCTAACAAGGTACAATTAATGAAAAATTCCCCAAAAAAACCAAAAATATCCCTATTTTATATAGGATTTATTTAGGTCTATATTTCTTTATTATGAAAAATAAATCAAATGCAAAATGCCCTCAAAAGAAATTTAGAATACCCCAAATAGACGAAAATGTCCCAAAAGGCCAACATGAAAATCTCAAAAAAAAAAAAAATCTGAAAAATTCCCAAATAATTTGTGGAAAATTTCAGTGCCGCCAATTTTTCATTGTTAAAATTTTGGGTTATTTTGCATATGAAAAATGTAGCAAAACGAAAACAAAATTTGTTTGGGTTATTTTTAATAATAAAAAAATACACTATTTTGTATGGGGCCGTCTTTTGTTTTTTTCCAATGATTTCTTCTCCATTCATTGGTTTATGATGTGCTATACACCGAGAGAAAAATTAACATTATATAAGGTTAACTTAATCATAAATAAACATGATTTGGAGTCTACGTTATGTATGGTTAATTTTAACATCTTCTTGTTGACTGGTATTTAACAATAATAATAGTTAATTCAACCAGGTTAGTAGATAAATTAATAATTATTGTTGTTTTAACAATGCATTGTTGAATGAAAATTGTTAATATACAAATTTCATTGTTAATTTATTGAAACATTGCATGCTCAATTTAACAACGAAATCGTTAATATTATTAAATACTACAGTGTTTGTTTCTGTTGTTCGACATCGTTGATTTATTTCTATTTCTTTGCAGAAATATACATTTTCCAAAAAAGCTTCACGAATTGTGATTGCTTTGATTGCAGGCAAGGTTTCGGAAGCTGTTACAGTTCTTCATCGTTACCCATTTGCAATGATTTCTCCAGCAATTTTTGGTATAATAAGTGCCCTAACTCTATGAGAGTGAACGAGAACTACTGTTTAGTAGCGCATATCCCCAAAAAATCAAGCACTAAAGCAAACACGTGCATTACAAAGCAACAGCTCAACAAGCAGTGAAGATAGCATTTGGTGGTGGTTTTTTTTTGAAAGAAGAGATTAAGATTGAGAGAAAAGGAAGAGTGAAAAAAGAGTGGGGGAGATAATCGAATTTCTTGCAACTTCGTGTAACAAAATACTGAACTTCGTCTAACACAAAGCAGTTCAAGAACTTCGACACAACAGAGCCGAATGATCTTTGAATTGTTTTTTATTTCGCACATTTTTCAGCCTCTCTCTCGAAAAAATCAACCTTGTATAATGTTAACTCAACTATTTTTCATGTAAATTTTACCTTATAAAATGTGGCGCAAAAGTAAACTTCCGATATTTTTTGGCTGTAATTAAAAAAAAAAATGAAAAACTTTGATTCTTCTTGTGGATTATTTTTATTTGGTCTTTTAAATTTTTTTTACATCAAGTCGAGAATATGATTTCATGTAAATGGCCGCCGCCAGAGTTGCCACTGACATTAGGGGCCAATCGCAAAATTTATATCATTTTCTGATAGGAGGATTACTTTTACGCCACCCTGTATGACGTTATTTTGACTTTGTAATCAAATATTTACCAATAAAAAAATTAATCAGACACATGGTTAAAAAAATCGTTGTACTTTTGGCTCGGTGTAGTTTTCCGTAACTGAACGAGAACTATGGTTTACTAGCGCATTGTCCGAAAAACGACAAGCAATAAAGCACAAATAAATCAAATATTTCATTATTTGTACTTGATTTTAAAACTATCCCATTTATATAGGGTTATCCATTTCGTGGTTTCAAAAATATAGGGCTGGAATTCGACAGCTGTCAAACTAAACCAATTTTGTTTCTTTTCAGATGGAAGTCAGTTGGAAGAAAAAAGGATAGCTTAACTATCACACAACGAGTACAAATTTTTAAAACAATACAAAAATGGTGATTCTGGCACAGCCACATATCGTGCTTTAAGAGGAGATTATGATTTATGGTTATTCTGGCTGTGCCTGAATCACCATTTTTGTAGTAGGTTTTAATAACTTGTACGCCTTGTGTGATTGTTATGTGATTTCGCCAATGTCAGACTTCCAACTGAAAAGAAATTGGTTTGGCAACTTAGTTTGACAGATGTCGAATTCCAGCCCTATATTTTTGAAACGACGAAATGGATAAACCTATTTAGTATTTCTACAAATCTCGAAATATGTACTTTGAGTGAGTGCACAACAGTTTTTTTGTGATCCATCCTGTGTGAATTTCTATTAACCTTCTCTCAAGTCCACTCTTACTTTCTCTCTCTGACTGTTAACGAACGTTTATTGTTATAATGCCAACAGTAGTACTTTGTAATGTACTCCATGGTGTAGGGTACAAACAATTCGGCCCCACCGAACTGAACGACGCTTTGACAAAACACAATTTGTGTATTTTTTTTTTTGCTTTATGAAAATAAAACAACTTTAAGTATTTATTTTGTATGCACGTATGTTTGGATGTGTGCGCATATGTACGTTTAAAGTCACAAGGTCGTTATCAGTCACTAGTAGTATCTAAATACAGATGTATGTACATACGTATAGTTTGGTAAACACCGCAAAAAAAAAAAAATAATAGCAACAAAGTCAAACAAAATGCGGGAAAGGGAGAATGAGACGGAGAGAGAGAGAGAGAGAGATTTTGAGATGTTTGCGAGACAATAACTACAGACGGCCATACATAAGCCTCGTATTTCTATATTTATACATTTGTAAACTATATTTATGTAAATATACAACTGCACATACAAAGGCATAATAAACAATGACAATTCATTTAGTTGATTTTCAGCGACCAATTAAATGTCGAGTTCAAAACGTAACGTAACGTCAGAATTGTAAAAACATAACCAATGCCAACTCGCCGTATGGGAAGAATTTGTCTGTGATTTGTGAGGATCAGGAAAAGGTTCAGTGTGAGGTGAATTTTGGTCAGGGTCGTCATGGGTTCGTAGATATTTCCTGGAAAATTTTTAAACAACAAATTTTACAGGATTCCCATTTCACTCTAGGAAGTTTATTTAAAGAGTTATCAGGCTTTAAAGGTAACCAAAGAAATATTGATTGTTTGGAATGGGAAAAGTCAATTTATGCACGCTGAAAAATATGTATTTTTTAAATGGTTAGAGGGGTTTTAGACGATGCAATTGGTTGCGTGCAATTTTTTGTATTCTCTTTTAAAGTTGCTTCTTAAAAACATCAGCATTTATACGGTGCAATTTTGCAATGAACAAGAGTACAAACGACAGTGAAGAGAAATGTCAAAAAATTGCAAGAGGAACGGAAAACGTAAAATTTTTTCTACCCCCTTTGCTTCTCTACACCGTTTGCCTACAAACAAGAGTTGCATGCAATTATTGCACGAAGAAATTGCATCGTGTAAAAGGCCTCTTACACACAAGTAAAACGCTTTTTGGGACTTTGTATCAAGTTAAGCTTATTTGTTTCGAAAAAAGTGAATTTGGCAGTAAATATAACTTCTATGCTATTAATATGAGGTATTTGTGCATAAGCAATAGCGTGTTTGGGAAAACAGACAATAAACTTATTAAATTCCTCAAAGTACAACATTTGAGTGCGAATAAGTGTGTATTTGCAGCAGTTTTCGTTATTTTTTTTTATATAGAGATTCACAAATTAAAAAATATATTTATGTTTGCTGAAGTTAGCTACAATTTAAATTTTTCAGCCGTTGTATACAAGGATTTCTTGAGATAAATGATCGAATGTTTATTTCATAATCAAGCGGAAGGTATGCCGTTAATAATGAAAAACAACATCAGCCAAATGGCCACGACGACCACGCTTACAGGACCATATCCTTTTCATGGAATTTTCCATAACCAAATCGCAAAGTGGCTGTCCTATGTCCGCGATAGCCTCACGAATTCCATCTTTGAGGTCTTGAATCGACGCTGGGCTGTTGGCGTAGACCTTATCTTTCACGTGGCCCCAAAGCAAGAAGTCGCAAGGTGTTAAATCACAAGATCTCGGTGATCACCTCTTGGAGAGATAACACGGTCCGGAAACTTTTTAGTTTTGCGAACTTTGACTGCTTTCACCATTTTTGTGATGAATTTTAATTAAAAAGAACTGGGTCGTTAGTACATTTTAGCAAAAAGAGACTTGGCATTCTCACAGGTATCATCACAGGACAGTCTGCGGCAGGCAAGTTGACAACTCGTATGGTATATCTCGGGAGGACTACTGTACAGCATGCAATAGCGCCGAATAGGAAGAACCAGCAGACAATTTGTTAGAACGTCGACTCACTCAGCTTGGAAGCAGTTTTCTTGACAATACGGAACAGCTGGCCGGTGCAACCCCGACTTCCATAATGAAGTTCATCGAAAGTCCGGAATGGTTGTAGCCTTTACATCATAATACGCCTTCACCAATCATGTACCTTCTCCCCCACCTATCCAACCACGGGTATAAAAATGGGACACTTTTCTCACCAATCCTCTACCTTCACCACCAGCTGTCCCAATCACGGGTATAAAAATGGGACAATTTTCTCAAAAGCGGGCATATTAAATCTAACATAACCTGTGTGGTAAAAGACAGCCTGCGTGAAACACTCCCAAGGGCCAGATATGAGACTGCGGTGAGACCGCATAGCAAAACTACTTCCACTTCAATCCCGCACACTATGAGTCTTTAGTCTATTGGCTGGAGTCTGGATCGTTCGACCATTCATGGTGAGCAATCGGTTACATTCATTCCCCTACCCTACTTAATCAGTTAAGTAAAATGTTGCCTGGAACACCCAGAACTCTTGCCTGGACCTAGACAAAAATTTAAACAATGTGTTATTCAAAATTCTGTGGGGTTCGGTCGTAATATGAAAAAATCTTTAATAAAAATGAATTTAAACATTTTGTGGAATCATAATGCCGAGATGCTTCGAGATTAACCTAGGTAACCAAGCTCCAGGCATAGCTCAGAACAAACCATGATGAGATTTAAATTAATTTTGAAATGCATTTCTTTACTAAAGTTATAATTGTGATATATTCCCAAACATATCGCTGATTGCCCAACATTATCGGCAGTACAATTAATTCATGATTTAAAACTATTCATCAATCTGGCGTTTCATGGAATTTACAATTTATGCTAATTATTTCTCCAGTTGTCCTCTTTCAATGACAAAGGGAAAGGCAGCCTTTTTGTATGAATTCCACCTTCCAAGAAACGGAAATGTTTTATTCAAAAATAGCTGAGTTTTCGAAATAGTTTTATGTATATCTACACACGGTACTAGTTTGAATGGCCTAATTGAATATTTATGTGGGGCGACAAATAAATCTATGAGGAATTTAACAAAAAAACACTTAAGCTGGACTAGACGTTAATGAAATGCAAAAAACAACATTTAATTTGAAGGAAAGTTGGGAGGTATTCATGTATCCACAAATTTGAACAACCTGGAATGTTTTTTTTTTCCGAGAATTAAATTAAATTCTCATGAAAGTTGATTGCTAGCAAGCCAGTCGCATAACCAACGAGTAAAATGTTACTGTGATTGCTAAACTAGAGAATGTATTCGATTCAAGTACATTTATTTCGTCCTACTAAAAGACACCAACCTTCGACTGATCTGTGTGGGCCATACAAAAAAACTCTAATGAAGATACATGGGTAAAGAAATACGATTTAAATGGTAATAATTTAGAAAGAAATACAACAAGAACGTAAGAACAAAATAACAGCAATAATTTGACAGAATATCAATCATAATTTCCGTGATAAAGCGGAAAGACGTTGCCAGATGTGTAAACGGAATGTCTTACTGATGGTATCTCAAGTAATCCCACAGACCGTGGTAACTTCTGTTCCATGGTGTTTTGATATCCACCTGTGACGAAAGCGACAGAAAGGAAAAATTGAAGTATTTGGAGCGAAGACAATTCTTAAGCCGTTAGCGAATCACCACTACATCGACTAAAATAGACTGTTTGGTACGGTTTTCACGTTGGCGGCATCATCGTTCATTATTTGTTTCGAAATGAGGAAGAGCCTGCCGTGTCGAGCCATGCCGACTGAATTTTTGTTTGCAAAAATTAAACAGATTAACATGAACGATATTTGGTTCCAACAAGACGGCGCATTTTGCCATACATCGATTTATTGCAAAATCAATTTTTTGAGGTTATGTCATTGGTGTATGGGGCTATGCTAGATCTTTGTTTTGAGCCTACAAACCAGCAATATTCAAGACATCAATAACGCAATACGGACAGATTTTTTGGAAAAGGTAGTCAACTATTGGTATTACTAATTGGAGAGAGCATGCAAAAGACTGAAAAACTAGGAAAACCCTTTCTCAATCCAGTTGAAGCTGAAACAAAACTGTTTTCTGTAGCAACAACATTTTCAGTTGCCACTGAACTTACAAAATTTGGCACCTTGTTATTCATGATTTGTTTACAACAATGTTTTTTTAAGAGTTTAGTTGGTCGTGCTTTATATTTTACTAACAAATGCCTGCTACTTCGTAAGCGCAAAGTAAAAGACAAAATATTTTTTGGCTCCCCTTTTTTATCCCGTCTTGGTCCCTTTTTAGATCCACCTCTGTATTTTCCCCATGTTGTAGATTATTTCCAAATTTTCCAAAAAAAAAAAAAGCACAATATGCGATTATTATGTATTTTTGCGTATTTCGATGGGCTTTTGAGACACATTTACCAGATTTCCCCCATTTTTATCCCCATACTTCCGAAATTTCACGATTCTTGAAACTATTTCCATTATTTCCGTTTGTTGATTACAATTTGTTTTTCACACGTTTTTGTTTTTCTACTTTTGTACTTTTTTTTATCCCGTTTTTGCCACTTTTTCGTCCCTTCTGTAACCATTATTCACATGTTTTTCAACCATTTGTTTCATTTCCCTTTCGTCCTATCTCTAACTCATTTCCACCTATTGATGCCAGTCGTAGTCGTGGATCAATTTTCCAAAAAGAAAAACAGCTGCAAATACACACTTATTCGCACTCAAATATTGTACATTGTTGAATTTAATAAGTTTATTGTGCGTTTTTCACAAACCCGCAGAAATACGTAATACTAATAGCAAATAAGTTATATTTACATCCAAATAAGCTTTGTGTAGAAGGAAATAAGCTTTACTTGATACAATGTCCAAACATGCGTTTTACTTGTATGTAAACATTTAAAAAAGACAGATTTTTCAGCGTGTTGAAGGAAACTAACAGGTTAACGTACAAAGTCATCAAGTAATTACCGCTTATAGCAAACATCTGGCAACACTTTTATTACAGACAAATCAATGACAAGCACAATAATAATAACAACAACAATGAAACAACGGTCATAGACATACATTTGCTGAAGAAGAAGAACCAGCAACACAAAGAACAGCCAAACAAACGACCGTTATTCAAGGAGGACAAGGAACAAGAACCGGGTAAAAGACCGAAAGAACCGAGTCAAACGAAATGGAAATGGCAACAACAAAGAAAATTATCTATGAGAAAAATTATGGATACAATACATTACACAAATAAATAAATAAAAACAACAACAACATACAGAACAACAAAAGAAAAGAACGGGAAATAAAGATAAAGTTAATGAACTTTAAAAGGCACGTACAAAAAAAAGTAAAACAAAACAAGACATGAAATAAGAACTACGGGGAGAACAGGCACACAACAACAACCACAACAAATGAAGGTAACCAACAGCCCCAATAACAGTCAACAAAACAGGAAAACATGCGAGAAAAGAGCAATGAAACAAACAAAAACAGAACATCAACGACATTAACAACAACAACAACACAGTGTTGGCCACAAGGTTAAATGCAAACACAAAACTGCTCATATTATTTATGACAACACAGAAAATGTTTTTTTTTTTTCAAATATAGCGGTACAAAAATTAAAATTGTTAAACTAAAATTTCCGGCATACAAAAATAAAACACAAAAAACTATTTTAAACTTTTTGTTTTTCTATAAAAATAAATGAGGAAATAAAAAATCGCACCTGTTTTTTTTGTTTTAAACTCTTTCGTCTGAACTGAAATCAGCTGAGAGAAATAGTAAAAGCCAAAGAGTGGTGCTGTGGCGGCTTAAATCAAAGACGAATCAATGCCTTTTTGATCGCCGGGGGTCACAGAGAGACAAAAAAAAAGTGGCAAAATTCATATCCACAGAGACAAACAAAAAAAAAACACAATCGTAAAAAGAAAACAAAACCAAAATCACACACACATGCACACATACGCTTGTTACACAGATACTACACTTGCAAAGAGGAAAGTGATTCTTGGCGTTTCAATGGAAATGAGGTTGATTTGTGAGGTGAACTAATTAACACAACAACGCAAAATAAACACCCAATAGAGAGAGAGAGCGAGAGAGAGAGAATAGACTTGCGCTCTCTCTCTCTGATTCAGTTGAAAATCCCATGTCAGCATTGAATGAGTCAAATCAAATATTTTTCTACTCGAAGAAGGGGCAGAGTGAGAAACATTAGCGACAAACAAGGGGAAATGACTTGACAAAAGTACATGAATTGACAGATAGTGGTGCAAGTACATTTGCTTTGTGGCAAAAAAGGGGTAAACAACTCAACGCACAGTGGATTGTTACTTTGACTCAATTAAATAATTATTCAATTAAATAATTATACAATTATTCAACTGCAGAACAATGCAACTACTCAATTGATCAGAGGTTGGATTATGTCATGCTGGGTTAATTAAATTGTTGAACTACTCAATTATTCAATTAGTTCGTTACTCTTTTAAATTAATCAAATAGGTACTACTCTATTAATCAATAATTCTACTACAGTAGAATTCGGAAAAAATCGCCTAATTGAAAATAAATATTAGTAACGATTGGTCTGAGTGATTTCCTATGCCCTGAACTTTGCTTAAACGAAAATTGAAAAATCATTTATGTGAAACTCATTTTTAATGCAAAGACACAAACTTATTCGATGCAAACACCGCTTAAGAGAAATATGATGAATGTAAAACAAATGATTACGTGTCAACCACATTTAAGACAACTCAACCAAATGAAAATAAGTGACTATTTTCAACTAGTAAGTTGTAATGCGCCTATGGCGCCCGTTAATTTGCTTGAGAAAGTATTTGTTACTTAATTTTAAAAATTTGTAAAAAATATTTTGAGAAAACTATTTTGTAAAAAAAAATTTCGAAAAAAAATAAAATTTGCTGAAAAAAAAAATTTTTGTTGAAAAAAAAAATTTTGTTGAAAAAAAAATTTCTGTTGAAAAAAAAATTTTTGCTGAAAAAAAAAAATTTTGTTGAAAAAAAAAAATTTTGTGGAAAAAAAAATTGTGGAAAAAAAAAATTTCGTTGAAAAAAAAAATTTTGTTGAAAAAAAAATTTTGTTGAAAAAAAAAATTTTTGTTGAAAAAAAAAATTTTGTTGAAAAAAAAAATTTGGAAAAAAAAAATTTTTGGAAAAAAAAAAAATTGTAAGAAAAAAAAATTTTGGAAAAAAAAAAATTTGGTAAAAAAAAATTAGGGGAAAACACAATTTCTGTACAAAAAAAATATTATTTTTTTTATTATTATTATTTATAGAATTATTATAGAATGCCTATTTAAATTCCTACGTACTGCGTGACAGAGTCAGTGAATCAGGGAATCAGTGAATCAGTGTCGAGGGTAAATATATATTAAGATACAAGCTCATTAATATTGAATTTAAATTTTGCATAGTTCCAATTTACACAATGACTGTTTTCCCAGAGTGCTGCTTGACATTTTCTTTCATGAGCATTTACACGATGACTTTTTAAAAACACACATGCGTGCCTGTCTCTGAACTGTAATCTTCTTTTCTATAAACAATATAAAGTTGACAATGGTAAAAAAAAATATGATTTTTGTTGAAATTTTTAATTATGAAGTCAAACTTCTCCCAATTTCCATTTCATGACCGTTTTGGTACCCCTCTCTTTCTTCTCTACCCTCCTCGTCAACAATCGCCGAACATCTTGCCAGTTCAACCTGGGTGGAAAGTCATCTTGTAAATCGGATGAAACATGTTTTTTAATAGTTGCGCAACAAGTTTCTATCTTCGTGTCATTGAACAATTTCAAAAGTTCAGACTCTGTTCGTTCGAAATGAAGCTTCAATTATCCGAAGCCCCTTTTTATTGAAAATCCCGCATAAGTGAAAATTATTTCTTGATTTTTTTTTCATTTCCGCTTAACCGAATTCGACTATACTCCACTTCTACTTGTACGCAATGAAAATTGTAATGGACTTGGGGATTTGTTTGTAGTTGTGAAAAGTACCGACTACTTTTAGTACTCTTTTAATAAGAATGGTTCAGATACAATGTTTTAATTTGAAAAAATTAACATATTGTCGTAATACAAAATACACTTTCTATTTGTTTACTCTAGAAAAATCTGTAAATCTCTAATTTAAATTTACTTTTGTTCTGCAGAATATTATATAGTCATAGGTCAGGCCTCTATATTATTGGAAAAACCCATAGTTCTTTTTCTATATTTGCTAGGTAATACGCAATTGATAAGTTAAAAGGGCCTGACAAAATCTCCTGAAAATTTCCTGTTTTGAATTATGACACTATTCAAGTAAATAAACGATATGTATTTCTATATCGGCATAAACATATAATAATTCGGAACATTATTTCATTCCTGTGTCAATCTCGAATGGCTTCACATTAGCGCATCCCAACCGCAACCCAATTTTTTCAAAGCCTCGGTGACAATTTCCGGCTTTATCTCACTAATGGCTTGCTTAATATTCGCCTTAAGGGGCTGACCCGTTTATTTAACGGTTCCTTACGAAAAAAGTCTAACAGCTTCAAATCGCAGATACGCGATTACCGAAAAGGCCGAAAAAGGCACGGCGCGTCGTGCTGCTAAGTGTGCATTACTTCCCAACGTTATTCGAGTTTAAAGCATGATTCGGGTTATTGAGATAATGACATTTGCTATTGCTACGCTGAATGTTTTTTAGCCGAAACATTCGTACTGAAAAAATTCTCAATTATTAGTTGCCTTTTTCGTCAGCGTTTCCGATAGGAACTGGCCCAAAAGTCAGTTCATTATTTTGTTATTGTAAAAATCACATTAGCTATAATTTGGCCACACTTAAAGATGTGTTTTTTTTCCGCTACGCGAAATAAAATCTTAAAGGTTTTATCCTTTGCATAGAGCCTGGTCCAGAGCCTTTTTTCCCAAAGAAAAAGCTTTGTGGAATTTGTTTTTCTTTAAAAATTCCGCTTCAAAATACACAAACTGAATTGTAATGTAATGCGCCTTCAGTGGGGTAATTCCAATGAGAATTTAAAAAAATTAATTTCTCAATGAGCCTACTTATTAATCATATGATTTCGAACCACTGTGGCTTCGAGCAGGGGGAATGGTTTATGGTTCACTTGAAATACACGGATACACAACAAGTGTTGAAATTCAATTCACTTAGAAATCTAACTCAGAATAGAGTATCTGAGAAATACACCACGACAAAAACCAGAGAGATGAAATAGAGTGCCTTAGAACAGAGTGGCTGTGATAGGGAGAGCCGCACTCAGTTACACGGAATAGAGGAACTTAGTAACAAATTCATGCAGGAAAGAAAGAAAACAAAACAAAACAAACACACACACAAAGAAGAAAACTTGTTTCTTTACTACGATTTCATGTAAAGCCATAAAAACAAAATAAATCAAAAACTACACAATAAAAAATCGACGAAAAAAAAACTGAAAATATCTCGTAAAATATGGAAAACGTGAAGGAAAACAAAAAAAAACGAAAAACAACAACAGAAAGCAAGGCAAACTGGTTCATGATGATGATGACGATGTTGTTGTTATTGTTGATAACACACACACACACACACCATACATTACAGACAGTTACATTGAACAGCTAAAACTCGTGAAAATAATGAAAAGAAATAAATTTTCATTAAAAACAACTGATAAAACCGATTCGTAGAGGCGCACTGCACTGCTAACGATTAGGTGAGGGGCGGAAAAAAACACAAAGAATTAAAAATAAAAACAAAATTCAGAGAGAAGAATTTTCTTACAGACAAATCGAAAACATCTTGATACGATAACAACCGATAGACTCTGGCGGACAGACATACCAACATGTTGTAATACGATAAATAGCCATAAAAATAAACTTCTCTTCGCGTCGTATGTTTGAACCAAAAATAAAAATCCCAACCAAAAATAAACAAATTTCAACTCAGACAGACAATACGACTCTTGGATAGACAGACATTCGCTCTTCTACACACACACACACACCGATACCGTCCGTCTCGCACCCATGCAGGGATCAACAACATAATCTCACATTTACGTTTACGACGACGGGTGTGTTCGGTAGGTCGCATGGATGTTCTAAGCAACACATTTTCCTAAATTGTATGGCCTAAACATGCACAGAGGTTAGAAATTATAGAGCGTACTAATAGGGAGAAACAGCCAAGGAAACAGTTGTATGTAACATGCTGGCGTATCAGTGTTGTCAGCTTAGCATGTTCTGGCGTTTTTTTGTTGTCACAAAAAAGAAAAATTCAATTCCAATATTTTGCAGATCGGAAGAGTATATCAAGGAAAATCTAGTGGGCGGCTGCGATAAATTACTTACTTCCCTATAGATTCCATGAAGTAACAAACGGGGAACTTCTCGCAAATAATCAGTGCACAATATAATTTGTATACCCACTACGGGGACCTACTGTTTACTACAGACTCCTCCTACAGATTACATTGGTACTGAGAATTTTGTCCACTAGTGTCCGCTTATGAGAGGTGTCCGCAAGGAGAGAGTACACTGTAATCTCTTACTTGCAAAGTTACCAGCATTTACCGGGTGGAAACAGCTGCTGAACAATGTTTAATGGTCCTACCTGTTTTCGAACCTGGGTTTAATGTGTGATTGACGCACATACGCACCAAGGCCAACCATGTTTATAAGTTTAATAAAATCAACAACACATAATGCATAACTTATTAGTAAGTCATTATTATTTGCCTAGAATTCATACTGAAAGTAATGGCATGTCATTACCGGGTACTGCAAATGGTAATGGGATATAAATCATAACAACTTAGTGAACCACCTTCTACACTAATAGCACACACACACACCAAAAATCAGAAAGTGTTCTGTACTCGATGGCCATATACACATGAAACCAGAGAGAGCTAAAAAATAAAGAGTAAACCAATTTAGAGAAATGCATGTAACCATTAGAATATGTAACAGTAAACTCACAGCGTGGCCTCTGTTAAACTAAATACACCACCATCACAACAGAACACAACACTGCCGCAGCATCCTCACAGCAATACCATCACCCCCCCTCACCAACAGCCTGCTGCTGTTGATAACATGGCTAGACATTGTAATGAACATGCCAACACTTAACCACCCGACCACTCTCCAACAAACCATCAGCACAAAAAACCCCCCTCCCCCCCAAAGGCAATAGAAAGAAAAAATTGCACTTTGTTCTCATAGTAATAACATTTATAGGTCTCTTGCATGCAGTTAAAGTGAGAGCGCGTGTGATAGAAAATACAAGTGATGGAGAGTAAGAGACCGACGGTGAGAAGGTAACATTAAATTGCAGTTGTTAAGAGTTCATGTACCCTGTTACCACCTCACTCACACTTTGGTGTTCTAAGCAAACGACACAAAACAAAACAGAAACAATTCATTGAGATTGAAAATTGAAATTGACGCAGCTCGCTGTTGGTGCTGCAGTTGCTTTTATTTTTATTATCATTTTCATTGCAAACAGCGAGGAAAATTGAAAGTTTAAAAGGGAAATGGCAAAGGATTTATCATCTGTTTTGTGTTTTTTTGTTTGTCTGTGGAAAAACACAATGGGATATTCGAAACGCAAGAACTAGGAAGTAGAGGAAACGTCAAAGGAGAAAGGAGGTTCACAAATTTTTAATGCGGTTTAATCAGCATTTTTTGTTTGTTTGTTATAATTGAACCTCAATTTGAACAGAACGTTGAATACAAAAACGGAAGCACTTTAAACAAATTAAAATTTTAAGTTCTTTCACTAATCTCACGATTGAAATGCGAATATGGATTAACTAATGAAAAAAAAAATGAAAAAAAGAGACTGAATCCAGATAGTGGCATGTTAGTGGGCAACACTCATGGTTCCCAATGTCGTGCCGTGGTCACGTGGGTACTGGAGAGAATGTGGTTGCCGTAGCCGAGAGTGTGCGATGTAGTCCTGGATTACCAGCCTGATGTGAATTTTGCCCACAGATCTCATTCGCTTATAAGGCAAATGAAGGCACATTTTTCTCCGTTGCAGTATCGCTTCCCAGTTTCGATCTTAGCTGCTCCAAAGGGATTTGGCTACAGAGACATAATAAATCGTTGTTTTTGGCCGCATATTGGTGACATGTTCAGTAATCGTGTTATAAAGTCTCATGCCGAATCTCAAGGAAAACATGATCTGAATATAATCAGGGGAGATCCAAATATCTCATCGCCCACAACAGAAATGACATATCAAGACTGATATCCGTACTCACGGGACATGGGTTGATTGGCCACAATGCGTGTCTCCTGAATCCACTGTATAGTGACCACTGCGACAATGTAGACGAGGAGGAGACGATTTAAAGGTCTTCGCTCATGGCTCCTGCATGATATCACCGACGTATCGAATATCGTTCTGTGTAACTCTGTTAAATTCCTCTGAATCTGACGAACTGGATATGCGTGGAACCGTGACAACAGGCGGTTTCACAGAAGTGTGACAAACGAATTCCAAATGGTGTCACAAGACGCTACTTCGCTAAGCCCTAAAACCCCCTCCTAACTCCAAGCCCTATGCTGTACGAATAAATTCATAATCACGCAGTGGAGCTTAGGTGAACTCTAAACATAAATTAAGGAAACCAACTCAGGTTTCGACTTGGAATTTAAATCCATTTTTACTTGTACACTTGGGCTATCAGTTGATCGGAAACACAGCCCGTATCTCTACGATTCAGCAAAATTCCATTATCTGTAAGTATGGCAGAAAATCGAACAACGAAAATAAATGATTAGCGAAAAAGTACAGACAAAAATACAATAAATATAGAGGAAATGTGTGAACAAAGCAGGGGGCAAGAATGCTACGCTGTAGTCCCAAAAATGAATGTGACTAATTCAAGCGTGATAGAAGAGTAGGACCATCAAAGCCAGTGTGGCCATGGTACCATCAGATTAATTAATATGCGTTGTCGCTGTATGTTTTCTTTTTTTTTTGGGCGAGAGACAGATTGATGCAGTTACTGCATTCTGATCAGATCGGTTGTGTTGGTTCCTGAAATTTAGAGTAGGGTGCGTGTTTGTTGTTGGTCGTATTCGATTCCGTTGTTTATCATTCATTTACACACTCACTGCTCACTCTGATATAAATGATCGCACGGCGGAGTCATACATAGCCATGCATTGAAGAACTGGCTTCCATTAGTCGGGAAAAGTAATTTCCAACTCACTTGGTGGTGGTGGTGTTTGTTTGTTTTACACTGTTAGACATCGATGCCGGTGGTGGTGGTTGCTGCTGCTGCTGCTGGTGTTCTGGCAGAGTTCGGTCTCTTTTTAGGGCTGCCCTGGTTCGGTGGTGGTAACGTTGCTTTGGTTTGTGATGCAGGCACACTGAGCGAAACTGGCTGCCTCAGACAGTTTTTAAATTGCTGTGAATTTCATTAGTCCTAGGTAAAGTTATCATTATTTCCCTCCAATATCAATTACGAAATTTGAATGGGTCTCCCTATCCGCCAGCAAGAATTGAGTTTATAAAATAGGGAGGATTTAAAGAAAAAAATTAATTTTAAATCTTCAAAAAAAAACATACGTATTCTGATCACTTTTAGTGAGAGAAATTCAAAATTTTTAGAAAAATAAAATCATAGAATAAAACCGAATCTGTTCTACGAGTAATTGCTTTCAGTTAGTTATCCTGTTTACAACGGGCACACACTTAGAGAGAAAGCGATAGTGGGAGTGAGTACCAAAAACAGAAAGATAAAAACCACTTTTTAATGTCTTAATTAGTAAGTCATTATTATTTGCCAGCAGCTCATGCTGAGGGTAAGGACATGACATTTCCTGGTAAGGCAAACGGTAATGAGATGTACTTAAACCATTTTTATTAGGATGTGAACATAGATACACAATTTAATGCATGAAGGCTTATTTTGAATGTGGGGACAACAACTATTTCTGGTGGTACACATTTCCCAAGCAGCTTACGGGTAAATAAAGGCTGGTCCAAATACAAGAGTTTTTTTAATTAATGAAAAACAAAATATTTATTCAAACGTTTTAACACGTTTTAAGTTATGTGGCTGTCACGTCTCATCCTCAATCCAATTTCCCAAGACATTGTTGACGATTTCATGACAACCGAATTTTCACAGATATTGGTAAGGGTTTCTGGCTCTATCTCAGGTAAAGCTGGCTTGATATTCGCCTTAAGGCCCAGGCTTGTTAATGGATTGTTCGCACCATCTCGGTGCTTCACGGTACCCACCCAACAAGAAATGTCTAACTCCAAGGTGGCCAATTGACATCACCGTGACGGCTGATAACACTAACCATCGCTTGTGAACCTGCCGGAACCAAACTTCGTCCAAGCACATGTCTTCAATCTCGGGTCACAAGAAATGGTTTATCACGCCTCTATAGCTCTCACAGTAAACAGAAATGTATTTTCCAGGAGCATTTTGAACAATAAATGGATCAATTCTGCCACAGCTTTAAAATGCTCAATCAATTGGAACCTGCAATTGCATCAGGCCGGAGCTTGGAATGTTGAGTTATTGAATAATTAAAAAAGAACCATTTGGTAAAGCAACCCGGCATTTCATTGATTCAATGCTTGATACACAAACAATGAAACCATTGATCTTTTACGGGAAAAGTTTCTGGACCGAGTTATCTCTCGAAGAGGTGATCACAATTGGCCACCGAGATCTTTCGACTTTTTCCTTTGGGGCCATAAGGTCTACGCCAACAGCCCAGCGTCGATTCAAGACCTCAAAGATAGAATTCGTGAGGCTATCGAGGACATAGAGCAACTACTTTGCGATTTGGTTATGGAAAATTTCATGAAAAGGATATGGTCCTCTAAGCGTGGTCGTGGTGGCCATTTGGCTGATGTTGTTTTTCATTATTAACGGCCTTCCTCTTTATTATGATTTAAACATTTATCTTAAAAAAAAACATTTTTCTTTTAATGCCAAAATAACAGCACTTTTTGGAAAAACCTTGTACCTCGACATAAAGAAAATTCGACTTAAGGAACACTATAATTTGTTGATGTAAATTATTAAATTAATAAATTTCTTACGCACACATTTTGTTGATTGACTTATGATTTTCTAGCAGAACAAAATAATTTGCATTACTAGGCAATGCATTACTTGATAAACATTAGCTGTACCGTTATTAACTTTTTCATTACCAGATAATGACATCTCACCACCCTCAGCATGAATTCGATGCAAGAAATAATAACGAAACATGCTTATTTGCCAGATCTCTCTCTCACTCTCATGTATGGAGATGTTTTGTATTTCTTCTTCTACTCTCGCTCTCTCATATTGTAAGATATTTTAAAATTTATTGTTTCGGTGGTGTTCAAAGAGATAAGTTGCAAATAGCAACTTAATTTTTATTGCAACTTATTTTGTTGACAGACTTATTCGGTAAGTACATTTCAATATTATTTGCATTACTAGGTAATGCATTACCGATTACTGCCCTCATCGTACTTTCCTCAGCATGAATTCTAAGCTAGAAATAATAACTTATTGATAAACGAAACATGTTCATTTGGCAGACTTCTCTCTATCTCTCCCTCTCTCACGTATGGAGATGTTTTGCATTTCTTCTTCTACTCTCGCTCTTTCATATTGCACAAATTTTAGTTGAATTTTAATTATTGCCACTTATTTTTCTCTAATTTTATTCTCTTTAATTTCTACTCTCTCTCTCTCTCTTAAACACCAAGTGCTTCCATGCAATGACATTCTGTATACAAGTAATTGAAGAGAGTTTTCAATACGGTTGTTCCTGACCGTAGAGCTTTTCATTTTAAAGGCTCAGACATAATTGCCTTGTGTTGAGTGTGAAACAAATGTTGGCTTAACAAATTTACGCACTTTTACTAGTTCCCCCCCCCCCCCCCCCCCCACTCTCTCAAGTGCGACGAACAAGTGAGAGCGAGAACAGAGGACGATCAGAAAATGTTGAACTCATTTCCCCCATAACAAACACTGCTGGTGGTAGACAGATACCCCCTTGTGACCAAGAATCGTATCATTAATGTGTGTGCCAGTGAGTGACTGAGCAGATGAATGATCCATGCAGGGGGTGCATCGTAGACGCCGACAGCGACGACAACGAACGACCTCAAGCGAAGAACGCAATTACGTTTTTACGAAAATTTATTACAAAATTCTATGGGTAGGTTTGATTGTTTCTGATGTCAGTCCTTTATGGATGTGCTGCACACATCCCAGCACCCCTCTACAAACGATGCAGCGTCAGAGCATATCAGCTGCAGCTGATTTCTGATGGTCTGCTACACAGGCTCTGCCGACGATGTTATGGCGCTGCAACACAGACTCATATGACGACACTAATGACGATGTCGATGGTTTATGATGATGTTGTTTTTATTTTCGGAGGGTGGGGGGAAATCTGAGAAAACAAAATAAAATCTCATGACCACTATTACGTGCCGACGTGGATAGTGGATGGCAATGTTGTAGTTGTTGTTGTTGATGACGATGATGACAAAGACTCACTGTATGACTCTATGGCTATGACTACTGTGCCAGTATTCAGTTGTGGTTATATTGAAATGGTGGCAGCCCGACCGTCCGTTGGCGTCACCAACACCAATTTATGGACTCGTTCGCAGTTGGTTCGTTCAATGATGGCGTTACTAATACTCCATTCATTGTTCACTTCATTGGAACTTTTGCTGACTAATTTCCATTTTTTACGTCGCATTTGTTTCGGCTCTGCCGTTTGCCAATGCAACGTTTTGTCTTTGTTTTGGTTTTTCAATGACCAACCAACCAGCTGAAGAAAACAGAAACAATAATAAGCCATAAAATTACTTTGGCAACAATGTTTTAACAGCGAATTTGCGCAATTATGAGCTTTGCTCTTTGTCTTTGTCGACATCTTCTTGTTCGTCACTCTTTTGTGTTTCAAGCATATCCGCATAAATCGAATGTTTCAGAAAAAACACACACACACACAAAAATGTTGAGTAAGTCAAAAACAACAACCACAAAAACGTATTACCAACAAAAAGAAATGGAATACGGAGTACGAGGACATAAATTCAATACTTGGGAGTAAAATCAAATTGTACAAAGCACATCTCTCGGAAAATTTCTTTCAACTCAGTGAGCTTACCGATCAGGGCCTTATACACATTTAAAGTCGACTCTGGGCAGCTTATGCTTTATATAGTACGGAATTTAGTACAGGAAACGCCATCGAAATACCCGGCTTTGAATCACAATAAAAAAACATCACGATGTCAAATCGGAGAGCATGCATGGGCGAGAATTACATATTCTCTTAAGCTTTGCCTTTTTACATGTATCGATGAGAAAAACTTCACCTTGACCGTTGCATTTTGTAAACCCATTGCAGCTTTGGAAATGGTGAACATATTTTACACAACGATGAACTTCTCTGAAATCATTGGGCACACTGATGCGGTCATGATTTTAGATACATATTAACTTCTTAGGCGGATGTCAGAGTGCACGCTACAATCAAAGCAAAGCGATAAACGTTCGTGCTATAGCAATAAAATAAATACACAACGGCAACAAACATCTTAATATATATTTACCCTCGACACTGATACACTGATTCACTGACTCTGTCACGCAGTACGTAGGAATTAAAATAGGCATTCTATAATTCTATAAATAATAATAATAAAAAAAATAATATTTTTTTTTTGTGCAGAAATTGTTTTTCCCAAATTTTTTTTTCCAAAATTTTTTTTTTACAAATTTTTTTTTTTACAAAATTTGTTTTTCAACAAAAAATTTTTTTTTTACAAAAATTTTGTTTTTCAACAAAATTTTTTTTTTTCAACAAAATTTTTTTTTTCAACAAAAATTTTTTTTTTTAGGAATCATTTTTTTTTCAACAAAATTTTTTTTTTTCCACAAAATGTTTTTTTCCATATTTCAAAGGGGCGCTATAGGCGCATTACAACTTACTAGTAAACAATAACGAGGCAAGTAGAACTATAGCACGACCTGCTTTATCGCTCTCACTCTGGTGTGTTTTCAACGTTTACATAAGAAAGAGAAAACAAGCAGTTTTTGTAGCGCCTTCATATAGCCACGCTTGTAGCCTAATGCTGTGTCAAAAAGGATACACGTTAAGAGAGAATTAAGAGAAGTTTCTCTCGTTATCAACGAGAGACCGCTAAACCTCGAGTGTTGAATTTATTCTCACCCTTTGTCTTGACATATCGGTCAGAGAAAATTAACCTCGAGTATTGAGTTTTCTTTCATTTTTTGCCCTCCACGTTATCGAGGATTATAGGCGTCAAAGAAACCACCAACGTTTGGCGGTATGACTCCTAACGCTTAAACAAGAAAATCGTTACACACCGAAGGCGCTGACTGGAAGATCGACAATCCTGTGGGGACACCAAGTAATCATGTATTGTATGGAAATTTATTCTTAAGCAGTGAAGGAAGAAAATTGTGTCCACTTGTGCATCAGAGACTAAGACAGGGCATTGATTTTTTGGGACTGGTTTCACAGAAGTTTTTGATGCCTGAAAGGTGGATTCCATTATAGGGAATCAGGAGTTTTGTTGAACTCTTTTTAAAGTTTATGCCTGAAAGGTGGATTTCATTGAAGGAGTTTGAAAGGAACCTCGACTAATTTATAACAGCCAATAAATGTGTTTTATCAATTAATCCACCAATCCTCAAAGTGGACAATTGGTTTTGAAATCGGTCAAATTTAAAAATGTATGACTACAGGTTTTCATTCACAAACTTCCCTCATTTCAATGCCGATTTACATCCCCCTTGGATACTCAGTGTGATATTTCCCTAATTAAAAACTCTTAACAATTCCAATTCAAACCCTTTTCAAATTTCCTCCAGATTACACATGTTTTAAATATTTTCTATTATAAAAAGGGTCAACCATGACCTTTCCTCCTCACCTTTGGGGAATACATCCGGTTTTATTGGCCAGAGGAAACAATCAACGAAGCAACTCTCCTTTCATTTCATGTCACATTTCGAAAATGAAGTTGACAGGCGTCTAGAAACACGTTTTCATCCACGTCTTCACCTTGTTTTCCCATTTTAAACCCCAAATAAAAACAGATGTTGTCCTCATAAAGAGGATACAGTAAAATGAATACAAGCACTGTAGTGGCATGGAAACCCGAAGACCACAACTGATCGCACTAGGGTGGTGGTAGGAAGATCAAGTGACACTTTGGTATGTGTATGAGGGTGAACGAGAGAGAGAGAGAGGCAAGGAGAAGGAGAGCGTGAATGAATTAAAACACTTGGTTTTTTAGTAAATAAAAAAAATGTGGTAAAAGTAAATATAGAGACATTGTGGTGGTTTCTTTCGATGACAATGAGCCTCGATGGAGTTGGAGAAGCAGTTGAATCATCTAAGGCCATAGATCTGTGTTAGCGTGAGTTGTATCCCGACATTTACATAGTTAAGCGCATCAAAATACAGCGATTGCGCTAGCTGGGCCCTGACGGTCGCATGGCCCATCCAAAAAGGAGTTATAACACAAATACTGAAGGAGACGCACATTGGAAAGATTGAGACTCCAACATTTGAGAATTCCCTAATATCCACATTATCCTTTAACTTTATGTTTAATGGACCACGCGACCAGCAATTAAAATGCCCCTGAGTCATGTGTCTTCGTCCACATGTTGCCACCACAGTTTCTTATTAACCCTCTAACCGGTAACCGTTCCTGTAGGACCACATTTAATTTTCCCACTTTTCCGGTCTCCGATTATCGGCGAATAAGAAATGAATACATATGTATCTAAAGTATCACAAACACAAAGTTTAATGACCTTTTCTTCAAATGAACTTTATTGAACTTCAATTTATGGTCTTCGAATATTCCATATTCTACGTTGCTCTTTTGTTTTTCTTGTGTTGTTACTGCAAGTCTAAACCAAATGTAAGGAAAAAAACAAGACATAATTATAACAATGAATAGAAGAAAGAAGGCTTCTTTGTTTTTGGGGCAAACAGTATTTTCTTTTTTATAACCAACCCAGCGCCATTCACACACTGCAGGTGCATGATGGATGTTCCACCGTTGGAGTACAACAAATAACCAAACAAAAACAAAAAATATCATAAAGAACATTTCGAAAATTTCCCTTCCAATTACAAGACATAAAATTGTTGAAATGAGTGTGTACATTTTATATGATATATGATAAGAGCGTGGACTGCGTAATAAGTTTCCAATATTGTCGAACCTCAATTGACAAATCAAAATCTCTGGTGGGAATCGAAACTATGTATCCCCTACCAACTCACCGACTGGGACGTTTAAATATAAATATTTCTACATAAATGAAACGTCCCAGAGAAGTCTCAGATCTTTAGATCCCCCATATTGTTCATAAATTATGAAAGGTCTTAAAATATGAAATTAATTTATGAAAAATGTTGT
The DNA here is from genome assembly GCA_958296145.1 of Hydrotaea cyrtoneurina. Lineage (NCBI taxonomy): Eukaryota > Metazoa > Arthropoda > Insecta > Diptera > Muscidae > Hydrotaea > Hydrotaea cyrtoneurina. The sequence continues at coordinate 125,308,789 of OY282512.1, read as the reverse complement.
GTTTAAATAAATTGTTTACGCAGGCGTGTATGTATTTATATTAAGAACTCAACTCACCATTATTTTTTGAAAAATCTAAAAATGATTTAGGGACTTACCTGAAATGAAAAAAAACGAATATTGCTTTAGCAAACAATTTTCAAAATACAGACAAATTCGGTTAAGCGGAAATGAAAAAAATCAAGAAATTTTTTTCACTTATGTCGGATTTTCAATAAAAAGGCCTTCGGATAAATGAACATTCTTTCATTTAAAATCTACGAATATATAAAGGGTCCGCCATTTCCCGTTTTTTTCAACTAGTGCTTATTTTGTTTTCATTATCGGGTCATGTTGAACGAATTTTTGTTTACAAAAATGGAAGAGGCGGATATTGGCAACATTTGGTTTCAACATGACGGCGCTACGTGCCACACAGCCGAAGCTACCCTCGATGTTTTGCGCCCTGTTTTTGAAGATCGCATTATCAGCCGCAGAGCTGATGTCGTTCGGCTACTGCATGGCCAGCCGAGGCAGCCAGTTGAATGAAATTATTTTCCATTATTAACCGGAAGGTTGGAATGTAGCCTTTACATCCTACACATCCGCTAAGAATTAATTTTAGGAAATTCGGATTGTCAGGGGATACAAATTGGGGAAAACGGGTAAAATGTGTCCCAAAACCCTTCAAAATTCCCAAAAATACAAAATATTCAAATATTGTGATTTTTTTTTTTGGAAAATTGGTCCACAAAAATTGGACAGGCAACAATAGGGGGAAATAAGTTAGAGATGGGACGAAAAGGGGGCCAAAGCGGGATAAAAGAAAAATGAAAAAAAGGTGAAACAAATTTTTGTAAAAACATGTGGATAATAGTTAGATAAGGGACGAAAATGTGGCAAATTGGCACCAAAACGGGATAATAAAAGTACAAAAGGGGGAAAAAAATGTGATACAACTTGTAATGGACCAAAAAATTGATGTAATGGAAAAGGGGACAAAAGGGGCCCAAAACTTTTATAATATAAATGAGAAAATAATGTACAAAAGGTGGAAATGAGTTAGAGATGGGACGAAATAGGGGCCAAGACGGGATAAAAAAGGTACATAAAGGGGAAAAAATTAAAAAAGGGTGAAACCAATTTTTGCAAAGCATGTGAATTATAGTTCGAGAAGGGACGAAAAAGGGGCCAAGTTGTATCAAAACAGGACAAAAAGGACAAAAATAAAAAAATGGTAAATCACAAGTAAAAAAAATGTAAAACATTTTTTGACAACAAGGTGGAAATGATGGGGCGAAATGGAACCAAAACGGGATAAAAATAACAAAAATGGGTAAAATAAGGTGAAACGAATTTTTGGCAACAACAAGTGGATAATAGCAGGGGAAAGGACCAAAAAGGGGGAAAAAATTAAAACTAGTGAAACATATTTTTGGCAAATACATGTGGATAATATTTAGAGAACGGACGAACAGGTGGCCAAAAGGTACCAAAACGGGATAAAAAGTGGGGGAAATAGTGAAACAGATCAACAACAAGTGGGTAATAGTACTAAAACGGTATACAAATGAAACAAAAAGGGGGAAAATACAAAAAGGCTGAAACACATTTTTGTCAACAACAGGTGGAAATGAGTTAGACATCGAACGAAAATGGATCCAAAACGTACCAATATGGGATAAAATAAAGGGAAAAAATTAAAAGAAGATGAAACCAAATTTTGGCAACAACAAGTGAATTATATTAGCAAAATAGCATAAAAGTAAAAACCAAAAAGGGGGAAAAATAAAAAAATGTTTGGCAACAAGTGAATAAAAGGAATGAAAAGTGGGCATTCATGTACCAAAACTGGATAAAAAAGGTACAAAGGGGGAAAACAAAAATGTATGAAAAAAATTTTATTGACAGGAATGAATGGAAAAAGGGAACAAAAAGTGGGTCCAAAACTGGTGAAATATTATTTAAAATTTGGGAAGACCAACAAGTTTTAGGATACAACAAAAGAGGTCCAATACGGGTAAAATATGGAGAATGCAGAAAAACGCTTTAAACATAATCATAAAAAGGCGAGAAGTAGAAAGGAAAGAAAATGTTTGGAAAGTGTTACGGGATTGACAATAGCAATTGAAATAAACAGAAAAAGGGATAAAAATGGAAAAATGAACATGTATTTCCAAATAATATCTACCGCCAAAAATGAGAAAAATGTAATAAAAGTTCAGAGTCGGTGTTAAGCATTATTTGTAAATCAATGCAATTAAACAAATATGTTAAGTTTTACTGGGAAGACAAATTTATAACTCAAACAAGAGATACATGATCGGATGTTTATTTCATTTATTTATTTCAAAGAACGACGAGGAATGGGAAAACCTGGATTTTCTTCAACACAGCAATATTCTCAGTTGTTCTTGAGCGACGTGCACATCACTAACTTGTCCCAACAGCTCGAATTTCCCTCCCAATTTCTGTATTGCCGTCAAGGTGCTTCACGACGAATCACTCATTTATTTTTATTCTTTCCGTTGAATGTCTTATAATCTGAAATATAGTTTCTGGCAAACAATTGTTTTTTTTATAGTAAAAATTTTAAAATGACAAACCTTGGCCATTTTCAAGAGCTGATTATAACTTAGTTACTTATTTCCCTCAACATTACAAGAATCAGTGAGCTGTGCGATTGAGGAATTTCGCTTTTATTCACAATTTAGAAAGAAAAAAAGAATTTTTTTACACTTGATCATACAATTCATTCAAATGGGAAATTGTTTTCAAATGTTGACAGTATTGTGAATTGAAGTTGTCTTTTAATTAATGCAAATCATTTTTTTTTTGCTTGAAATATTTTAACTAACGCAAATAATTGTTTCAAATTATTTAAACACATTTGTGCAGCAGGAAATCAAATTTAGTGTGTTTGTCATCAAATGTAAATGTTTTTTGACTAACGAACGCTAAGACTTTTGAAACAGTCGACGTAGAACAATGTGATTATTCACAGTAGAGGGCGTACTGTGCCCGGTTATGGGGGGGGGGGGGGGGGGGGGGGGGTTCGTAGGGACCACGGATGCGTATAATTCTGATGTGTGTAATTTATTGGTGTTTGTGGCAGTTTTTCATTATTAACTGTCTCTAGTGTTTGAACAGGTATGTAAATATGTACTTTTTTGTACAAGTCTAGGTGTGTGTGTGTGTGTTTCATATACCATTTATTGGGCACATGAAACGTTATCGAGTTTCGTTTTCCCCATGTTTGTTTAATGCAATTTTCTTTCTTTGTCCACCCACGACCGTTTTTTCACAAATTTTTTTTTTTCACAAAGTCACAGCGGAGGATTTGGGAACGAATGGAAACAAATGGATGGATGCTGGGTAGACAAATAGTGTATCCTTTCTACCGTCAAATAACTTTTTTTTTTGGAAAATTCTATAAAAAAAATTACTGCATATTTTCTCATATGTACTAACCTTCCGGTTAATAATGGAAAATAATTTCATTCAACTGGCTGCCTCTGCTGGCCATGCAGTAGCCGAACGACATTAGCTCTGCGGCTGATAATGCGATCTTCAAAAACAGGGCGCAAAACATCGAGAGTAGCTTCGGCTGTGTGGCACGTAGCGCCGTTCTGTTGAAACCAAATGTTGCCACTATCCTACTCTTAAATTTTTGTTAACAAAAAAAAATCGTTCAACATGGCTCGATAACGAAATAAGCACTAGTTGAAGAAAAAAAAACGTTAGATGGCGGACCCTTTATAAAAAGTAGTAAATTTGTTATTTTCAAACATGTTTTGAATTCCAAACCATTTTTGATGACGAATATTCAATTTAAATGATCCACCATAAAATATAAATTAGGACATCTAACTGAATTTAATTCAATTTGTTCAATGTTGAAACTATCATGAATTATTTTCATAAATTTGAAAAAAATAAATAAAAATATAACCTACATGGAATGTCTCATATGCACAAATGTTTATTTTTTTCTATTTCTTCTGATAAAAAAAAACAGCATCGACAAAGAACAACTAAAATGAGTTTTCTTCCCAAACGCCCACGCCCTACCTCGTGGTTGACAATCATATCATTATTCGCTTTCTTTGTCTGTGTTTCTTTTCGTATCTGCATGATCATGTTGTTGTTGTTGCTATCGTTAGTTGGATTATCCGTGTTGTTGCGTTCGATCGCAATTTATCTGTCTTTCTTATTTTCCATTGTTTCTGTTTGTCACATACAGTCAATTTGTATAAATTATCCAATGCATGAATCTACCTATCCATCCACATCTTTCACATTGATGACATTGACGATGTTGAAGATGCGATCATCAACGACGTCGTGTCTTTGCTGATTGGGTCCTTGAAATGCATGCAAATGATTCGCAATTCCATCGAAAAATCATCTTGGCTGATGAGGCCCATTTACACCTTGTCGCATGTGGGGCTCGGAAAACCCAAGTGTTATTTGTTGAGAAGCCTCTCCAGCCGCAACGTGTGACTGTTTAGTGCGGTTTATGGTCCGGTGGGGTCATGGGACCTTACTTTTTCGAAATTGAGTTACGGTGATTGGATTTCGCTTTCGAGAGATGATTAATTACTTGTTTTGGTCGGATTTGTATGATATTGATCTGGACAAAGTTTACTTTCGACAAGATGGCGCTACGTGCCACACAAGCAACGAAACCATTGCTCTTTTACGGGAAAAGTTTCCGGACCGAGATCTTTTGATTTAAAACCCTGTATTTTTTTTTAATTTAAACCATCAAAGAAGAATTTACTCCCGTCGTCAGTGACTTATGTGCCACCATGTGTTTGTTCTTTCTTTTTTTTTGTATCAGACATTTAATGTGTCCACTCCTTTTTCCCATTATCATTCTCCTTCTGTTTTGTTCGTATTTCGATTAATTCTGTTTTGTGTTTTTAATGCTTGCGCCGGTTTCTTCTGAATGTTTGTGTACTCTTTCGTGTTTTCCTCTTCATTCAACGACAATTACACCCAAAGAGGCGACTTATAATAACAAGATGTATCGTAGACGCACGTTGTATTAATGCAGTGAGGGCCTTGAAGAATTTACACCACACGGCGAGAGAGAAAACTATTTGTACCAATTTTTCATTAAAAGTAAACTAACGTTGTGTTTCATCCACGTAACGAAAATAGTCGTTTCCAACTGAAATGTAAAAGCTGGCAGTTTAGCAAGAAAAGTTAGCTCGAGCTCTTTGGGCAGTGCTTTTCTCTTTCATGCAATAAAAAGGGGCGCCAAATAGACAAAAAAAAACCTTGGCCCCAATGGAATGTGGTTGGAACAATGAAAAATTCCTTGGCCTGACCCGAAAAGTTAATGGCTCTGAGCCAATTTGAGATGTGGGCGGCCATGGTGTGATGGGTATCAAGCCCAGGTTCGCATCCTCTTACAATCAACAATATTTTAGCGGTTATTTTGACCTCGTAAATGCTGGCGACTTTACGAGTACGAGAGAAATCTCTAAGCCATGTAAAACTGCTCCCGAAAATCATTTGTCATGCGGAGTCGTCATTAAACCGTAGGTCCCGGTCATTGGGTATACACATAATATCGTGCACAACACACTGCTTCCTGAGAAATTCCCCCTCTGCTCCTTCATACAAAAGTGAAACACTTGAACTAAGAAAGACGCTCGACATCGAAGTCACTGGACGCGCCGACACGAACTGGTGCGGGACATTCGAAGGGGACATTCTTACGCATTCTCTGTCACTGCTCAGCTTCGCAAGAATGAAACTTCAGTACCTCTTGGAGAACATCTAAGATATCGACTGAATGAAATTGATCGTGGATAACAAGGAACACCATAATTCACTGATTAATCCGACAGGGAAATCAAATTTTTGGCCATAGGGCGACCACTATTTTTCAACTTAAACACACCCACTAACCAATGACACCCAAAGTGTCGAATGTTTTTGCTAGTTAATATTATTGGTGAGTGGAAACGTCTAATGCGGCCCTCACACGATGCAACTGGTTGAACAACCAAGTTGGTGGTTCTCCTCACACGCTACAACTTGTCTACCAATTTCTTATCCAATCTTATTTGCGAATATTTTCCATAGCATCAACATAAACGCATATGTTTTTTAATTTATATATTTGTGTTTCAATTAATTGTTTTTTATACTTTGAATTCCACAACTCAGGCATATTTTTGTATTCCTCGATTTTATTGATCATCACTTTTTCTATCATTTTATGTGTTTAAAACACCGTTACAAAAATGTGTTTACTTAAACAATTGCAAAATGAAAATGTAGTAAAGAAGTTGAATGAAAAGCCTTTACACGTATATAATTGTGTCCCAAACATATAATGCTTGTGTGCAAACATAATCTGTTTGGGCCCGTCTCCAAACATATATATGTTTGCATGCAATCGTATTTTTAACATATTTTCCCCCCCGTGTACCATTCAAGTTGGCCAACTTGAGCGGAAATCAAAATATTTTGAGTTTCATCGAACCGACGACCAACCTAAGACCAACAACTTGATCCAATTGCACAACCAGTTGTAATTGACTGATCGAACAGATTGAAATAACTCGTCGGACTGGTCGAATAATTTGAATTAACACCACCTATAATGGAATCACGGACAGACCACATTATCTGTAGAATTCTTTAGTCGACTCAACTCTTATGACGTAGTGAGTAGCCGCCGCAATAGTATACGGACTGGTTCAAAAATCACAGAGAAATCACTGTATCTCCAGCGATCCTTACTTGACACGAAATGCACTTTTAACACATAAGAGTGGGACAGCGCCTCTTGATATTATGGCTCCTCTCGCTTACACCCATTGCAATTTGAATAATTACCAGGAAATAAAGAAATATTTTCTGGTCTTCACTGAACGTTCCAAATTTTTGCAATTTATTTTTTTTCTCCTGTGGTTTGTTATTTCCTTTTGTATACTTCGACTTTTGCTGGAAGAATGCTGCTGCTGTTTTTTCAGATTCTTTATTTAATTCACGGTAATCAATGGGAAGGCCTTGTTTCCTAAACTTTCCAGTTTATTATTTGTTAGAAAACTAAAGGGGTGGTTAAAAAAAACTGCTGGAGCGTAGTGACACTATTTTTTCCTAAGGTGGTCCATTATGACTTTTTTGCAAACACGGTTTCTGAGACATTTTTTTAAATTGTCCCCAAATTTTACTAAACCACATTTTCGACAAAAGCGCTAAAGAAAAAGCTGAATTCGGACGATACCGCGTACTACTCTCTATCGTTTTGTCCATTTCCATCATTTCGTCACATGGAAACGGATATTTTTTGACAGAGCTGGTATGCGAACCTGGGTATGCTGTGTGACACAATGTTATTAAAAGTCGAACTCTTATTCTTAACCGAAGAATCTGTATCACATGTATTAAATTAAAACGCATTTCCATTCCACAAAAATCCAATTTTTTTCCATTATGTGAGTTACGACCTTTGGCATCGCTACCAATACTATGCTTTGCACAATAAAGTGCATGCAATCCAACTTCTGAATGTCAATGCGAATGCAAGTGGAAATATGACAGCTGTAGAAAGAAAAAAACGTGTGTCTCTTCCATGATTTCTAACAACAACAGCATGACAAGAAAAAAAAAACCATTCGATTTGAGTGACATGAACTTTAAGCATTTGCCATGAATTGTGACACGTACAGTGGGCGGTAACATAATTTGTGAAGGGTAAAATAAATACGGAAACAAGACAACCGAACGTTTGTGTTATGCACTTCAAGTAGCAAAGGTGAAGTGGTGCTTCTATTTTTTTTTTTCTATAAAAACAAAAAAATATCAAGACAGAAGCCCTCACTGTAACTTTTCTATACGAAAAGGAGAAGTACACGCTGTTGTGCTTAAATATAAAGGGCAAATACAATTTACAATGGGTACACTTTTTTTTTGACAGACTAGGCGACATTAATGACACCACACAGTGGAGCAATTGGGGAAGTGCTTGGAATGGAACGGATGAACTTCCTAGTTCACCTTTCTACGCGCATGGCGTAAACTTTATTTCTATCATTCTTGATGCACACTACGGTGGCAAGACTATCGAAATTTAGTGTAATCAACTGAAAGATCCGCTCATATGCCCGAAATGTGCTGAGGAGTGAATCGCTATTACAAATTACGTTTTTGTTTCATGAAAACCTCTTCTTCTGCAGCAAAGAAGAAACAACAAATTCGACCTTTACAAAAAATAGAAATACAATTTGTATTCATTTTACAAACATGATGACGATCATATCGCCTAGAACGTGAGTTCGAGTGACACGTGTGGTTGTGTGGCCAATATGGGGATGACATCAAAATGTTGTCGCACTACTGTGCGACGGTGTGTTGGCATGCACATTTCAAATAATCACAACACGAATGACTGACTACGGCCAATACTCACAGTACAACAGCAACAACAACAATAAACTAGAAATAAATTTCAATAAAACACAGTCAGCCGCCAGCCAACCAGCAAAATCCAACCAAGCCCGCAACAAAACGCAATGAATGCGACGGCGATAAAGTGTATGCACTTTTTGCTTTCGTTGTTATTGTGTTTAAGAGAAATTATGAAAATGGCAAATTACAATTATAAACGGATAAAAGAGACACACGCACACACACACACGAAAATGCCAACCAACAATAAGACTCAGCAAGACCCGAAGCGTACAAAGAAATAAAAAAAAGCAAGCGGTTCATAATGAGGCTTTTAAAATTACAACAAGTGTGTGTGTGTGCAGGCTGCTAACCCAGCAAACATTTTCGATCGTCTGAGATTCGTCCACGAATCGCCAGGAAGATGTCACAGATCGCGGCGATGGTCATCTGAGAAGCGTTGGCGAATCGCCGTTGTGAGCAGTTGGCTCTGTGATGCGATTCGCCATGAAGAATCTCAGACGATGCACATAGTAGCATTGCAAGCGAATCTTCCCAGAGCATTGCAAGCGAATCACCCCAGAGCATTGCAAGCGACTCCCCACAGCGATTTGAATGCAAATCGCCACCTCTGAAATACTAAGATAGGACGACGGAAATTTTTTAAATTTTTTACTAGTATAATTTATTAAAAAAAAATTTTAAAACAAAAATTAGAAATTCATAAATAAATCAGAAATAAATTATTTTTTGGCACTTTTAAGACGTTTCTCGACTCGGTCCTTGGCGTGTACAAAATGCTGTTGTATTACAGCATTAATTTTTTTATCATCAGATGTGGAAAATTTACCGTGGCTTATTTCTATTAAAAAAAATAAATGAATAACAATTATATATGAATAAAATAATAATATTTGAAATCCTTACCTCTTATCACCGATATAAATCATCCTCAAAATGTTGAAGGCTTCTCTCTTACTTCTTTTTCTTATTGTGCTGGCAGACAACATTGCTATTATATAAATAAAACACACCCGACACTTTTTAATTTCAGAGATGAACTAACAAACATTGTAAATTTCACTTGATATGTCACTTTGATTTTACAGTTATATTCTCTTCACAACAAGCAAAAACAAAATAACAAAAACAAAAATCTATCGAATGTTCTTTTAAACAACTTCCAAATGTTGTCAGGAAGATTGTGTGTATTTCTCTAGGATTGCGGAACCATTGCTATGATGATGAAGAGGCGATTCATCGCTAAACAATTGTCATGTAGCATTGCTAACAATTCGCGGCAGCGTTTAATCTTCCAAACGACTTTAAAATGTACTTTGGAAGATTTGGGTATTATTTTTACGATCGTTTATTAATCCCCCAGATGATGTATAGGCGAATCAACTTCAAAGGATCTCTACGGCGAATCGCTAAGACTTCGCTCTGGCAATGGTTCGCCTCAGAATCTTCCAATTGTTTGCTGGGTAATGGGCAAAATACACATTACGTTATACAGTGGGACGGGATAACGCCAGCGGTAGCCAAAATGTGCCCTTGAGGAGTCTAAGCCACAATTTCAGCCAATAACAACAGTTTACGGAGAAAGCAAAAAATATCGGATTGGAACAAGAACACTTCCAGTTGCAATAACAAACATTGTACAGAGCAGTCGACTCCGTTTAACCGAAAATAAAGACAGCTTCTGTCGGTAATCCATGTTTTCGTGGAGATAATGCACAAGTTAGTTTGCATTAAGTCTACTAAGGCGCATTAACGCTTTCGTCTGTCTAGGCTATTAAACAATCTGGGTGAAAAATATGACAATTCTCCCGGTTTCATACGCACCTATGATATTCCTAGAGAGAATTTAAGCTTATAGATTAATTTTAGAGATCAACTTAAACCCCGATAAATTCAATCTCACAGAAAATCTCAATAATTATCTTTTGGGTAAATACCTCATTTGAGTAATTATACTAATACGATTAAATAAAACCCAAATATGAAATGAAATACAGTGGAACTTCCATAAGTCAAATTTTCTTTACGTCGAAGCACTTCTAGTGGCCATCAAGGTGACAAATTCCCTGTAACAATTTGATAAGTAATTTCATAACCCAAAGTTTCCGTAATTCGAACTTTTTCTACGGGATAATGGTGGTTCGCATTATGGAAGTTTGACTGTATATTTTTATTTAAAAAAAAACAATAATTTTTTGAATTTTAGTCGTAGCACCTGGAGGTCGCCCACATGCCCCTTATCATCATCCAAAACGTTCCAACAAACAGGTTGAAGCGATAAGATAGTGATTGACCGTGAACCCAAATGTGTCGTATCACAGGATCAGTATTTCGAAGTATGTGAAACCAAGGTGAGGGGATTTCCAGTTGTTTTCATATTAAATACATTTGTCACAAAAAGTATTACCGGTAGCCATGTGAGGGATTTAGATTTTTGTTTTTTTTTTGGAAATACCTAAAGCTGCCATTTGAAATTGACTGGTCCAATTTGATTGAATGTTCACCCACAGCTAAATCAAGTGTTTTCGAGCTGTAGTCTGGAAGATGAACCATTAAGTCTAGCCAGAGATGAAAAGAAACTAGGAAGCCTGGATTCTCCGAGTTTGTTGCGTGCTTGCCTATCAGAGGCTCTGGTCGGTCGCTGCAAAAATCTAGCAATGTTGTCTGTGTCACCCGGTTTACCCTTGGACTCAGAATTGGAATATAAATTTAATTTGTATTGTAATTAAAAAAAATAAATTTTATAAATAGATACAAAAAATTGTATTAAGACATTTTACTAAAAAATATTATATTTTTTTTTTGGGAAAAAATGTATGTGTTTTTATTTATCTGTAACTGAAATAAATTTAACGTGCATCACAATGTGTTTACGGCTGTTGATCAAAAATTACAACAATTTTTGGTTGCAAATATTTTTTTTTAGAATTCTCTTATATTCATCTTTCTTATATAATGCAAAATTTGCTAAAAATAATGAGAAATGTATCTTAACCTTCAAAGCTACTTCCATTTTTTGTAGCGTGCGTCACAACAATTTGGGAAACGTTTTTTCGCAACTTGTTTTTTTTAAATGTTGTTGTTTTATTTTTTTTATCATATCCCACTACACACTGTGTACAAGTTGAAGTTATCTCTTTTGAAAGACCAAAAAAGTGTTATATTTTAATCCGAAAACGCGTACGAAGGTAGCGTTCGTCACACAGGATTTGCCCATATGTTTTTTTTAACCCGATTCAGTTTATTGTCTATAACTAAACTATTTGAAGTCCGATATCAGTTATAAAAAGATGGCTAGTTTGGAAACAGAATTATTAAAAAAAAAAACCCCCCACTGAAGACATCAGAACAATATCTTTAATGCGAAAACGATGAAAGTCGTTAGAACTTGAACATTTTAAACGCGTTTTTTTGTAATTTTTTTTCTATAAAAATATGTATTTTTATTTAAAATAGTAAGTTGTAATGCGCCTATGGCGTCCGTTAATTTGCTTGAGAAAGTATTTGTTACTTAATTTTAAAAATTTTGTAAAAAATATTTTGAGAAAACTATTTTGTAAAAAAAAATTCGAAAAAAATAAAATTTGTGGAAAAAAATTTTTGCAGAAAAAAAATTTTTTGTTGAAAAAAAAATTTTGGTTGAAAAAAAAAAATTTTTGTGGAAAAAAAAAAAATTTTGTAGAAAAAAAAATGTTTGCTGAAAAAAAAAATTTTGGTGGAAAAAAAAAATTTTTTTGGAAAAAAAAATTTTTCTTGAAAAAACAAATTTTGTGGAAAAAAAAAATTTGGAAAAAAAATAATTTCTTGAAAAAAAAAAATTGGAAAAAAAAAATTTTTGTAAAAAAAAAAATTTGACAAAAAAAAAATTTTGGTAAAAAAAAATTTGGGGAAAACACAATTTCTTTACAAAAAAAAATATTATTTTTTTTATTATTTATATTATATTATAGCTCAGCGATTACTCTCTTACTCGTAGTCGCCGGCATTTTCAAGGTGGAAACGGCCTCCACAAGTGTTTGATGGTCTTACTATGATACAACCTTGGGTTTGCTGGGTGATAGTCGCCGTTGTCACTCGATCGATTTTGATCTTCAAATTTGTTTTCCCCTTTAAAGTGTCTGAATTGAATAGTTTTTAATGTTTTTTTTAACTTCATTTGGATTTCAACAGACGACAGATATCCCAATTAAATTTTTAAAATTTAGAACTTCATAAGGCCTGTTGTGAAATCGATTAATACTCGTATTATCTATCCCATCGCTTAGTGGAGCTTATGGGGGCTCCTCAAATGGTGATGATGGTGGCGGCGCTTTTTGTTGCTGGGGCATGTCAGCAGCATATTTAAAGCGATAGTTTATAAATCGTTTATTGTATGTATGTATTTGGGGATTGACCCCCCATTGGTTACGACTTGACTCTAAAGTGAGAAGGGAACAAAAGTGCATCTCAGGACGTTGCAACTCTCACTTGCAATTTTCCACCAACCACCAGAAGCCAGGAGAAAAAAAAAACTATACAAGGCACGTACCTGGATTATACTTTTGTTTTGCATCGTTTTCTTTTTCGTTTGCAAGACACAGCACGCGTAACAAAAATATTCATAAAATATGATACACAAATAATAATAAAAAAAAGACGAAATAAAACAAAACATAACTTAGGTTTACCTAAATGGCAACGACGACGCTACTCGAGGCGAGGCGAGCAGCGATGATTTTAATTGACACAGGAATCATGATTCAATATCAAAACACACTCCACCATCCACCACCACCCTAGCTAGCCCAGTGACCAAACAGGCCATCAAAAGGGCATTAAAAGGGGAAATAAGAAGAAAAAAAAAAAGGAACAGCGAAAAAAAAAACTCTAAAGTAAACTGCATTTATTTTGGAAAACAAAGAAAGACGACACCATGGACGACAAACCACCATGTCATCGGAACATGTTCCGATATGCCACACCACCACACACTTCCACATGGGGACTGACTGACTGTATTGGGGCGCATGTTTGCTTGGTTGCATCCAGACGCAACAATTGACCGGACGGCCAGCACAAGTATTGAGAACGCATGGCATGCATTCAACTGAACATCTTTAAGTCGGGCATCGTGCACGCACTCACGTTGCTGCCATAAAATACAAATACAAATACAACAACAACAAAATTAACATTTGGTCTCGTTTCTCTGCCAATAACACCCAGTACGAGAAGAAGACCAAAGGAAAACGGAACGCAAAACGACGTGTTGGTGGTGTCGATGGCGGCAAGGCACTAGTTTTGGTTTCCAAACACATAACATACGGTCATACACGTGTGCACGTACATTAGGGTGACAGTTAGTTTAAGAAATTTTGTTATAAAAAGAAAAACTTATGGAAAAAGAAACATGTGACTGTTGAATTCCTGAAACTGAAAAAGTTTGTTCAACAAGAAGACCAAGGTAAAAAATTAGAAGAAAATCATTTCAGACTACACAATGTTCATTGTAATAGCAGACTGAAAAAATGAACTTCTGCTCACTTAATGTTCCATAACGAGGTTGTAGAGAATTTGGAAGTTTTGACCTTGGTAAAAATTTATCATAATGGCCAATGTTAGTCCCGTGAGCAGGGGCATAATTGTTGGTATATTGCTAACCACTAGTTTTTAATATGAGACTGAACGATGAAGCTTGCTTAAAAAATTAAGATAATACATTATAGTCTTAAGTTTCTCATTGTTTATTTCCCATATAGATTTGTAGATATTTGATATCAAGATCGCGTTGACCGTATTATTGCACGATTTCTAAAGTGGGTGGAATGTACATTTGTATGGTAGGTACCAAAAGGGGAGTTGCCAGACTTCCAAGTTTTTCTCTGAAACTTTTTCCAGCCAGAGCTTTACTAAATACAGAATTTGGGCAATATCGCATTGGGCACATTGATAACAGTACACGATTTATAATGTGGCGGGATGGTACATGTATATGGGAGGTACCAGAAGGGGAGTTGCCAGACTTCCAAGTTTTTGTCCAATACTTTGTCTAGCTTTATCATTACTAAATACAAAATTTGGACTTGATCGCGTTGGGCATATTGGTATTAGTACACGAGTTATAATAGGACTGGATGGTAAATTTGTATGGGAGGTACCAGAAAGGGAGTTGCCAGACTTGCAAATTTTTGTCCGAAACTTTGCCTAGCTATAAATTTACTAAATACAGAAATTGGGCAAGATCGCATTGGTCATATTGATAATATTACACGATTTCTAAAGTGGGCGAAATAGACGATTTGTATGGGAGGTACCCGAAGGGGTGTGGCCATATAGCCCATATGCAATTCCATAAGCAGTTTTGGGAAAATATTAACTCATGCCAAATTTCAGAGTGATTATTTAACTCTTTCGAAAGTTATCGGGCGTACCAGCAGGACAGACATGGCTCAAACGATTTAGAAAGTCATGCATCGAATTTGGTTCAAATACACTTGGATTCTATTCTGAATATTTCTAGGTGTTACACTTTTGAGGCGTATCAAATGATATATACCCTCCTACCCGTAGGGTGGGGGTATAAAAATTTGAAGAAACTGGTTTCGGTTATGGACCGTAAGACTCCTGTGCCTCAAAGTACCAGTCGGTCTTAGCTCTTCCAAAAGGAACTTCTGAACTTTGACCGCTGAAAATTTATTTATTCCATTTATTTTGCCAAATCATAGTTATAGCGTTGAACAACACCTGCAAATGATATTTTTTTTTAATCAAAATGGGTGTTTTTTTCGGTCAACCTAGGCCACCGAGATCGTACGATTTGATAGACTTTAGACTTTTTCTTGTGGGGTTTTCCTATGTCGTATGTCTATGCGAATAAGGGCCAATAAATGAGATCGTAGTTAAAACACGATTATGTAAAACTCAGTTTCCAATAAAGTTAAGTTTAAACTTCAAATACGTTTTTTGAGTGGTCACTCAAAATAATCCGCATTTTCGGCTGTTATCAGAAAACATATGTTTCCGTTGAATAATTAAAATGATATTATACTTTTGTGGTGGATTATTGGTCACAAAAGATTTTAAGGAAAAATATGAGAATTACAAAAACTCGGTTTAATGAACTTTGGTACAGGCAACAGACACAAGTATGGAACTGGTAGAAGTCGAAAACCAATTCCAGCACCAACAAAATTACACAGCAGCATTATTTATGTAATTTATTTTATTTGTGCAATTTGGTGGACCAAAATAATCGTAAGTCTATTAAACTGTGGTTTAAACGCCCAATATTGGACGATTAAACAACGTTTAAACTTTGACTGAAAATATTTATTTGAAATTTAACTTCAGTTTAAACGAAGATCATTGACATTGACTCATTTATTGGTCCTAAGTCACATAACCCACAAAGCCAACATAATGCACACCATTGGTCAAATTCAGGCTTTATGTACCAGAGTCGTGGACATTTTGGGGTTTTGGGTGCGCTCCAACCAGCGAAGACCCAGTGGTTATTTTTTATTTTATTATTTGAATTTGAATTTATTTCTTGAACTCAAAACGCAAACAAAATATCAGTGAGACATTATTTTATTTAAATTAATGAATAGAGAGCGCTTAATGAAAGACCCCTTTATATTTCATTGAAGTTACTGAGACACTTTTCCTATTGAAAAAGTCCCGGTTACTGTAAAAACTTTCGCTTTTAAAAGACCCAAGTTACTGAGGCAAGCACATATGTTTACTCTATTTAATGGTTTCGTTAGGCGAATTTATTTTCAGATAATTCAGGTCCCTATCGGAAGAGTGGTGTAAAAATTTGATTAGCTCTTGGATGAACTGTTGAATTCGGAACATTTGTGTTTTGTGGAAATCAAATGTTCATGTCGGCATCAAAAAACCACCAGTTGCCAGTTCACATATTGAGTTGGAAAAGTGTTCATCAATGTGACCCACTTTATCAGTATCGTACAACTGACATACTCGTCATAGATAAAACTAGGTCAGATAAACAGATGGGCATACAATGGAATATAGACGCAGACATACAAAGTAATACATAGACATACATACAAATATATACGAGTATATGCCAATGTAGGTAACATATGTCATGTACATATGGTGGAAAGCCAAACAACAACAAAAAAAACAAAAGATTTTGCAATATATAGGCGACCTTACTCCAAATGTTCACGATAAGCAAATATACCCCCCCAGACAGACAGGCAGACGGACAATAATGCAGACATAACTCGACAACATATGTCCGTTTCCGTTGCATCATCATAACGTTTCAACTTCAAATAATTATCATCAATGACAAACCAAAAGGATATAAAAGAGAATACCAGGACATTTTTAAATAATAAAAACAAATAGTCATGGTCGAAGGTATTGAAAATTGAAATGCAATGATAGCTGAAAGATTATGACAGAAACCAACAGCATCAAACAGTACGAATAATGAAAAGTCTTTCGTTGACTTCTTTTTCTTTTGTTATCATATGACTGACATTAAGCAGGGAAAGAGAACATTGCCACACATCACACATTGTAAACAGATTAAAATGAATGGCAAACTCACAGTCGAACAATCTTATCATCACGTAAAAGTCTAATTATCATACAATCAGTCAGTCAGTCTTCTTCCTTGTCGTTCCATAGTTGTTGTCCGTCTCCCCACGACATATGGTGAAATATCAGTTGACAGTGGATTAACGTCCTCTATTTGTAGTCGATGGTTTGGATAATGACAACGTTGATGACGATACTCAGTATGGTGATGGTGTTGACCATATGGCGGCTGATATCTGTCATTCGTAAATAATCACATTCTGATGTATTTGTCTGGCACGCAACACAAGTGATCTGATAGGTTCCGGGGAAAGAACTACCACAATATTACTCTGATATTTAATATGGCACATTTAGTGTCAGCCAAAAAAAAATGTGGAATATATTTATTACGATTATATAAATATGTGTGTATGTGAAGGCGATTAGGTGAGCTGTTGCTTTGGAATTTATTAATTATAGCTGAATTTATTCGATATGTTAATATCCAATATCGATGACGGTTTTGAAAGATTGAAAGAAGAATTCGAATTTATATACCATTACAAACAATTATTAGAACGAAATTTAAACTGATGACAAAAAAAAACAAAAATGTTTGTTTTTATTAAAACCTACTACAAAAATGGAAGGTGTGATTGGACCTTACTTCTTCGAAAGGGACGAGGGAACGACTGTCACCGTCATTTCGGAGCGTTGTGGTCGTGCAAAACTTAAAATTATGGGAAACTGGGATTGGTTTAAGAAAAAATCAGTTTAAATTGATATCACAATAGTCTTGTTCTATGAATATAAAATTCATAATAGGATGTGTATACGGTCTCCCCTTTCTCTCTCAAAAATATTTTTTCGCATTTTTTTTTATTACCTCACTTCAAATTGGACTAACTTTTCTTAATAAATATTTAAGTAGACATCGACATTTTCAATGATTTCTTCTTTGATCATTGGTTTATTATGTGCTATAGTCTTCCGTAATTAAACGAGAACTACTGTTTAGTACGACAAACCGTAAAGCAAACAAATGTTGTTTAAATAAATCATGTATTTTATTCTAATTATAGGAATTTTCGTACTTGATTTTAAAACTCTCCCATTTATACTTGTTTTAAGAATAACTATATACGAATAGTAGACGATTTTAGTTGAAATTAAAAATATTCGGCTTGAAATTAGAATGTAATTACTCTCGCATGTGTACTTCCTCATAAAAAGGCACTTTAATTGCTTCTTAAAAACTACATAACTGCACAGGAAATAAAAGAGTACGATTTTCCTTTTCAAATACAAACAAATCATACTGCGGAAAAGTACTTAGTACCGAAAGTACTCGTTTTTTACACTCTAGTCGGAGAAAAAATTTAAATTAGAAAAACCTACATGACACCTACAATTAATTTGTTGGTAGTTCGTACACACATTCTCTGCGAAACAAAAGAAATCTATCGAAAATCTTCTGAAAAAAAAACTAAGGGTCTACATGTGCACGGGCATGTTCATTTAAAAAATGTCGACGCAACAGTAACTTCTCTCACGAATCCGTCCTTAGCAGTAAACAAAAACACAATGTTGCCCAACACCACAAATTGTCAAAGCATTTGGGGAAAATTATGGACAAGCAAATTAGTTGTCATAAATATGTCAAAATTTTGTTTGTGCTTCAAACACGTCCGATGAATTCTTTATGCACAAATTGAACTTTTTGTAATACGACAAAACGGTCAAAACACAATTACACAATAAAAATTATCGCATAAATTTGCACAAAAAATGTGTTGGGGAAGTCTTACAAGTCTTCGTTGGCACTTGGCCTCCAGTAGCACAAATGTGTGTGTACTGGCAACAAAAAAAAGTGTGAGAGTGTTGAGTTTTTCGAACATTCACTGTGTAATGGCTGAATTAAAGATAAATATCATTTCTTCCCAATATAATTATTTTTTTTTCTCCTAAAAGTAATTTGAAATATGAAGAGATCATTTGTTTCTCACTAATGACAGTTATATGCCGAACACTCACGAGTGATTTATATTCACACACATTGGAAATTAATTCTCTCTCGTGAGTATGGGCCAATAGAGAAGTTAGCTGTAGGTAAATATTTACCACAACTACAATGGCCCCCTGAGAACGATAATAGTCAACATGTTTTTTTTCTATAGTTAGGACTTGGGTAAATCCTCATATTGGTGAGCAAAAATCGTCACAATTGTCAAAACCCTTATTTTTCTACATCGTCAAAATTAAAAAATCTCGTTTCTTTGCAGAATTTGAATGAAACGAAATTTCCGTAAAAAAATCCAAACGATATATGTACAAAATATTGAAAGTGACGTTTTTTACGATTCGTTTTAATAAATGGCGGCAAAGAATTTAATTTATTTAGTTTTAAATAATCTTTACAATAGAAAATTCCTTCCTTAGTCTCTCTCTATTTAATCGAGCCATATGCTCTGTGTCGCCCGGTTTACCCTTGGACCCTTGTAATTAATAATAAACAAACAATTTACTTATTTTTATACGGTTCTCTAGAGGAATTGAAATTTCTAGTAAATTGTACTCTTGCTAAATGCAAGCGAAGTTTATACGGTCCTGAAGTCGACTTTTGAAATCGATCAATTACTAGTTCGTTTTAATTCATTTCCCTTAACAACACATAAAACAACAGATGGGGAACTTCAGAAAATTGTTCAATAAAAAAAGTCTACAATGTATTTAAATTTGAGGCAAGAGGTCTGGAGCCGGAACAATAATTCTGCTCAATGATAAACACTTTCACACGGTACCATGTATCAAAATGAGGTTTCATTTGAGAGTTATCGAACAAGTCGAAATCATGTAAAAATGTGTTATTTATCAGGCGGTCACGTGGTACGATATGACATATCGACTAGACAAATCACACCATCACTTCTGAAAAAAATAAATATTTCGCAAAATATTGAAACTCCAATGTCTTTATTTTCCCCGTCACTAACAACGCATGACATTAATTGGTCTCATGCAAATAATTACAGTTAATCGAAGTATAACCATGTCGAACGACACATTCGCTGAATACATATTTTCTGGAATTGAAGGGAAATGCAATTCTGGTCCTGGTATGTTAAAGAGAAAAGCCGGATTCCTGCAATCTGTCATTTCTTATACTTGGAGCAGTTTCAGGACTTTGTCCGTGTGTTAAAATATTTCAAAATTCTAGGAAACTCCGTCCATCATAAACATTCGATTCTCGCATTCGATGCATTTAGCATGTGGTGGGTACACATTCCCCGAAACATCATGCAATCATCATCATCAGCATCTGATGTTCTGTGACGTCAATATTTTGAAAATATTCAACTTTTTATTTTGTGCAATTTCTAAGTATTTTGTTTAGAAGGCAAAAAAACACAGTCCTTGTATGTTTGTTTTGTTATGACTTTTTTCAGGTGCATACATGACTTAAACACACCTACGAGTGGATATTTTGTGGAAAAGTTGTGTGAAAACATTAGGCGTGTTTGTAAGAAGTTTACATCTTACCATTGTGTATTGTTTTTTGGTTCACAAATAACAAATAAACGCCATTTGTATTCAACGTTTAAAATTTTTTTTTTCAACAATTCTTAATACAAAAAAAATTTTACGAGTTTACCTGTTACTCCCTTCAAGCCTTTCCTAAATATTATTTCGTTTAATTTTGAATACAAATAGTTTCTTGTAAACGAAAATATTTGTCGATTTTCTTTATCGTGCTGTTAATTTATCGCCCCATCTGACCTTGGGTTTAACTTCATCATCTTTCAAATTCAATTTTTAGTTTCAGAAGTGACAGGTGTCAGTGTTACCTCAAGTGCGCTCGACAACCGTTTACAAATATTTAAAATCTTCTACGAAAATGGTGAAACTCCTCAAACACAGTTCAAGTTAACAATTTAAGACGCCTGTCATAAAAACACCATTGGATATACGTGCCGCTCGTTGAAGTGAAAATATCTACACGGCAAGTATTGAAGAAAAGTAAAATTTGCTAATATGACGCACAATTGTCCTGAACCAAATCGGTAAATGGTTTAAAGTTGTTCTTTGTTAAAAAAATAGGTTATTTTAAGAAATTAATAGATTTTTTTAAAAAAATATATATATAAGACAATGCCTTAATAAATCGTATTCCTAAATTTAACAGATCTGGAGAAAGAACCGACTATCCCGTTTGAGGATTTGTGAACTCACTTGGTAGATCAACAACGGAAGGCAGAGCCATAAGCAATATAAAAATGTATTGTTGTTACAATCAAATTATCATCTTAAAATTATTTTTATTTTAGCTGAGGTCTGCAATCAGCTTTGGTCTGCACTTTTAACACGAGTATGTCAATGGAATTTGCAAATAATGACGAATACATGTTCATACACAATATGCAATATTATACACTTGTGTTAATTATATTTTCATATTCATGTTTCATGATAATTGAACTCTATCCCCCACAACCATCCTTCGGATGAATAAAAAAAAACGCGCGGTAAATAAAAGACACAAATAATCGCAATAACAAATTGAAAAGTAGTAGATAAAATAATAGCAATAATATAAAAAAAAACAGTTCATTGTCTTCATTTCAAAAAATTGGTTATTGTGTTGTTATGTTATTTGAATTTGGAATTACGACGCGGTTTTCGATTTCAGCTGTATAATGTGATGTCGTATACACGATTATAATGCATTTTATAGCTTTTATATGATTGTAGATACGATAAAAGAGCGTCGCAGGATGTGGGAGGTCATATTGAAATGAGTTCGAATTATCTTAAGGTGTTTAGTAAAAGCTGAGCACAGAGATATTTAAAATGGACCGGACAAACAGAACAACGAATGCAATTTCGATAAAGTTTACCAGCCACAAAGAATATTTATTAGTGAAAAGTAATTCAAAATATTCACTCAAGTCAATTAAGCGTTAACGGAACATCTGTTTTTGGTTATTGCTGCAATAGTAATTGAGGCAGTGTTTTATCAAATACAAAAAAACTAGTAAATATCCTGTAGCAGAAGGAAAAGGTTTTTTTTTGCTGCCAGCTGAGAGCCGAAAATATTGCCAACTGAAGCTTGGCAATATTTCCCGAAAGGATAAACAAAGAAACTGAAAACAAGTATGAATCAGAGTAAGTCGGAATGAATGTGCTGAAACTGGAGTTGAACGCTTCCAAAGGCCTCCACAATACATATTTTTCAGCCGACAATCTCTGTTGAATACCAAGTGTAATGGTACACACGTCTGATGTTGCTTAAAACAAGTCAATCAGGTTTAAGAACAAGTCATTTATGTAGAGTCCAGACCGAATTGGCCCCAAGAACTCGGCTACTAACGGCCCGCTATATTTTTCTTCATTACGAACAAGTTATTTCGCTCCCTGAAAGATGGGAATCAATAAGCTTGCAAGTAGAATTGAAGGCCTCCACAATACACATTTTTCAGCCGATAATCTCTGTTAAATATCAAGTGTATGTCCTCTGGTGTTGTTTAAAACAAGTCAATCAGGTTTAAGAACAAATCATTTATGTAGAGTCGAGACCGAATTGGCCCCAGAAATTCCGCTCCTAACGGCCCGCTATATTTTTCTTCATTACGAACAAGTTGTTTCCCTCCCTAAAGGATAGGAATCAATAAGCTTGCAAGTAGAATGGAAAATTACAAGAAGATGGATCAAAGTGACATAGTCTGCACTATCAAATGACTTCTCCAAACCTAAATACACGAGCACGCTGTTTTCAATGGCCCCATAACGTGTTAAATCCATTGTCAGTAAAGTCCAGCAATACTGACAAAGTACCAACTTACAGAACAGACTCATACAGCCACCGGCATTTACAACGTATGGCCACAAGACAATCTTTATAACACACAGAACTTCAAAGAATAATGTATGAATCCACCGGTGGTTCAAATGGTGATAATAATATTATTTTCACTAAAAATACTCAAGACAGACTACGAATTCTAGTGATGGGTAACTCAACCAGACCTCTTGCTGTTTATTTTGGTACAACAATGTCGAATAGGTTGAAGGACACGGATTCACATTGGGCTACTGCCAAAGAGTCGAATAACAGAGATGTTCCGAAACTGCACAAAACGTGAGTATTACAAATATGACCAAATGAGGTGATGATTCTTTCTAATCTCAGGTGTATTCGACAGTCTCCCGACATTCATTCAAAAAGTTTTCAACTATACAGCTAAACATGTGGGGTTTCCAATTTGTATCGCTTCCAAGGCAAACATTGTGGTGATCATCATTGTGGATTAATTGCACCAATTCGGCAGTTGCCAATGCATGGATTATTCACTGTCTAATTTCAAAATCCCAGATCACCCGATCTATGTCTCAGTTGCACTTCAGAGGTGTTGTACGAGGAAAGCCACCAACATTTCATCAGACAATGCTGCTTCGACCGAGACATCACATAATATGCCAGTACTTATGATTCCACAACATCTCGTATGGAAACCTTGAAATCCCGCTAAATGTCACCGAAAAACCGTGTATCCGTGCAAACAATACAACGTGAGCCAACACTCCAAGTGTTTAAAGTGTATCATACCTAAACAAATTGTTCAACTTCTTATCCACATACATTTCAGTCCACTTTTTTTCGCTAAAACGGATTATACATACATGATTACAAGCGCCTTCCGCGATGACACATGAAAACTCGCTTTTCCAGATGTGCCGTATGTACAAAATAATATCGCATGTTAGCGTAAAATTATTTATAAATTTCATATTAATTAATAAAATCTCAAATAGAGGAAATTAGCCTATTAAAAACAGTAATGAATTTAACAAAAAAAAAAAGCTTCCTTATTTGGTGAAACACAAACTGGTTGAAACTATGCAATTCTATATAAAGTTTCAATGACCTTGAACTTTTTCATTATTGTTCATTAAATGGTTAATATATGGAAAACAAAAATACAACAGCTCGATATAATTAAAAGGTGATGTTGGTTATACAATCTGAACAAAGAAGCCTACAATTAATACATCGTTTCAGACATGGCCAGGCCATTCGTTTAGCCAACTACCAACAACAAATATATGCGCGCTGAAGTCAAGCAAAGCAAAATGAAAAAATACAATTGAAATTTTAGAATCACAGACAATTTTGAGTACTAAAATAAAATTATAAACAAAAAACCGTAGAGGTTAATGCTTTATACCACCAACAACAACACTGGCAGTAGCAGTAGAATATCCAAAATACAAAATCCAATACGCAGCAATTTTGAATAAAAAAAAAAACATTTCTGAAAATGTACAGCAGCAAAACAGGTGAAAGACCCCAAAAATGTGTTTATTGTCTTTGTTGTTGTTGTTGAGCCGTTGACGATTAAAAAAAAATTCAATTTTTAAATAAACAAATTTATTTGTTTATTTGCTGTACGTGTGTGTGAGTGATACGTCTCAGTAGAGTAATGTTGGAAGTAAATTCAGCGAACAACAAGAGGGTGACCAACAATTTGAGTAGAGCCGTCGTATCGGATCGGGGCTTTTGAGTTGAGTGACAAACCGCTTAAATATGACCTTTAGCTGACTGTTGATATTGAAATAAATGCCGCCCGCTATTGTACTTGCAATTTCCAATACAACGTTAAAAGTTGCAATTGTGTAGACGTTGTTTGTTTTTCCAACAAACAAGATTTTATAAATTGCATTGTGGAACATTTTAAATGATTGCAAATATTAATTGTTGTGATGTTTGCTTTTGTTATTGGCAGTTTTTTTTTATTCTACTTTAGTCAAGCGGATTTGGAATGCAAGCTTGTATGAAGAGGATTTCGTTGTTGTCAACTGGAATAGAAATGATGGGTCAGCGAAGACCCAAAGATAAACAACCAGAGGTAGAAGCATGTCGACTTATCAATACAATTACTGCAGCTGCACCGATCCCAGATACAAAAATTACGCCTACATCGGTTCAACTTGGTGAACCCAGTGCGATTCTTATCGACTGCATCTCAGGTCGTCTCATAGACCTATGCGTGGTATTTCCTGGGTAACGGTGTTTTTGTAACCAACAAGGCAACGGGTAACGTGTGGCGCAACCTTCCCTCCCGTTAAGAGGTTGGAGATGGACTTGCAACCTAATCACACCTCAGGCCAGGTGCCTTTACCCAACTGCCGGATGTAATTGAAGAATACAGAGCTGAAATCACCGCCATCCAGGAAATATAATGGAAAGGACACGGCGTAAATAAAATGCGGATTTGAGAACATCTTCGAACCTATCGTCGATAAGTTCAGTATTCAGTACGACACTTCCACAAGGTATATGGAATGAGGCAGCACCAGTTTTAAATATCGAGTCGTGAACTGGTGAAGAGTATAAGGGTCCGATAAACTCCCTATGACCGAAGCTTGGCAGAAACAGAACTACAAATACAAAAAGTTCGATATTAAAAAGCATGTAGGATTAATGACGGGTCACTGCAATGACACCAAGGCAACGGCTAACGTGTGAGTGGCGAAACCTCCCCCCCTCACGTTAAAAGGTTGGAGATGGTCTTGCAACCCAAACAAAAGTTATAATATTGGAAGTATCTACATCGTCGCAAAGATATAGTGAGATGTAACTGGTTCAGAGATGTAGAAGGAATCAGCGAAGATGGGTCTGATTGTGAACGAGGACAAGGAAGAATCAATGAAGTAAAATAGAATAGAAATTTAAATAATGCGAAGGATCGCGTTGGCAAATAGATGCTACTGTGTGCTAAGGATACACATCAAGGACAAAAGCCCTCTCGGCAAACTACAATACGCTCATTCAGAGGGTAATTAGTGTGAGAGAGTTACAAAGGCAAGACGCAGAGCTGCACTGTTTCTATGCCACGCAGAACTGACAAACACTACATGTTATGAGACGTGAACTGATTAAGAGTTAAAAGGGACCGAAGTGGCGGATGAACTTCTAAGGATGCAGCAGAAGCCGATAATTTTCCCCAGAAAATACTTCATATGTCCCTTAACGGACTTCCTTATAGACGAAGCTTGGTAGAAACAAAACTACAAATACAAAAAGTTCGGTATGAAAAAGCATGTAGGATTATTGACGTGTGACTGCAGTGTTACGTCTATGGCTGGACAGAATATTAGGATTTTGTATGTAGAATGATGAAAATCTTTGGATGGTTTGATGGAGTTCACCACTGGCGAAATTACAGATGTGTTCGTTGCTATCTTGGGCTTATGTTAGTACACTGCGTTGTTAGGTTTATGACGTGGTAGTAGTCGAATTTAGTGTGAGAATGAGGAAGGAATTCAAGATTTTAGGGCTTGGAGCAGATGACTCCTTGTAAAACAACGTATGGTACCCTGTCTTTTTATAAAAATATTCTAAAAAACGATAATGAATTGAATTTAGTACAATGTGTTGAGTCATTTTTGGAAATATACTTGTTCACATCTGTATTTACCAGGTGGTGCTATTATTCTGACCGCAACTGTATACATTCTTTAAAGGTACATCGTATTTCAAATAGTGTCAGAACTCATAACACGATTTTTTTCAGGAGAGCCGTTTAAAGTATTCAATTGCGCCTCACATAGCAAACATTGTGAATAAATCATAGGTTTTCCGAATAAACTAGAGCCCTGCTGTATGTATGTATAATAACGCATAACAAAAGTCAACTTAAGTAAGATATTTACAGCTTTTTCTAGAGCAACAATATAAAAAGTGCATTTTGAATCATGACACTATTTAAGTAAATGAGCGATATGTTTCTTAAAGTTGGTAACCTGATACCTGGCAGTCATGCACCAAATATATTCTCTTCAATTGGCAATGTACAATTTTTTTATCTAAGAAAAAAGGTCCTTACTTACATTTAATTTATCTCTGAAAGAATAAAAATGCAATTAAGACATTTTCACAAACAATACAAATTGCATATTTACCGTTACGAAGCCATTGCAAATGATTCCAAAAAACAAAAACATGTGGTAACCCCCGTCACGCGGCACCGCAAATGTCAAACAAAACAATGCAACAAACTGAAAAACAAACAAAATAAATTAACTTTACAAGACAAATATATAAATATGGACTGTCAATTGCACTGTAATAGCATGCAATGTATCGCCTGATAAATTAATCAAGTGCATTTTATAGTTGTTTTTGGCATTTGCCCTTGCAAATTATTTTGGTTTTGCCGTGTCGTTTTTGAAATTCCAATATGGAGAACGAGAATCTGTTACACTTACCTGATTTTCCTATTTAATGAAATGTTCCCGATATTTTCATATGAATTGTTTAATTAATTGATTATTTAAAAGAAATTATACAGTTGTTTGATTGAATTTAAATAATCGTCGTATAGAATATTCTGACAACCAGCGCGAAGTAGTGATGACATTCAGGTGAATGATATATACAGATTGTTATCGATTATAAATTATCGGATTTTACAACGGTATGGTGAAATTGATTAATGTCATCGTTAGTAAACACCGTAATAGACGTAAGTGACGTAAATATTTGTTCCTTACGCTGCCATTAGGTGATGTTTTTTACATATGTGCTGTCAAATGTTCCATCTGTAAAAGTTGAACACATCGTCTGATACATATGAAACATTGCATAAGTAAAATACATATGTAATTTTATTCGATTAGAGCGCGCTCTATTTTCACCTGACAAACAGCTGTTTTTTTTTTAAAATACACAATAAAATGTCAGCTTTTGTTTACGTTTAGAGGTTATGTAATACGAAAATACATATGCAAGTGTGATTGCAAAAATTATGAATCGTATGTAAAACGACGATTCTGACAAGCATAAGGAATTACATATGGATACAAAAAGTGACAGTATGTAAAAAACATATCTTCTGATGGCAGCTTTACTGGAAAATAGAGCTCAAACAATGCGTATTGAAGAACAAATGACAGAAATGTCAACATTTATTTCTACGAGGCAATTGTGGTGCCTTTTGTCAAAAATGAAAATTGGATTTCGTAGTCAAATGGACATCGATGATTGGATTTTTTAATAATTTCGACCGACTATTTTTTTTCTCGTAGTCAGTTTGAAGTTTACACTTTACACAACACTTCGGATATTAATAAACTGTCGTATATTGTCGTATGTGCCGCATACTAGAAATGAGCAATCCAGTCATTCTTAAGGAACGACATTTTTAGCGACCGTGATTTGTAACTCAGGGTTCTTTTAAACAGCGACCGTAATCACGGTTTTGAATAGATTGCAGATACATGGCATAAGCTTTTTAGTCAGAAAAAGCTATTCGTTTTTACTGAAAAGAGTATGTTTAGACACAATGGCAGGATAACAATTTCCATGTATCTGCTACGTATGTCTGTAGCCCCCGTGTCTCTGTTGCAGAACTGATTGCACGTTAATAAAAATAGCATAGTTCTAACAATGTGATAAAACCAGACAGAGGTAATATTTTATGAGGCATTACGGTTACCGAAAATCGCTCTGTATTGCGTGTTACATTTCTTTGACATATTCGATCACTACAGTTACCAGTGATTTTTCAATCACGGCGACTTGGCGAAGTTTTCGAAATGTCGCTCATCTCTACCGCATACCAAAGTGAACTAAACTCTTATCATAAATAATGATAATACTTTACAACGCCCGATCATTAACTTTATTTCCTTTCAAATGAGACATATTTGCCGAAAATATCCTTGTGTTTCTGTTATCCAATGTTCTCCGCACCATCATCATTAAAATGAATAAATGTTGATCAACTACGGGTCCATTACGATACTCCCAAACATGGTCGCTAGCAATTAACGTACACGCACATCGGCTTAGAATTAATTTATTTTTATGTTTTGAATTCCACATCTGAGGATGTTTTTTATATTCCTCAATAAAATCAATTATTCCTTCGTCGGAATTTCTCATTGTCTGTTTCTTCTTCAAAACTCCGTTACTAAAGTGTGTGTACTTCGTCAATGGAAAATGCCATTGATGTAGAGAAGTTGAATGACAAGGAATAACACGTACCAATTTGATTTGAAATCATCAAATTTTTGATATACATACATCCAATCGACGACCAACACGCCCCCATACGTTAGAACTAGTTGTATCAAGTTGTACAACTACAACAACTCATTATGTCATCATTGATTTAATCCTATATAGTGTAGTCTTTTCAGTTATCGCCAATCGAATGACGCCTTTTATTCATGTTTCAGTACAATAGACGCTTACATAGTTATTGTTCAGTGTTACAGGCTATGTTCAGTAAATCCTAGAAAAAGCTAACAGAGTTGCATTCGAATAGTATAAACTTTCAATAGTTCTAAACTATTCTACTACAAGTTTCAAACTATTCTACTACAATAGTTAAAATATGTAGTAATGTTATTAAGATCTGTAGCTTTCTTCGGGCGTTGTCATTTGCTTCAATCGGCGGCGTCCACGCTAATTCGAACGCCACCGACGGCGCCAACTATTTGCCTCACCGCCAACATCAAAGTCTTTTATTCACAATGGAATGTCATCTCCAGATATCAATCGAGTTTCTTTGTTTACAAAATTAAAATCAGTCATTTAAGCCGCGTTTTCCAGCATTTTCATTTGCATGTCTAACTGTATAATTCCCGGACAAACCTACAACAGTTCGAGGTAAAAAGTTGGGTGCATCTGCAAGAATGTCAGAAAAAGTTGAAGCCGGCAACGATACACAATCATCCAAAGAGGTAATGATAAATTTCACAAAATGTTGAAATTGATGAAAACGTTTAATTTATTTACCATTGTAACAGAAATCGGTGGACGAGTTGCTGGACAACGTCACGGAATTCATTGACAGTGTTTACCGTGATATATTGTCACCATCATCTAGACTCAGCCTCAACTCCACCACATCTCGACTCAGCCTCAACTCCACCACATCTCCACCAAAGCGACGATCGTTGTCTACATCTGTGTCATCCACCGATGAAGGCGCCGAAGAGGCTGTTGCACAATCCTCAAACTTTTCGGAAATGGCAAGAGATATGGGTACGACAGCAGCGCGTGCACAACGTAACTTAGATGCAGATATAGAAAGAAGTAAGTAAGGAGACATAAGGTAGCAAATTTTAAATTTAATTTGATCCGCAGGCCAGTTTTTATCGCTGTCAGAGTATCCGCCCTCTTAAAGAGATACATTTATGAGTTGTGTGGAATTTGTTCTCCCAGTAGTGTTATCCTCAAATATGAAAACCAGGGATTTTATTTTAAACGTTTGTTCATCGATCAAATCCGTTGCTTCCGACTTATCATCGTTCTGTATGTGGCCACCAGTATAATAATCATAGACATAACACACGTCCGATTGTAGGTCTTTGACAAAAAAAATTATAATAACAATTGTGAAAGAATATCAGTCATTAATCAGCGAAGTTGCCCTCGAATTTGTGAGTAAAAAGTTCATCTTAAATAAAAATATTATTTAAGATGAACTCGACTGTAACCTGTAATTACCGAAAGGCTGGAAGTGGGGACAGTAATGACAAGGTGGTCGGTCAGGAGCGCTTAGTATTTCTGACCTAGTCTAACCAACTGGCGCTGAACCTTAGCGGCAGTTGACCACCAAAGTTGCATGGGAAATTCTGCTTGCCCTGGAGTTTTCACCTGGAGCTACGACACATAAAAGAGTACAAATAGAGGTGTTGGGTAGGCTTCCGATCCTAACTAAGAGGCAGGATTTGCCAAAGAATGTTAATTCTCCAACTGACTCCCCACGAGTATCGGGTTACTTGGTATGCTTGGGAGGCGATGGTACACCAATGGTTCAGGCCTTAAGGTGATAATCATATAATATTTGTGCCAGCAAAGCAATTGCTCTAAAATTTTAAGATTGTATACATTTTCTTCCGCCGAAAAATATTTGGATCTATTTATCATTCGCTATACAAATAATAAACGTAGTCTGTGAAATTTTGGCATTGGATTCGTAATCCTTGTCTACCGATTAGTGGATATAAATTTGTATCGTCAATCTCTGAACGTGTGTCTGATGATAAATTTTGTAATCTGTGGATATTGAGCATCATCTTCTATGTTAGCTGCTTTTTATTCTTCCCATCCATGTACTGTAGTCTTAGTCTGTTGTATTATATCCAACATTTCGGATGCATTTTCGGTCTTACCATTTATAGTTTCCTTTCGTGGGACTCGAAGTTTCTGAAAAGCAGGGGCCTAATCACGGCATCCATTATAGACAGTTTAGGCCACTGGCCTTCTATAAATTGTAATGCGTATTATATCCTTACCAGGTTTAAATGGAGTCGATTGACGGACTGTCAAGATTCTGCAAGGATATGTTTATGAACATATCATCGTTTTTAATTGTGTTGTAAGTTTTCCTTGACATTCCAAGAACGAACAGACTATCGAATCACGTTATAGTTTGTATGCTCACTGACCGTGATCTACCACAGCTATGGCGGCTCGTAGCGCTATTCGTTTACACTCAACTGGTAGTTGGAACGAAGACACATATGGGCGTTCTACAGACAGGAGCCCTAATCTCGAACGGAATGGAACCAAGGGGGATCTTTTTTCCGGCTTCGACGTGAAAGTCTATACGTATGGCTCCAAAATGTATTGTGGAGTTGACTCTGGAATATTCTCCAGGGAAGCCAACCTGCAACACTACTACCGTCCCCCGAATGGCTCCAGCATCTCCCAGGCTGAAGTATTTGCCATAAAGGAAGCCCCAATCTACACTTTTGATAGCAACCACTGAAGGCCGGAGACAAAATTCGAACGATGAATCATAATTAAACGGCGATTTAGCTGATTTTAATACACGCAAGACGAGGTTGTTGGCACACAAACGTTCTAGTGATTCAGCAGAAGTGTCGAAAAAGCATGCAAGTGTTTAGGCTTTTTGCAGTGCTGCATGAAGTACTTCCCCAATCTGATCACGTAAATTTTTATAAAAATGGAATATAACTTCCAAATATGGGCAAGGTCTATAAAGACATCTTTGGCTTCTGGGCAAAGGAGAGTGTTGGATAGGTTATCCAACTCTATTGTCTCAAGTTCCTTTCGGCAGTGACATTCTCAACTTGACAAAACCATTTTCAACAATTCGTTTTATGTAATCTATTAAATCGTTGTCAACTTGTGAAGGAAGGATAGTGTGTTTCAAATGATCAAATTAATTTATAAATCATTTTTATACCCATTTTTTTGATATACATATTTAAATTGTTTGTTTAATAATATCATTACTTTTATCGAAATTTATTTATAGTCAACCGAATCTGTGATACAGTCGACTTGAACTTGCGTTCAATTGGTCTTTTTGTCAATGCCGGGCACGGCAGTAGAAGCGCTTGTAATAATCAATCGAATCCTAACAACATACCGTATACTAATAATCGTGTTAATTTAGACGGTAAGTACATTTATGAGGTCATCATGATAAGCGTAATATCACTTCTCAAACTTTTGTCAATTCTTTTAGAAATTACATTTGCCACACCGCCCAGCCAGCCACCAACTA
This sequence comes from Hydrotaea cyrtoneurina, assembly GCA_958296145.1. Lineage (NCBI taxonomy): Eukaryota > Metazoa > Arthropoda > Insecta > Diptera > Muscidae > Hydrotaea > Hydrotaea cyrtoneurina. Next base: position 125,276,291 of record OY282512.1, on the reverse strand, counting down.
GCAGTATTGCTGCAGACATTCCTATACGTATCCAGAGGCGACGTTCTCGACTTTCCACAAATGTAGACCTCAACGAAAGAATACAATCATCTGGACGTCAAGATGACAATCGTAGCGTTGTGGGGACAGTGGTTGATGACGACGACGATGATGAAGTAGTTGTCGTCTCATGTAATTTACCCCCAGTGATCGATTTGTGTACCCCTAACAATGAGTATCAGCCACGGTCGACAGTTAATCGTATCGAATTGACCCGAAGGAATTTGGAACACACCGTGTGTCAAGATGATTCGGTAATACCGGTTCGTCGCAGACGTATGAGTAAATCATCAAGCGATAAATTGCCGGATGGTAAATCTGAATCATCCGGTGGTCGCAAATCGCTTGAATGTGATGGGGGTGAGCATAATTCGCAACGAACTCCGTTTATGTGTCCCGTGTGCATGGAATCTTGTATACAACGCAAACCGACTTCAACGAAATGCGGACACGTATTTTGCGAAAAATGCATTAAGCAAGCGGTTCGTTTGACTCACAAATGTCCCATTTGCAATACGAAAATCAACTGTTCTCAACTATTCCGTATCTATGTATGAACGAATCACTGCCTCAGTATTAGATTACAGTTTTTCCTGTCCGTTCTTTTGTGAACCTTAATCTTTTTTATTGTTTTTTTTTTCATTTATTTGAATTCTTCATCGATGTCTTTATGTTCTTTCCCATTATTCATAAGAATTTTATGTTAATTTTTTTTTTTGTAAAAATCGCATAAGCGTAGTTATTATAGAATAAATAATTTATTTCTGATATACCCTTGCTACAAAAAGAATCGACTATTCAATACATGATATCAATCTTATGAACAAGCGAGGTAAAATTACTTGGTCCGGTTCGAGTCCACCGCAAAATTTAGCATGGTAAGAATAGGGATAAAATCGGAAATAATTTTTATTATGGAAACCGCGTCAGTTACTGATAATCTCACCTTCAAGTCCTTGAGATCGTTTAAATTAAATTTTGAATGCTGTGTCATCTCAAATGGTGCTTTGACTATTGCTAACGTCAATTTGTTTCGTAATGATGCGGAAAGAAACGAATTTCGTACCAGATTTTCAAAAACAAAAAGTTCTGGAAAACAAATTGGAGGAGATGTCATGATATGGCACTGTTTTTCTTGGGAGGGCTTAGGTGCGATACATCTTATTGGACACAATTACCCTAGGATAAGAAGATATGCCACTAGTTTCATTTTAATAACATTATGAAGCACTCTTCAAATTTTCAGAGTGCATAGTTTTAATTTTAACTTTAGTGATTGGCCAAGTCAGTTTCCTGATCTCAATCCTATTGACAACCTTTGGAAATAAAAAAGAATTATGGAAAAATATTCAAATAAAAAAAAATGCTATACTAATCCTGTAGAGACTTGTGGAAAGTTATTTCCATTCATGCTTGCGAGAATCGAAGCTGGTGGTTACAGGGCTTGCTTGATGTTTATAAAAATTGTCATGTTAGTTTTTGGTTTTCCATATACACCTATTTAATGTATTAGCGTTATTCAGACTACAGCTTTAAAATAAATTAATATTTTTTAAAATTTCAAATATTTTCGATTACATGAACTAGGTATCTTTTGAAGACAAACGCATAAACATTGTGTCAGATCGAGTATGGGAATAGTGGACGAAAATACAATTTTCGAAATATTGTTATTGATGGACCGATGATGTCGTAGTGGATCCCGTAGTCCGAATCGACGCTGCGTATAACGCAATTTGGAAGCGGTGGCCCAGACATGTTTAATTTCGCCCTCAAATTGCTCAAAACCTAAAATGTACTAAGGGAATTGAAGGTGGCCTAAATATGGACCATTTAATTCATATGAAGGAGTCTCTTGAAGTTGTGGCCTGGAGGTGTGGCCAACACGTTAGGATTACACTATTTGAGAGTGATCTGGTTGACGGCAATGAGCCAGACAGTGGGAAATAAAAAAAACACGTAGAGTGAATGGTCCATACACGTCCCTGCAGAGGAGATCAGCATTGTAAAAAAGATGCTGGAAGCGATGAAAGACGAACAGGAAAACACAAAAAAAAAAAAATTGTTGGTATTGACCGACTTGCTGAAAAAATGCATGGGCTTAAAGAACAAAAAACGGCACATTTTGGTCATGATGAAATGTAAGGGTTAGCGAAGTAGAAGATAACATTGAAAGAACACGAAGACTTTTGGAACCAGAAACCTGAAATATAAACATAAAGTGCAAAGTGAACCATACCTGTGAACTTCCTGTAATATCTTACCACTAGTACTACTAAAATAAAGATGAATTTACAAATTGAAATTCAAATTGAACCCTAGAAGTTCATACTTATTTTTCTATTACTTTTATATGAATAATATGCGTCGTCGATTCGACGAAGAATTACCTTCCTGGGTAAATTGTTTTTGGTATTAACGTTTTTTTTTAAAAAAAAAAGCTGATATCACGGAAACTTCATCTATTGCAGAATTAAGGTGGGGAAAATAACCAAGGTGCCTTAAAAAAACAGTCCTGTTATGGACGACCAGAGGACGGTGATCACGATTAATCTGTCTCTCATTGCGGTCATCACTAGGCTCTAGGTCCACCTGCAACGACTTCTGTAGAAGTTGCAACGATGTAGATGAGAAGGAGACAATCGAATACCTTTTCTGCCATTGAACAGGTTTTTGTTGACTTAAGACGGAAGATGTCTTGTTTACAAACACTAGTAGATAAGACCTGACTCTCGGAATTGAACCTGGTTAGAATTTAATACCTCCTTTCGTCGACAGTTTGGAAACCGGAACCAAGAATACACGGTAATACAATGGGACCACCAGATGGAATTATTTCCCTAGGAGTATTCCGAATCGTCTAGGAGTACACTTGACGTCTGACTATTTACCCTAAGTGTCAAATTTACTTTTTTTTTCAAAAAGATACAAATTTCATTGTTTTGTTTAAAATTTTTAGTAAAAATGCCCTCGGAACCTTCACCACCACATGATAATGAGACATGGCCGAATGCTTTTAGTCCCACGGAAATTGCGGCATTGCGCAACGGTTGGCGTCTCATCAAGCGTCGATTTATTTATCATTCCAAGCGAATATTTATGGGGTATGTGTGGATGGCATTTTCTACATTGTTCTAAATTTTTTATTTGTCTTTATTTTAACCGTAGTTTTTTTCAGGAACATTATCCTTTGCTGGAGAAGTTTAGAGATCAGTCGGGGAAATTTAATTTGACACGTTTACATGAACATCCACAGGAATTATTAAATTTGTACGATAATCTCATAGAGAATGCCATCGATAACATGGCCAATTTTAATTTCCTAATGGCGTATATAAGTCGGCAACATAAAGTCCATGGTGTTACATATGAGGATATTAAGGTAACAGAGAGGGCCAGCGGTTCCGTTTTTATTCAAGAAAAACTCTTTTTAATTTTTAACCACTTTTCTTTCTAGCTTCATACCGATCACATATCCGAATACATTCTGCAATATCTGGAAAAGATTATTTCGCCTACATTTGTTACGGCTTGGGGAAAATTAAGCGATCTCATTACTTTACATCATTGTGAAGAAGGCTGAGGAAATTGCGGGATTCCAAGGAGGTTCAACGAATGTCCACACATGAATTTATAAAATAGGTTTTTTTTTGTATTCAAAGGTACATATTAATGATATTCAAAATTATACGAACTAAAGATGAAATTAGTAATAAAGTTTGGTAATTTTCCATTAGGAATTACAGAGGCTAATTTGGTACACAGGGTTTCGACTCCGGACAATGTCATTCTTTCAACAGTTTACACAATTTGAAAAACTTCTCGATTTCCAAATATGGCAAAAAGGATACAACAAAAACCCAACGGTGAACGGTGTACAAGTTTGGTCGAACATGAAAGGAAGTTTTAGAAAGAAACTGATATACAATAGAAGAAATTAGACCAAACGTTATTCATGGCCCTTGAAGAGGCTGTTGCAGGTCACCTTCAAATCAATGCAATAATAAATCCGGAAGTGCACCCTTCATATAAATGAAGATGAGTATCATGTGCCTGCAGATGCTGAAGCTAGCGGGGAGAATATCGAGTTTCAACCCGATTGTCAGGATAGAACAACAAAGAGACAGTCGAAAGCAAAGAAGTTGAAAGACAAAACTGTTTTGTGCCAAGACGTGAAGAAGACCTTTCCATGCCAGATCAGTATACATTGGAAAGCGGCTTATTTTAGAGGCTGTGTAATTCCGACATTGAAAGAATTTCCAGCACCCCTTTAAAAACATCCTTCACCAAGGATGCAAGGTTCTGGCTAGCCGTAATGCCATGAAAAAAGAACAAGTCACGATCACGATAAACATCGCAATCATCTTCAAAATGTTTACTTGTTCAATCTCAAATTGTTTGAAAAAGTTTGGAAGAATTTTTAAGACAATTTGTTGCCAATAAATTCGCTTTGAACTTATAGTCGAATTCGGTTAAGCGGAAATGAAAACATCACGTACTTTTTTCTATTATGCGGGATTTTTTAATAAAAAAAGGCTTCGGATAATTGAATCTTCTCTTATTTAAACGAACTTTTAAATGTACTTTTGAAATTGTTCTATTGAACGAAGATAGAAAATTTAAATTCCATATTAATGAGTTTGGATGGAAATGGTCACTTATTTTCATTTGGTTCAGAATTGTCTCCAAAAAATGTTTTTATTTAACATAAATTTATTCTAATCTAAAGAAACTAATCTAAGAGATCAATAACCTACTACAGCAATCAAAAGGCGAGCGCTTATCCGAATTCGAGTGTACATATGTTTGAATGGAGACGCAATTGTCTCAAAAAAAACGTATAAGATCGCTGACAGATGACGAAAAGTTTGATACACATGTATACAGTTTTTGATAGTTTTATAAAGATTTTTCACAAAAAGTCGGGGAAAAACTGTTAATAAATACATTTGCTCTATCAGCTGATCTTTCTTATGACAGGGTAACTCAGAAATTAAAAAAATTCAAATGTAATCGCGTCGAATATGTTACACAATACCAACGTACTCTAAATTCGAGTACGACGACTACGACCTAAATAATAGGAGTAATTATGTTTATCGTGGTCACGCCGAATTGATGTCGTTTTTTTTTTGTATTAAATGAGAAACAAAATTCTACGCGAGTGCCACTTCTTTTGTTCGGTGATTATGTTGTATTTATTGAAAATACAAGGTGGTCAAATCAGATTTTCGATTGACTTTCCCAATCTTTTGGAAAACAAAAGAATTCAAATCGCTATTATTTTTAGAAAGCCATTCATTATCAGATTTATAACTGTAATAAATTTGCCATAAATCTCATCCAACACCTCTTCATAAAATATAATTGTGAAGAGTGTTAACGGGCATGAGATAAGATTAACTAGTTGACTGCTAGACCCCCGTGCACAATTTTTTAATACAAATACATAGAACAATTATTTGCAGGTAAAAAAAACGTCTTTCATAGGGCATCCATGCATTCTTGTCATATTTACGAAATGGTTAATATTAGCGATGTGATCGTGTAAGGGAGCTGTCGTGTCTGACACGATTCCCAAGTGATTGGGAGAAATTTGAAGAAAAAAAAAACACAATGAGTTTACGTGATTTCCCATATTAGATCGCCTCGGGATTGTGGGTGAATGTGACGGAAAATTGTCTAATATAGATATGAAGGAGTTCGCCAAAAATATGCTTACGACCAGGGACGAAAACCATTTCCGAATTCGAGTTGGTTCGGTTCAGTGGATTAGAGTTAGGTACCCTTGAACCGTGCTTCCGGTACAGTGGTTCATAAATCAGAGGACCAAAACATTTTTTATGATTTTTTTTTTATTAAACACAAACATTTTTATTCAAACAAGGATCGTTCAAAAGAAACCAAAATACACTTCTCCATTTTTTTAAAGTCATCACTGTGATCTTTTTCCTGAAACTCAAAAAGATTTTTCACACGCGAACCGAACAACTTATTTGTTTTAATTTATTAAGGTATCGGTTCGGTTCGGTTTCAATCCCTGCTCAAAACCGATACCGAAATTATGGGAGACCGGTACCGACATTTTAGTTAACACACATTGGAAGTAGTATTTGGTTATGAGACAATGAGCCCTATTGCGGCGTTGACTCCCGTGACGTCGTAGTCGTTTTTGAGTCAACATCACTTCTTGCCGTCGTCGACATCAATTCAATCCAAACATGGAATTTTGAATGAATGCAACGACAACGACGACTGTTTATCGATAAATCGAATAAATTGGCATCTCTAGCGGTTGAGTCGATTTATTTTTATTATTTGGTGTTTTTGTGGGAAAATGTTTTTTATTTCTGATTCTAATTCCGCTTTGAGTGATGAAGAAAATAAACAAAATGTGATACATCAAAGAAGAGTACCGAGACAGGAGCCAGATATCGTCAAATAACAAATTAAAAGTGAGTGGCAAAATCAAAGTCGGTTTTTTCCTGGACGTGTACATTTTTTTTTATTTCTTTTAAAGGATTGAGAGTTAATAAAGCAGAATTTATACATGTGCAGTACACAATAACATGTTAATTGGAAGCTGGAGTCAGATCAACATTCATTTCGAAAACAAGCAAATTGTCGGCAACATTGAGATTTTTGCCCAGCTGATTAATGGAATCGACATTAACATGGGACTGACACTGCTAGTTGTCTAGCAGGATCTGTCTGGGTAGCAGGATGTCTTGGAAAGCACAGTGAATTCCTTTGTAGCAGATTCGAAATTTGGTGAACTAAAATAATTTTGAATCTTCTTCTTCTTTCGTTGAGTGCTGTCACAATCATATGACTATTAAACTGTGGTATAAACCCCCAATAGCGGACGATTAAACTACGTTTAAACTACTGACTGAATTTGAAGTTTTACTTCAGTTTAAACGAAAAACGAAGATCAACCCTTGACTCATTAATTGGCTCTTAGAGATTAATCTCCGAGACTTCAGAATTATTACAGAAAACTCTACGAGTTCCCCCACTGTGTGTCGTATATCTAAGTAGTCTTTTTATACTAAAGTAATGATTGGACGGACTGGTCGGTACTAAACTAATTATGCTGACTGTCATAACTCTCAATAGTGTTTCCCTATAAATACAAACATATCTATTTTCAAACATCCATAGGTATGTCGTTCTAATACCTAATTCATATCTCGCATTTGTATTCGTAGTATAAACGCTCACTACTGTTCGTTCAGTCAGATACGACTGCTGCCATTCGCGGCAAACTTACCCCTTTTCGTCCATAAAAGTGTGTGTGTGTGCCGTGTGTGTATGGGTTACGCTCGTGTTAGCCGTCAGCCAGCCAGCCAGCCCAACCACATCTCACATAATCCCATGTAATCACTGAGTTTAGCCGTGTTTTTGAGACGATTTCCTTAAGAAATGTTTTTAGTCTAACATCGACTTTCGTCCGGCACGCAGCAGTGCACTTTTGTGGTCTAATCGAAAACTGATACTAGAAAGAAATAGAGACAGAGTGACAAAATAAATTGATGATTGATTTCAAATGAAAATTAATTCTTTTTAATTATTTTTGGATGAACTTATACAAACAATAACTGCTTTCAATGTGTGTGATTTATCAACGAGTGTAAATAGCTGACAAGGAAAAAGCAAAGAAAACAACTGGACAAAAATGGTGGCCATTACCGATACGGAAAAGGTAGGACCAAACCGAAACTTCAACTCGATGCACAAATCCTGTAATTTAATTGCTACAGGAGAAGTTCTCTGGAAAATATTAAAATATTGAGTTTCGTAAATTATGGAGAGACATGGCGAAATCCAAGTTGGCTCTATATGAGGGAAACAAAATTTGAGGAAAGATATAAAAAAATTTTAAAGGCAATTTAAAAAAAAAAAATGCGCAACAAATTTAATTCTGAAAGAAATTTTTCTTTTTTTTTGGATTTTGGTTAGAGAGATTTTTTTTGACTACGAAGCCCTGAAACGCGATTTTGAACGATAATCAATTAAGCCAACGTAATTAATTAATTTATTTATTAATTACAATACAAAGTAAATTCATCTTCTAATTTTGGGTCCAAAGGATTTTTTGCAGCAAGAGACCAACGCCTCTGTTGGGAATCGAACCCACAACCCCCACGCTGATAGGCAAGCAAGCTACCAACTCGCCTACCGGGGCGCTTATTTTATTTTCTTTGCCAGCTAAAAAACCTAGCTCTCCGTTCAAGTAATGATGAATTTTCTACAAAAATCGTACGATTTGGTTGAAAATTGTACGCATGCTATGCGATTTCTGTATACAATTTACGGGTGATTGTTTTCACACAGGTCTTGATTTTTTTTTTTTGGATTTTATAAGGATCTATCTGTGTTGATGAATTGGTAATGAAATCGAGTGAAAAGTGAGGTGAGCGACTGGCCTGACAAAGCTACAGCTAAAACTGCCAGTTATCACGCAAAGCGTCCGTTTGATAAATCCCAGTAAAAGAAAACATAATAATCCAGCGAGAAAACAAGTAAAACTTATCAGTTTGTCCAGTGAAGATAGTGGGCCAGGGTGGGCCATTTAAAATATTAAATTTGAATCGGCTATAAAAAAAGTAGTGATAATGTTTTCAAATATCTGGTTTTATTGGAAAGGTTAAACAATATCATCATATATATTTACCACGACTAGGCAATACCTCATCCGATCAGCCCAATTTTTCAGTACATTTTCGATTGTTTCGGGTCGGGAACATCGATTTCATGTTTAACGCGTAATATTGGTTCCTCACAGAAATTAATCGAAATGAGCTCAAATCACAGCTCCAAGGCGGCCAATTGACAACACAATTCAGGTAGGTTATTTGATTTTCAAAGACGGTGTGTGAAATATCGATGGTTCCGTTGGCAGTGTGACATGTGACCCCGTCTTGTTGAAACCAAATGTCGTCCATATCATTCTCTTGCATTTTTGGAAACAAAAATTCTTTGAGCTCCGTTCGGCAATGCTCACCGTTGGCGGTATCGTCGGCTTCTTGCTGATTTTCGAAGAAAAATGGCCTAATGATGCCGCCAGCCCAACATCAACACCAAACAGTGACTCGTTGTGGATGAATTGGCTTCTCAATAGACACGTGTTGGTTTTCTCAACCCCATAGCCACCGAGGAGGAAATGAGCTTCATATGAAATATTTTCATCATCTACTGCCGAGTCAGTCGTGGTAGTCATGCAAATGATATTGTCTTCCATTTTTAAGTGTCAAAGTACAATCCTTCCAATAAAACCAGAAATTTTGAATAAATTATCATAACTTTTTCTTATGGTCGATTTAAATTTAAAATGTTAAATGGCAGACCCCGTACTAAAACATAATACTCTTAATTATTATATTAATGATGTAAGACATGTGAATCAATAGCTCATGACATTTACCTCAATACACAACATTCAGTGATTGCGGTCAAATGCTTATAAAACATGTTGTTGTTGCACATTTCTATTCAAGATTGAAATTGTCCACATTGCAGAGTAAAGGGCGAGCAACACAATTAATTCATTTCCAAATTGTTTTCTCAAAGAACTTGAAGTGATTTCATAAATTTTGTGCTATTGGAAGAAAATGACTAGTGAAAATGACTACAAATTAGGGTATTCATGAACTGGGGTATTAGGACGTGGAAAATGCCGTAAACCTACGAATATTTACGGTGGTATACTCCTCCGGTTCATGAGTTCAGGAGGATGAGGATTTATTTTCTATTAACTGCGTAGGTCTCTGAGGCGTATGAGTGATTTAATGACGATTTTCAAAATAACTCATACGCTTCAGGAATAATGAAAAACGTTTATTGTCCATTTTTCGTTAATCATCGCGTTTGTTCTGGAATAAACCCAATATACAGGAAGCGCCATAGCACAGTGAATAAGTTAGCTGGACAAAACGCAAATTTTTGCGCTGACTACGAGTAGCTAGGCGACTATTCTTTCAGCAACATTGTAACTGGACTTCAGAGTGAAGTATTTTTTCACTTATTTAAAAAATGCACCATTGTTGTTGAGAAGTCTGTATCTTCAAAACATCATAGCTTTATGTTGCAAAGGCTTTTCGTCACAATTGTTTTTTATTTGGTGCATTTAATGTTTCATCACATAATTTTGCTTACAGCGAAACCAACAGAATATTTTTGGGTATAAGAATATTAAATAATATAATTTCTGAAGAAGCACAAACATTCAGGATTTGCATCCCTGAGGAAGTTGGAATAATCCAAACGAAACGTCGTATAGAAAGAATGCAATAATAATCTTTTTTTTTGCATTGGAATTTGGAAGTTTAGGTAGAACCTAAGAAAAGCCTCTAAGAACGATTTTTTCTCAATAACGAAAACATTTTGAAAACACAACTTTTTTCAAGCCATTTTCATTAATTTTAGTCTCTCTATAACGAACTTCCCTATCGATCTACTTCCCTGGAACTTATCGTTCTCTCTATAACGAGTTTTTTTTATAATGCACAAGTATAAGTTCTAACTTGAAATAACCTCCCTATAAGGAATTTTTTTTAGCAGTCGATTTTTTCATCGTCTTCACAAATTACTGTGAAGAAGTTTACATTTTACATTACAAAAAGAAGCGTGACTACATCGGGCCCTTACCGCAAAAAAGTTGTAAAAAGCATTTTTTTTTAAACTCATTTTTAATGAAATTTGCCAGAAAAGTGTCCAAGGCTCTTGATTCAGTTTGCGTATTAAGCAGAGTCTGAAAGTTTGACGTAAGAAGTGAAAAAATTGCCCATTTATTTTAAAGATGTTAGTTTTCGAAACATTTCTTCAGAAACGGCAGATGGAGTACCAATTCTGAGGAAGACATTCTACAAAACATTTCATCAAATAAGTTTGGGCGAAAGGTCGTATGCTAAAATAATTGGAAACAGGTTTTTTATGAATATGTTGATGAATTGCCTGTATTTTCCCAGTTACAAACGTAATTTAACATAATTTATGGAGTCTAGAAACATTGTCCCTGATCATATTTCATCTGCCCTTAATCGCATCGAAGCCTCCATTGATGAGGCAAAGTGGCCAAATGAAAAACAAATGAAAACCATATTTCAAATCCAACTAAAAACGTAATTTCTACATATGAATGTGGTTTTGCATTTTACCTCGGATGAAATTGACACATTTTTTTCAAGTGTCTCCACAACGAATTTTCTCTATAACGTAGTAATTACCGCTTCTCCAACTGCTACGTTATAGAGAAGTTCGACTGTATTATAAATTTCTTCACTTTTTTTCTTTGTACATTTTTAATATTTTTTACGATTTTACAATATTTTAAAACATTTTTTTTTTGAAAAAAAAAAAAAATGGAAATTTGTGCAATTTTTAAGGAAGTTCCTGGAGCAGTTCATCGGCCGGCCGAATTTCTTTTTTTTCATATTCTTCACCAGTTTTTTTATGTTTTGGGGCCCACTTTTTAGAGGCCTTAGCGCATGGGACATTTCCCTCCCTTTACATTTCAATTTTCGTAATTTCCGGTTCATTTTAAGGGAGGGTACGATTTTTTTCAGCATTGATACAGGCTTTCGAAAGCTTTTAATTTTGTCCAGCTACATTAATTGGAACTTTTTTTTTTAAAAAAAAAAAAATTATAAAGTGGACGAACTTCTTTATGGGACATGGAAATATGTGTCCCTTTTGCTGAGTTTTCCATCACTCGACCACATTGCATGAAGGAACAGACGGGAAACTTCTCCCAAATCAGGGAGCTACGAACACCACAACCGGCCACCTACACGAATGTTGTTGTTTGATTGGGGTAACATACTACACACCCTGTCTCGCTTCATTCCTTAATTGTAAAGGGTGTTTTTTTATTGAGGTATAGAACTTCGAATTGAAATAAAACACAAGAAAATCGTTTTAATGTCCATCAATTTGGCTTTATTGGAAGGATAATTTTATGCCATTAATGTTTAAATATGATTTCGGGCATGTGGCCGCCGCGGCTTGCTCGAATAAAGCCAATTCTACAGGTTCAATTTTCAACCACTTGTTGGAACCACAACTCATCCACATTCATGCCATCGAATTCGGGAACAAAATAGTCGGTTATCATGGCTCTATACCGGTCTCCATTAACGGTAACTGACTCTCCAGCATTATTTCGGAAGAAGTATGGCCCAATGACTCCACCAGCCCATAGAGCACACCAAACAGTCAGTTTTTGTGGATGTAATGGCATAAAATGGACGGAGCTTGCGGTGAACTTCGCGAACTGAACCATTACTTTCGAAATAAATTTGCACGATTTGCAAGCGTTGTTCTTTTGTCAACCTGTTCATGATGAAATGGCAAACCAAACTAAATATTAATCACTTGACAGCTGACAAAATGGCCGCCAGTTAAAAAAGTGATGCCAACTTAAAGTTCTATACCCCAATAAAAAACACCCTTTATATAACAGTAAATGCAGTTGGAACATAGAACCAGATGCGGCTGCATTGCGAGTTCCAGTCCAGGGTTGTTTGCCTGCTATGGTCGTGAGATTTTCTCAATGTCTGCAGTCTCCATGTGATCCCTATATGACTTTGCTCGGTTCATCACAGAGCCTGGGACAATGTTTCAATAGAAATGTTCCCACTGAGCTGCTGTACGTGTGGTACTCAACAGGCGGCTCGGCTTGTCATGCTTGTCCATAGGACGTTTATGACCTAACCTGACCAAACTGGAACCGACACCTCGAAGAGTTTCGTAGTTGCTGTGGAAATGAATTCACATACAATTTAAAGCAATCGCTTAAGTTAGGCCAGGCTTGAAATGGCGCAAAACACTGATACAGCAACCAATGCCCATTTATTCATTCGTGGCCCCCTACCCCGGATGTGTAATGTTTGCGCAAAATATTAACAACACATTTGTTTTTCTTCCCTAATTAGGCGACACAAATGAAGCAGATGATTTGTTGATTCAGTGACGATGTGACTTGTGACACAGCGTTGCCGTTCGATATTTCTAGTGACATTGCCAATATTTACAGATGATTTGGTAATAATTATTCTCTCTATTCACTAATCCCATAATTCTATAATTATTACATTATGACACTGGTCAGTGGTTTAGTGGTCACTTGATATATTTTTGCTTGACTAATTATCTAGCAATCTAACTATTAGCTAATCTTGAAAGGGACTGAATGCAATGTTAGATTTATGGCTACTTAATGTTGAATGTCACAGCAATCAGAAATTTATGAGACCACTACCACAGTAAGTACGCTGTGTGATAAGCTAAACAAAATGCGTACAGCTGTAGTGACCAACTAAACTGCTTTTAAACTCAACTGTATGTAGGTAATCTAGAATGGAAAAAATGTCTAGACAAACGTAGCCATCACTAGGTCTAAACTAACTGACCTACTGAACACTATCCAGGTGGTGGTTATTTATGATCTAAAATATTGAGAGATTTATTACTTGCCCTCCATCAATTATTGTGCTTTAGAAACATTAGCATTTTGGGAAAATAATTGAGCACATGTTTTTTTCCAATTGGTTGGTTGGATGTTGGCTGACTGCATTTTAGGCTGAGAGAATTTGCATGTGAGGCATTTCACATGACATTTTCCGTGTTTTTCTCAATTTCGTCAATATTTACGAAACTGGGTAAATAAAAGTCCCAATTCACTTTAGGCAATTCGTCTTGCCCCTTGTGGTTGTCTCGATTGTACTAGACACCATTGCCGGCCGAAATGTTGGAAAAAGTCTGCCAAAATTTGACTTTCAAAAGGAATCAGCTGATGCGCAGCCGTGGGTAACATTTGAAGGAAATAATATTGGAAAAGTAAATGGCAGGCATTGACTTATCGATCCAAATAAATATTTTAGTCGCTTGCCCAGCAAAAAAATATTATTTTTTAAATAAATTTGATGTACTAATACGAAAATAGTCGAATTTTTTTTTTTTTTTAATATTCAAAGTTTTTAAGATATAATTTACATAGCTCGAAAGCGATTTGTCCGATTTTGTTGAAATAAATTTTAAAAAAAAATTAAGACTTGGATTATCTTAAATTACACAAATATAACCATATACGGAGAACACAGTTTTACCAAAGCCATGGGCTTTTTTATAGGCCCCCCATCAATTGGGGCCACGGTGTCATTTTTGTAAAAAAATTATCATTTTCTCAGGCTCATATCACGCAAACCGTTTGAAATTTTGATTTACTCCCTGAGGCAAAGTTGTAGCTCATATAAATTAAAAAAAAACGTCATCTTCAAGGTCAAAATAGCAAAAATGTACTTGTTTTTACTTTACCCCCCCGTTCAGTTCAGGTCCGTTAAAAATAAATATGGAAAAAAAATTTTCTGAAAAAAAAAAAATTTTGTGGAAAAAAAAAAAATTTTGTTGAAAAAAATAATTTTTGTTCAAAAAAAAAATTTTGTGGAAAAAAAAAATTTTGTTGAAAAAAAAAAATTTTTGTTGAAAAAAAAAATTTGGAAAAAAAATTGTTGTTGAAAAAAAAATTTTGTAAAAAAAAAATTTTGCAAAAAAAAAAATTTGTAAAAAAAAAAATTTGTAAAAAAAATGCTGGAGCCGGAGTCGGTGTCGAATCCACAACCCTAGTTGGGACGCTTTAACCCTTTCATCCCTGAGTTTTTTTTTTAAATATTTTCGGTTTATTTTAATTTTGACGGCACATATAGTTATATATATTATATTTATATATTATATATATTATAAGTATAATATCTAAGATGTAAGGGATACATGATATATGGACCTTCGCTGGGACATATGATTCCAGCAGAAGCGAAACGGTTAAGCATTATCGGATTATGGGTGATGCGTTCATAAGCAACCAGGAAACACTAAAGTCACAAGACAGACGCTGAAGAGAAAGAACATTCTAAAGTTTCAGTTACCCCTATCGCTGTGGGTAATTCAGAAGGTACCACAGTGGGCCCGCCTATTGTATTATCTGAATAAGTCATAGATTCGATTATGTTGAACGCATGCTCCATTTCTCTGGGGTATCAGGGTTTAAGTCAGTTTTTAGTCATCTACATTTCAAGTTAAAACTCAGTTAAAATGCATTAGAAATTCACACATTTTCTCTAAATCGAAACGTATTGAATATCCCTCAAATTGGGGCGTATGAGCAACATTCATAACAGCATTACTCATACGTACCCTACGTACGTACACATTACGAATGAATGAATCTAAATGGGAATTTGAGAGGTGTGACAGCACACAGCAACAACTGCATGTTGTTGTACACTAGCAACGTGAACAATTTCAAAAACAATAACAATGAAAACAACAACAACACCACTAATAGTTAAATAAAATAATGGGCCCTCACACAAAGTGTCTTAGCGAGACATGTCGTCTTGTCTGGTCGTATCGTTTGAATCTTAATGCGGCTGTGCAAGAGAATCTCGTGTGTAGTGGATGCCCCAGTCCCGGCTGACATTCATATTAAATGGGATGTAAATGATGGAAGAAATCGGCAAGTGACAGCAGTATTAATATTTATCAGGCATATGTACGTAAGTATATTAATGGGGAATCTGCTGGAGTAGAAATGATGTGTAAAATAAAGAAATGCAAATAAGTATGTACATAGTAGAGGTGTGTGTGTGTGTATGTGCGAGTGCATTTTCATTTCCAGCTCAGCCACAAGTGAATAATTTGGAAAATTATGCAAGATCTCTTTTATGCACGTTCACTTTTATATCGAATTGAATTTTATAGAAAAAAACCCCAGACTGCTAATTTTATGGTTGTAAATTTATTTTGGGCTTCCCATTTAAACTTTTTCGCGAATATGTTCTTCGCATCTGAATGTTAAGATAAGTTTTGCCTTAAATTAAATTTTTTTTTGCCGACATACAAGTTTACCCTTTCTAAAGGCCGACAATTTTATTTTCATTCGATAAATACAAATAATGAATTAATAAATTCACTCTAAAAAAATCGATTTTAATGGATTTACTAATGAGAAAAATCGAAAAAATCGTTGTTAAAAGCCTAAAATCGAAAATACTATTCCAAGCTAATGAAATACGTACAAATATTGTGGTAATAAAAGCAAACGTGTCCACTTTTATGTACCTTAAAGTGCATTTCCTAACCTACTGATCGAGTCGAGCCATATTTCTACAAATAAGATAATATGTTAGGTTAGGTTGAATGAGTTGCCGCTCGGGAGAGACAGGGTTCACTCGGAGGCCATTAATTGGTGCATTGTGATACCCTCAGAGAGGTATAGGATTGGAGTACTGGACGGTGGAGTATAATACTAGAAGCACATGGTGCTTTTGATAAAATTCGCTAGGGAAGGCAGAGGTGGAGTGGCCAGCTGCACAAGGTAGTTAAGGTAGTTTGTTTCTCTTAGACGGTGAGAAACAACTCCATTGTGTCCGACACAGCTCCAGCGAAGAACATCTAGATTAGATGGTGGGATTATTTTCTGATTGCTTTTGATTCTTTTTGATTATTTAGAGTAATCGCAAGTAATCAGAAAGAATCAAAAGTAATCTGAAAATAATCCCACCAACCAGTCTTACCAAAGTCCCCAAATAGATCTGGAAACAATATTCCGATATCGATATCCCGCCCATAGATGTTCTTCTCTGGAGCTGTGTCGGTAAAGATGCTCGCCCTTTAAGAGAAATTGTTTCCAGATCTAATTAATTCTGATTACTTTTGATTATTTTTTGATTATTTATAGTAATCGCAAGTAATCCTGATTACTTTTAGTGTATTTATAATTGTAATCAAAGTCTTGAATTAGTAATTACTACTACAGTCGAGTCCGGTTATAACGAACTCCTAGGGACTCGACAAATTGGTTCGTTATACGCGAAGTTCCTTTATTCAGGGTAAAATAGGATAGAAGTAAAACTCTTGGGACTTAAAGAAATGTTCGTTATAGACGAAAGTTCGTAATAACCGGTGTACGTTATAACCGGACTCGACTGTATTAGTAATCATTACTTAGCAGCTCTGTCCAGGAAACTTAGTGTCCAGAATGATGACCAAGTATTGCGCCTCTTTTGATAGCTGCAGCGACGTTCCATTTAGTCTTATAATTGGTCGTGAAAAGTATTAATTCGTGTTGAACACTCTCCACCTTGGGAATAAGGACCACTCCATAGTTTCGGTATATAGTGCCAGGTCAAGCTGAACGAAGAGATATTTAGAGGCCACCGGGAATATTTTATACCACAATATAAAATAAGACAAAAATTAATCCTTTTAAATGAATCCAGTGTATCATTTTACACCGAGGGGATTCATATTTCCGAAAATTCCTTCTTCAGCCGAACTGTGTGTATGTGGAGTATTCTTCCAGCAAGAGTCTTCCCCATCAGCTGTGCTATTCTCAAATGCATGAAAAAATGTCAAGCAACACTACTCCATCTTTCTTCCCTGCCAAATATCCTTATTTCCTAAGTGTTAGTCAAATTAAAACAAAAAAATTAAATTTGTTGATAAAAATCGATTTCGCGATAGTCTAAACTCACATTGACCGGATTTTAACTGTAAATTTGTATATAAGTTGTAATCGATTACCATACGAAATAAATCCTCACATTCGATGCGGGCATCGTGGGGTATGCATTGGCGTAACAATTTGCCTGTAGGGATGGTGGGGATCTAAAGGCCCCCATTGTTGCTGCATTGCACTTCTTGCGCAACCCGCAGAACTAATTCTGAGAAGGGGGCTAAAATTGTTCTGAGGGGGAGGGGTCCTAACCACCTCCCAGCACCCCTATTCCTACGCCAATGGGGCTATATATCTAGAGCTCTACTGCAGAACACACTAGTTTCCCACATTGTGTCTGCTGATTCTGGGAAATGCTTTATTGACTTGAATATGAAATGAAATTACAATGATTCGTTGGAAATCACATAATTTTTGTAAAAATTTATTTGAATTGCTTCAGAATTTTGTGAAATTATTCTTCATGGGAATTTTGTTTGCAGTAAATGCATTGGTTGTGTGGCAAGTCGCACAGTCAATATCAATGAATTGTCCTAATGGTCAGGATATTGTAATGCGTTGCCGGTAAAATGTGGCGACGATCTATGATTGTGATTAACGTGTTCGCTGATTAATTGCTCTCTTTAGCTTTAGCTTCAGCTTTTGCTATTAATATTCATATTTTCAAAAATAATGCCAAATCAAATTTGTAGCAATTTACAAAATTAGCAATTTATTTTCATTGTTTAGCTTTGGCTGTCGACAGCCAACATATTTAAGAAAAAGCTAAAAAATATTTTTTTTGGCTTCGGCTATTTTGTATAGCTGCATAAAAATCCTCCAAACAAAATTTATTTGCTGCCATTTGTCGATTTTCGCAGCTGAAAACCAACAACAATAGATAATAAAATAATATCAAAAATCTCAGCAGGCAGGGGTGACAACATTTGGAAAATAAAAAAACGTAAACCAAAAGTCGCATGAAAAATCTATGAAAAAAAAATTAAGAATTCCCAAAAATAAATGAAAAATTCCCCCAAAAAAACCAATATGAAAATTTCCCCAAAAATTCTGAAAAATCCCCCCAAACAATTTATGAAAAATTACCTAATTTAAAATTTCAAATATTATGAAAAATGCCCAATAATAAAACAACGTTATAAAAAAAAAGAAATTGCGATATATGATTGACTTCTGTTATGAAAAAATCACCAGAAAAACGAAAAATTCCCAAAAAAAAAAAATAAAATAAAAAAAAAAAATCGAAAATTTTCCATTGTCAATTGTTACCTAAAAACGATTAAAAACTCCACAATTTCTTAGAGGGATTTTTCATAATTTAAACTTAACCAATTTTGTATGAGGTTTTTTTTTTGAGAATTCTTCATTGTTGAGTTATTGGGGCATTTTTGTATTATTTTTCAAAAAATTAAAATTATGAAAAACTCCCCAATTTTTTTGGGAAATTTTTCATAATGAAAAGTTACCCAATTTTTTTGTTTTTTTTTTTGGGGGAATTCTTCATTTTTTTTGGCGCATTTGTCATAGCGCCAACCAAAATGGGAGCGAACGTTAAAGGACTATTAATCTTTTGCTTTCGCTCTCTTTATCTTTATTTTCACAATCGATCTCCAACTTTACACAGTACTTATTTACATTCTAAAACATATCGCTCATTTACTTCAATAGAGTCATAACTCAAAATATCGATTTTTTTCAAGAGAGTCGTTTAATGTTCTCAATCTCGTCTTACGTAGCAAATATAGGAAACAAACCATAGGATTCCCGAATAAAGTAGAGGCCTGAGAAATTGTTTTACAATACACCTAATTCTGTTTTTACGCGATAGATACGTTCCTCAAAAACTCGCGTAAAAAAAAATCGCGTAAAAAAAGACAAGGGGCCCATGTAAAACGGGGGGATTGGTTCCACATATTAAATATTAGCTAAAATACGGCGAATAAAGTGTAATTCAAACTCATATTTTATTTAAACAAAAAATAATAGAAAAAACAGTTCATTTTAAAACACAAATCATAAAACTTAAAATTATTTACAAAGAAAGGTTTTAATCAGTATCACTTTCTGATAAACGGATTCGTTTACGATGGACTTCGACATTACTATCATCGCTAGAAATATTTTCAAATTCATGCTCAATTGGTGGTGATGGTTCAGTGATTTTAGTTGCAAATTCCGTTATCAATCGTTGGCTTCCAGTTTTGATAAGACTTTTATGCAATTCACGATAATTACCCATTAATAATTTTAGATCACATTGAAATTTTGCGGCTCTTTCCTCATTGGGATCATGTTTTCGAAAATGGTCTCCCAATTTAGTTGCCATTTGCAGGCCTTCTTTAATTATGGATGCAGTGAGGGTAGGAATCTCTTCGTCATTTTCCCTAATTTCTTTTGTATCCGGTGTCTTAAGCGCTAAATCAATGATTTCATTATCGCTAAGTGCCTTATCGACCAATAATTCGTCGATATCTGCAGATGATAAATCATCAAAGCCCTCTCCGCCTACATCATGAGCTAAGGCTATGATGTTAGAATATTCATTCGTATTAGAGGATACTGGGCTGTTAGTTTTAACGCATTCTGGCCAAACTGCTCTCCAACATGCATTTAACGTCGATTCCTTTAATTCTGAAAACGCTAATCCAGCATGTTTGATACAGTCATTAATAGAAAAACTTTTCCACGCGTCTGTGACTTTTAAATTGTTATCATTCCTTAATTGGTCTAAAATGTACCTGAATGTTTGCTTCACATAGTAGGTCTTAAAAGTTGCAATGATGCCTTGGTCCAGCGGCTGTATTAGCGAGGTTGTATTTGGAGGCAGAAAACAAAATTGGACATTCGGGTGCTTTAAATGTGGATGACCTGGTGCATTGTCTATAATCAATAGAACTTTAAAGTCAAGGCCTTTATCGCTCATATAGCGCCGAACTTCTGGAACAAAATATTTAAGAAACCACTCGGTAAAAAGCTCAGTTGTTACCCAGGCCTTTTTATTAGCAGCCCAGTGAACGGGTAATGAGTCCATATTTACACCTTTCATAGACCGTGGTTTTAGAGCTCGATTCACAAGTAAGGGTTTTAACATTCGATTTCCTGAAGCGTTGGAGCAGAATAAAAAGGTAACACGATCTTTGGCTACTTTAAATCCACTAGCGGTTTTTTGGGTTTTAGCTACATATGTTCGTCTCGGCATTCGTTTCCAGAAAAGACCTGTTTCATCCGCATTCCATACTTGATCCGCAGTGTAGCCACCATCTTCAATTATTTTAGCAAGTTTTTCGGGAAATTCTTTAGCTGCTGGCTCATCAGCAGATGCTATTTCGCCCTTAATTTTAATATTATGAAGCGCGTGTCTTTGCAAAAAACCTGTCAACCAACCTGTACTGGCAGAAAATTCAAATTTCTTATCTTTACGAACTGATGTTTGCGTATTCCTTCTCTTTTATCTGGCTATAAAATCTTAACGCCATCTGTTTTATGGTATTTCCGTCAACTGGAATACGTTTTTGTGAGCTATCCTCAATCCATATTACAAGAGCTTTCTCCATTTTCTCTTTTACAATGTCTCTTGTGCATGACGTTGTATGACCACTTAATTTTGTCCCAGCAATTACAGATTGTCTAATAGAATCTTCATTTTTTTTTATAGTCCTTATGGTAGATTCGCTCAAACTAATACTTTTTCCTACTGAAGTGGCACCTTCTCCATCGGCTAGACGATCTAACATTTTGATTTTATCTTCCAATGAAATAGCTTTTCTTTTAGTTTGTTTTGTAGCGGACATTCTAAGTAAATTGTGATTTGTTAGCCTATAAAAATAAATAATTTGCACTTAATAAATGAATGCATAGCCAATTATTTATTGATTACCGTCTTTTGAATTCTGAAATATTTATATGCGAATAATTTTTTATTATATCCGCCTTTAAATTTGAATGCACTCTTGCACTGAACTTTCACCCGAACTAATTAGAAACAAATAAGGGAAATCTCTTGTTTTGATTGTAGTAAATTTTTTCGTACCACACGATTTGGAGTGCTGCCACTTAATTGTTCGTACCACCATGGAGTACCACCATGCTCTCTTTAAAAATGGTCCTTTTACCAGGGGGCTCTGGACGTCATGACATAGAGTGAATTTCCCTTGTTTCTTTTATTCTTTCATAAATCTAAATGCAATACAAAGAATAGTTGAAATTGTGTGGTATTTCATGTACCAATGTATTTTGTACCAAACGATTTTCAGTATTGCTAACTATATACATATTTAATTTAAATTCCTCTAAATCCGGTGAAAACATAAGATTTTCGAATAAAAAATTTAACATTTTTAAACCGCGTTAAATTAAATAAATTCGCGTAAAAACAGAATGCAGCGGTATTTTGGAATCGCGTTAAATCAAATTCGCGTAAAAAAAGTTCGCGTAAAAACAGAATTAGGTGTACACTGGAGAACAAAAGTCAACTTAAATTGCAGGTTTACAGCATTTTCTTGTCCCAAAAAGATAAATAGTGAATTTTGCATTGTGACACTATTGAAGTAAATGTGCGATATGTTGTTGCCTACACTGAAATGAAAAGAAAACATTTCTAGCTGCCACTTCATGCAGCTGACGATTTTTGTTTGGCTGCGATACTGAACAGCCATAAATTTCTGCGGGTTTGTTCAGCCAGTGCGTAAGCAATCAGCCAGCATAAGCTCACCATTACAGTTTGTTTTCCTTCAGTTTTTGGGCTATTAGCTTTCGTCAATTTTTATTTTTGAGTATTTGGTTTTTCTTTCGAAATGTGATAGGTTTTTTATCTTCAGCTATTGTTAGCTATTTTGATTGTGTTTTAAGCTGAGGCAAACTTTTTTTCGGGCTTTAGCTAAAATTGAATCAGCTATTGAGACACTGGTAATGACAGCGATAGAAACGCCAAAGAACTGTTACATGCTAAGTCGATCGTGTTTTTCAACATATTTTTAAAGTACCCAGAAATCTTGGTAAACGTTAATAAAAGACGAGTTCATGGTCGACTTACCCTATTAATTATAGTACGCAAAAATCGTTACTAGATCAAAAGTTAAAGACTTTTGTCCGGTGAAATTTGATTCTGGACCATTGAGCGCCGCCCTATTGACAAATTTTCATCTTCTTTAATGCTTTTCCTTATATCAGCGACATTTGCAGAACAACGACTTGGACAAATATGTACTGGTGTGTTCATATCTTGTATTGCGTCTGTCGACTCTATGAAAAGTACAATATTGGGGAATTATTAATTTTTGGGGATATTTTCACAACAATTGTGAATCATATAGAGCGCGCGTCGGCGTCCGATTTTCTTTTTGCAATGTGTTTGGGTTACGACCCTAACTATCACATTTGAGAAATGGCCCCAATTCAAAAATTAAAAATCGGCCCAAAATGTTACATTAACTTCGATTAGGTTTGCGATTCTTCATACTTTTGATATTTTTTTTTTTGAAAAATACATTTTTTCCAAATTACGAAAATCTATTGTTGAATTTTTGAGATATTTTACCTAATATTTGGGGGATTTTGCATTGGTAAATCATAAATTGTTTAGGGGATTTTTTTTAGATTTTTTGGGGAAATATTTGGTCTTTTGGGGTGATTTTTCATTCATTTTGGGGCACTCTTCATTTTGTTGGGGGTATTTTTCATAAAACCGATTTACTTTCTTACTCCAGCCTCTGTTGGGCGATTATAAAAACCAAAAATAAAAACTGGTACACGTTTCCATCATTTACAATTTTATTGATATTTTTTAATCTTCGCTATATTGAATAAATGGCTGCTGTGTTTCGTTGCTTGAAGGTTGGCCTTCTGCGTTTCTAATTACACTTGACATTCAAGACGACAACGACGATGGCGGCGGAGGCGGCGACGGTGATAACGATGATGACGATATAGGAAAATAGCCTCAATAAAGAATGTAAGCAAGCAAATGAGCGAATAAGTGAAATTCAATAAGCGTAATTGCGCCATCGGTATGAAAATGATTGATGTTCATCAACGGCACCACCAAAGGAGTGCTGCCATAAACAAATGATGACCTTACATTCTGCTTCTTCTTCTCCTTCTTCTTCTATATTTAAACCTAAGGGGTAAATAGAGTTACTTAACGCACACTCACACACAGACACCTTTGCAGCAAATGATGTTTACTTGAATATTTCCTTATTTTACATCGACGATGGCCACAGCGATAACGATGATGAAAGCCATAATGAAGATGACGATAATACTAAACTGTTGCCTTGTCTTGTAACTACACACACACACACACACACTTACATATTGCACTGTGCAACAGATACAATGACACAACATCAGCGGCGGCAAACGGCAGCCGAATGAAAACTTGGCGTGTGTCTTGAAGACGCTATTGTTGTTAGTTGTTCCTGTTGCTTGCCCACTCCTCGTTTTGTACAATCCGCACTCCGCCCTACATTCCATCAGCACCAAAAAGTGGGTGTGTTGTGGTCATGTGACTGTGACTTTTATATTGTGAGTAGGAATACATCGTATTTTTAGATTCTCATCGGGCAGAATGAGAGGAATGTCTCCGCCACAGTTCGAAAGATCATTGCGGGGAGCTGTGCAGTTCTGCAGTTCGGCAAGTTCTTCTTGCCGGCGACAATTTTCTTTTCGTTGATTTCATTCTTGCAACGTACGTATTTCATTCTTTCTCTCGTTCTCTCGCTCTCTCGGTGTTGTCGTGTGTATTTTGTTTTTGTGGTGTTTTGACGTTTGTTCGCCGTAATTTAGTCGTCTTTAATTGAAATATTTTGTAAATATATAATTGAAAATGCAAATAAACTACACAGCACTGCACATTCATTGAACAGTGCAGAGACTGGGCATGCGACTAATGTGTATATTTATGCCAACCACAAGGCGAAGGAGGCGAAGGAATACACCAAGAATTGTTTGGCGGTGGGGTAAACTAAGATCATAAATAATTCCCTACACGGTTGGCATAGGGCTGGTGTGCATTACACGGGGTCACACCCTAAAGGTAAGGAACACCCGCTTTCAGACCACCATCAACCGAACAATCAGCCCAAATATTATTTACTATAACGTGTTGTCGTTTAAAGTCCGATCGAAACATCACCCATATTGTTGTTGTTGGTTGATCAAGGGCTGTATTTCATTGGCCATTTTTAATTTGTAACTTAACGCCTTTTTTGCGGTTAGGGCACGATATATTGGAGACATGACACTACTCCAAGATATTTGTCGTCGAAGATCCACGAGAAGAAAGTAACTCACAACCAATTAATGTTGAACATGATGTCGCAAATATTATTATCAACAACATTATCTGAAAGTGTCCTTTGAGTTGGAATTGATGTGCAGTGTATTAAAGTGAAACAAAAAAATCCAAAAAAGCCAACTTTGGAGTTTGAATTAATAAAAGTCGAACAACTGTGATCATTAGATCGTAACTCGAAAACATTATTTTAAAAAATATAATACAGTGTACTCTTTCATAAGCGGGCACCTAAGGGACTGAGAATTTTGTCCTCATATGAGAGAAGTACACAAGAGGGCTGAAACGGAAAGGTACTGAAACAAGTGTCCGCTTAAGAGAGGTGTCCGCAAGGAGAGAGCACACTGAATATGATTTTTTTTTATTTTTGTTTTGGGGTTGTTTTTCATTTTTATTTCGGGTGTTTTTTCACATTTTATGTTGGGTTGATATTGCACAATGAAAAATCACGGCTATCCGAATTGGGCGATAGATAATTTTCCTATCTGTGCATTATTCATAATGCTTCCATAACAAAATGCACCCAAAAAATGAAGAATCCCGAAATTAAGAATTCTCCAAAATAAATGAAAAATTCTCCAAAAAATTTATGAAAAATCCCCTAAACAATTTGTGAAAAATTACCCAATTGAAAATCCCCCAAATATTATGAAAAATATATGATTGACTTCTGTTATGAAATATACCCAAAAAAACCAAAAAATTCCCAAAATAAAAATTTAAAAAACTCCCCAATTTGTCTTTTTTTTTGGGGGGGGGGGTCATTTTTCATACAGCCGTTCATAATTATTTGAGCAATTGTAAGTTTTTTATTATGAAAAATATATGATTGACTTCTGTTATGAAACTACATATACCAAAAAATTATAAAAAAAAACTCCACAATTTGTTTTTTTGGGGGGTTATTTTTCATAGAGCCGTTCATAATTATTTGGGCGATTGTGAGTTTTTTTGGTGTTTTTACTACGAAAATGCATCCAACTTTTTTTTAATTTTTAATTTTGGGCGATTTCCGGCGGAGGACTTTTTTTTTTTAATTTTTATTTTTATTTTTATTTTTACTTTTATTTTCAGTTTTTTGCTCTATCTCAAAATATTTTTAATTTTTAATTGAAGCCTGTTTTCTTGTGTAGATTATGGTCGTAATATTAATTACGTCTCATTGTTCTACTTGTATTTTTATATTAATAAAATATCTCATTTCGATGGTTCTTTCGATACACTCGGAAACTAGGAAAATGTCCCGGTACTTTCAATGTCTCGTGAGAAGTCAAGACGACTTTTCTTGACACCGTGTAGGGAAATGTGTTTGATCAGGTCTTACTAACTTTGTCTAAACCTGTTGTTGTCTTTTGTTCTTCGCATTTGAAAACTTGATACATCATTGGCAGATAATTTGATCAGACGTACGTATACATATATGTATATATCTGTATTAGGGTGGAGTGAAAATAAACTTTTTTTTTTATTTTTTAAAAATTTCATGCTCAGAAAGTTATTTAGTTTGGCATCCTTAATAATGGAAAAATAAGGACATTTTTTTTTAAATTTGTAGGGTTTGAAATTTTTGCTATTTTGCGATTGATTTGAACAAAATCCGAAAAATTATAGAATCAACTTTTTGTAAATTTACAAAATTTAAGCTTGCTGAGTACTCAAATAGAAGTTTTTGAGGCAAAAAAGAAGACGATCGACCAACATTCGTAGCTTAATGTAAAGTTAATTTTTTGAAAAACTTTTTTTTTTTTTTTATTTAATTGAGTATTCGAAATTGTGAAATTTTATTGTCCAGAATCTCTACAAATAAAAACTTTTTGTTTTTTTTTTTCAAATTCCATGGCCACTAAATGTTCTCTCAAAATTGTTTTCTTATTTTTCCCTCCTTAAGAATCGCAAACCACATCTCTTTCCGAGTTTGACTATTTTTTTTTATTTGACTCCACCCTAATATGCCTGTATATATGTATGTACTGCACGTGATGTAAATTAATTGAAAATTTCTGATGTGAAAACTATTTTGGCTTCGTGACAGACATTCTCTAAGTGGCAGATATCTTTCATCATGCCATAGAAATATCCACAATGACCAAGTAAGAATGGCGTCCACTTGGACCGGGCGAAATTTGTTGATGCCCTTCATTATGGAATGTTTTTTTTTAAAGAAATCTCTGTTGTACGCAATGTTATTCAACTTCTGCGATTTTTAATTTAAACTAAGTTAATATGAAAAATTAAACAATAACCACTATGCGTTTTTGTTAAAAAAAAAATTTTTGTTCAAAAAAAAAAAATTTTGTTGGAAAAATAATTTTTGTTGAAAAAAAAAATAATTTGGAAAAAAAAATTTTGTAAAAAAAAAAATTTTTAAAAAAAAAATTTTTGTAAAAAAAAAAATTTGTAAAAAAAAATTTTGGAAAAAAAAAATTTGGGGAAAACACAATTTCTGTACAAAAAAAGTATTATTTTTTTTATTATTATTATTTATAGAATGCCTATTTAAATTCCTACGTACTGCGTGACAGAGTCAGTGAATCAGTGTCGAGGGTAAATATATATTAAGATGTGAAACTAAGGATTAATAATAAAAAATGCCTACTCACTAAACATGCAATTGAAGATCCTCTACACACTGTCCATTAAACTGCGCATATAATTTTCATTCGGAAAATTTTCCACACTCAACAACCACATAGTGAATTGTGTTAGCAGTAATTTTCCTTAAAGGGCCCGCCAATGACTCATGGCGATGAACTTGAACATAATAAAACAAATAAATTAACAATTAACGTCAACAACAATTAAAATTAAATTTGTTTATGATGCATTTCATTGATTTTTATTGAAAATAAAACCAAAAAACAAATCTCACCCTTGTCCCTGCCCCTTCTCGCCAAACCCCAAGCCGTTCAGACAGCACAAGTCTAAATTAAAATACTATTGAATTAAAATCTCTAAACAAATCAAATTGTTTTGTATATCAGAGATTTTCCTCTCTCTCTCTCTCTCTCAGTTTGCATAAAGTATGATGCCTGAACTAACAAGAAATAGAAGAAAAGCGCATAGAATAGATAGTGAAATGAAAATCAATGTAACAGAAGAAGAAGAACAGAAATTCGAAAATTAATTGTAAAGATTTGTTGCCGTAGAAAACAAGACGGTGTTCGAAAAGCATCAGTCTTCTCGACGAGATCGAGGCAATAGCACGAACCGAATAACAATTGAAAAACTAAACAGAATCTACAAATAAACAAAAAGGAAAATTTAATCAATTTAAAGAAAGAAAAAAAAAAATATAGTAGTGGATTTAAAGCAGGCTTAATCGAAATGTTGCTTTCAATTTGTGCGAGTGCTGTGAAATAGAAAAATTCTGTTTACATTGGCAAACTATAACACAGCAAAAGAAAAGTGAAATAATTGATTTTTTTGTATTGTGAAAAAGAAAAATTAATTTATTTTTACATAACTTTACAAGGATGTTCGTTGGTATTCTCAGTTTGAATTGTGTTGTAAATAATTCAAATTAAAGTTATATAACCACAACAATAAAAGAAAATCGTCTGGCGGACTTCCAATCGCAGGACAGCCAATGGATTCGGATAAAGTGGTGCGCGCCATGGCGCGTTGGTGGCAGGTAAATCAATTGAAAGAAATATTTATTTCAAAGAAAAAAAAAATATATGTCTACCAGTCGGACCCAGCCCCCAAAAACACTCCTTCGTTTTGCTGGCAAACACACCCCTTTAGAGACATTTAAGAATATGTTTTTTTTTTTTGAATATTATGAGTCTTTCGGAAAATCTTACAGCGACAGCTGTGCAGACATCCTAAAAATAATTTTGCATTGTTTTTTTGCTCTTCTTTGTTTGTGGTGATGAAAATATTGCTTGCCTTCTCATCGAAGGTGCGAAATTTTCTGTCAAAGCTGAAGACAACATGGCAATTTCTTTTTCACTTATCTGTTGCACAGGCATTTTAACACTATCAGAGCCGTTTATATTTTTGGGGGAAACGGTGCTTTTGAAAATAACTTAATTGAAATTATTATTTTTTAGGGGATGGAAAGTTTCTGAATTCCCAAGAGCCATGGAAAGTTCACTGTAAGGTTTTTTGCAGTAGAAAATACAAAAAAATATATTTTTTTAAATTCCTACAATTAGAAGAGTGCTTGCAATTCTTGAAGCAAAAACAATTCCCAAAATTAACTAAGAGCTTAAATAAAAGACTTTTTATTGGAATTAATGAGAATGATTAACCAATGATCATTTCATAATTTGTGTACTGTCCAAGCTCAGTGTACTGCCCACCTAAGAAAGATAGTCACATCTCCATTTTAGTAGTTTTGAGATATTAAGCATTACGTTTCAAATTAAATATTTTTCAACAATTACAAAAATGTTTTATAAATATATTTTTGTGAAGCCAAAGCTCAGTGTACAACTATGGGTCTTCGGCTAAAGCCTCTTCGAAAGATGTGTATGTATTACAAATTTCCGAATGCGGTTCCCATGACGAATATCGGATATAGATCAAATATCTCTAGGTTTTGTATTTCGTTAAAGAATGAGTATAAAAACAATAGAACTTCTTGCTGCCTGTTTAAATAAACTACAGTGGAACGTCCATAATTTGAATTTTCTTTAAGTCCAAGCACTTCTATGGGTAGTTAAATTCCCTTAAACAATTTCATAAGTAATTCCATAACTCAAAGTCTCCGTAAGTCCAACTTTGTTTACGCCACCATTAGTTCGAGTTATGGATGTTTGACTGTAATTTAAAAAGAATTTGTAATGACAAAAAATGTAATAAATAAATTATAAATAAAATTATTACAGCCAATAAATTATAAAATATATGGTTATTGGTGACTTTCGAGTCACTTGTAAAAACTAGCATGGATTTGGGCGGAATAATATTTGCCTTTTGTGGAGGTTTTTGGTTTTAAAAAATATCAGAAATTCATTCCTAGTCTTATCATAAGAATATTATGGATGAGTTGAATAAAAATCAAGATTAATTAGTTCTGTAAGTAACAGACTTACACTCAATTGTTCAATTCGAAATTTTCCAACAAAAGGGCAAAGAACAGAAGGAATGATTTTTTTGTTATCAATTCTCAAATTCGTGCCACTTAATTAAAGGGTGTGACAATAAATTTGCATTATTAAATTTAAAAAAAAAATGCATATGAACGAATGCACGCTGAAAAAAATGGCCATTTTCAGCAAACAAATTCGCATCAACAAATTTTTTTTTTTAAATTCTATAAAAACATCGAGTGTAGCTTCGGCTGTGTGGCACGTAGCGCCGTCCTGTCGGACCCTTTATACATTTTTCCATACCACAAACATTAACTTGTTTGCAGGTAATAAATATCAAATATGTATGTATACACTAACCTAAAAAACATTTAATTCCTGATCGTCTGGCTACACTAGAACATTTACAAGACTGGTCGATGAGGCAGAATGAATTAATAAAACTCTTATAAAGGGTCCGCCATCGAACGTTTTCCTTTTTCAACTAGTGCTTATTTAATTTTCGTTATTTTCCTTATCGGGCCATGTTGAACGAATTTTTCTTTACAAAAATTTAAGAGGAGGATAGTGGCAACATTTAGTTTCAATAGGACGGCGCTACGTGCCACACAGCCGAAGCTACACTCGATGTTTTGCGCCCTGTTTTTGAAGATCACATTATCAGCGGCAGAGCTGATGTCGTTCGGCTACTGCATGGCCAGCCGAGGCAGCCATTTGAATGAAATTATTTTCCATTATTAACCGGAAGGTTGGTACTTTCAAATAAAAAAAAAAAAAATTTGAGAAAATATCCAGTAGTTTTTTTTTATAGAATTTTCCAAAAAAAAGATGTTATTTGGCAAAAGAAACAATTACAACTTTTTATAATCTTCGAAATGGAATCTTTGAAATGGAGGAAAAAGGAGGATCGTCTTGGCTAATGTTTGAATTGTCCGTCGACCACTTGAGACTTGTATTTCTTTAAGATTTCTTGAAACGTATTGAAGTACATTTGTATAGAAATTGTCAGAGTGGCCATGTCATCGATATCCAGAGCAAGTGTGAAAATCTACAATGGAAATATTGCGGAGGTATAATTTGGTTAATGAGGACAAAACTTAATTGGATATTAATTAAAACTCCATATGAAATGACTCACAATCGAAAAATAAAATAAACCCAAATAATAAAAAATCCCCCAAACGTTATGGAAAATCGAAACATGAAATTCAAAAGCCCCCAAAAAAATATAAAAAATAAAAAACGAAACAAAAATTCAACAAGCCCCCAAATAATATAAAAATGCATCAAAGAAAACTGTTCTGATCTTTTTCATTTCCTTCATCTGAAATATTCTCTCAAGGGACTTTTTATAATTTTTTGGGTGTTATTTCATTTTTTCCTAAAAAAAACTTTCAGTGAGATTTCAAAATGTATGTAGGGGCGTGTCAATCACCACCATGTGTACCAAGCTATGATGAAAATTTGCGGCGAAGTGGTAAATTCTGTGGTTTTCACAAATAATTGCTTAAGTACATTTTAGGGGATTTGTATTTATTGATGCCAAACAAAGGGCCATTAAAGTAATTTATTTATTTTTAATAAAAATGTTTCGTTACTTTGTTTTCTTTGTAAATAGCAAACTTTAGTTTATCGTTTTACAGAAGCAGCAATTTTAAAAATTATTTGTTTTCGCTTACCTTAGAAGATTACTATAATAACTTATGTTGTTAATCGTGGAAACCATAGAATTTGTGGCGACCCGTAGGAAAATGACCCAATGAGAGACGCGGTTGCAGGATTCTAGATGGACACTTTGTTCCAATTTATACGATTAGTTTTTGGCTTGACTTCTTTTTTTTCTACCCCTCAATCTTCTCTAGACCTTTCGCCTATAAACTTGGAAAACATGATTTTATATTGAAGCAAAAAGTCGTCGTGTTAATCGGGTACCTACCAATCTTTTTTGTGTATTCTTCGGATCCGTTTGAAGATTGAAAAGGAAAATTTTCCTGTTGAGTTATGACACTTTGCCCACGTTCATTCATCAACGATCCTCATAGTGTTAAATTGTGTATAGAGTGCATATATATGTATTAAACCCCAAGTTTAATGAGTTGTTTTCATAGGCGAATTGCGTATATGGATAAACGCCAAAAACTTACAGAAATAAAAATCATAAGATACGCCCGATTTGTAAAGACTGAATGCATGACACCCACTCACATAAATTTCGCAAAACAATTGTCGTATTTATTTAAAATATATTAAAAAGCATAAAATAAAACTATTTCATATTTATGTGCGAACCATTAGCGCAATATTTACAAAACAATGTTCCTACAATTGCACCTCTACTGGCAGCCAGTGCGAGGAACGAGGAAAATCCCCCTTGTCGCAACCACATGGGCGCCGTTTAGTCATTGACGTTCGCCTCAACAGCACGTGCGGTACGCCAAAAATTCGCTAAATTTAGTTTTGTCTTCTGTTGTTGTATTTTTTTTTTTTTTTGTAAATTGGCTACATTTTTTAAGTGTTTTTTTTATTTCATTTGCAGTGCATACCTAAGAGGATTATTTTTAATTGCATTGTATTAGTTTCGAAGAATTTGGTTATTTTCGTGGCTGTAATTTGTTCTTCTCTAGTTTGTTTTAAACTTGAACTTTAGAACCAGACCAACGTTGGGTACAAAGTCCACAAAAAAAAAACAGTTTCATTCAATTAGAGAAAAATGTCACCAACAAAACAATTTCAAGCATTTAACGGAAGTGTTTTGAAAGTAAATTGTAGACAATAATGTTTGCGATTAGGATGATGCGAATGTAAGAAGACTTCTGCGTTAGATAGACGCTGCACTGGGCCAGCTGGCTCCATTGTGATTGACCTTGATCGCTGAGGTAGAGAGATACTTATTAGATCTCTTGCAGAATGACTTTTGTTTGCTCCCTCACCACTTTTTGGGATAAATAAAACCCGCTTGGCCATCGGTACAGCTATTTGTTCGGGACATATATGGTTATACGGGACATATACCTGTTACACAACAAAGACTTGTTCATAAACTTTTTGGGCAGTCACCCAATCCCAACTTCTTTAGAATACTGCAGGCCCTACGTTTTTTTTAAATAAAACCTCTCCAAACAATTTAAAATGTGGACCATATTTGTACTACTGGAACCACAAGACATTACAATTGTATGGTGCTTTTTGAAGCCTCTACAATTTTATCGATGTTGTTGCCTGGTGTTGGTAATTTAAATAAAATTTTAAATAATCCTTCACTTTTAGCCTACAACTAATGTTTTACAGAACTCAAAAATATTTACTAGATATTTACTACAATTTACAGACCACTGTGCGACGTAGCAAAGATTAAACATTGGGGAATTTTTAATTTTTTGGGGAATTTTTCATGCATGAGGCATTCATTATTCTTTGTTTGAATTCTAAAAACAAAATTAAAATATTAATTGAATTAATTGAAATATGACATTGCAAAATTCAAGGCAAAAAAAAAAAAAAAAAAAACACTACTCCCTCTTTCCTTCCTCCAATACCCATCTTTCCCATCGCTAACACAGTGCATTTCATTTATAGGGGGCATCCCCTGAGTGTTAGTCTAAAAAATAAAAATATTAATATAATTGAATTAAATAAAATTTATTAATTGCATTAATTAATATATTAATTGCATTAATTAATATATTAATTGCATTAATTAATATATTAATTGCATTAATTAATATATTAATTGCATTAATTAATATATTAATTGCATTAATTAATATATTAATTGCATTAATTAATATATTAATTAATATATTAATTGCATTAATTAATATATTAATTGTATTAATTAATATATTAATTGTATTAATTAATATATGAATTGCTTTATTTAATACATTAATTTAATTTATTAATATTTTCATGGAATCAGTTAGTATTAATGGAATTGATTAATACTAATTAATTGAAATAATTTATGGAATTAATAAATATATTAATTGATTTAATGAATATACTAATTGATTTAATTAAAATATTAATTGAATTAATTAACATATTAATATATTCATGAAATTAGTTAATACAGGGTCCGCCAAATAACTTCTTTTTTTTGAGAATTCTATTAAAAAATTTTTTTCTCAAATTTCTTTTTTTATTTGAAAGTACAATCCTTCCGTTTAATAATGGAAAATAATTTCATTCAAATGGCTGCCTCGGCTGGCCATGCAGCAGTCTAAAGACATCAGCTCTGCGGCTGATAATGCGATCTTCAAAAACATTCGTTCAACATGACCCGATAACGAAAATAACGAAATAAGCACTAGTTGGAAAAGAAAAACGTTAGATGGCGGAACGTTTATTAATAGAATTAATTAATATTTTAATGGAATTAATTAAATAATTGAATTAATAAATTTATTAATTTAAGTAATATTAATAAAATACTTATTCAATATATGAATTAATTTGATTAGTTAATCTATTAATTAAATTAATTAAAATATTAATTGAATAAATAATTAAAAAATAAAATTGTTCTTCAATTATTTAATTTTTCAATTATTAATTGTTCAATTAGTCAATTATTCAATTATTTATTTACTAAATTATTCATTTATTCAATTATAAAATTTTTCAATTCTTCAATTTTTTAATTATTCAATTATTCAGATATTCAATTACTTAATTATTCATTTATTCAAATCTTCAATTATTCAGTTATTCGATTATCCAATTAGTCCATTACTCCATTTCTTCAATTTTTCAATTATCGAATTATTCAATTATCAAACTAATCACTTATTCAATTTTTGATTTACTCAATTATTCAATTTTTCAATTACGCAACTATTAAATTATGTAATTTTCCAATTATTCCATTAATCCTATTATTCTAATTATTCCAATTGTGCATTAATTAATTAATCAAATATTTCATTTATTCCTATTATTCTAATTATTCCAATTATTCCATTTATCCTATTATTCGAATTATTCCAATTAGATATATCAACATACTCTAATTATTCGAAATACTCCAATTATTCCTCTTATTCCAATTATGCACTCATTCAATTAATCAAATATTATTCCATTTATCCTATTATTCGAATTAATCCAATTAGATATATCAACATACTCTAATTATTCGAAATACTCCAATTATTCTAAATATTCCAATTATTCCCCTTATTCCAATTATGCACTCATTCAATTAATCAAATATTTCATTTATTCCTACTATTCTAATTATTCCAACTATGCTCGAATCCATTTCGGACGACTCTTTCTAATGCCCTCCCTTCCTTTCAGACCGTCAGCCAAGAAGACAATGATCCAAGTGCACGCAACCCTATGCTCTACGACCCATTGCAAGATGGCGTCGTTAAAACTTCCAAGAAAATGCAATATTTTGCCGCACTTGTAGGTAAGTCAATCGTCGATGTCCCAAACTTAAAGTCTCGATTATTCTATTAAAATCTTTTAACTGTTTTTACCGCCTTTCAGTGTGCCTTGGTGCCGTATCAGCGGGTACTGCTCTGGCCTGGACATCACCTGTACTGCCACAAATCAGCGTGGATCCAACAGCTAATGCCACCGCAAACAATGCTACCGATGGTTCAACACATTTACAATTGACATTAAGTCAGCGTAAGTAACCGGACAAATCCCCTAGATTCGCGTCTGAAGTGTCCTCCGCCTGATGAGCCCGGGATCAGTTGGGGGGTCTTAATATGCCGTTAAATGACTATTAAAGTTTCATGAAAATATTAAAGTTTTACTGCAATCGACAGCAAGTGCACCTCAATCAAGTGGTGCCCTAATGCCAATTCCGACAACGTCAAGTTTGTTTACGAATGACAACAACAAATGTGGGACCACAGCTCCACCACAATTGTCCGCATGGAGCGATGACAATATCAAGTGTTTTATTTACTTACGGACAGTATCAAATTATTAACTCAAACATGAAATCATATCGCCAGAGTGGCGAGTGTTGATTTCCCTTCAAAGGGAGAATGGAATTCCATTTCAGTTACCAGAGAGTGATATGATTGCTCTATGATGATGATTTGCCCGTGACTGACCATTCATGTGACGGTCGGTCTGTCATTGTCATCCATTTCATTATCACAACCACTTCGTGGTCGGGCGTTGTTGTGTCGCCTCCTCTGCGGACGTTTGTTCATTTGAGCGATGAGTGACAGCGTTTGAAGTGCAGTGTCGATTGCTGGGGTTGGTCATTATGGAATTGGCTGTGTGGCATGTGTGGCATGTGTTGCATGCAATGAACACTTGAATGGAAATTATGGGTTGCGGAATATTTTGTTCACACATTGTGTTGCATGACTACGGTATTTCTTTTTCGGATTACAATTTCAATTAAGCCTGGGAACCGCAGGAGAGAAGCGGGTTTAAACAAAAAAAATCAATTATTTTTGTATATAGAAACAGGACAAAATATTACCCAATTTTCTCTAAATGGACAAGATTTGATTTCAGAATAAACTTGGCCAATTTATTATTCGCTTCCATGAAATCATGTTCCCACTGAGCCTGTAGACGGACAGTCTTAGAATTTTATCTGGCTTGACTTGTAAATCTGGAAAGGCCATCAGAGTCTTATCTTGTTACTTGCATAGACAAATGAATATAAGGGTGAACAAATTAATATTTTTTTCGAAATTAAAAAAAAATCCACATTCCCATTATTTATGGAACACGAGTTCATTCATGTGGCTGTCTCGGCTGGCTTCGCAGTAGCGTAACCTGTCAATCTAATTTTCGAAAACCATTATCATGTTTGACTTTAATGGCTATTTCGCATAACATCAGTACTTCACCGTTAAGTTGTCAAACAAAAAGTCTAACTGCGTCAAATCACAGCACCGAGTTTGACATCGCCGAGACGGCTGATAGCACGATTACCCAGCATGGTGCGCCTGGGTCGTGCGTCTTGGACTGAAATCCAAGTCCATGTCTTCAATATCCGACCAAAAGTTAACTGAGATTGCGTTTCTCCAGCTGTATTTTCAATAAAAAATAAGCCAATAATGCCACCGCTCCAAAGTTTCTACCAAACTGTCACTCTCTGAGGGTGCATTGACTTCTCGACGATCACCTGCGAATTTTCCGATCCTTCGATTCAGCAGCTTTTGCTTATAAACCCAGCATCTGAGGTAAAAATGCTCCTCAAGAGAAAATCAAATTTTTTTCGATGTCCATTTGGAGCTGCTCTAAGGCCCAAACTGAGAACCGACAACGAAACGTATGGTCCGTCAATTGTACTTTGTAGGCGAACAATGCGAAGTCTTTGAGCACAACTCTCCTCAGGCTGGTGTGTGAAATCGATGGCGGGTCGAGGTTCCAGGACTGAGTCGCACACTCTCGGCTACAGCAGCCACATTCTGGTCAGTGCGTAGCGTGCGATGACCAATCTCTGTCAAGATTTCGAAATGATTAAAAGACAAACCACTGAATCGACCAGGTTTCTTGGTTCCATTCCACACATCTCCATTGCTAAAAATCGATTTCCCAATTCTACGAACGACAAATTTCATGCGCCACTACAAATGGAAAAGTTTACCCGTGGAACGTCGTACGCGGTCACTGTAAACTATCTTGTGACAATTAATAAATAGAAACCATCAAGTATTTGAATAGAACTCAAAACATGGTTAAACTTGAAAATAATATTATCATTTATTAAACAATAAACATCAATCAAGATCCATACCTTGATAGACAATCTAATTAAAAGGAAAAAAAAAAGTTCAAAATGTCTCAACAAAGTGAACATTGTCAAGTGGTCAGCAGCTTTTGAAATCAAATGAAATAACAAAAAATCTATTAAATCGCATAATAAATAAACTATAAATGATATCTTTTCCATTTACAGAAACTTGGGTTAGTTCCTTATTGGCCATTGGCGCTTTCCTGGGAGCCTTGCCCACCGGTAAGTTAAATAATTTCCCCGTCTTCGGAGTCGGCTCTGATACATTTCTTTACTTTCATTTGCAGGCTATATTGCTGATGCCATTGGACGTCGTTACACCGCTTTGGTGATGGATGTCCCCTTCATTGTGGCCTGGACAGCCACCATATTTGCCAATTCCGCCACTGTCCTTTATTTTGCCCGTTTCATGATTGGTATGTTGGCCGGGTGTCTCCTGTTATCAGTTTTCAGAATCTATTTCGTTTCATAGGTTTGGCCACTGGCAGTTTCTGTGTTGTCGCTCCCATGTATATTTCGGAAATCGCTGAAACCAGTATAAGAGGCACCTTGGGTACGCTGTTCCAGCTGACGCTGTCCGTTGGTATTTTGTTGGTTTATGTGATTGGTTCGATGGTCACTTGGACCACATTGAGTACGCTCTGCCTAATGGTTCCGGTTGCCCTGTTCATTGGCATGATCTTTTTACCGGAAACGCCAACATACTTGCTGAAGAAGGTATGTCAAAAGTAATTGAACCGAAGGGGAAAGAACCCAAACAAATGGTCTTTATTTGGCATTCAAAATTATGGGGGAACTTTTTCTGTAGGACCTTAACAAGAATTGGCCGTAGGCATGCTTTGCAACATCCTACTGAGTGGTGGGATAACAAACAATAGACTGTCTGAGGTTCTCATGAGGATTATATAAAAAAATTATAGATGGTGACTTGGGCTGTGTGCTAAAACTAAAGGCCGAGTTACTTGACCGTAATCGTAACGTGTCAGCTGATACGTTCTCCTTATGGGAAACATGTACAAATGGTTACTTGGCCGTAATCGTAACGTAACGTAACGGATGAACCTGCAGAAAATAGATTTTTCTATCCGGCAAGTGACATTTAACAAACAGCTGATTTGTTTCTAGCAAAAAAAAAAAACAGCAAGAAAGTAAAAGAAACGACTTTGTTAGAAAAATAATAAAATAAAAACATAAAAACTATAAAAATGGATAAATTGTTTCTTTACAACACTTTCATTCATTACTAATGAATTTTTTACGTTTTTATCAAAACAAACAGACCAAACAGACAAATTATTTTGTTTGTTTACATACAACATATGGTACTTCACGTATCTTGGGTAACCACCACTACATCAACGTTCCGGTAACGATTACGTTTACGTTCCGGCAACGGTCAAGTAATTAGGCCTTAAGGCCATGCCTTAGTTGTGAAATTGTGTGTTCCCCAAATTATTTTTTCCAAAAA
The DNA here is from genome assembly GCA_958296145.1 of Hydrotaea cyrtoneurina. Taxonomy (NCBI): domain Eukaryota; kingdom Metazoa; phylum Arthropoda; class Insecta; order Diptera; family Muscidae; genus Hydrotaea; species Hydrotaea cyrtoneurina. Next base: position 125,237,216 of record OY282512.1, on the reverse strand, counting down.
TTTTTTTTTTCCAAAAAATTTTTTTTTTCAAAAAATTTTTTTTTACAAATTTTTTTTTTTACACATTTTATTTTTTACAAATTTTTTTTTCCAAATTTTTTTTTTCAACAATTTTTTTTTTTTTTTAAAAAAATTTTTTTTTTTAAGAAAAAAATTTTTTTTCCAACAAAATTTTTTTTTTCAACAAAATTTTTTTTTTCCACAAAATTTTTTTTTTTCAACAAATTTTTTTTTTCCATATTTCAACGGGCGCCATAGGCGCATTACAACTTACTAGTATGAAAATAATATTGGATTTTTTAATTGTTGAGTCCCCCACTCCCCTCATATATTAATGGTTTGGGTGTGGATTCATGCTGACAAGGGTATTCGAAATATCGCCCTAGGGTAGCACAAGATGAACGACACATCATGGCCAAATATTTTTAAATAAGCCTAACTATCATTTACAACAATTTAAGGCAGCAAAATTGGACCCAGAACAGGATCCTTAAACCGACAACTACACGGAGGAAAAAAATATGATTGCCACAATCATATAAATGTTGGGAGATGAGTCTACTCATATAGATGTTTGTGTGGAAACATAATAAGTTTGCACACAATCATAATATGTTTGGGGTCGTCGTGAAGCACCTTGTCAGACCGCGATACAGAAATTCGAGCTGTTGGGACTAGTTAGTGATGTGAAGAATAAAACCCGTGTACTCAAGAACAGCTGGGAATATTGCTGCTGTAGCCCAAAGTGTTGAAGAAAACCCAGGTTTGTCCATTGCTCGTCCTTCTTGGAAACTGGACATTCTACAAACGTCATTACACCGTATTTTGCATACAGACTTGGATCGTAAGGCTTATAAAATTCAGTTAACACAATAACTCAAGCCGGCCGATCACCAACAGCGTCGTGTCATAGCTGATTGGGTCCTTGAAATGCATGAAAATGATCCGGAATTCCTTGGGGCCACGTGAAAGATAAGGTCTACGCCAACAGCCCAGCATCGATTAAAGACCTCAAAGATAGAATACGTGAGGCTATCGAGGACATAGGGCAGCCACTTTGCGATTTGGTTATGCACAATTTCATGAAAAGGATATGATCCTGAAAGCGCAGTCATGGTGGCCATTTGGCGGATGTTGTCTTTCATTATTAACGGCATTCCTTCCTCTTTATTATGAAATAAACATCCGATCATTTATCTCAAAAAATTAAATTTTTCTTTGAAATTTTTGTTGGGAAACTCTGTATATGAAATTGTTGTTTGTTTTTGATCATTAATGATATCTTATAATTTTGTTGTTTTTTTTTCAAGGGCCGTCGTGGTGATGCCGCTCTATCCTTGAAATGGCTCTGGGGTCGCTACTGTGACTCTCGCTCTGCCATTCAACAGATCCAGAGTGAATTGGATCAAGCCGGTGGCAGCGCCTCCTTCTCCGATGTCTTCCGTATCAGAGCTGCTCGCAATGGTTTGATTATCTCCATGCTGCTGATGTTCTTCCAGCAGTTCTCCGGTGTTAATGCGGTCATCTTCTATACCGTGCCCATATTTAAATCGGCTGGCAGTACCTTGGATCCGTCTATCTGTTCCATTATTGTTGGCCTGGTCCAAGTGGTAATGACGCTGACATCATCGCTGCTGATTGAGAAGGCGGGCCGCAAGTCTTTGTTGCTGTTCAGCAGTACCATCATGACTATCTGCTTGGCCATCTTGGGCGCCTACTTCGATATGAAGGACGATGGCAAAGATGTTTCGTCTCTGGGCTGGCTGCCTCTGTTGTGTGTGGTCATGTATATGATCACGTTTTCGATGGGTTATGGTCCCATACCCTGGCTAATGATGGGCGAACTGTTTTTGCCCGATGTGAAGGCAACGGCGGTGGCACTGACGGTGATGTCCAATTGGTTTTCGGTATTCTTGGTTACAAAAACATTTGGCTCCATGGTGACGGCCTGGGGTTCGGATATGTCCTTTTGGTTTTTCGCCTTCTGCATGTTTGTGGCCACGCTGTATGTGGCCTTTATGGTGCTGGAGACAAAGGGCAAGAGTTCCGCTCAAATACAAATGTGGTTGGGTGGTGATAAGTAAGGCGAATGTGATTGAGATTAAAGGCGGGGACGTTTTTAGTTTTCTGTTAAACTTTAGATGTAATTTCAAAGAATTTAATTTGTAAATCCTTGTTTTTTTTTGTAGTATTTTCTTTTTAGAGTTTAGAGAATTTTTTTTTTTTTATTATTTTGTAAATAAGCAGCTCGATACCAAAAAAAAAAACAAACAAATCAAAAACATCTAATGACAAATTGAAAAGTGCATACGTAACTAGTTGTAGTACGAGTAGTCAAGAGGTTTTCGTTAGTTAGTGTAGGAAGACCCGTTGGGAAATGAACACAAATGACTTGGTCCCTCCCTCTCAGAATGTTGGGGTAGTGGATTGTGTGCTCCACTTCTTTTTTTTTTGGTTTTTCCTAAAATTTTCCCACTGGGTCTTCCATTTTAGTTTACTATAGTCAAGTGCCATGTCGTTGTTTTTTTCTTCTTTTTTTTATTCAATTCTGTACAATATATTGGTATTTTTATTTTAGTTTAAATAATTGTTGTTTCTGTTTCGTAAATTTAAGTTATTTATTGTATGCGTTACAATTGTATTGAAACGAAAATAAAAAACCAGCAAATTTAATTAATTTCTATGAACGAACAGTAAAATACAATGTGTGCAAATATTTGAAACACCTTTGTTTTTAGTTTTTCTTTTTAATTTGATATTGTTTTATTATGAGTGTATAGATTTTATTATTAAACTACTTATTGTTGTTATAAAATGTATGATAAACGAGTGTAATTTAAAAAAATAAAATAAAGTTTCTTTTTTTGTAAAAAAAAAAAAAACAGATGTGTTTAAGATTATTGAATTGCGGAGCTTTCCTCTCTGATTCGTAACTCCGCAATGGTTTGATGATCTTCATGCTGCTAAGAAAATTTAGTCTGGTTTCGACTTGTCGCGAATTTCTACGGTAGACTATCCCTAATACCCTGTAATGTCGTTGTGGTTTGACTTTACTGGGGATTTCATAGTTACAACATGGTCATGACATTAATTTAAACGAATTCCATTGCTGTCTGATAGCTCTACTCTTGTGGGTTCTTCCCTTGCATTATCGCCAGTATACTAAAACACTTATTGGACATTTGCCTAATAGTGCATCGGACATTTGTGGAAATCTGGCGTCTTTCAATCAAAATCTTTCGAATGTTATACCTGTTGATAACCCTTGACCCACTCGCATCAATTCGCCAAAGTGTAGTTTGTTTTACGCCATCACTTCTCTACTGTACAAAAGAAAACAGACAACAATAAAAAACTGTCTACTCGTGTGATTTGTAGAGAAAACATTATCAACGCCCCTTAAATTGAAATTAATTTTAAAGCTCCTCTGAACTATACGAATGGAAAACGTGACTTATCATCGTTGCCTGTTATCGCAAATGGGATTGTCCGGTTTTCTAATCTGGTTGCAACGAGAGAAATGCCTGTCATGTTGTTCATAATTTCTGTTTACAAGTTGTAGATGAGGATTTAAGGATGTGCAGCGGATTTTGTGGAAGACCGTGGGGTGTTATGGGTAGTGGGTGTGACAAGTAGCCAGCTAACGCGGGTTTGTAACCCATTGAGAATATCAACAGATTTTGAGAGGAAGTTTCCAACTTGTAAAGATCGGATTTTATTTCATTGTGGCCACTTTTTAGAGTTAGCATAACAACATGTATAGGTAACAGTTAAAAAAAAAAATTAAAACAAATTTTTTCAAATAAACACTAATTTTTTTCAAAAAAAAAAAAAATACTATACATTTTTTTAAAAAAAAAATTTTTTTTTTACAGAAAAAAATTATAAAATTTATTAAATAAAAAATATAACCTTTTTAAAAAAAATATTTTTTTTAAAAAAAAAACTAAAAATCTTTAAAAAAAAAAATATAAAAATTTAAAAAAAAAATATATATTTTTTTTAAGCGCCCCGGTAGGCGAGTTGGTAGCGTGCTTGCCTATCAGCGTGGGGGTTGTGGGTTCGATTCCCACCAGAGGCTTTGGTCTGTCGCTGCAAAAATCTAAACATATGGTCTGTGTCACCCGGTTTACCCTTGGACCCAAAAATTAGAATATAAATTTACTTTGTATTGTAATTAATAATAAATAAATAAAATATATTTTTTTTAATCTATCTGTGTGTATCTAGTTTTCGTTTTCGTACAAAGCGATCAACCCGCTCAAGAATAAAAAAAAAATTAAAAAAAAAAATATACAAAAAAATATAAATTTTTTAAAAAAAAACAACTATACCAAATTTTTTTTTAAAAAAAAAAAATAATTTTTTTTACAAAAAAAAACTATAAAATTTTTTAAAAAAAACTTTAAAATTTAACAAAAATATAAAAAAAAATTAAAAAAAAAGATGTATTTTTTTTAATCTATCTGTGTGTATCTAGTGTTCGTTTTGTACAAATCGAACAATCCGCTCAAGAATAAAAAAAAAAATTTAAAAAAGTATACAAAAAATATATTTTTTTTAAAAAAAAATGTTTACAAAAAAAATCTATAAAATATTTAAAAAAAAACTGTAAATTTTTTTTAAAGGAAAACTAAAAAGTTTTAAAGGAAAAATATAAAAATTTTTTAAGACTAAAATTTTTTTTAAAAAAAATTTGAGCAATTTTGATATAAATTTAAAAAAAATCGAATTCTAAATCGTAGAAAAAAAATATTTTTTTTAAAAATAATATAAAATGTTTTTTTATAAATGTATAAATTATAATTTGGCTACATAATACTGTAGACTGTAGTATTCCCTTTCATATGACCCAAAATTCGTACAAATCGTTCGAGACGCTCCCGAACAGCAAGATTTTTAATAAAGTGGGAAAATATTTTTTTACCATTTTCAAATTTTTAAACCTGATCTGATCAGTGTTTTAGATTTGCGGAATTTTGGTAAAAAATTTAAAAAAATATTTAAAAAATTTAAAAAAAAAACATAAAAAAAACTTTTTTGAAAAAAATTTTTAATTTGACTTAATAACATGGATCATCATTTTATATGACCCAAATGTCGTACAATTCTGTCCCCAACAGCAAGAATTTTAAAAAAGCCTAAAAATATTTTTTTTAATACATTTTTTGTTTGTTGTATTTATTTATTATTAATTACAATATAAATAAATAAATATAAAGTAAATATATTTATAAAAATATATAAAGTAAATTTATATTCTAATTTTGGGTCCAAGGGTAAACCGGGTGACAAAGACCATTTGGCTTGATTTTTGCTGCGACAGACCAAAGCCTCTGGTGGTAATCGAAGCCACAACCCCCACGCTGACAGGCAAGCACGCTACCAACTCGCCTACTGGTGCGCTTTAATAAAATTTTATAAATTAGTATTTGACTAAATAATATAAACCGTAGTGCTCTATTTCATATGACCCAAATTTCGTACAATCCGTTCTCGAACAGCCAAATTCGTAATTAAGTCCAAAAATATGTTTTTGGCCATTTTAAAATGTTCAATATCGATCGGATTATTTTAATTTTAAAAAAAAAAAAATTTAAGAAGCAAACCACCCAAAAAAAAACATGATAAAACAGTTTTATAAACTTTTCTAGCAAACCTACAGTTTTAAGATAGATATTGAATATTCTGACCCACATACAACCTAACATACGATCCTCGTATAAAATAATCTAAAATCGAAATGTATTGTTACCCATAATATCGATTGTTTCGTCATTTATTTATTAATTACATTTATCATTTTATTAATTACATTTTTATAAACATTTTCCATTCATTCTGTTTGCATTCACTTCAAAACCATTCATTCGTCCCTCTGATCTTAAAACCCCTTCGTTCGTTCGCACTTTTTCTCTCTGAAAAATAATCGATCATTAAAATTGTTGCTATAGTTGTTTTTGTTTTTGCATTGGCACAATTGCAATTATGCGTAAACGTTTCGTTCGTTGGTCATTTGCATATGCCGCCAATGTTTGTGCGTTGCGTACGAGTTCGTATGCGCCGCGTTGCGCCTCTCAATGCTTGACCGAGACAGTGACCTTGATAATGAAAAGGTGAGTTTTTTGTTCGTTTAATTTTACGGGAAGTGGGTAGAAAATGTTATTGTAAATAAATACTACATCAATTTATGTGAATATGGTCTCTCCATATAAATTATAACAAAATTGTCGAATGATGGCTGCATATTTATACGTGTGGTTAGGTGAAGTGCAAAATGGGGTAATAACAAAAAATTCAAAGGGTATATTCGGTTGATGAAGCAGTACTTTACTAAAGTCGGTCCAATCATTGATCAAACTCATGGCTCGACGACGACTGTATACAAGTAACAGACGCGACGCGGTGTGATATCGCACGATCCTGGAGGCCACGTCACAGGCCAACGACGCGAGATAATGCGTCCACCAAAAGTTTATTTCAATCATTTTATTGTTTCGTTGACTGTATGGCATGTTGGAACCAAAGGTTCAATTCAGGCACGAAAAAGTCATTAGTCATGGCGTTCCCCCATTGACTGTAACCTTAAGGCCGGCTTGATTTTTGACGAAATATGGGCCAATGACTCCCTCTGCTTATAGAGCACACCAATCCTTGCGCGAGCTGGATTTTGTAAGCCCGCAAACCAAGATCTTTTTGCAAAATCTTCCATAAAGTGGATGGGCAGAGCTCCAATTGTTGAGCGCGATGGCGTATGAAGTAACCAACTGTAGGAAATTTGAATTATATCGGCCTGATTTGTTAAAAAAACACCCCAACCCCATAGTGATTTTACTGGTCCAGAATCCACATATTACGCCGGACCTTGAATAAATTAGCCAATTGATTTGATCAGTAGCGAAGGGGGTTAATTTTGAATTTTACCAGCGGAGTGTTTATCTTCTTTTCTTCTTTTTTAATATATATTTACCCTCGACACTGATTCACTGACTCTGTCACGCAGTACGTAGGAATTTAAATAGGCATTCTATAATTCTATAAATAATAATAATAAAAAAAATAATATTTTTTTTTGTACAGAAATTGTGTTTTCCCCAAATTTTTTTTTACCAAAATTTTTTTTTCCAAAATTTTTTTTTACAAATTTTTTTTTTACAAAATTTTTTTTTACTAATTTTTTTTTTCCACAAAAGTTTTTTTTTCAACAAAATTTTTTTTTCCAATTTTATTTTTTTTCGAAATTTGAATTTATCGATAAGTTTGAAATAACCGATATTTGTTGCTGGCATATTGTTAAAATAAAACGTGTTTCAAGTTTCACTTTGGGAGATAACCAATGGTTGTTGAAAATAGCGCAACCTAACATCTTGCAGTCTATGTTTATCGATTGATATCAGAGAGCTCCAATCGTCTTCAATGCCCCTTAACAATAGGTTGGCAGTGAAAGGCAAGAAATTTAATTCGTTTGGTACTTTTTGAGCACCTTTTATTTTTGTTATTGTTAACCACGTCACAATTTAAGCCTCCGGCAAATGTGATTTTTCAAAAACAACTAAAACAAATTCATTTATTACCGAGAAAATGCCTCCAGCAATATTAAAAAAAAAACGTTGTAAATATTTTCGAATTATATGCACGCCAATTTATTTGTCATTTTTTAAATATTTTTTTTTTTTGGAATTCGATTTGTTTCATGATTATACACAAATTATGAAATAAAACCGCAACAGCTATAAAGTCATGACTTAATTGCAACATTAAATTAAGTAATAAATCAAGTCATAAATTAATGTATTTGAACTTGAGCAGCAATCACTCTCTCGCACTGGTTATCGTTATTTCTTTATGGCTTTAACACAAAAGAGGAAGCGAAGCTTTAAAATGGACAAAAATGCGAAATATTTCCTAATACGGGGGCGGAACAAACACGAGTTACAAAATACAAAATTTAATAATAATTACGGTCATTGAAACGTAACGGTAGTCATAGCGCCCTAGAAAAGCTTTTGAAAAAAAAACAGAGTTTAACATTTAATTTGAGCACTAGTGAAAGTTTTTCCTTCCCCCAGTCAAAAGGGGGGAAGTTCTAAAGCGAGACATCCAAATATTTTTGACGTCACTGTTTGACAGACCGACAATTGTTTTCATGTCAACCTGTGTGATGATCTTTTACACTCGTTTGTTGCTGTTGTGTCGACGCTATTTAATTTCAAGCTTTAGTTGCACATGCAATACGTTGTTTTTTTTGTTCTGCCCCTAAGAATATTTATAACAATTTGTAATTTGTGCAATGCATTTCGTTGACATTTACTAAATACGAAATTCTAATTTCTTTTTATATAATACAACAACAACAATTACAGTTTCTCCACACTACTGTGAACAGTTTGTTCGAATTAAATAGTCGCTATGAAAAATTAACAATTAACATATCGCTCATTTACTTCAACAGTGTCACAACTCAAAATACGACTTTTTCAGAAGAGCCATTTAAAGTTTTCATTTGCATCGTACTGAGCAAATATCGACCCCTGTATGTATAATACTTATAATACTTACAGCTCAAAAGTCAACTTAAATTCGAGATTTCTTGAGCAACAAAATAAAAAGAGAATTTTGAATTGTGACACTATTGAAGTAAATGAGCGATATGTTCAGAGCTTCAAAACATGAACTTTTTCATGTTGTGCCTACAGGAAAATACCGAGAAGCAAGTTGGTTCCATCACTCAGGGGATGACCGCTATGAATGCAATGCACTGTGTTGGCGATCGGAAAGAAGGGTACTGGAGGGAGAAAAGAGGGAGTAGTGTTTGTTGATGTTAGCCCTGAATTTGGGAATATCATAGCAGGCAAGAATATTCCACATACGATCAGTTCGGCTGAAGAACGAATTTTCTCTCTAGTGCGTCATCCGGTCAACCGGCCAGTTGACAATGAACGGATGAGACTCCGACTACTCCGGTTAAATGTTCTAACTTCAGGCACCGGACGACGAATATCTGACGAACAGATACCATTGAAATATCTATAGAATAGCGATACACAACCCACATTTCGGCAATGCTGTAGGGAGACAATAGAGCTGGATACCCTACCATCCCCTATCATCACCACCGCTCATCTCTGTACACGGTCCAGAAGCTGCAAAGATGTCTTTGGTGCCCCTGCTCATATATGGGAGTTATATTCCATTTTACTTGTTTATTCGATTGGATTGAAATTCAACATAGCTGAAGTGTGATGGATGCAGTGGATGCAGATGTTGAAACTTAGGTTTTCAAAAAAACCTTGAGACTCCCGATAAATTTGTATTTCCATAACTTTAAAATGCCATAAATAAAATATATTTTTTTTGTGATTATTTGGAATTTTTAGATATTCCGTAGTAACTCGCAAAGAACTTCCGGTGTGTACTTCAAAACGAGTTTACAAAAACGATTGTCTGATCACTCGGCTACCAAATTCAACTAATAGAGCATCGGCGTAAATTCCCTGCCTGCATGAGCTTAAACTTTTCTCTTTTTTCACTTTTTTGGTTTATTTTGATGGGCCCAACTGCTCAGCCAGCATTAACGCTATAGGCGATTCCATAGAAATCGTAGCACTTTGGAACTCGAATCAACTTTCTATTGAAAGTGAATTGCCCCACAAATAATTCAGCTGACTGTGACAAGCATGAGCTTCAACCTGAAGCACCACTTGCACATTTCATGGCGAATAGATAGAGCGCATACAATACAAAAATCACACTCACACACACTACAGAACTCTCTCCTCACAATTGCGAAATTCGCAAGCCAAAGCTGCTCCTCACTTGAGGGCGAGGCGGTATGTTTGGGAATAGATTTCAAAGTGACACTTGTATTTTTGTTTTGTTTAAGCTTCACTTGAGTTCAGTTCATTTTTGAACGCATTTAAATAAACACTTGCTGTTGCTGTTGTTGTTGTCTGTGATTTACGCTGCTAAGCCCGCCAAGCTAAATTATTTTTTTGGGCACAAAGTCACAGTCACTTTTGCTCGAGCACAAAGTACACACGCTCGCTCAGTGAGCTCGGACTATCTGAAAAACAGCAACTACAACATAATACAAACTTTTCATATATAAATATACTCGTATACAGTGCCTAAGTAGACTTGTATTATCATCAAACAAAACAAAAAATTACAATAAAATCAAAGATTAAAAAAAAAACATACAAAAGGAAAACATAAAACGTCCAGTGAAGCTTCTCATGTTCGCTTTTCATTCACCATCACAAAACAATCTGCTCTGTAGTTTTGTGTCTTGAGATTGGCGAACGCCTGTTCTGTCTTCCGCGGTGCTCATTTGCATTCCGCTTCAAGTGCAATAATCTGAACGCGCCTTTTGTTAAATAAGAAACACTTCTTGATTTATACCTTGAAACTTTTTGTCAAGCAACAGAACAGAAACGAAATCTGTTTGTGTCATAAATTCAATTCACTTCACTTCACTTCAAGTGGTTTATTGTGCTGTAATTGTGGGCACAACAAAAGGAGGTGTTACTTTGTTGTTCGTAATTATTGATAAACTGAACAAAGGATACTATTTCAAGTGGTTGTGTTAAACTGAATCAGGCAAAATGGGTAAGTTTTAAGTTTAAGGTGAAATTAAGATTTTAAATATCAATAAAAACTCTGCAATCTGTTGGGGTAGCAGTTGAGTTCGGATTGCTGCAATCCGTTAAGGGAAAACTATCGGACACCTGAAACTGAGCATCCTCAAGAATTCGTTTTTTTAGCTCATTTCAAAGAAATTAATACATGAGACCGAAGAGCCTGAAAGAAGTTCACTTCGCTTAATGAAAACTTCGTATAAGTGAAAAATATTTCCTACTCAAAGTTCGTTAGGGATGTCAAAGGTACACTGCTCAGCTGTTCAAGGTTAACAGGAAACCTGCTCCCAAGCTGAGCAAGATCTCGTAGACTCCCAAGATAAACCTGTACGAGTTGTCATTTTGCCTATCGTACTGTGTGCTGTGACAATAATAAATCTCTTCTCTGACAAAACCCAGCAACGACCTGGTGCTATTAGGGCTTATATCGGGGAAAAAATAAGAGAGTCTTGAACTGTACAAATGTAATAAATTCATGGGAAAAGAGAAAAAATTTCAATTGATAACAAAAATGTTCATTTAGAACGAAAACATGGACAACTGACAGAAATTCGCTCCAATTTCAGTCGACAGTATTTCATTTATACGATTTAAGAAAAACACAGATAATTGAAACAAATTGGTTTCACATTTTTAGTTCACCGAGTTTCACTTATCCGAATTACACTTTGGAGAAAAACACGGACAACATTAACTAATCGACTCCATTTTTAGTCAGAGTATGTCACTTATCCGAATTACACTGTGGCCATGTTTACCTGAAACAAATAGACTCCATTTTCAGCCCAACGTACTTCAATTATCAGAATTGAGATCAAGGCCAATAACATGAATTACTGAAACTATTTTGGCTCCATTTTTCGATTTTCAATCGACTGTATTTCTCTTAACCGAATTACGCTATAGAAAAGAATAAGTGAAAAAAATTATCCCATTTTTAGTCGACTGTATTTCACTTATCTGAATTATGCGTGATATACTCCTACTGAAGATGGAGCCAAAATTGTTTCAATAATTCAAAAAACATGAATTATTGAAACAATTTTGGCTCCATCTTCAGTAGGAGTATATCACTTATCCGAATAACGATTTAGAAAAACAAAACAAGCATATCTGAAGCCAAATGAACTTCAATTATCCGAATTGAGATTTAGACCAAAAATACGGATAACAAAAAAAATGTTTGCTCCATTCTCAATCGACTGTACTTCACTTATCCGAATAATGTTATATTTTTCGGTCTACTTTAATTCACTTATCTGAACTATATTAGAAAAATTGGCTTTACTTTTCCATTTTCCATTTTGTATTTCACTTATCCGAAACACTTTAGAAAAACAAAACATAATTTTCAGCCAAATGAACTTCAATTATCCGAATTGAGATTTAGACCAAAAAATACGAAAATCAACTTTATTTCACTTAACCGAATTATGCTTTAGACACGAAAACGCGAATTACTGAATCAATTTTGGCTCCACTTTAGAAAAACAAAACAAGGATATCTGAAACAAACTGGTTCTATTTCCTCATTTTCAGCCAAATGAACTTCAATTATCCGAATTGAGATTTAGACCAAAAATACGGATTACAAAAAAAATGTTTGCTCCATTCTCAATCAACTTTATTTCACTTAACCGAATTATGCTTTAGACCAAAAACGCGTATAACTGAAACAAATTTACTTTATTTTCTGTCGGAGTATTTACCTTACCCGAATTACACTTGAGAACAAAAACACATGGATATCTGAGACAAATTGACTCCATTTTCAGTCCACTGTACTTCAATCATCCGAATTGAGATTTAGGGAAAAAACACAAATTATTGAAACAATTTTGGCGCAATTTTTCCATTTTGAATCGACAGTATTTCATTTATCCGAAATACACAGTATAGAAAAACACGGATTACTGAAACGATTTTAGCAACATTTTTTGATAAACGAGGAGTTGGGTCCATTTTTCTATTTTCAATCGACTGTATTTCACTTATCCGAATTACGATTTAGAAAAAACCATAAATATCTGAAATATCGGACTATTTCTTTCTTTTGGCAAGAATCTTTATTCGAGAAATGTATTTCAATTAATTATAATGTTGTGTTTAGATAAATGGATATTTCTCTGCATTTTAAATTTATAAATTTCATCTTTTTTATTAATATCACGTACACGCTTAATAGGCCCTGGTTTGTGCGACTAAATGCTTTACGACTAACTGTGTCATCTCTCTAAGCCATTTAAAACTTCTCTCGAAGCCGGCTTCAAGCGGTGCGTACCGGTCAGTGAGTACACAAATGATATCGGACAAATTGAATTTATTTGTATTCTCTTAGCCTACAGGGGAATACCAAATTTACTAACAGACTTTTACAGACTTCTGATTAATTCTAGCTGTAGTGGAACACATCTACCTCCAAAGGCGGGTCAATGATCGGGTTTTATTTTAAATTATTTGTGAAATTTCAAAATATTAATTAATTACGTATTAATAATGATATCTCTGTATTAATTTATTTGAGCCAGGTCTATACATTTCAGAATAAAGCTTGTTTCTTTATTATTTGTGATACAAAAATATTGTATTTTATTGACAAGATACGAGGTTTTCTTGTTTCCACATAGGGATAGACTTTATATTTTAAGGCTTATTGCAAACGAGATGAAAGGATTTTGGATCATATTTATTTAGAAGCATTGGGTGAAACTTATGAAAAGAAAAATGTAGAGGACAGACAACCTACGTGAGTTTGTAGACGTTTTAGCACAGCTGCAAACTCCAGATGTCACAAATTCTTTCATAGGCAGTCAGTGTTACGTTACTAGGGACAACCATAGCTGCTCGCTATTGGTGACCTAAGATATCTGCCCATTAAATTGAATTACTTAAAATCATAGTTGCCCAGTATTGGAAAAGTTACCATGTGTCTGTCCATCAAATTGTCTTTGGCCAATGTCATATACTTATTTTGAATTTTTAATCAGTTGGTCTTTGAAATTGTGATTAAACTTGAATTTTCAGCATGAAAGTTTGGATACGCTGCAATGTAACATATCACACAATTTTTATAATTTATGTTTTTTTTTGTTTGTGTTAGACAGGTTTTTCTACAGCTATCGTCGTGTATGCCCTAATACCTTAATTTTGCTTAGTCATGTCTTTGGATTTCTCCTAAAGTGTTCGATTGTTACCAATAGTCTTCTTCCGGTTATACAGGTTCGAATTGCCGCCTTCATTCAAAAATATACAAATTTGTTTTTCTATTTACAACAGAAACCATAAATCTACAACAAACAGTGTATATTTGTTTGTTTGTTGGAGATTTAGTGTTTTCTGTTGTGATTTTATTTATAATTTTAAACTCGGTTTAATAGAAAAACAAATGTGTATATTTTAATCTAACGCCGATAATCAACAGCCAACATCACAGCTCATCAAAGACAACACGAAGGGCTTTTTATGCTTTCTTTCTCTGGCGCCTTCCTCTCCCTTTTCGAATAATACAAACGACGGTGCTCTCTTCACGGCTTGTCTGGCTTGTGCTGAAGGTTTTTAACTATTGCAGAGTCGTTTGTATTTATGCCTTGATATCGTTTTGAATTCCAAATACATTTTGCTAACATACGAGGGCTGAAAGCAAATTTCTTTGCTTTATGTGAGACCCAGGTATGTGGGAATTCTGATCCGTAAAATCCTCTAGAGGTTGAGGGCAGCTTTGCAGCTTCTGGACCGTGCACAGAGGACAGTGGTGGTGATGATAGGGGAGAGTAGGGTATTCAACTCTTTTGCCTCCCTTCAGAATGTTGTCGGTCGTCTTGTTCCCAATGTTAGGACTTTCTGCTGGGAAATGCGGCTATGCAGGGACTCTCATCCGTTTATTGTCAAATGGCCGGTTGATCGGACTACACACATACTTTTTAATAACCACTATACCATTCCGGTGTACTGTGGTCCCTTGAGTACAAAAATGGCCAACATTTTTTTTTTCTATACAATTTTTTTTTTTTATACCCTCACCCTAAGGTTATCATTTGATACGGCTCAAAAGTGTAACACATAGAAATATTCACATTACAACGCAGGTGTCTTTGAACCAAATTCGATTCATGACTTTCTAAATCGTTTGAGCCATGTCCGTCTGTCATGCTGGTACGCACGATAACTTTCGCAAGAGTTAAATAATGACTCTGAAATTTGACATGACTTAATATTTTCCCAAAACTGTTTATGGGATTGCATATGGGCTATATGGCAACTCCCTTTTTGGTACCTCCCATACAAATCTGCTATTACGACCACTTTAGAAATCGTATAATAATATCAATAGGCCCAGCGCGATCTTGCTCAAATTCGGAATTTCGTTTAGGTATAACTGGGCAAAGATTCCAACAAAAATTTGGAAGTCTGGCAACTCCCCTTCTGGTACCTCCCATACAAATGTACCATCACGCCTACCTACGAAATCGTGTAATATTATCAAAATGACCACCGAGATCTTGCCCAAATTCTGTAGTTTTGGACAAATCCTCCAAAATCCTCACCATTCCAAATTGATGGCATGTTTCACTCTTTTTTTTTGCTCTTGGAGGCTAGTTTAAGGAGTGGAAAGAAGGGATCTCACTGTTTGTTGTTCTAGGGGGTTTATTTCTGTGGTCAATGTCAAAATATTTACTTTTCACAAGGCTTTACAAAAAATCCTTTTAATTATATCTGAGAAAAATTTGATTATTTGGCTGCTTTGGGATGAATTTCACATTGGCTGTTTTAAAATGATGAATGAGAGCAAAAATATAAATCAAATACAAATATTAACTCAAGATAAAAGAAATTGGACATTAGACCTTTAGGCACCAAGTCACCGATCTGAGGAGTATGAGTTTTCCATAATTATTTTTATTATTTTCGAAAAAACATTGAATTTTTTTATTTTTTGTTTGACCACAGATTCTGTCCTCCTTTTGGCTCTAGGGGAATTATTTAAGGAGTTATAAGAAATTAATTTTTTTTAAAATTTTTGTATAATAAGAAATATTTTTTTTTTGTTAAACAAGAAACAGTTGTTGATTTATGACTTGAAACAACTTTACAAGCAACGAAAAGAAAACGACATCGTTGATTTTTGTTGGACAATCGCTGTCATAAAATTTGGCTGCACTTCCAGTTATCAAATGTTTCCTCTCCTGAGGAGCTATATGAGATTATGAGACCCATTCTTTTCAAGAGTATTTCCTTACTCACTCCATGCCTTAGCAATTTCCCTTTGACGTCACAATTATGGCGCCGCCAAAATGTCAATAGAAGCAAAATAGGTTCACATTTGTTGACAAACGATATGTGTAACATTCATTAGAGGAAATGCCAGGGCTTTACAAATTAATTAGTGACTTATTTGCCATCTACACGATTCGAGTACTTCCAATAGATAAACACGTATGACTGGCTGTATGTTCGCATATAATTCAATTAGAGTTTGTAACAAATTCAATAAAAAAAATAAAAAAAATGTACGCAATCCACGATGAATAATAAATAAAACTACTCCAAACATAAATGTTATTTACACAACTGTTCAATGATAGCAACAACAACAACAAAAACATATCGGGTATCCGTCTATTCAATGCGAGCCCTAGAATATAAACTAGCAGTCATTAAATCTTACAAATCTAGACTAGTCAAGCGAGCAGAAGACCTATAAATAGATTAGCTATCATCTCAATACTAGATTATGTCTGGTAATAATGTGTGTGTGGCAAACGAAATGGATATTATTGAATTTGGAAATTGAGACATTTTGACATTGAAATGCAGGCCACCGAATCACTCCGCAGTGTCAGCAAGCACTCAGTGTCGTAGAAATGTTAAACAATTCACATTGACTATAATCCACCGATACTCATGCATATGTCTGTATGTATTCCATATATATATGACTGTGCAGTCATATATTTCTAGTAAATACGTAGATAGTGAACAAACCATCCACGTGAGTCAACGGGTGCATATGGAACTCTTTAGAAATGACAGAAAAGGCTGAAATTGTTTAGACCACCCGAAGCTGATCCGAGCCAAACTCAACAATTATTTTGACACGACCAACAACAACCGATCGCAGGAGAAACTGAACCTGCATATGTATGTACATTTGCATTTCTTGGTAATAATATGAGATCATAATCAAATTGTAATTCTCATATATCTGAGAATATTTGTATGAAATCAGTGGTTTAGTGGTAGAGAGACCAAATTGAGGGAACATTTTTTGTTATCATAGAATTGATAACAAAGAAATATTTCAGAAATTTCAATTTTTTTTTGTTACAAATGAAATTCATGTTCCTATTTTGGTTCCAATGGTTAACCGGGTGACGCAGACCATATGGCTAGATTTTTGCAGCGACAGACCAAAGCCTCTGGTGGGATTCGAACCCACAACCCCCACGCTCATAGGCAAGTACGCTACCAAATCGCCTTTGAATTACAAATAATTTAATTATAAAGAGTTGTCCATTTTGCTTCTTAAAAGTAAACGTAAATAAAACACATATAAAATATTTGTTTTCATGATATTTCTTTTTTATTATAAAGTTTGAACGTTGACATTATGTGAGTTAAGAGTTAAAGGTTTATCTGCATAAACACGGTCTTTTGCATGATCTTGGTGGCCAGTTTAAGTGGCCATGAAGAGAAATTACGCGGCCAGGAAATGTCTCTTGCAATAAAGCCATATTCGCTCGAGTTGTGTGGCATGTGGCACCGTCTTGTTGAAACCACATATTGTCCAAGTCGTATTCGTCAATAGCAGGCCAAAAAAAGTTGGTTATCATACGACCATAACGCTCCGAATTGATGGTGACAGTCGTTTTCGAAGAAGTAAGGTCGGACCAAAGAGCGCACCAAACAGTGACTTTTTGTGAATGTAATCTTCAATTACTTGAGGATTATCAGAATCCCAAATACGACAATTTTGTTTATTAACATACCCACCGATTGAGAAATGTGTTTCATAACCATAAACCATAATCTCCTCTTAAAGCACGATATGTGGGCTGTGCCAGAATCACCATTTTTGTAGTAGGTTTGAATAAATTTTAAGCTTTGTGTGATAGTTAAGCGATCCATTTTCGTCAATGTCAGAAAAGAAAAAAAAATTGGTTCAACAACTTAGTTTGACAGATGTCGAATTCCAGCCCTTTGAAACCACGAAATGGATAACCCTTTACTTGTGGGCAATTAGTCCCGATTCACACTACGCACTTTTACTTGTGGCAATTTTTATGAATCCCTTATGAACGTGCCTCACGGCAATTTTTGTTTTCATTATTGCCCTTTCAGTTACAAATGACTTTCAAAAGAACAAAATACGAAAAACACATACAAGAAATTGCCAGTACGAGCAATTGCTTTCCCTTTCCATTTCCCTTACCCCTCTTTCCTGAGAATTGCGGCAATTAAAAGTCATATTTATCATAATTTTTCAAATTCCAAAAATTTTGTGACATCTCATGGCTTTTGAAGAAAACTCCTTTTACAAAGCAACAGCGAACATATTGAAAATAAGTTATAATAGCACGAAACACAGTAGACGTGTTGTGTAAGAACCACCTTACGAGCCAGAGAATAATCTCTTCATATACGACTTCTCTAGAATAGGCAACTTTAGCCCTTCCCTGCCTTAAACAGTATCGTACACAGCTCACTGAATTAAAATAAGTTCCCTGTCGTCTGTTCATTTATGGATTGTTGAGGAAATTACATGTGATAACATTGAGATGTACTTTTATTATTTCCCCTACATTCCATGAAGGAACAGACAGGGAACTTCTCTCGAATCAGTGTACGATATAATTTGTATACTCACTGACCGGAACCTACTGTTTAAAGCCGAACGCTCCGAACGGCTAATGCTTTTCGAGAGAAGTTTTACATGGCTTAGAGATTACGCTCTTATTCGTAAAGTCGCCAAAATTTTGGAGGTGGAAACAGCCGCTGAAAAAATGTTTCGAACTCGGGTTCTTTTGTATGAGGTTCTTCGTGTTCTTCTGTGTGATATTGAGATGTACAGACACATAAATGATGTCCGAAAATGCTATTAAAAAAAAACAGATTACGGGCCGTAGCAATGGCAGGATCTCCTCTAGAAATGGCGATCTCACCAGGATTGAAGTTCAATAAAACAAGAAGACCCTGTTAAGAAATACAATTACGGCATAGGATGCCAATTTCAGAGCCTCGCCAAAGTGAAAGTGGCGGTTGAAAAATGCCCCAAAAGGGAAAGGAGCCAACAAAAAACTTAAGAATTCCCCAAAAAAAAAATCTTATACAACATTGGGGAATTTTTCATTATGAAAAATTCACCCAGCAAATTGGGCTGTTTTTCATAATTTTTATTTTTGGACAAAGAAAAATTTCCCAATTTTTTATTTTTGGGAATTTTTTGTTTTTTTTTTTTGGTTATATTTTCCGAAGTCAATTATAATTTTTTTTTGGGTTATTTTTCATAATATTTGGAGCTTGTGAAATTGGGTAATTTTTCATAAATTGTTTGGGGGATTTTCTCAGAATGTTTGGGGAAATTTTCATATAGGACTTTTGGTGGGGATTTTTTTTTATTTTGAGGTTTCTCATACCCTCGATAAATATTTTCTCTTATCAAAATACCGAACGCTTTGGCCTCATCTTGGTTAGGGTTGGTCAGTCAACCAGGGCTGTGGAGTCAAACAAATTGCTCGACTCCGATTCCTAGTTTCATTTATTTACGTGTCCATAAAATAAATAAAATGTATTGAAAACAAGAAATTCTGTCAATATTTTTGAAAATTTTAAATATGAAATGGGCATTTTAATAAATTTCAGCAAACAAATTAGAATCAAACATATATACATTTTTCCATACCAGAATCAGAACATTATGTTATGAATATCAAATATGTATGTACACATTTTTATTTTATTTTTTTCAATTTATGAACCTTTATATGTCGATTCATCTTATTCTCTCGGTTATTGTTGTTATCTGAAACAGCGTAGAGGCCTAAAAACATATACGAATACTGCTGCAAATACACACTTACTCGCACTCAAATATTGTACTTTGTTGAATTTAATACGTGTATTTTCTGTTATTCCCAAACACGCTACTGCTTATACACAAATATGTTATATTAGTAGTAAACGAGTTATATTTTCACCCAAATAAGCTTTGTGTAGGATGAAATAAACTTTACTTGCTACAAAGACCAACACACACGTTTAAAATTTCAAAAAAATTATATTTTAACTATTAGTGAAATTGTCTGCCAAAATTATTTATCCTCCATGATAGGATGAAGTGTGGGTTTAGTTTATCCATTCGTTAGTAATACTTTTAAAAAGGTGTTTCGTAGTCAATTTCAAACCTGATTAATAAAACTTTCTGGACAAAAACCTGTGAGTCTAGGTCGTAAATGAGTCTAGGTCGTATCCGAACCATGCAATCTGTTTAATATTCAGCAGCAAACAACTGTAAAAAAACAGCCAACCAAATATTAATACTAAAAAAGAAATAAACCAAGTCAGTGTGTTAACTGAGATAAATTGAAAGACCTGCGTAAAAGGACGACCCAGAGTATGTTTGGAAATCTATTTTGAATTTTCATAAGAATTACTTACAATCTTTGCAAAAGCTATCACATCCATAATACAGAACACTATTTGGACAGCACTACAAAAAACAGCATTACATGATTTCCCTAAAAAGTTGAATCATTTGTCAATAGGCCATGTTTGCGATCGTTCAAACATTCGGTTTTGGCATTAGTATTCTTTAGTGACTTTATTTCATTGTATGGCCTAACTTCCGAACAATAGCTCTATCTCGAATAAATCATCAGAAAAATCTAAATCACGTTTCACCTACAGCCAAACGTTATTTTTACACCTGTAACGACCTTAGTGTTGTAATCATCCTGCTTACACTTCTGTCCACCTCAGAGGGGCCACATGTTTATTAGACATTCGCTCAAACTCCAAAGAAGTTGAAACTGATTAATGATTGGCTGGATGACAATCGTCAAATCAACAATAACGTATATCTTCTGTGTGATGGTATTCGTTTGGCGTCGTCGTCGCTTGAAAGTGTCGTCGTTGTAACATTGATAAGATACAAATGGGAAATTGTAATAGTTTTCGTTGTGTTGGGCAAATTTTAGTATCTTCTGGTCAGTATTCGCTTTGAAGTGCACTTCATTGTAATTTCGATTCCGATTCCGTCTATTTACATATGTCGAGTATGCGTTTGATTGCAAACAGATAAACACACAACTGCTGCCCGTAAGTGTCCGGTGTGGTCTTCACAAGGAGGCGGCAGCTGTAGCAGTCGCAGCAGCAGAAGCAGAAGCAGCAGTCGCTTGTCGTTATTTGGCCATTGTTGTTGTTATTGTTTTTATTGGCATTATTCCGATACGGACGGAATCTTTAAATTGAAGTGAACTTATGAAAATGTAGTTATTATAGTTTTGAATTTAAGTAATAAAAGGTTGGTGGCTTTGGTTCCCAGTCAACTGTGGAAAGTGTAACAACAAGGATACAATTCCGAAATAAAGTAAACATTTGAATGTGTCCCTATAGAAATAGGGAAAATATATAAGGACTCAAAAAGACATTTTTTATATATTTTAAGAAAACGTGTTAAAAAATATGTGGAATATCAACAGGCTAAGGACTGATTTTAAATATAAAATAAAATATAGAATGTCTATCAAGTGTGAAATTTAAAAAAAGTATCACCTAGAATTAAAGAAAATGTGTTCCTGGTATGGATTTGTGATTCTCTTCTCTCTGATGCAGTTATTTGATGCAGTTTGTAATTGATGAAGCGTTACGAAGGATATCTATCAAAAGTTCCTTGAAAACTAATAAAATGTCACCGATCAAAGAACAAATTATATAACCCATCCTTTATTGGATTTTTCTTCCAAATGGCTAATGTTGAAATCTACAATTTATTTTGAATTGAGTTTGCCTTGAGGTCATATGAAGAAGAAACGATGTTGTGGTTTTCGTTATAATTTTATTTAATATTTCCCAATATTTCGGTTGCCTTCGTCAGCCATCTTCAGGCGGTGATCATTGGTAGAAAGTGACTTGTGAGCGAGACAGTAGCGTTAAAATAATTTTATTTACAACTGATCCAAATGAGCCAAACTGAATTCAATATAATTGAAAGTTCTACACAGGTCAACATCAAATCTTAAATTTGAATATTTCCTTAGGTTTACTCAAATGTTTCTTTTTTGTTTCGCTAATTGTTTTATGTCGATGTTCCCAATTGAAATCTGTTCACATAATGTATCGAACACGCACCATTTTTAATACCACACTCATTGAATGTCCAAGCTATATTGTACTGACGTGAGCAATTCGAGAGTGCACTCGATGTCGAACAAGCTTAAACTATTGTATTTCAGAATGCCAAACGATTTTTCGTTTATGAGATTTCAGGAAAGTAATTCATTTTTGAAATGCAATTATTAGACTTTGAGATCATTTGAGATTCTTAACTACTATTCTATCCGGATTCTTACCAGAATATGCACCTGGGTTTATTGTCTCATAGTCACACACTTGAAATCGTGGATCAGATGGGGGAAATCCCTCAGCGAATTTATGTATATTTCCATGAGTTCGTATTAATCGCATCCTTAATTGGCCGATAACACATCAGCTATATGATTCAGTTTTGATAACCTGCCTTGATGCCAGAGCGGGGTACATAGAACTTATGAACTATTCTTAGATTTTACACAGAGTTGCATCATAATGGACATTATCAATTATATATTCGCTGTAAGCAATAACTGCAATTTTTTCTTTTCACGCTCTCACTGAATGAGATATTTGGTGTCCTAGCCGGGACACATCTTTCTAGCCCGCATTTAATTTCCGACTGAAACCCACCTTTCATTTCAATGATCATGGGCTCTGTGTCGCTCTCAATGAATGAGATATTTGGACAAGATATCGACAACACAGGCCACATTTGACGAGTGTGCATTACATTTCTGGCTAAAATATGCGAAAGGATGTCCAAAAACAAAAGCCACTTCTTTGCAGCTGTCATGTAAAAAAAGGCTTTTGGTTTTGGATATCCGTTTGCATACAATTCCTCTGGGTAGAAGGTTTTGGCAAATTTCAATATTTTTGAAGAACAGCTGTTCTGTTTGAGCTACCAAAATCAAATTTCATACAGCCATAGCTAAGGTGTTTGCGAGTCAATTTGGAATGGGGAAATAATGAGGGCGAAATGTTCGAATTTCGCTTTAAAACTACAATTTAAACCGGTTTGGAATTCAACTTTTAAAAAGTCATTATCACTAGTTTCAATCAATCTAACGAGTTACTAATTTCGAGACTCTATCTTTTAATACAATTTCGTAATTTCGCCCAAACTAATTTTGGGAACTACATATTTTTTTTTACCATTTCTAAAAATAGATTTTATTGCCTCATCTATAGGAATTAGTTTAACCAGAGACTACAGCGAACACATAAATGTGCTTCCCATTTTGAAGATTTCATTGATTAATTGCCCATTAATAAAAAAGACAACAAAATAAGAATAATTAGCGAAAAACTTGATTAATAATAAAAAAAAAAAACACATTGTTATTGCCGCATCTGAACATTGTCACAGTTTCCAGAACCGGTAGCTTCGTTCGAAGAGTTTATTTCCATAGAAAACAATTTTGAAATCGGAAGTTCGATTAAATTGCAAAAAAAAACGAAAAATGTTGTAATGTTGTTGTATTAGAATTGTTTTCGCTGTACGTTGGGCTTGTTGTTGCTGTTGTAGTGTGTTTACAAATAATAAAATAAAATTATAATTTAATGGCGATGATTTTGTCGATTGTCATTTGACGTGATTGGAATTACATTTTTTTTTTTTTTGTTACCTTTCGTTGCCTGAGGTTATTTTTGTTTTCGTTCCACTTTTTTTTGTTTGTATGTACATGTGATAAAAACAATTATTTGATGAAATACCAACAAAGGTGGTTTGAATTATTTAATGGCTGTCACACATTTCCCATTTTGGGTAACCTCAGACCAGAATGGCCATTGAATCCCGGTGTTGTGGTTATCAAACAATAAAATAAACTGTACATTATGGAGCATTGAAGAAATGGGTTTAGTTAAAGTATTTCTCAATAAAAAAAAATCACACATACACAATGCAACTATTGATTTTCAAGGTTTCTGTTAAAGATTTCAAAATTTCGGACAGGTGTCTTGGCATCAGTAATTGATCAGCTGACACTGACATAAATAACATCTCTACCCATAGACCCATAAATTGAGAGATCTGACGAAAAGAATATTTCATTCAAAGTTGCACATTAGGGTGAGTTACGTTTGTTACTTGGAATACGAAGCGTGAATAGAATATTTATTGAGATTGATAACTCAAGATTATTTCATGCAAATATTGCCCAACGGCTAAGCTTTAGGTGGTCCAATCTGAAATTTTGTCACACATTTCAGCCGGTAACTCTACACACATCTCATGACACGTGCAATGTTGTCCTCCATCCAAGGCAGCAATCGCGACTGCCTTGTCCTTATATATAGATGAGAGACTTCACACGCCTCCAACAACAAATAGTACAAGAACGAGGCGGCCAATTGACAGTGCCAAAATGTCAGACTGAGGCGCTATGTTCCACAGATGAAATAACAATATTATTAAAATGTGAGACTAATTACTGACGTGCTGTGTTGCATTGGAACGCGTACACCATTAAGTCCAATTATTTGAGCCTATTTTGAGCACGAAAGAAGTCCCTGATCGTCAAGCGCTAACTTACTCCGTTCGCTGCAACGTTGTGGCTCTCATCGTCTTTTTTTTTCAGTCTCTGTCTGTTCTTTGGACGATGTTCGGAAATTTTGTTTTTTTGACTAAAAACACAGCAGACAATTTGTCCACAAAAAGCGTAATTTCTTTCAGCTTCTCTAAAGCTTATTCACCGAAATCAGTTATGTTTGCATCCAAATAAACTTTGTTTGGAAGCAAATAAGCTTTACCTGATACAAGCACTCAAATGTTGTTCTTTGTTGAATCGAATACGTTCATTGAGTGTTATTTCCAAACACGCTAATGCTTCTGCCCAAATACGTAATATTGATAGCAAATTATTGTCAAGCTTTACTTGATACAAGCTCCAAACACGCGTTTTATTTGTGTGTAAACATTTCGGTTCGAATCTGCGTTCTGATGCATGCTAGTCTCACCAACCACACCAGGGTCGTCCACATTGTAGGTATGCCTTTCCATTATAACGCATTCTGTTGATTACCTCTGCTTCATTAAGACGTTGTAGAAAT
Organism: Hydrotaea cyrtoneurina; assembly: GCA_958296145.1. Lineage (NCBI taxonomy): Eukaryota > Metazoa > Arthropoda > Insecta > Diptera > Muscidae > Hydrotaea > Hydrotaea cyrtoneurina. The sequence continues at coordinate 125,212,218 of OY282512.1, read as the reverse complement.
TCCAACCTTATGGCATTCCCGATCCTTTTTAAATTTTAATGTCGAAATTTAAATTTTATTTTCGGCTAAAATATAATGGTCTCAGATGTAGAAATTGTACCTAACCCTCAGAGTAGTGAGTCTAACCGTTGGCCTTGAAGTTTGCACAACAAAAAGGACCTTTTTTCGAATGTTTATTCAGAAATAGAAGGGTCAATCACACTAAAATCATGAATTTAAACAAAAACTGAGAAAAAAAAGACAATGTATATGGTTTTTTGAATTGTCGAATGTGGCTTTACTGTTTTTTTTCTTCTTTCCAATATCAATTAGTTGGTCATATTGTATGACGTAGTATATGAGTCTTAACTCACCCTAATGTATTTTTCCTTATTTCACTCCCTCTCTCTCTCGTTCGCTGAAATCAAATGATAAGAAATCGTTCGATTCGTTCTAAACGAGGAACTCAGAGAGTTTGCCTTCCAAACCAGATGGGCCCAAAGAAATTATTTGTGTTCGGCCGGACAGCTTCGTCTCAGATGCTTTGGGATTCTTGATTTTAAAGAGGAGATCAGTTTGCATGCTCTGAGCGCACTCCGTTATCAGAATGCCAGATTGAAATAACTTATCTCTCCTTACCATTGGCGCAGGGTCAAGAACTTCTCATATAAGTGTGTGCATGTATTATTATTATTATTATTATTGATTTTTTTTATTTTATTTAAAAATTATATTTCAAATATTATTATAGTTCATTCCGTTGAAGATGATAGTCGTTCGGTCGGTATTGCGGTGTGCACAATCTTATTAAACCAGCAAATTGCATGGAAAAGTAAGGATAATTTTTTTTGGAAATTGTTGAAAACAATTTTAGAATCAACTTTACGATTTCTAATTTTAGAATTGAATAAACAATGACGACAACAAAGAAAGAAAAACGTTTAATGTTGTCATTAATTTTAAAAAAGCTTATAAAAGAATGGCAGTGAATATACAAAATTCTATTGTGCACAGCTCACTGATTCGAGAGAAGTTCCCCGTCTGTTCCTTCATGGAATGTTAAGGGAAATAAGTAAAGTTATAACAGAATGGGAAAATCATATTTAAATGAATTTTCTCTATGTTTATTACATAAATATTTAAATATAAAAAAAAAATTAATTCTAATAAAGCTTGTAAAATAATGATGTGATTAACAACAACGGGCATTGAATAAATTTTTTCCATTCAAAAAAAAAAAAAAAAAAAAAATCAACTGCTTGATCTCATGATATCCTCATTTTGTGAAGGCCGCGTACTGCAAAAAATCATATGGCAGAATTTACGATGCGGGAATGGTCCTTGACAATATATTTTAAGGTTTGTTGTGTAACAGCCGCTCGCTCTAGCTGTCACACCACAGCCGACCCACAGGAAGTGGTGTAATGACGTCAAATCGCCGCTGCCCGAATACCAATCGCAACCACTAAGATTTTCGGTCTAGTGTGTTTGTTGTCTTCAAATCGCCGTTCCAAGGAATCTGCCTCAAATCTGCCTCAATCGGAATTTAGGTTTTTCTTGTCTCGAGAACGTCGTTCTGGAGCATTTGCATTCATTCGAACGATATGAACAAGTCAGCAATCTGAAGAGCTTAACGACATTCATTTCGGAATGTAGTTCACACTGCTGACGGTGATCATTAGATTTGTCATAGATTTTACGTAGGATTTTTTTTTCGAAAAGGAAATTCGATTTGTAGACCACCAAGCCACGTAAAACTTATCTTTAAACAGTAAGTGCCGGTCAGTGAGTACAACTAAATTGTACACAGCTCACTGATTCGAGACAAGTTCTCTGTCAGTTCCTTCATGAAATGTTAAGGGAAATAAACAAGTAAAATAGACCACACAGCCAACCATTTGGTACTAAGAATTTATTATGTTTGAGTATTGTTCAAAAGGAAAATTCATTCATTTTGACCAGCAGAAATGCGATACTCAGTAAATAGGGAGATTTGTTTGCCATTTGATTTTGATGCCAGGAATTCAAATAATTTTACAAAATCATATGGGACGTTTTTATTTAATTTACTAGATGTAACAAATATGAACACCACTAGGCCGTCGATGACATGCGTGGAGAAGCACACACTCCACCATATCGTCGACGGCAACGACATATCGCCCAATTTGAAAGCATGCAGACTTTCATTATGTGGTTGTCGCACTGGTGTCGTGTCGGCTTCCGAATGAGAGGTACCAGTAGAATTGCCAGACGGACTGGCTTTTCCCGATATTCTCAGTCAAGTCCAGTTACAAGCTATTGCATAATATTCCAGCTAAAGCAAAATTGTGAAATTCCCAACTGTTACTTGAAATGACTTGGATGAGAAATATTTTTATTTTTAAAAAAAAAAAATCTTGAAAATATTTTTTTTTTTTTGATATTTCGTTCTAGTAGATATTTTGTGCAATAGAAATTCAATAATTGATTTTATTGCTTTGCAAGTTTCCCAGATATGAACAAAAGGTTCATTCAAATAAATACTCATTAGATCTATAACATAAATTGCAGTAGATAGAATTTAATGATAATAGCACTTTGATATCAGGGCAGGTTTCCGCAATATGACCAATCAAATACCAATTTTCCCCCTAAAATCAAGCATAATTTTTCCTGATTCCAGATATGATTCAGTTTGTATCTGACAACATTACACGCTGAAAAATCTGCCTTTTCTAAATGTTTGCCCACACTGTTTGTATCAAGTAAAGCATATTTGTTTCTAAACATAGTTTATTTGGCTGCAAATATAACTCATTTTGGGCGATATTGTTACTATTATGTATTTGGTCAGAAATAAAAGTGTGTTTGAGAAAAAATACGCAATAAATTTATTAAATTCAAGTAGGTACGAATAAGTCTGTTGTTGCATCTATTTTACTGCTTTCCGCCTCTACTCACTTCAAGAGAGTAATAATAACCGAGACCATAAAATATATTGATATAGAGAAACTCACAAATTGAAAAAATTAATAAAAAGTAACACAAAATTGTATTTAACCTAAATATATGCAAATTCAGCGTGTAGGTACCAGGCGTGTTAAACGGTGTAAAATGAAATATACGCCTTTTTTTTTTGTTTACACACAAGTAAAACGCGTGTTTGGTGTTTGTAGCAAGTAAAGCTTATTTCCTTGTACACAAAGCTTATTTGGATGTAAATATAACTCGTTTGCTATTAGAATTACATATTTGTGTATAAGCAATAGCGTGTTTGGGAAAAACAGACAACGAACTTATTAAATTCAACAAAGTACAACATTTGGGTGCGAATAAGTGTGTATTTGCAACTGTTTTCGTAATTTTTTTTCTGCATTTACGCTCTTTTGAAATAAAAACAATACCGAGAGAATGAGATGGATTGTTATATAGAAATTCACAAGTTGAAAAAAAATAAAAAGTAAGTCAAAAATGCATACATCTACATTTGATATTTATAACCTACAAACAAGTTTATATTTGTGGTATGGAAAAATATATACAGGGTTAGGCGATTGATTGTATATGTTTGATGCGAACTTGTTTGCTGAAATTTTTTAAAATGGCCATTTTTTTCAGCGTGTAGGAAAAAAAGTTATTTTAGTTTCATTTAGTAAATCTGATCGATTTGTCTATATGGGAGGAACTAGAAGTGGTGAAACAATATGGTCTATGGTCTACTTTCAATCCCATCAGGGGGTTTTATTAGCGATTAACCAGTTTTTTTAAAAGATATCGCTTAATTAGCTGCCGTACGTACAGACGGACAAGGCTCCCTCGTCGTAACACTTTTAAAGCAGATTTCGTTCACACACACTTAGGATCTTAAGTTACTATAACAGTGCCTTACACTTTTTGGTAGCACCGGGATGAGAGTATAATTCGATAAATCGAACAGCATGAGAGTATAAATCGATTATTTCCTATACCAGTAATGAGTCTGTGTGTATCGATTGCAGTACTTTTCCGTTTGCAGCTTTAAGTTTGTGTAAATCGAAAAAATTACAAACGAAATGCCAAAATGAGTGTTCATCAAATGGAGGAGGGTGCGTATATAAAACAGGATTTTAAGAAAATATTTCCACGAAAACAAAATCGCTTTGAAAATAACACTGATCAACAAAGTATTTACAAATTGTAATGCAACGAGAGACATTAAAGTGGAGGGGGTGAGGACAAACATTTACTGGGTAACATTTTTCCCACACAACTTTACTGCATATTCTTTTTTTTATTATTAATTACAATACAAAGTAAATTTATATTCTAATTTTGGGTACCGGGTTATTTTATGCAGCGACAGACCAAAGACTGTGGTGGGAATCAAAACCACAACCCCCACGCTGATACGCAAGCACGCTACCAACTCGCCTACCGGGCCGCTTTTTTTTTTTGTATTTCAAAGGGCTAGTTGTGGTCAGATTTTTTGTCGATGTAAATTAAACTAATCTATTTCAATTGAGTGAATATCTTTGTATTCGAACTTTTTTTAATGAATATGAACTAATATTTTATTTATTTAAGCTCGAGCTCTTGTTTTTATTTTAACTGTTTTTGTGTCCTTAGGATGTCTTTCCAAATATTGAAAAAAATAAACATTTAAAATAAAAACAAAACAGCAGACAAAAGCTGAAATAAATAACATAATACTTCACTAATCGATTTCATTTTGTTCTCGACGTTTTGCCGGCTTTTTTCCAGCATCACCAGGAGATACATTTTTTTATTGAAAAACCTGTTGACAAATTTTTTATCATAAAAACAAACAAAAATATCAGAATTTAAATAAAAATTTTGTAAGAGAAAAAAAATCCACTCAATCTCACATGATTGAAAAGGGAATTTGGTCTTCATCAGTGATCTGTGCGTGTTACAATCCCTAAATTTTAGTTCCAATGAAACTCGTAAATGTCACCCACTTTTATGCATGTGACACCGTGTGGTCGTTCCTAGAACCCATGACCGGGGATTTTTGTGTAGTAATCACACACACACACGCACAACATCACCATAGCCCGACCACCCACATGTTGGACACATTAGTCAACATTAATTTAAAATGCATTAATTTTGCTGGTATTCCATTGCAGTGCAGCTGTTGTTGTTGTATGCATTTGCATTTCTATTATATGTATTTACCAAAGTGTTGTTATTGTTTTTTATACATATATTCTGTTCTTGTTGTTGTTGTCATTTTAGCTGTCACTTTAACTGCCATTCGCCTGTTCACTAAATGAGTTCAGACGAACCACAAATCAAATACCAAGAAGTAAGTCCCTTTCAAATTAGTGAAGGATTTACACCGAACGCACGTAGTCGCACCATGGAACCCGTTAAGACCGGTCGCATTTTTCTGGCAGCCGTTGCCGGTGAGTTTGAACACGAATGGAGAGATGGCAACTTTGTAAATAATGATTTCTGTTTATTTTTCTTTTTAGCCAACTTATCAGCTTTTGCCGTGGGCACCTGTTTGGGCTGGACCTCTCCCGTTGCTCCGAAACTGAAATCCGATGATACCTCGGATTCACCATTAGATCACAAGATTGATTCAACCGATGATGCTTGGATTTCATCAATTGTGGCCTTGGGTGCTTTAGTGGGTAAGTTCTGTTTTCAAATTGTCTGCCAAAGAAAATGTTTTAATTCCAAAAATTGTGGACCAAATATCGAATTTCAATACTTCATATTTATAAAAATTTAAAAAATATTTGTTAAGAAAAATATATAGAAATACAAAAACCATTTTCACACATTTTTCTTAACAAAGGTTTTTTAAATTTGTATGAATAAGGGAGTAGGATTTTTCGAAAACTGTTGAATGTTTCCGAGGGGATTTTTTCCTCGTAGTAAGTCTTCGTGTAGTCTTTACAACAAGATTTTATAGCTAAAAACATATATTAATTTTTCAAAATTGTTCCTTAGTACAAATTTCAAATATTTATCTGTTCTCTCGACATTTCATCAGGAATGAATTACGTATTTTGTTGCCCAATTAGTTAGTGATCCAATCGGCACGTGTAGTCCCAAGTAAGCTTAGAAGACGGCCGAGCTGTGGTAGGTTAGCAAAGGCAGCCAGGTTCGTATCCTGGTAAAACCGTAAAACATTTTTCACCGGCTATCTCCACTTCGTAAATACCGGCGACTTTACCAGCAAGACAGAAATCTCAAAGCTGTGTAAAACTTATCAGTGGGTATACAAAATTCTATCGTGCACAGGTCACTGATTCGAGAGAAGTTCCCCGTATGTTTCTTAATGGATTGTTAAGGCAAATAACTAATAAGTAAGCTCAGAATGAAGGAATAATGTTTGTGTAGGAATTTTAAAAGCTTGCTCTACTTGTGAGGTCGGCTGGTAGTTAAGAGAGGACAGTTTTGATAGACTCCGGCGAACATTTTCAAGTCTTACAAATTAAAGATCAAACTTGAGTTTCCCTGGTGGTGGTGAAAGAGATGAAGCTCCAAAACAAGCAAACAAACGTATATTTTAAAACACTGTGAGTTCTTATCACATTTATGAATATTGAATAGCCTATGTAAAGCCAAAGGGAATCTTTAGAAATAAAGTGCATATTGTCCAAAATATTAACAACCAAATTTTTTCACAAACAAGCAAATGCATTTTTTAAATACTTTACAATTTGTCTTATTTGGAATCACGAACAGTGTAAATTGTTGATTATAAATCGTTCGCCTTTTTCATAAGAATCACTGCAACAAAAAAAGTGTCTGGAAACTAAAAAGTTATTTTTCGGGTCATTTAAAAAAATTATACATAAAAAGGTTTTTTTTTTTAAAAAAACTTTTTTTTTTATTTTTCATATTTTCCTTTAAAAATATTACAAAAAATGTGTGAAAACTTCAATGTTATTTTTCAAGTACAGTGAAAAATTAGCAAAAACAACTTGTAATTGATAATTTTTGTTAAAAAAAAATGTTCTTCATTATATCTTGTTTCTATTAGCTAGTGAGTCTATTTTCTTAGGAAAAAAAAATTGTTATGGATTTTTTTTTTTTAAATTTCTGTAGTATTTCTATTTTTGTCGGATTATTATTTTGACTATAATTTAAGATGGAGACGTCTGAGCAAGATTGCGAAGTCTAGATTTGTGCCACCAAAAAAATTTTCAATCATATTTACAACATTTTTAGTTCATATAATTGCCTTTAAAAATATAAAAAAAAATTGTCTGGAAAATAATAAATTATTTTTAAGGGGACATTGAGGCATCCAGTTTTCAAAAATTTGGGTAGTTTGGGTAATTTTTTTTTGTAAATATTTTTTTTTTAAATTTTGAGACATGTTCACATCATTTTTAGTTTACATAATTACCTTTAAAAATATAAAAAAATGTCTGGAATTATTTTTTTTTTTTAAATTTTTTATCATATTTACTTAATTGCGTTGAAAAATACCTGGAAACTTAAAAGTTATTGAGTTTTCTAAAATTAGCCAAAAACAATTTTAATGAATAATTTTTTTAAAAAAAAAACTACTTCATGCTCCTATTTTTCCAATTTTCTATTTTTTTTTAACAAAAAAAAATGTTATGTGTAATTTTTTTTTTTTAAATTTTCTTCGATATTTCATTTTTCATCGGATTAATTACTTTGATTATAATTTTGGATGGAGGCGTCCAAAATATTTTATTTTTTATTTTTTACTTATATTCACATAATTGCCATTAAAAATATAAAAAAATTGTCTGGAAACTAAAAACTTACTTCGGAGGCGTAAAGTTTTCTAAAATTAGGGGAAACATTTTTTATGGATAATTATTTTTTATTTTTTTTTTTTTAAATTTTCAATCGTATTTGCATTATTTTTAGTTGACATATTTACCTTTAAAAATACAAAAAAAAATTGTCTGGAACGTGAAAAGTTATTTTTCGGATCCAGTTGTCAAAAATTAGAAAATACAGAGTCCGCCAAAAAACTTTTTTTTTTTGGAAAATTCTATAAAAAAAAACTACTGGATATCAAATTTCTTTTTTTATTTGAAAGTACAATCCTTCCGGTTAATAATGGAAAATAATTTCATTCAAATAGCTGCCTCGGCTGGCCATGCAGTAGCCGAACGATATCAGCTTTGCGGCTGATAATGCGATCTTCAAAAACAGGGCGCAAAACATCGAGTGTAGCTTCGGCTGTGTGGCACGTAGCGGCGTCCTGTTGAAACCAAATGTTTCCCATATCCTCCTCTTCAATTTTTGTAAACAAGAATTCGTTCAACATGGCCCGAACGTTTATGGCGGACACTTAATTTCTTTTTTTTAAGCAAAAAAAATTGTTATGGATAATTTTTTTTTTAAACTAATTATAGTTAATTATTTCGACTATAATTTTGGATGGAGACGTCTGAGCAAGCTTGTCTAGATTTGTAACAAATTTTTTTTTTAATTTTCTGATATATTCACATCATTTTTAGTTTACATAATTGCCATTAAAAATTTGTCTGGAAACTAAAAACATATTTTTCTTAGTTTTCTACAATTAGGGAAAAAATTGTATAAACAATTTATTAAAAATTTTTTTTTTTTTTAATTTTCAATCATAATTACATCATTTTTAGTTTACATAATTACCTTTAAAAATAAAAAAAAGTCTGGATTTTTTTTTTTAATTTTCGATCACATTTACAAAAAATTTAGTTTACTTAATAACTTTTAAAGAAACATTTAAAAAAATGTGTCCATATACAATTTTTTTAATATTTTTTTTTCAACTTTAGGACGCCAAAATACACCAGAAAAAGATTATAAACATATGTTGGACAAAATGGCTATTGATCAAATGTCGACTTTTGAACAGAAAAGGAAAATTACAAACAAAAAACTCCAATCAAAGATAATACGAAATTTGTGGATTAATTTTTGAAGAAAAAAAACCGTATAGAATTAATTTTATGAATTATATGTATATAGCCTCGACCATGACTTTTCCCCCAGGAAACATTTTTAAATACCAATGCAACATAAAATCGACAATGTAAAAAAAATTGCTATGACAAATTTTCAATTAAAGATCCCCATTCCCCCCATTTCCAAATTGATGACTGTTATGCTACTCCTTCTCTAGCCTCATCGCCAACAATCGTTGAATGTCGTGGCTGCTCATCGTGTTTCTTTTACCAAGAAAATGCCAAACATTACTAACCTTCATTTGTAGGTATTAAAATTATTAGAGAAACTCCACCTCCGGGCAAAATACTTGAACTCCGACTCCAACTCCCACCACACAGCCCTGATTGAAACCCTCACAAACTGTCATCATGCCTGTCGATTAGCTCGAAAAATACGTTGTTCCTTTTTCTTTAGAAAAACCGTTTCATTTATAAATTGTCAGACTTTTGAAAAATATGCATGACAACGCTCTCTCCTATTCAAAAGAATTCAATTATTTGTTGTAATCAAATTAATCATTTGTCGCAATCGTAGTATTTTATTATGTGAAAAATACTGCAAATAACTGTTTCACTGTATTGAAACCAAACATGTCGTTTCATTTACAACATTTCATTCTCTCTCTCTCTCTCTGTCTCCGATTGTAGCTCCCTTCGTGGCTGGTCCATTGGCCGATAAAATTGGCCGTAAATGGGTACTTTTGGGCAGTTCGGTATTCTTCGTTATAGCCTACATTCTCATGATGATCGGCGGTGAAGTTTGGGTGCTACTCCTGGCCCGTCTGATACAAGGTTTCGGCGTTGGCTTTGTCATGACCGCTCAGCCCATGTATGTGGGTGAAATAGCCACGGACAATGTAAGAGGTGCCACCGGCTCCCTCATGCAACTGTTTATTGTGGGTAAGTTTTTCGGTTTTGGATCTCAACCATTCTAATATCGCACTAACTGTATTTGTTTTACTTTGCCTTTTAGCTGGCATTCTGTATGTGTATGCCATCGGTCCGTATGTTTCGTATCAAGCTCTGCAATGGTGTTGTATTGTGGTGCCCATTGTCTTCGATGTTGTCTTCTTCTTTATGCCTGAGAGTCCCTACTATTATGCTGGCAAGGGTCGCAAAATGGAGGCATTGAAGTCATTGCAATTCCTGCGCGGCCAAAGTGCTGAAGGTGTCCAGGACGAAATGGCCAGCATTCAGGCGGTGGTGGAGGAGTCATTGGCCAACAAGGCGTCCATTGCTGATATCATCAAAAATCCCGGCAATCGTAAAGCCCTGTTCATTTCAGCGGGCCTTTTGGTGTTCCAGCAGTTTTCCGGCATCAACGTGGTGTTGTTCAATTCCCAGTCTATATTCGAAAGTGCCGGCACTGGTTTAGATCCCGCCATTGCCACCATTATTATCGGCATTGTCCAGGTGGCTTCGTCGGGTCTTACACCCATTATAGCGGATCGTTTGGGCCGCAAAATCATTCTTCTTGTTTCGGCCGGTGTCATGACTATTGGCTTAGTCGCTTTGGGTGCCTTCTTCTACATGAAGATTGTGGTTGGCGATACTTCCAATGTCTTGTGGCTTCCCGTTCCCGCTCTGGTCATCTATAATATCGTGTACTGCGTTGGTTTTGGTCCTCTGCCCTGGGCTGTGTTGGGAGAAATGTTCCCGGCGAATGTCAAGTCGATTGCCTCGTCCATAGTGGCCTCGACCTGTTGGATTTGCGGTTTCTTAGTCACATATTTCTATCCCGCACTGGATGCTATGGGCACTTACTATGCCTTCTGGCTGTTTGGCATATTCTGCGTGGTGGCATTCTTCTTCGTTCTGTTTGTCGTGATGGAGACGAAGGGCTTGAGTTTGCAGGAGATCCAGGATAGACTCAATGGCAAAAGAGCTTAAGTCGGGCGTTGTCAGGTTTTTATTTTTTTGAGGAGGGGTGAAGGAGGAGCAGCATTAACTCGCGAACTGTATGTTGAGTATTGAACACAAGACACACACACACAGACACACAATAGTATTGTATTCATATTAAAATAGTTGTTATTTATGTTTAAGTATATATAAATGATTCCTTATATACACGATATTATGATATACAAACAAAAAGAGATGTATGAGTATGTACGATAAATATTTTAATAAACTATACAATTAAGAAATTAACGAAACAAAACAAAATGAAAATGAGTTTTTCCACAACTTAAAAAAAACAAGCGGAGTATTTTATATGAGAGTCTCCTAGGTGTAGGTTGCATATTTTAGATCTGAATTTCGATCAGCAGTTCTTTAATATCCAAATCTGTTTAAATGTTTATAAGAAGAACTCTCCGATACATCAGAATAGACGTTTGTTTGACTCAGAGATGCTAAATCGTCTTGCAGTCGAAACATTTTTCTCTTTTAGTTTGAATGTAGAGCAAATGCCCTTACTGAAGTAGAGACAGCGTAGCGCAAAGGGTAACTCGTAGTTTTCACAATTTTTAGCTTCTGCTTGCATTGTTGGTTCATGGCGTCACGGTAAATGAAGAAGCCGATCGTGATAGCCACCCTGTTTTAACGCAGAGTCGTATGTAAAACAAGTTTTTTATAATTTTTAGCTTTGGCATGTATTGGTTTTATATTTTTTTTTTGTATTGAATTCATTTCATTATTCAATTCAGCTTTTGTCCGGATTCCACCTACTGTAATCTTTTGCATACATTCCCATACGCAAGAACCAATTGGTTGTTACAGAAACTACTAAGGACATGTTTAAGCATGACCGCAATCCCTGACCCACCTAAACGAATTTCGATCTTAGGAATATAACAAGTATTTTAGATGATAACTTTCTTCGAATTTGGTCGTTCCCTCTTTTGTTTTGGAATTAATTCATTTGGATCTATTTTTTTGTTCATCAAAAGCATAAATTTCATCGCTCTCTATCTCATTCATAGCTTGCGTAGTTGCTGCTCCTCTGGCCGATAGGATTGGTCGCAAATGGATTCTTCTACTCAGTTCCGTATTCGTTATCGTATCCTATATACTCATGATGGTCGGTGGATATGTTTGGGTTTTGCTCGTGGCCCGTGCCTTACAGGGCTGCAGTTCCGGTTTCGTTATGACCGCCCAACCCATGTATGTGGCTGAAATAGCCACGGACAATGTGAGAGGTGCCCTCGGTTCGCTCATACAATTGTTTCTAATGTGTAAGTTCACAATACGTGTATCAATCTGGCTGTTCACTCCTAACTCATCTTTGCACTTTTAGTTGGTATTCTTTATGTCTATGCCATCGGTCCGTTTGTCTCCTATCAAGCACTGCAATGGTTTTGTCTTGCCCCACCCATTGTCTTTGCCGTCATCTTTGTCTTTATGCCCGAAAGTCCCTATTACTATGTGGGCAAGGGTCTCAAGGAGGAGGCTCTGAAGTCTTTGCAGTTTCTACGTGGCCAAAGTGCTGATGCTGTGCAGGACGAAATGGCCAGCATAGTGGCGGTGGTTGAGAAGTCCATGGCTGACAAGGGTTCCGTTACGGACATCATCAAGAATCCTGGTAATCGTAAAGCTCTTTGCATTTGTGCTGGTCTCTTAATGCTTCAACAGTTGTCTGGTACGACCACTATCCAGTTCAATATCCAGTCTATATTTGAAAGTGCCAATACCAGTTTAGATCCAGCCATTGAGTCCATAATTTATGGTGTCGTCCAAGTGCTAGCATCAGCCATAACACCTCTGATAGCCGATCGTTTGGGCCGCAAAGTAATACTTAGCATCTCGGCTGCGGTTATGAGTATCACTTTGGCCGCTTTGGGTGCATTTTTCTATATGAAGCTGGAGATAGGCGATACCTCCAACCTGTTGTGGATTCCCTTGCCCGCTCTGGTCATCTACAATGTCGTGTACTGCGTTAGTTTTGGTTCTCTGCCCTGGGCTGTGTTGGGTGAAATGTTTCCGTCCAATGTCAAATCCATTGCCGCCTCCATAGCTGCCTGCTGCCTATTTGGTAGCGGTTTCATAATTACTTATTTCTATCCAGCCCTCAATGCTTTGGGCACCTACTACACCTTCTGGCTGTTTGCCCTCTGCTGTGTGCTTGCATTTTTCTTTGTAGTGTTCGTTATGATGGAGACGAAAGGCTTCAGCTTGCAAGAGATTCAGGATAGACTGAACCCCAAAAGTGGTTAGAAGTCGCTTTGTATTATGAGACTGTATGAGTGTAAAATCCAATCAAAATTGTGGCCCACCAATTGTTGGGGAAATAATGAGGAAAAACACCTTTTCCTTTTTTTCTATTATTATTTAATGGAGATATAATTTCTTGGCGTTTATATTCATATGGCCCAACAAACGATTTACATACAAGATTTATTAAATAGAATTGTGTTCAAATTATTCAATAAAACAGAAGCAAGAAGTACCGGTTTTGTGTAATAAATTTTAGTTAGATAAGATGTCAGCGGATCTTACAGTATGTTTTTATGATTTAAATTCGTCTGAGACGACAGATAAAGTCGGTAGTCGAAACTGAATGGAAATGGTTAGAAATTAGTTGACTATAAATGAAAAGTTTTCCAACGGAGGTTATCCAAAATGTAGCTCATCTCTGACTAGACCCATAATCTCGAGATAAAGGTCTAACTTCAAGATTATGAAGAAACATTTTATAAAAAAAATTAGGTTCGTATTAAATATTGTGACTAGGCTTTTTAATTTCCCTAGTTTTTCAACACCCGGGAAAACTTTATTTTCTTTATAAAATATAATAAAAAAATACCATTTTCCAAAAAAAAACTTAAAAATTTTATTGATTTGATTTTTTTTTTTTTTATAAAATATAACAAAAAAATAACTATTTTTTTTAAAAAAAAAAAAAATTCAAAATTTGATTGTTTTTTAACCAAAACTTAAACAAAAAAAATTTAAGCATGTTAAAAACTTCAAATAATTAATAAAACTCTAATTAAAAATTCTACGCATTTAATTTTGAAACAAATATCCTGTATAATTTAAAGATCAACTAGTTCAGAAATGTTTCTGAAAGTAAAAAAACTCGAAAATCCCGGTTAAAACCCACAATCACAGTTGTAAAAAGTGCTTAAAATCGTACATAGTTGAATTTTTTGGTAGTCAAAAATTCGGCAAGTAAAAAATTGGCAAATTTCGCTGGAAATACATCCTGGATTACACGCTGAAAAAAAATGGCCATTTTAACAAATTTCAGCAAACAAGTTCGCATCAAACATTTATATATTTTTCCATACCACAAACATTAACTTGTTTGTAGGTGATAAATATCAAATATATATGTATGCTGTTTTGTGTAACTTTTTATTTTTTTTCAATTTGTGAATTTCTATATAACAATCCGTCTCATTCTCTCGGTATTGCTTTTGTTTTAAAGAGCGTAGATGCAAAAAAACAATTACGAAAACAGCTGCAAATACACACTTATTCGCACTCAAATGTTGTGCTTTGTTGAATTTAATAAGTTCGTTGTCTGTTTTTTTCCCAAACACGGTATTGCTTATACACAAATATGTAATACTAATAGCAAACGAGTTATATTTACATCCAAATAAGCTTTACTTGCTACAAACACGCGTTTTACTTGTGTGTAAACATTAAAAAAAGACTTATTTTTCAGTGTGTAAAAACCATAATTCCGACCCAAAATATCAAATGAAAAAATAATATTTCTATGCTGTAATCAATGACTGCCATTTGTATCGATTTCTCAGAGCGGCACATTTTATCCAAATAAAAGAAAATCTCACAATGAGAACAAACTTACCTTAAATGTTCTGTAGAAGTCACTTCGTATGCTATTATTTCTCGTATTCTAAACCAACGCTTCTTAAAATGTCCATATATTTTTTTTAGTTTCCGATGTTTATTGAATTAATCGCGACCGCACTCACACTTACAGATCTCACACAATTACAACTCTCTGAACATTGTCGCCAGTTGTTGTTGTTGTTGCAGTCTTCTCCCTCATAAAACACTCACTATACATTTCAACATCCATTGTTGTTGTTTTTTTTCATCTGGCTTTCATTCGTTTTTGTTCTTGTGTCAACAGCACGACTGTGCTTCCTCTTCCTTTATGCAAGAACACGCCGGGATTTTTAAGGAAAAATCAAGTTGGAAGTTAGCAAACCTTTTTGTGGCACAACTAACACGAATTTCCACACACTTTTTTTAATCACTTGTTGCTAATAGTGTATATTAACTGTTTATCCAAAAACCTGAATTAACTAATGAAATTATTGTGGAGATATTTACAAATTAAAAGAGCACCGAATGAATTGCGTCCAAGTTGATCGATTTTATGTAGCAACTAAATGACACATCAGTTAAAGAGCGAAAGAGATAGACTCTTCAGAAAAAAAAAACGGAAGAGGTGAGAAACCGCGACTGTTGCTGACAGTTAATCCTTTTGCCACTGCATTGTGTGGGTACAACGCACGGTTGAGAAAATACAGATTGCGCATGTCCGTTATTCGATGGAAGATCAAGAGAGGACAAAAATGACGTCACTGTATAGATCACGAAATGGGTCAAATTAAGTAATAAAATAAAATTATTAATTGTTAGAAAATGTATTTGGAAACAATAAAGTCGAGGAATTGCAAATAATTAGTCAATTTCCTTTCTTAAACCGCAATAGGTCCGTGACGTCATGCGCAGAGAGAGGAAAAAAGTTGCACACATATTTGCGTAACCTTTATTTTCTCAAACGTGGGCAGAACGTGAGCAGTGTTACCGCCGAGTATTTTCAAAAAGTACCACAAAAAGGGTAATTCTTAAAAAAAAAGTGGCACAATATTTTTAAAAAAGTGGCACAGAAAGTGACGCACTTTCTTGATTTGTATTTCCAGAAAACAACAGCAAAAAAATAAAGAGTTAACTAAAAGCGATTCAATACTTTTTTCAGAGATTAATTTTTTAATTTAATTTTTGTCTTCGTAAATTTATTTATAACTGCAAAACTATTGATTATGCAGAGAAACAGTATATAAATAAAATATTAAAGGAAATGTAATTCATAATTTTTCTGAATTTATTTCATCAAAATCGAACTGGTACTTCTTGAGTAATGCAAAACAAATTTTTTGACAAAAAAAAAAAAAAAATAAATAAAACTAAGAAAAGAAACGTCAAGATAAGGAACATGATGATAAAAGGTCATAAAAAACAAATTGGCCTTTGACATCAAACCCTTTGGGTGTTTTACGATACTCACCAAGTACTTCACCCTTACTTGGAATTTTCCACAATGATCACGAAAATGTTCCACAGTTTAAGATTTCAAATCGTCAGTATTATAAACAAGATGATTAATGTAAAATGCGAAAAGTTTCACAAAAGTATAACTAAGGGGCACTAATTACAAAAAGTGGAAAATTTAGTATCAATATAAAGAAGTGGCAGCTTGTCCCAGTAATGCCAATAATGTATTGTAAATAAAAATGTACAATAAATACAAAAAAAGTATCATAGCTCGAAAAAAAATTGGCAAATGTGCCACTTAAGTTGCATAACGGTAACCCTGAACGTAAGTGTGTAAATAAGAGTGCAGTGAAATACGTGACGAAAAATAGAAAATGGTCCTTCATATGTTAAGATGTGTCGTGTGATTGAGTCTGTCGATAAATCTTTGGTCACAACCCATAACAGCCTAAGTCTGTTTTTCAATATTTTCAGTACAGGAGTTTAAAGTTTTGAATCTTCACTGAAAATCAGGAGAAGGTGTTTTTTGGAAAACTTTGCTACAGATTCCCAGGAAACGAATTTCTTTACTTAGTTGTTAACAAAAAATAGTTGTTTATTCTCGCAGTCAAAAGATATTATCGAAAAAGACACTTAGGCTCTTATGAATTGTTGAACGAAAGAAAGTCAAAAAGTTCAAGTTGAGTTAGGCTATTATTCCAGATTAAATAAAAAACTTTTTGTTTGGAGAAAGACCTTAACTCAATTTATGTTTATCAAAAAACGAAATTGTAATTCGGAATAAGAGCTTAACTCAAGTTAGGAAAATAAAATTGTTTCTTTGTTTTTTTGGATTAACGACTTATGTTGATTTAGGCAATAATGAAAAAATAATGTTTATATTTGTTGTAATCCTAAATTGACTTAGGCAGTTATGCCAAAACAGTAATTTAGAAAAATATCTTAAGCTATTAGGTTTTTTAGGATTAATTGCCTTCCTAGAAGAGATACAAACATGACAAATTTAGAGCAAATAAATTTAGATACGCTGAATACGATGGTGCTAATAACTCAATTGTGTACTAACTCGAGTTAGGCTGTTAAGGGTTGTGACCACAGAAATATCCAAATAAGTAGATATTCAAACGAGGTAGGGTAAACAGTGACTGAGATTTTCTATTTCTCTGTAAAGAAACAAAGATTTTAAATAAATTTAAATATGTATTAAAAAGTAAATATGACTGTAATAAAACACCTGATATGATGCAATATATGTATATTTTTTTGAAAATGTGGCTGTCACGACCAGGGTTGTCAGATTTGACAAAAGTGGTGAGTTTTCAACGCCTTTGCCGACTAAAATTTGGACTTGGCGATTTTCATGATTTATTACTATTTTGGAGAATTTTATAGAAATGGTTAGCCCAATGTTTTCTCGGACCTAAGAAATTCATATTTAACTCATAATCACAATCAAATTTATGGCCAAAGCTTTTCGATTAGGTTTACACCAACGTTGAAGATATGTTGAAAAAACGACGTCTATAAATCTTAATATATATTTACCCTCGACACTGATTCACTGATACACTGATTCCCTGATTCCCTGATTCCCTGATTCCCTGATTCACTGACTCTGTCACGCAGTACGTAGGAATTTAAATAGGCATTCTATAATCTTAATATATATTTACCCTCGACACTGATTCACTGATACACTGATTCACTGACTCTGTCACGCAGTACGTAGGAATTTAAATAGGCATTCTATAATAATTCTATAAATAATAATAATAAAAAAAATAATATTTTTTTTGTACAGAAATTGTATTTTCCCCAAATTTTTTTTTCAAGAAATTTTTTTTTTCCAAAATTTTTTTTCTTACAAATTTTTTTTTTACAAAATTTTTTTTTTCCAAATTTTTTTTTTCAAGAAATTTTTTTTTTCCAAATTTTTTTTTTCAAGAAATTTTTTTTTTCAAAAAATTTTTTTTTTTCCACAAAATTTTTTTTTCAAGAAAAATTTTTTTTTCCACAAAAATTTTTTTTTCAACAAAATTTTTTTTTTCAACAAAAATTTTTTTTTCAACAAAAAATTTGTTTTTTCCACAAAATTTTTTTTTTTCAACAAAAATTTTTTTTTCAGCAAAAATTTTTTTTCCAAAAATTTTATTTTTTTTCGAAATTTTTTTTTATGAAATAGTTTTCTCAAAATATTTTTTACAAAATTTTTAAAATTAAGTAACAAATACTTTCTCAAGCAAATTAACGGGCGCCATAGGCGCATTACAACTTACTAGTAATTCTATAAATAATAATAATAAAAAAAATAATATTTTTTTTGTACAGAAATTGTGTTTTCCCCAAATTTTTTTTTTTCCAAAATTTTTTTTTCTTACAATTTTTTTTTTTCCAAATTTTTTTTTTAAAGAATTTTTTTTTTTTCCATAAAATTTTTTTTTTTCAAGAAAAATTTTTTTTTTCAGCAAAAATTTTTTTTTCAACAAAAATTTTTTTTTTCAGCAAAAATTTGTTTTTCCACAAAATTTTTTTTTTCAACCAAATTTTTTTTTAAACTAAAACTTTTTTTTTTCTATAAAATTTTTTTTTTTCCACAAAATTTGTTGTCCATTTTTCAACGGGCGTCATAGGCGCATTACAACTTACTTGTATATAAATATTCAACATTGCTCCTTGCTCCTACAATCGTCTACCTCTACAATTCCATTTCCAAATATTTCTCTCTCTCTCTCTCTTAATAATTATTATCACATTTTTCCAATATCTTACAAGGACCTTTCAGCATTTAAGCGTAACTTCATACCATTGAACATCTGAGGATTTTTACATTAAAGGGTAACTTCATACCATTGAACTTCTAACAAGGACCTTTCGGCATTTGCACCATAGAGCGTAACTTCATACCATTGAACTTAGCTGGGCGCGAATTGTGACCATCGCACTCTTTCATGTCAGCGGACATTTAACGCTAATGGCCAGTGTGACTAATTTTTCTTTCACACTAATTTCCCACTGTCAGCGACAATAAACTGACAATCCTCAGAGCATTTGCAATCGTTTAGGGGGTGGTTTAGGGGGTGTGATGCAGAAAATGAAATGATGTTGAAAGTTTACAATAAACGTTAATTCAATGTACAACGTGGACATATTCATTTGTTAGCATTAATAAAAAAAAAAAAAATGCATTCATGCGCTGGGTCGTTCGGTCATTCGCTTAAATTCGCCTTCATTCATTCGTTTGTGCATTCCGTCACACAAACATTAAACGGAATCTATCACGATGGATTTTGTAATTTGTGTAGGTTCCGCCTGAACTGACTGTGAGATTTATTCGGTAACCGGCAGCGCCCGCATGTAGTAGTGAAATGCAACCCGTGAAGACTGGACGTATTTTCCTGGCAGCCTTGGCTGGTAAGCTGGTGGTGGCGATTTGATTTTGTCTCTCTGTTTTTTATGAAATCTGTCGTTTTGTGTGTAGCCAACATCTCAGCTTTTGCTGTGGGCACTTGTTTGGGTTGGACTTCTCCCGTTGCTCCCAAATTGAAATCGGACGACACCTCCGACTCACCGTTGGCCCATCAAATTAATGCTTTGGAAGATGCCTGGATTTCGTCTATACTGGCTTTGGGTGCTTTGATGGGTGAGTTCTGTGGGCAACGTTTTTGTTTTTCTAAATGTCCACTTTGTCTACATTTCAGCTCCCTTTGTTGCCGGTCCTTTGGCCGATCGAATTGGTCGCAAGTGGGTGCTGCTCTCCAGTTCTCTGTTCTTCATAATGTCCTCGATAATAATGATGATTGCCGGCGAAGTTTGGATGTTGTTGGCGGGACGATTTCTTCAAGGTTTCGGTGCCGGCTTCGTGATGACCATCACTCCCATGTATGTGGCAGAGATAGCCACGGATAATGTGCGCGGTGCCACCGGATCCCTAATGCAATTGTTCATTGTGGGTAAGTTGTGGTTTTGGCAAACAGCCACTTTGTATTTTTCATTGGTTGGTTTTCCATTTTAGGGGGCATCCTTTATGTTTATGCCATAGGACCGTATGTTTCATATCAAGCTCTGCAGTGGTTCTGTTTAATTGTTCCCCTGGCATTTGATGCCGTCTTCTTTTTTATGCCGGAAAGTCCGTACTACTTTGCGGGCAAGGGTCGCAAAGTGGACGGTTTAAAAGCGCTGCAGTTCCTTAGGGGTCACAGTAGTGCGGACACGGTGAAAGATGAAATGTCGTCCATTACCGCGGTGGTGGAGGAATCAATGGCTAGCAAGGCCTCATTTAAGGATCTCTTCACAAATGCCGGCAACCGTAAAGCTCTGCTGATAACAACGGGTCTTGTGGCCTTCCAGCAGCTGTCCGGTATCAATGTGGTCTTATTCAATGCCCAGTCCATTTTCCAGAGTGCTGGTACTGACTTGGATCCGGCCATTGCCACAATTATTGTGGGCATTGTCCAGGTGGCTTCGTCCGGCCTTACGCCTCTGTTGGCCGATCGTCTGGGCCGCAAGGTCATCCTTCTCATCTCGGCCTCAGTTATGTGTTTGGGTTTAACCGCCTTGGGTGGTTTTTTCTACATGAAACTGGCGGTTGGCGATATCTCCCACGTGTTGTGGCTTCCCGTTCCGGCTCTGGTCATCTATAACATTGTGTACTGCATTGGTTTTGGTCCTTTGCCCTGGGCTGTGTTGGGCGAAATGTTTCCACCCAATATTAAGACGAAGGCCTCATCGATTGGAACCTCGACCTGTTGGCTTGTCGGATTCCTGGTGGCCTATTCCTATCCCTCAATGGCTGCATTGGGTTCGTATTATGCTTTTTGGCTCTTTGCCATATTCTGTGTAATCGCCTTCTTTTTCACGTTGTTCGTTGTGATGGAGACCAAAGGTTTGAGTTTACAGGAGATCCAAAACAGGCTCAACAAGACAACCAGCGACTGAGATGGCCAAAGGACAAACGAAAAATAGTGATGAGGAATTTTTTTTCATAGAAATTATATTAATCGAGTTTGATTTTTATTAACATTTACCAAAATTTACCTCAAGGTCGAAGATAACAACTATTAATGAAATTATATTAATTGTAATTGATTCCTTATATTTAGTATACAAAATTTATAGATATCAATAAATGTGTTATGGAAATAAATCCTATTAAAGCGGTTTGCATAAAGTGAGTCCGAAGTTTAAAAATGAATGACAAATAATCCACATTTTCGTTTGTTGTTGCGGCAAAACTAACACTTTTATCAGAAAACATATGTTCGGTGAATATGTTTTAGAAAAAATATGAGAATTAAGAAAACTCGGCTAAATGAACTTTGGCACGGGCAAAAGACACGTGTATGAAACTGGTGGTGGTCGGAAACCAATTCCAGCAATAACAAAATTACACAACAGCATTATTGATGTCATTTATTTTATTTGTGGAATTTGATGAACCAAAATAATTTGTTCAAAAGAAAGATCAACCTTCACTCATTTATTGGGCCTATGACATAATAGTTTTCAAAAAAAAATCAATGCAACGACAAACATCACTCCATCCAATGGTAGAGAGTTAACAGTGTGTGAACATTTCTGAAATACAAGGTGGCGCAAAAGTAAACTTACGATGTTTTTTGGATGTAATTAAAAAAAATGAAAAACTTGAATTTTTTTAATTTTTTTTTTACATCAAGTCGAGAATATGATGTCATGTAAATGGCCGCCGCCAGAGTTGCCACTGACAGGGGCCAATCGCAAAATTTATAGCATTTTCTGATAGGAGGATTACTTTTGCGCCACCCGTTAAATATGTATCGATGTACATCTCAAAGATATTTAAAAAAAAACAACGGCTAAATCCACCGCAACACAGTGGCAACAACTCAAACTGGACACGGCAATACCGTACTAGTGTGAATACCGTATTATCAGTGTAAATTCGATGCACTGCATTATCACCATTGAGATGCCATATGGCATATTCTGGCAGCTTTGCTACGGCAGCGACCTCTGTATGTGAGACTTGTGTTAATAACGTAATGAAATTTACGATTTGTCGATGAGTCACCGTTTTTTTTTTAGCACTTAATGTAGAAATCCCAAAATTTGTATTTATTAGTTTTTATTTGTTTTTAACTTAAATTCTCGGTGTTTAAACGAGATCTACTTTCTCATCCCATTTCCAATAAAATCTCCAATAACACTGTTTACATAAAGATATTTATTATTGAAGTAGCAACTGAAAACTACAAAATTGTAGGCAATGCAAATATTTTGCACAGCTCGGGTATTTAATGATTCGTAAAAGGCGCAATAGTCACCAGCGTACTTTTGTTTTAAGAGAAATGACACCAAAATATGAGGAAAATTACAAGTTGATTCAAAAATAAAATAATATCAGGTTTGCAGAAGAGACAAAAACTTGAAAGTCTGGCAACTCCCCTTGTGGTTTACTATAACATTCGGTATTTTGAGGTTGCTCTTATGGAATATGAGACTTGTATGTTTTTACTGAGGGTGAGGGTATATATCTTCTTTTTCGGGTGTTTTAAATCTCCAAATTGAGTTAGATAATCTTCACAATTTGTGTTTAGTAAATTGCTTTCACTTAAATTTGGAGAAATGTATTCATATTCTCCAATTCAATCGAGCTTTAACATTGGCTCATATAATCTACAAACTTGCAACTCAACAATTGATTTAGTTGTTGTGTTTGATTCAACCATGTCTTTTGTACCTCATATAAATTATATTGTTCCAAAGGCTTCTTCTTCTTTCGACTTCTCTGATCCAAATACTTTGAAACTTGTTTGGAGTCCTCATTGTCAAACTCATATTTCCCGTATTGAAAGAGTGCAACGTATATTTTTGAAATTTTCTTTTTCATCGTTTAACATTGTCGATCCTATCCCTTCGTAACATATAAAATACCTGGGCTTTATAATAGGTAAACAATTTAAATTTAAATTTTTAAATTGGCCAAAAAAATTGTGTTCTTTAAAAGGATCAGAAATAATATATCAATTACAAGGGCAATAAATATTTATAATACTATTTTTATTATAATAAAACCCCATTTCGTGTTTGGATCTGCAATTTTCTATATACATGCTACAAAATAAAGCAAGGCGGATAATAAAATGTAATCGATATAGACCTATACAAGTAATGCACGACACGCTTGAATGGAGGAATGTAAAACAAAGACTGGAACTAAACACTTTAAACCTTATTAAGAAAATTAAAGAGGAAGATGCGCCAGAGCAAATAAAATATATCAGTGAATCTCAACCAAATGGACTTCGAAACGCAGACGATTTTCGAATTCAGCGGGTAACGACAACACGGGTGCAACACATCACTATTTTATAAAGGTTTAAAGCTATATAATGCTCTGTCAAATAACGCAAAAATGTAAGACAAATAATAAAATTTTATGAAAATTTTTATTGTAATACTTAAAGAACCTTTAAAGGTATTTTCAATATTAATAAATTTAAATTAAAAAAAAGAATATTTACTGAAATAAAGGGTTATCCATTTTGCGTTTTCAAAACAAAACACATATAAAATATTTTTTTTCATGATATTCCTTTTTTTTATTATAAAGTGTGAACGTTGACATTATGTGTGAAACACTACATCATTTAAATAACCACCACGCGAAGTGTTGCAACCATTGATTCTTTTGAGGTCATTTTGGACCACTTTTTGGCACATATTGGGCGGTATCTCAGCCATAACTTGACCAATGTTGGTTCTTAAGTTCTCAAGAGTTAATGGTCAATCTGCATAAATACGGTCTTTCGCGTATTCACCAGTTGATGTCGCCACGACGAGAAATTACGCGGCCAGGAAATATCTCTTGCAATAAAGCCATATACGCTCGTGTTGTGTGGCATGTGGCACCGTCTTGTTGAAACCACATATTCTCCAAGTCGTGTTCTTCAAAAGCAGGCAAAAGAATGTCGGTTGTCTAACGACCATAACACTCTGAATAGACGGTGACAGTCGTTCCCACGTTGTTTTCGAAGAAGTTTGGTTCAATCACACCTTCGGACCGAAGAGCGCACCAAACAGTGACTTTTTGTGGATTTAATGGCCTTCCTTCAATTACTTGAGGATTCTCAGAACCCCAAATACGACAATTTTGTTTCATACGACCATAACGCTCCGAATTGACGGTGACAGTCGTTCCCACGTTGTTTTCGAAGAAGTAATGTCCAATCACACCTTCGGACCGAAGAGCTCACCAAACAGTGACTTTTTGTGGATGTAATGGCCTCTCTTCAATTACTTGAGGATTCTCAGAACCCCAAATACGACATTGAGTGAGAAATGTGCCTCATAACCATAAACCATAATCTCCTCTTAAAGCACCGATATGTGGGCTGTGCCATAATCACCATTTTTGTAGTAGGTTGTAATAATTTTTACGCGTTGTGTGATAGATAAGCGATATATTTTCGTCAATGTCTGGCTTCCAACTGAAAATAAGAAAAAAATGGCTTAACAACTTAGTTTGACAGATGTCGAATTCCAGCTTTCAAACTACGAAATGGATAACCCTTTATATATTTAAATTGTTAAATTTTTATTTTTAATCCAGTCTGTAAGGAATTATTGTTCCATTGACATAAATAAATAAAATGAAATTATGTCTATGTCTATAAATTATGTCTTACTTGTCGATAACACGACAAACGCACTGAAAACGTCTACAATTCAAATTGTCTTCGTTAATGTACGGGAACGTGGCTTATGCATTTGCCTGATAACACCGTGTACACTTCGCTACCGATCCACAAAATTCGCCCTCAACCAATAGGAGAATGGTAATTCTCAGGCGCCATCTACTTTGCACAGAACAAAACTGGTTTCGGAATGAAGTGGAATGAAATACTTGTCTTTAGTCCATTTCTTTTTGTTGTCTCTTCCTACATTGCGGCTGTTTGTTGTTTTTTTGTGCAATCACCAATTTAGTTTGACAACAGCAGCCGTAGAGTGCGATACATTCGTTGCGTGTGTGTTGTGTACATTCGAAAGACCGAATAACGCGTGAAATAAGTTTTTTTTTTTTTTCGTTTGTTGTTGTCGTGCAAGACTTACGCGAGTGCTATTTTACAATTAGATTTGCGTGTTGTGTGCGTGTGTACAAGTAATACGAAACAAACGAGTTGTATTATCCGAAAGAAATGTGTAAAAAATTATAAAAGTCAAATATAATAACGAAAATAAAAATTAAGCAAATGGAAGAAGAGAGGCCGTTTTCATTAAGAATCGAAGTATCATAAGGCAAGAATAGCAAAATAGAAGCAGAAAACGAAGAAGAAGAAGAAAAATAAAGCTAAATAACAACAACAACGACGAAATGATGCGTGTATTATTGTATGTATGAAACAACAAAAGAAGAAGAGAATAAATTCAGACGAGAGCAAAGAGAATACAAGTTAAAAGTTAATAAATCAGTAAATAATGTTTTGTTTAGTTGCATACGCTTATGCGGATGGAAGAATCAAAAGTATAATGAGCAACAAACAATAGAATAAGAGGTGCAATCAAACGGTTGGGAAAAAAATGCCAAAAAATCATTCATAACAAAGCCCCCTTCCCCTCTACAAACCATTAAACGTATGAAAAAATGTCAATACCTGTGCTGGCTGTTGTGTGTGTGTTTTAGACCATTTCTATGACAACAAAACGACGGGCCAATTAAAACCAAAAAAGAAAACAAATCCAAAAACACCAACAACTGGCCAACTGTCAATTTCAAATTCAAAATATCATACGAATTTATACCACACCCTTTGGAATTGCAAAACGTCGCTTCGTGTGAAAGACATCAGCAGTGTATTGTATATTTTGTTGTTCCACCGACAAAAGCTAGTTTTTGTGTTTAAAACGTGTCCTTGAAATTTCATTTTAATTTGCCAAAACAACAAAAATACATTTTGTAAACCCAATAAGGAGGAAATCGCATCAGACAGATACCCTTTGCTTCCTCTGCTCTGCACTGCGCTAACAACAACAAACATATGTCATCACGGTCTGCCAGCAACACAACAACACACACAGTATCGTCGTCCTCTTCAGTGGTGTTAACTGGCCGATGTTGTTGACATTCAGTTACTCACTCTCTGGCTTACAGGAAGTGATGTCATTTTAAAGCTCTCTTTCCTGTTCTGACGGACTGTTTTATGTCGCTCTCTCGCTCTTTTTATTCTACTACCGCGGGGTATTTGAGACGCCTTTCTCTTTGTCGGAAGGTAAACAAATATTGTTTTGCTTTTGCTACCGTTAACCGTTAATCAAACCAACAAAAAAAAAAAAAAAAAATTAAAAACATCTGTTTCACAATAAATTCCAAGAAGAAGAGCTGAGCTTTGCCGTTGTTGCCTGCAAGCTGCAACTGTTTTGTGCGTGCATGTGTGTGTTAACAATTCTCAAATTCAAAATGCCTTTGCAAAGGCTTAACCGTCAACTTCAACGTCCTCGCCGTGCTCTTCATAAACACCGCCATCATCATTATGGATTTATGTTCTTCTTTTATACATTTGCATTTGCCAGCATACGTCTGCCAATGTCAATGGATGCTGCTTCGTTTGTAGCACTACCAGCAGCAACAGCAACAGCAACAAATACAACGACAAATGTCAAAACGGATACACAGTCAAAAGGTGAGTTTAAGTGGTGCCGTTCAGCATCGTCTTGTGTTTGTTACTCTTTTGAGAATTTTGAAGGGGGACGACACAACAATAACCTCTTCTCTTGGGAATCTTTGTTTTTGTTGCTTTCGTTTGCTTTTTCATATGTTTGTTTGTGTGTACGGCGCAAAAAGTATGGATGGGTTCTTGTTCTTGTGCCATTGAAAGAACACACATATCCGTGATTTTCATTTAAAGTGGAATGGAATTTATTGCGTTTGTCGTTTTTCTTCTTATTAGAATGGCAGAATTTATGGACAATGTTGAAATTATTGTTGTTGTAATTCCATTAGGAGAGCACATACTTGAGGAAATTTCTTTAAACACATATGCAGTGAACACTTGAGAACACGATGGGATTTTTAAGTTTTTATATGCATGACATTAATGGGAATTCTCCTTACTGTCTGTTTATTACTGTGCACACCCAATTTCGATGCGAGTCTTCCAAGCCTGTGGAAATGAGCTGAACTTATCGGGATTGATAAAGCTAATAAAGGAAAACATGTTATAGTCGTGAGAAGTGGCTCACATGTATCCTACGAGGTTTATTTAGAAAGCTTGTCCGAGACATACACATCTCGAAAAATTGCCAAGAAATGAAGAGTAATTTGTGAAGGCTGAGGATGTTTCAGTCCAAGAAAACATTTGCGTGGGAAAAGGATGTTTGGGGGGAAAAAGACGATATTAGGAATGTTTTATTTGTTCGTCAACCACCTTAAATGATAATAGTGTTCAAAAACCATACATCATTTGCATGTGAGACACCAGCAAAGGCCTGCCAACCAACTCCATATTTCAGTACAGATGTCCGAATGACAAAGCCAATTCCTATTCCTTTGTGGCAAAGCAAAGCAAATTTTGGATTGAATCTCCTAAGGGTCCATTTATATGGAAGTCATCAGAAGGAACATTAGTAGGCGCATAAAAAGGGATACAAAGTAGCAGGATGTTTTCCCAAATTAAATTCGTATGAGAGCTAAGGACCATTTCATCTTTCACAAGGTGAGAAATATCGCGGAAAAGGTACAGGGATCTCCAACAAGAGGTGTTATTTTTGGTATTCAAAGAAAAATTAAATTTTTTGAGATAAATGATCGGATGTTTATATCTAAATAAAGAGGAAGGTATGCCGTTAATAATGAAAGACAACATCAGCCAAATGGCCACCACGACCACGCTTACAGGACCATATCCTTTTCATGAAAATGTCCATAACCAAATCGCAAAGTGGCTGCCCGATGTCCTCGATAGCCTGACGAATTCCGGATCATTTTCATGCATTTCAAGGATCCAATCAGCAAAGACACAACGTTGTTGATGATCGGCCGGCTTGAGTTCTTGTGTTAACTGAACTTTATTAGCCTTAAGACCCAAGTCTTTATGCAAAATATGGTGTAATGACGTTTGTGGAATGCCCAATTCCAAAGAACGACGGGGAATGGACAAACCTGGGTTTACTTCAACACTTTGGGCTACAGCAGCAATATTCTCAGTTGTTCTTGAGCGACGTGCACGGGTTTTAATCTTCGCATCACTAACTTGTCCCAACAGCACGAATTTTTAACCAATTTCTGTATTGCGGTCCGACAAGGTCGACCCAAAAAAATGCTTTAGTTTTGCGAAGTGTGACTGCAGGATTTTCACAATTTTTGTAGTGAATTTTAATGAATTCAATGCGTTGTTGAAGCGTGTATCGTTCCAATGTCAAAGAATAAAATCTTCAAAAGTGACAGCTACCCAAAATACCGGGTGATTCAAAATAACACATCTTGTTGGAGAACCTTGTAGATTTCCGTGGGCGGCTGGGAGGTGATAGGTCGTGTGTGCAACTGTCACACAGCAAACCCTAGTTCGTATCCTATTAAAAATATAAAATTATATGCTGTTTCTTCTTCGCAATTGTGTGGCATATTTCAAATATATCCCACGGATTCTAAAAACAGAATGGAAGGGTAGATTTGCGTGGAAGGTGTATGAGAGAGAACACGATTAAGTCCAATCCCATGTCGAGTTCTTTTAACCGGCTCTAACCGGCAAAACAGCATTTTATAAAAATATTGTATCCCAGGAGCCCCAGTAGGCGAGTAGGTAGCTTGCTTGCGTATCAGCGTGCGAGCTGTGGGTTCGATTCCCACTAGAGGCTTTGGTCTGTCCCTATGTCACCCGGTTTACCCTTGGACCCAAAATTAGAAGATGATTTTACTTTGTATTGTAATTAAATAAAAATATACAAATATTATCCCTTATCCCTTATTATCTAACCGGCCAAACAGAAATATTGGAAAATCCTTGCGACCTGTTTTTTTTTTTACGAAATTAAACTCAATTAATGAAGACATCCTCAGAGCGATCTTGCCGATTAGTAGGTTAATTTTAGCTCTTGACGAATTTCGTGGCCATTCTTCAGAACGAATCAGCGGTATGGATGGTAAGACAGTCATTACTCATATGAAATATTCATGGCAATATGACCAATTTCAAACCCACAATTGGTTATTTTAATTTCTTAGCGATTGCTCAGAACGAATGGACAGACAGGCATGACTCAAAAGTCTTTAAAATAATACTTGAGAAGTACGAAATGGATTTGTTTAGAACATATCAATGGTTTAAGGGACGACCACCGCCATGATTTAAGGCCCTTGGAGTATTCGAACACAACTAAGGCTCCAAGTAACTCTATCCAATTGGCAGATGTCCTTGAAGAATAAAAGGCTAGCATTGTCGTCCACTTGAACGTTCGGTTGTAGTTTCCTTCTTATGGAAAACAAATCTTCTACACATTTACCGTATCTCTTAAAGTTTTCATATCCTCAACCATCAGGCAAAGTAAAAATATTCAAAATTATTGGTATATTTCTAAAAGTCCTATTCAAATTGTTTTTTTTATAATGTTCTGTCTCCTCGCTTAAAGTGTTGACTTTTTTTCATCTCGCCGGCACTCTGCAACTTTAAATTATTTCCCCCAATCTCCTATTCGTGTTATTAACGAAATCCTTGAGCAGAACAATGTCAATCAAAATGAAAAGTCTGTGTAGAAAAATTGGATATTTGCAAATATTTCCTAATGCCCTAAAACCATTTCAAAGCTCTGTTCGTCCGTTGGAGAAACAAATAAAAGTGTTATCCTTCAAAAGCCTTTAAAAATGGCAAACACTTTGGTTGACAGGGTTGGTGGGGACCAAAGGACCGCACTGGAACAACAAACCAACATTTGTATTCAAAAATGGTTCAAGATGTTTCAAAACAAATTGAAATGTACACACACACACATAAACTCTCACGGATAGACAGAGCAACATAAAGTCCTTTCTTTGTGGGCTAAGACAAAAACATTTTGTTCATTTGTTGTTCACACATACAAGGCCGCCTCAATGACACCAACAAATCTCATAGAATCCCTGAAAGACAAAAAAAAAAGGATATACAGCGGCAGCAGACGCTCTTTATGTGGTGGCGATGCCGAAGTGAGGCAGATAGCAAAGTCTTTTCTTCTTAATTCACATTCAAGTGCACCACACCCACAAAATTGTGTGGCACACACACACACACGCACAAATAGCGTCGTCTCGGTTTACTTTTGTCGCCAAACTCGTCCTTACATAGGCCAACAACCACCGGCCGTTTGTCGTTGCCTGGTGGGCTGTGAACTGAGTTTTTGATATATTCTTGTGCCTTTTTAATTTATTGCACGAGATTACATATTTACTCTGTTTTTCTCTTATTTTCTGTAATACACACTTGTTTTTTTTTCATTCGTTTTGCATGAATGTGAATTCCAAAAACGCGGAAAACTGGTTTTGAAATGTTTTTTTCTTCTTTTTTGTTATTATTTGTAAAAAAAAGACGTTTTTGTTGTTGTTGTTTATACACTCTAGTCCATTTTCAAGGTTAATTTAATTCATATTTATTTATTTATTTGGTTGCCGTGTGTTCTCTTCTCTTTGTGTGAGTCTTTAATCGGTGAGATGTATTTCGTCTGAATCAAAAGGTAGAAAATAGAAATGATCCAAATATAAGTGGGCTTGAGCCGGAAAAGTAAAGGGTGTTACCGCCTGAGAGTGATGGGAGGTGTTAGAATAAAGTTTGCCATTCAAATTTCGGTCTATCGACCAATTTAGTTAATGTGGTCCGCTGAGCAGCGGCCTAGTCTAGGCATTTATAAAGCGTCGATAGTTTACAATAACATTCATTTATTTATTCACTGAAATTGTGTTTTATTTGCAAAAGAATGACTGACGAAAATCTAAATCACTGATGATTGCCTATTTCACCCTATCATTCGCACTTGAGTTCTATCCCAATATGAGACACTGTCTCCCTGTCACTAATATTCTCCGCACCCTCGACTACCTAATCCAAAGACATACGTTCGAAGAAAAAGGTATAGCTACCCTCTGCTGGACAAGTCTATGCACGCAACATGGGACGACAGCCTTCTAGATTATCTTTAGCCAATCAACAGGCCTCCTCCCGATCTTAAAAGCAATCACCAGATCAAGGGAAGCTGTACCCGGTAACATATAACAGAAAATAAATAGAAACAAGTTGAACTACAATCAAATTCAACTTGAGTCCGAATTCCTAGAAATTTAAGGTCCTACCAGGATACGAACCTGAGTTAGCACACACTACCTACCACACCGCGGTTATCTTTAATTTTCAAATGTTTTCCTATAGTTCACAATGATCAAACCTATTCGTAGCAAACAGTGAATTCGGGTCACTATTGAAATTAATATTTGTGTATGTATTTCATTTAACATTAGTCATTATCGTCCCATAATAGTTTACTTTAAAAAAATGTTCATTACAATTTTTTTAATTTTGGTTTTTATAAACATTTTTGCGCTTGACTTAACGTTACAAATTTAGCTTGGTACGAATGGGATTAAAAACATTTCTATTTTAAAAATAAAATAGAAATAAATCAATTATCTCGACCTCAACAACGGAAACAAAAAGCAAAAACTATATAAAGAATAAAGATAAGAAAAACTAAAACAACAAAAAAACAAACTTGATATTTTCCTTAATTTTTGTTTTCTTATTTTCCTTAATTTCAGTTCAATTATTTATCTGAATTTCAGTTCACTCCTTTAGTTTACATATTTTCCTTCATTTTAGTTGCCTTATTCTCCATAACTTTAGTTCACTTTTTTATATATTCATTTTATCCAGTAATGTTCGGAATTTTTGTTTACTTATTTTCAAATCAATTAATTTCCTTAATTTTAGTTCCCTCATTTTCCAGAATTTTAGTTCACCGTTTATTTATTAATTTTATTCCCGAATTTCAGTTTCACCTATTTTCCACAATTTCATATCAAGTTATTTCCTTAATTTCAGTTCACTTATTTTCCTTATCCTTCAGTTCACATATTTTCCTTAATTTTAGTTCACTTTTTATTTATTAATTTTATTCTCTAATGTTCTTGAATTTTAGTTCACTAATTCTCCTTCATTTTGGTTCACTTATGATCCTTAAATGTAGGTCTCTTATTTTCCATAAGTATAGATCACTTTTTGTTTTCTTAATTTTAGTTTTCTTATGTCGCTTCATTTTATGTGACTTTCTCGAATTTCAGTTCATATTTTCCACAATTTCATATCAAGTTATTTACTTAATTTCAGTTCACTTATTTTCCTTATCCTTCAGTTCACATATTTTCCTTAATTTTAGTCCACTTTTTATTTATTAATTTTATTCTCTAATGTTCTTGAATTTTAGTTCACTAATTCTCCTTTATTTTGGTTCACTTATGATCCTTAAATGTAGGTCTCTTATTTTCCATAAGTATAGATCACTTTTTGTTTTCTTAATTTTAGTTTACTTATGTCGCTTCATTTTATGTGACTTTCTGGATTTTGTTTCACTTATCATGCTTAATTTTAGTTTCCTTATGTATCTTTCATTAAGTTCGCTTTTTATTCTTCTCAATTTAAGTTCACTTATTTCAGTACACTTCCGAGTTTTACTTCAACTATTTTCCTTAATTTCAGTCAATTTATTATCCTTTCATTAAATTCACTTATATTTTTTTCTAAATTTAAGTTCATTTATTTCCTTGAATTTAAGTTCAATTATTGTTCAGTTTCCTTAATTTAAATTCACTTATATTTTTTCTAAATTTAAGTTCATTTATTTTCATGAATTTAAGTTCAATTATAGTTCAATTTCCTTAATTTGAGATCATTTATCTCCGTTTTCAGTAGAATCGCTTATTTTTCTCTTGTTAGTTCTAGTTCACTTATTTTCCCGATTTTTAATTAAAAGACGATCCTTAATTTGAGTTAATTTATTACCTTTACTTATTTTCTTTCTCTTAATTTTGAGTACAATTGTTTTCCTTAAATTAACTTTACTTATTTTCCTTACCCTACAGTTCACACATTTTCCTTAATTTTAGTTTAGTTAGGCAGCTCAATTTTAGGCTACTTCGTCAATGTCATTTAACGTATCTTCATCTACCTTTCATTTAGTTCACTTTTTCTTCTTCTCTATTTTATGTCATTTATTTTTTCCGGATTTTAGTTCAACTATTTTCCTTAATTTGAGATCATTTATCTCCGTTTCAATAAAATCACCTATTTTCTTCGTGTTAGTTCTAGTTCACTTATTTCTCGATTTTTAATCAAAAAGTGTTCCTTAGTTTGAGTTCCATTAAGTTCACATATTTTCTTCCCCTTTTTTTAGTCCAATTGTTTTCCTTAATTTTAGTACACTTATTTTAGGACATACCCATTGGGCTTGTGTTCCGCCAGTTCTCTTTGAGAGATCAAACGATTTTATAAAATAAAGAAGTGCCTTCAAAACTCGGTAAAATTGTCTCCAGTCCAAAATGGTAACAATCTAACACTCCGAAAGATTCACCCTTTAAGACATTCTTTTTTTATTTTCAATTTAAATGCCAGAATTTGGAATCACAGAAAGGCAATTCGTTCTTTAACAATTTTGTTGTATTATTTAAACAAATTGTGTGCAATAAATTGTGCACCAGCCACAATTTCACTTTCTTTGCCATGAAATAAATAAAAATCCAATTTCTCAGACCACTTCAGCTTATTGTCATCATCATCGTCAATGCTGCAGATGATCCCTCAGACGTTTGTACGTGCTTAGAAGCTTTAAACAATTGTTAATAAATAAATGTGTTTAGTGTTTTGTTGTGGCTGTTCAGTCGCTTTTTGTTTGTTTGTGTTCCAACCCATGAACGATTGTTGCCCATTTCTTTCAAATATTTCACAAAAGAACAACTTTCATTTTTTTTTTGACTCGCTCTGGAATTTCAAAAGATTTTCATTTCATTGATTTGTGTGGTGCTGTGTTCGCTGGGATTTCGATAATGGTTTGAGATTTTTGTTGGTGTTGTTAAACTTTATTTAATAGTTTCACTTGTGGTGTTGCTTTTATTTTTACATTTGCTGAAATTTCCCAAAGTATATTCGATTTAAGGTTCAAATACTTAGCATTGCAATTTAATATATTTGGTTTTTACTTTGTATTTCAGAAAACAGCAAAAACGAATCATTTGTAGGTCAGGCACGTTTTTATGATCTTTGCCATTTTGTTGTTGTTTTTTTCCACTGTCGTGGTGGTATTTTGTTGTTTTATTGGTTTTGGTAATGCTCCAATTATTTAATTTAAGCATACGATGCCATTTCTCCGTTTGTTCAGTTGAGTTTCCTTGGTCGGCTTTAGCAAAGTTGTAAATTAAATTCAAAGTGGTTTCCACTATTGCTGACAAAAATGTATTTTCTCTTTTTCTTCTTCTTTGAAGCAATTCATCGGGAATAATAAGAAGTCTTAACACGGTTTTTTTTTGGTTGAATGTGTGGACGTTTTTGGCTAAGAAATGCTTTCATAGAATTGTTAAAAGCCAAAGTCGTGCTAAAGTTTAAATATATATTTTGTTTTTCTTGACGTACGTGAAGAGATTTGGGAAATTTTAAACAATCTCAACATTGTGTGGTATGCAACAGTGGCAATGCGTATCACATATGAATAAAATGTCTGCCTGACTGAGATGTTCAGAAAGTTTACAAACCGACGTGGGCAAAATTGTCAAAAATTTCTTTAACCCTATTCGTAACTATTGAAATTAACACATAGATGTATTTTATTTTCAATCATTATCGTCCCATACGTCTAAGTTTGTTCCCTTAAATAGTTAACTTTAAAAAAAAGTCTATTAGAATTTTTTTAATTTTTGGTTTTATAAACTAAAGGGTAATCCATTTAGCGTTTTCAAAAGTAAATGTAAATAAAACACGTATAAAATATTTTTTTTCATGATATTTATTTTTTATTAAAAATTTTGAACGTTGACATTATGTGTGAAACTCTACATAAATTTTGCACTTATCATTAGCATGATTTTTTTGTTGTTGTAGAACGCTTCACAGTCCTTTTTTTTATTATAATAAATTTATTTTTTATTTTTTAATATTTTATTAATTAATTTTAATATTTCTTATTTTAGGTGAGTGCTATGTTTTTTTGGTCTAACATTCATAGATGTGAGTATAAAGTCGTAGACATTGCAATTGTATCAAAGATTCAAACAAAGATAAAATGCAATCCTTTGTACACATGTGCCGACTTACTGACTTCTTGTGTCCATTGTCAACTTGTCAAGCAATTCCATTCCATTCCTTTTCATCATAATCATCATCATCATCTATTTGTCACCCATTGTAACATTAATTGACGATCGCTGACTGGATAAAGAACTTAACTAAATTTAGAACGATGTTGGCTTTATGCCATACAAATAGACACAATTTATAAAACGCACTAGCACGATAACAAAGTCTTACATGCCTCAACGAATGACTTGACTGACTGACTGACTGAATGACAGTCATACTCCACATGATTGACTTGGGTCAAAATAATTTAAACATAAAAGAAGAGACGCTATTTCATTTTTGTATGCAATGAATGCAACTTTTATGAAAACTGCAAGGTACTTGAGTAGACACCACCGACTACATTGTAGCGAGAAAGAGAGCCCTGTCTTTGTCCCTATTTCGAATTAAAGTTGTTGTTTACATGATTTGACAATTGAAATTTCAATTCAAATTCGAATTAACTAAAGTCGTAGAAAACTTCAAGTCGTCAAATGGAGGGGGAAATCGTTAGTACAACAAAAATTACAAAAATATATAAATAACAAGTGGTTATTTTATGGAGAACACAAAGAAATTTACAATATAAACAATTACAATGTGTAAATTGTTATTGGTGGATAATTAAGTACAGTCAATGACTGCTTTAAGTGGAATTATTGCGAAATGATTTCGACTTAATAACATGATGAGTACAAACAAAGAAAAAAACACAAATTAACACCTTAGAACTGGATGACTAATTCTAACTGGAACTTTAAACGAGTTGGCAATCGAATAAGCTGCTAGGGCAGGCTCAGCTCGGTAATTCCCAGAAGATTTCTTGAATACGGGGGTTAAAGTTGCGACTCATTAAATTACAAACGTTTCTGCAAACATTTCTTTATTTGTAAACAAAGTTTCTAAAAAATAATATATTTACGGCAAACAAATGTTTACGGCAAAAAAACGTACAGTTCGTTTTCAAGTTAATTCCCGTTACATAAAATATTGGAAGATTTCTCGAATACGGGGGTTAATGTTTGGACTCATTAAGTAAACAAAGTTTCCAAACAATAAAATATTTACGGTCAACAAATCTTTACAGCAAGAAAAGGGACAATTCGTTTTCAAGTTAATTCCTGTTACATAAAATATTGGAAGATTTTTTGAATACGGGGGTTAATGTTTCGACTCATTAAGTTCTGTTGGCAAACATTTCTTTATCTGTAAACAAAGTTTCCAAACAATAAAATATTTACGGTCAACAAATGTTTACGGCAAGAAAACGGAAAATTCGTTTTCAAGTTAATTCCTGTTACATAAAATATTGGAAGATTTCTGGAATACGGGGGTTAATGTTTCGACTCATTAAGTTCTGTTGGCAAACATTTCTTTATTTGTAAACAAAGTTTGCAAACAATAAAATATTCACGGCAAACAAATGTTCGTTTGGGGAATTGACTAATCATGATTTCGATTTTTATCTATGTACGTTTAGACGTCAGCGGTTCAAAATTTGCCAAATTTGTAATACAAAATGAAAACCCATGAGTTATGATTGAAAGCTAAGCCCATAGCCTGTAGGGTAAAACTTTGTTTCTATCCTCGAAACGAAGAATTGTAAAACATAACGTCTACGGAGATTGATCTTTCGGCATAATTAGCCACAGGTAATGTCGTATCTAAGCAGTTATGAGAAAATCCTTATTTAATATTTCAAAAGTAATACAAAGGGTAATGAGCTACACTTACTGGGTAATAGTTGTGTGATATAGTTGCCATTACACACAACACTTTCAAATAACACTTGGGTGTAGGGCATTGCATAAGCTCTCCATTGCCGCTTATACTATTTTGTTATTATCATTTTTACAAAAACAAATAAATATATAAAAAAAAGAAGGCTATAAAAACATTAAAACTCATTACATTTGTGTTTATGTTATTGTTTTCTCTTCATTATTTTTGTTGTTTATGGTTTAATCGCGTTTGTTTTCCTTTATTGTGCAAGCCCGCGGTTTGGACAATGATAAAGTTATGTTGTTGTCATAGTATAACAAAAATCGAATAAAAAAAAGAAGATAACAACACCAATGCAACAACTGTTGCGAAAACCAAACAAAAAATGACAAAAACAGATATTACGTTTTAAAGCAAAATTAATAAAATAACATTAACCAAAAACACGACAATAACACGACAATAATAACTCGTTTAAACAAATGTGTGACTGCGGTGGGGGTCTTAGTCATTCTCAGTCATACACCGCCGGACAGACCACCGAAGTTCTACAGCCAAAAAAGCGATTGCAGGTTTCACTCCTTTCTGCTCTACGAAGTTATGACTGTTTTTCAACAAAATAATTGATAATTCCACACGTGCCACAGTGTAAAGTGACCTTTATTCTCCTTTCGACTCATAGAGATTGTTTTGCCAACAAACAAAAAGACAAAAAACACAATCTAACAAAACAAACATCGGATTTAAACAATGGTTAGTTAAACTACGAGTACGAGATATCGCCAGATGTCGATACTTGCTGAATGTATGTGAGTACGTACTACTTTGCAAATGCTACTGCCAGTGACTGTTGTAGTAAACATTTTCTTTGAAAAGCACAAAACAAACAAACAGTCCAATTCACAACACGACCAACAACCGTTTCATTTCTGTTTAATTCATTAAAAGCGTTGTTTTCTTCTCGTATTGAAGCTACACGTGCACTTTTGCCATTTTATTCAATTACGTACGTGTAAACTTAATGGAATTGTTCGGAAATCATGATTAATGATGGGCTTGTACGATGAGGGCGCGGGAAAAGTGTCTGGTCACACGGTGTGTGGGGGGAAACCGATTTTTAAACAACAACAACAAAAATACACTACAAAACGAAAGTTTAAGCAAGCAAACTTATTACAAATCACACAGACAATCGACGATTGACTTGTTGATAAAAAATAATTTAATTAATGATTAAAATTTAAAAAAAAAAATCTGAAAAAAAAATAGTTTTTCAGATTTACTGTGAATTTCTTTTTGATAGTTTTTTTT
The DNA here is from genome assembly GCA_958296145.1 of Hydrotaea cyrtoneurina. NCBI lineage: Eukaryota > Metazoa > Arthropoda > Insecta > Diptera > Muscidae > Hydrotaea > Hydrotaea cyrtoneurina. Next base: position 125,173,763 of record OY282512.1, on the reverse strand, counting down.
TAATTTTTTTTTCTTAATTGTCATAACATGAAAGAGAATTTTTTTAATTTTTTTTTAAATTGTCGTAACATGAAAGAGAATTGTGAAATACATTTTAAAAAATATATCACTGCATTTGTCTACGTTTATTTGACTCCGAACTGAAGCTTCAGAGTTAACAAAAAAAATCTTCTGTACTGTGGCCCAAGAGCAAATTCTTTTTTAAATTTTTTTTCTACTTAAATGTTGTTTTTTTTGTACTATTTTTCGGGTTTAAAATTGTCCTAAACTGAAAACAAATTGTCAGTTTTCTCGAGAATTTTTTTTTAAAAAATTGATCACTGAATTTTTCTTAATTCATTTCAATCCGAAATAAAGTTTCAGAGTTAACAACAACAAAATTCGAAAGTACTGTGGCCCCTGTACAAATATTTTTTTAACATTTTTTTTTTTTATTTAAATGTACTTTTTTCGGGACTTAACCCTTTCAGTGGCTTTGTCAAATATATTCGACACTTCATATTATGTTTAGCACGTACAAAAAAATTAATTGCCACGGAAAGGGTTAAGTTGTCACAACTTGAAAACGAATTGTCCGTTTTCTTCGAAATAAATTTTAAAAAATGTATTGCCAATTTTTTTATAAATTCATTTCAATCCGAACTAAACTTTCAGAGTCAACAAAAAAAAATCTGATGTACTGTGGTCCCCTGAGTACAAAAATGTCCGAAATTCTTTTTTTTTATAAAATTTTTTTTTTGTTGTTTCACACACAATTCAGCAAGTTCGCTGAATTGAAACAGAAACATCCTTCTAAAGTTCCCAGCCTTGATTTTATTAATTTTTGGTACAAGAAATTAGTGGAAGTTCCGTTGACAGTCATTGTCCAGCTTTCACAAAGATGGTTGAAAATAAGGTGACTGGAATACATTTGACTATGTTTTAGTACAAGGAAGGGATATTATTTCCCCCAAATGTATTTACTTTTCTGTTATTGGAAAAAAATCCCCTGCAATAGATTCCCAGGGTGGTGATTTTATGTTTTCAAAATATGTGCGGCATTACCTTTCAGGAAAATTAATTCTCCAGAAGAAACAAAACACCCTTCATTAATTAAATTTATTGTAGCATTGCACCATTTCTCATTTAATGTCACAACCAAGTCCTTCAATCATTAATCAAACTATTGCCTGCCATTCTTTCTCTCTCTCTCTCTCACACACCCTGTGTGTGTGTTTACAAGGAAAAAATACAATCCATTACACTTGAAAATTTCCTGTTGCGGAGTACAGAGAAATTTAAAGAAAAGACGGTTGCAAGAAATTGTAACAAAACAAAAAAAGACCATAACCCAAGGTGGCATTAAGAGGGAATCTAACCACCACATGGGGTTAGGACGCACAACGAGCATTAGTCAGCACTTGAGCGAACTACCGCAGACACACTCATCCTCAGAAGTGTTCGGCTGGCTACAGCAGAAGGCACACCGAATGGACATTCGAAAAAGGGCATGAAGACAACACCCCCCATAAATAGAGACCGCGTCGACCAACACCACTAAAGAAAGGTGTAGAGAAACTCAAACTAACAAAAAGTAGAGGGTATGATTTCTTTTACAACGATTTTAGTCACAATGGGAAATTAGAATTCCGTTTACTATTTGGTACAGTATTGGGGGGATTGAACTCATCCTTTTGCTAATAAATTTTATGACTTTATTGAGAGAGAGAGAGAGAGAGAGACGTACATCGGGCTGAAGGCGCCATAAAGGCTTATGTGTCTGTAGTCTAGACAACCTAGACATCTTACAGAAGGAAATGACAAAGTTTCTGTGTAATAGGAATTTTAGATGATTAAGAATAAATTAACTTCAAAAGGAATAGTGTCTTCATTAGGATCAGTGTGTCGGACGATAATTGAACGCGTGTCCAACTGGAGGTTTGATTAAAAAAACCTAAACATGAGTTTAATTAAGGGTTAAGAAGGCAATGCCGTGAATTTTTCATTAAACGTACGATTTTAGGAAAATTAAAGGTTTTGTTTCTCAGTTTAAATCATTTAACATGGAAAAACATGTTTTTTTTGTATTTCTTTCAAGTAACAGGTTCCTTGTAGGTCCTATAAATAACCACTGGTTTCACCGATGACCTCTTTATTCGATGCGAACCTCTTCTTTCGATCCGAATCTCTTTCTGCCGATCGGAGTCATTTGTACAGGCTGGGAAATGCAAAATATTTACTGGTTGCAAAATCTCAAGACAATGACTAAAGAGGTAGTCAGTTTTATCAAGGCGATGCGCCGGTGTTTTCTGTGGACGATAATGTGTGCGACTATCACACAGCAAACTCAGGTTCATATACAGTGTACTCTCTCATAAGCGGATACGTAAGGGACAGAGAATTTTGTCCACCTATGGGAGGTGTCCGCTTATGAGCGAAGTACATACATAAGAGGACTGAAGCGGATTGGTACTGGAAAAAGTGTGCGTTTATGAGAGGTGTCCGCAAGGAGAGAGTACACTGTACTGTTGAAACCATAATTCGTTTCCACCTAGTATTTTCAAGCCTTGGCTTGGTTCCGTTGAGGATGTTTTTTTTTAGTTAAAACAAAATTTGAGAAATTTCGAATTTTTCCCTGTCTAGTGTTTACTTTTACTACGAGTGAATTGCCAAATTTCTTTCGTATAAAATCCACCCAAAAGCCTTCTTTTGGTTCTATCAACACTCAAGTTCCATTTTCCCCGTATCACGTATAAAACTAGAATTATAATGCACATGGCCAGAAAGTCAACAACCAGAACAAACCAAAAACGAAAATCGAATGAGAATGTCTGGCTAATGCTCGTTGCCAGACAGCAATACCGGCATGCATATCAACTTTAAGGTGAGCCGCTACTTGTATTATTTAAAACACATTTTTTTTCTAAAGGTACGTCATTGACTCTTTCTTTCGCTTGAACTCCCTTCTCCACAATGGCTACAATGTCTCCGCTCAATTTGTAAATGCATTTTGTACCTCCAAGCGTTTTTCTCCAAACAAAACTGAAAAGAGAAAGACATTATAAAGAATAGAAAGAAAGAAGAAAAACGTACATTTCATTGTTAAATTTGTTCATTATGGATGCATTCACTTCAACGAATTTCCTACGCCCCCCCACCCTTTGTCAGCAAATACATACGCGCTCACTATCGATCATTAATCGAGGAAGAAATTTCTCACAAATTTTCAATCATCACACGTTCTCATAAGTTTGGCTTGCATCAGGGGTGCGTGAGAGCTCATGTGTAGCTTTTCTTACATTTCCCCTCCCCTTCGAACCAATGACGTGAAGTGAATGCAATTCTTCCATCTCTCTCTCTATGGCTCTGGTTCGAATTGGTTGGCATGTCATGCGGCGGTAGAGGTGCGCGCACCCAGCCTGACGTATTTGTTGGTTAAACATATTCTTGAGGTTGTCAATTAAATTGTGATCGAGTGTTTTTGAAGTGTTCGGAAGGAAATGTTTGCACGGGTAACGAATGTTGTTGTTGGTTGGTTTGATTCACTTTTTGTTTTATGACGCTTGAGTGTGTGTGTGCGCATTTGGGTTAAAGGGCGAGTTGTCCACTCAATGGCATTGTACCGTGGACAACTAGGTGAGGCGTAATTAATGAAATGCGAACATTTCAATTTGTTTGTTTTGTTTTCTAGGAAAGCAGCTCAGGGGGAGTGGGAAAGGCCTTATTTTCAATCCCACAACAATCAAATTATATTTTTTGCAATCCCTTGGAAAACTGATCTTTTGGACTAGTTTGAGACTGCAAGAGACCTATGTGGAAAACATGGTGTTACAAAAAACGTCCATAAAACTGTAAGTTGACTCTTAAAGACTAAAATGTTGAATGCGGCTGAAATTCTGCATGACTGGGTTGGAATGCATGGTAAAGGGTGTTTTTTTATTGGGGTATAGAACTTTAAGTTGGCATCACTTTTTTAACTGGCGGCCATTTTGTCAGCTGTCAAGTGATTAATATTTAGTTTGGTTTGCCATTTCATCATGAACAGGTTGACAAAAGAACAACGCTTGCAAATCGTGCAAATTTATTTCGAAAGTAATGGTTCAGTTCGCGAAGTTTACCGCAAGCTCCGTCCATTTTATGGTCGACATAATCGTCCATCAGAGCAATTAATTCGGTTAACCATGGATCTTGGCTTGCGACCTTACAAGATCCAGCTTGTGCAAGAATTAAAGCCGCGAGACCATGCAATGCGTCGTGATTTTGGTGTATGGGCCGAAAATGAGATTCATCTTGATGCTGATTTTCGTCACAAAATTTTGTTCAGTGATGAGGCTCATTTTTGGTTGAATGGCTACGTCAACAAGCAAACGGTGGCCACATGCCCGAAATCATATTTAAACAATAATGACATAAAATTATCCTTCCAATAAAGCCAAATTGATGGACATTAAAACGATTTTCTTGTGTTTTATTTCAATTCGAAGTTCTATACCTCAATAAAAAACACCCTTTATTACAAACTCGGGTTTGTAAAAAAACAATAAAATCCCGCTACAACATAAAACCCTTGATCAAAATGAATGCCGGGTCTTCTTGAAATCCCGCGTTTCTAATGAAAACCGGCTTTTTATTAAAACTCCGGTAATAAACCCTGGTTTATAAAAAGTACCCAATTTTTAATAATAACTCGGTTTTTAGCAAGGACTCGGATTTATAGTTAGAAAATCTGGTTGACAACAAAATACAAAATCTATAATTTAAACCTGATTTACGATAAACTCGGTTTTGGAATAGAAATTCCGGGTCTATAATAAAATAATACCCCTTCGAGTTAATAGCAACAATTCATGTTTTAAATCTGTGTGCGACAATCACACGGCAAACACAGTTTCGAAACGTGGTAAGACCGTCCAACAATTTTTTACAGCCGTTTCCGACTTTAAAAGTAAGAGTAAAAACTTCTCCAGAAAATAAAAAAGATTCCCGAGACGTTGCCCTCTGTTCCTTCGTGGTATATTAAGGAAAAATAAGTACAGTGTACTCTCTCATAGGCGGACACCTAAGGGACTGAGCATTTTGTCAGCTTATGAGAGAGGTACAAAAGAGGATTGGTACTGAAAGTGTCCGTTTATGAGAGGTGTCCGCTTAAGAGAGCTGTCCGCAAGGAGAGAATACACTGTACGTAATCGTAACGTAATACTTTTTTGAAAATTCGAAGCCAGATTCTACTAGAACTCTGGTTTTCAAAAGTCCGTTTTTTTTTTAAACCATACCGGTTTTCTAATCCGTTTGTATTTTAAAAACCGAGTTTCTTCAAAGCCGTTGTATTTTAAGAATTCGTTTGTGGTTACATTTTAAAAACCGGGTTTTATCGAACCCGGTTGTATTTTAAAAACCGGTTTTTATCATTTTAAAAACCGGTTTTTATCAATCCCGGTTTTTTTTTAAACCGGTTTTTATCAATCCCGGTTGTTTTTTTAAAATTGTTTTTTATCAAACCCGGCAGTTTTTGTGGTTGCATTTTAAAAACCTTGTTTTATCTAACCCGGTTGTATTTGAAAAACCGGGTTTTATCATTTTAAGAGAGCTGTCCGCTTATCATTTTAAATACCGGTTTTTACGAAACCCGGTTGTATTTTAAAAACCGGTTTTTATCAATCCCGGTTGTTTTTTTTTAAACCGGTTTTTATCAATCCCGGTTGTTTTTTTAAAATCGGTTTTTTATCATTTTAACCCGGCTGTTTTTTAAAATTGGTTTTTACGAAACCCGGTTGTTTTTTAAAAACCGGTTTTTATGAAACCCGGTTGTTTTTAAAAATCGGTTTTTATCAAATCCGGTTGTTTTTAAAAACCGGGTTTTATCGAACCCTGTTGTATTTTAAAAAACGGGTTTTATCGAACCCGGTTGTATTTTAAAAACCGGGTTTTATCGAACCCGATTGTATTTTAAAAACCGGTTGTTCTTCAAAATCGGTGGTATTTAAAAAAAACGGTTTTTATGGAACCCGTTTGTATTTCGAACCCTGTTTTTTTAATCGAATGTTCCTGTTAAACCAGTTTTTTCCGATGAAATTTTATAAAACCGAGTTTTCCTTTAGACCCCTATTTTTTTCTAATCATTTAAATCAGACAATGCACACCATTGCAATGGTACACTTCCACGTAACTATCATCTCTTTATAACTGTACCTTCATGTAATTTGAAACCTTTTTTCTTTCCTAATAGAACAATACATCATCGGATTACCAAACGTAATCAAAACTAATTTGACTTTATAATGACAAATTATAAACGATTTTTTTTTGTTTAATAGAAAAAGCATCTGTTTGCTTTTGTTAGTTTGATTTTTCATGTTGGTGACAAACCACCCTGTTTTCTGTCTGTTCATTCGTATGTCACCACGAGCAGTGGCTCATTATTATTCTGACAGAGTCAAAGGTCATGCACCCCTATTCAAATGTATTAACAGCCTCAGTATAGTTTTGTAGGCATTCGCCAGGCATTGCCTCTTCATTACATTCACATATGAAAAATATTAAATACGTCTATGACAACAACGAGAGAGCAAAAAAATAAAAGGATTCCCGCATAATACACACACACACACACACTAACTGCTACGCCTTCTAAAAGGGAAAGAGGAGGCTTCAGACAAAAACGCTACATAGGAAAAAGTATATGAAAGCGTGCTAAACTCATATTTCATCAATGAAAGCAACAGTAATAAATGAAACAAAAACAAAACGAACAGAACAGAACGCCAAGAAAACAAATCATTGCCAGGCCTAACACAAACGAAGGACCAAAGAACACAAACAAACTTTATTTGAAACTCGTAATATTCTGTATATTTTTCCTATTGCTGTTGTTGTGTCTTCCTAATACCCGTAAAGCAACAACGAACGTACGAACGTGTTCTATCGGCGAACACGTGTCGGTCCCCAGCTCCCAATTATCGATCTACTAGCGAACTCGTAATTACTTGTACGAAAATCAAAACAATTTCGAACGATGCGTTGTAGCTTTATTACGCAAGACAACAACAAATAGAAATAATGTTTGATTTAGTTGAAAATTAAATTATAACTCTTGCACGTACGTGCGTGTTTCGGCAATTGTTCTGAATTGTTGCTGTTTCAAATCACACGAGTATTTGTTGAAATGATCACAATGTCAAATCGAGAGCATTTTTATCAGCACTTCACCACGGATGTTTTTTTCTTGTTTGCTGGTTATTACTACTCTTCTTATTCAGTAGAAACAACTGTTAAAGTAAAAACCAAAACTATCAATATTTGGATTTCATTAGAACGGTTTTCGTTTTCCTTCGCTATCTACTTTTTTTATCTCTAGCTCTATCTTTGCTTTATTTGTCGTATCCTTTGTCGTCCGTATGGTTTTCGCAACCATGCAATCGATTACAATTAGGGATTCCCTAGCAACTCTTTATCGATAAGGCGAGAGAGAGAGAGAGAGAATGAGTTATTATCATCACAACATCTCAGCAAATATTATCAGTGCTGAAAATGGTATTCCCGCCAGCCGACTTTTTATGTTTTCTACACATTTTAAAGGATATTTAATGTGGTCGAATTGTGGCACAAACTCATCAATCTCATCTTAATATATATTTACCCTCGACACTGATTCACTGACTCTGTCTAAATAGGCATTAAATAGGCATTCTATAATTCTATAAATAATAATAATAAAAAAAATAATATTTTTTTTTTGTACAGAAATTGTGTTTTCCCCAAATTTTTGTTTTCCAAATTTTTTTTTTACAAATTTTTTTTTTACAAAATTTTTTTTTTACAAAATTTTTTTTTTACAAATTTTTTTTTCAACAAAATTTTTTTTTCAACTAAAATTTTTTTTTTCCAAAAAAATTTTTTTTTTCAACAAAATTTTTTTTGTTAACATTATTTTTTTTTTCACAAATATTTTTTTTTCAACAAAAATTTTTTTTCCACAAATATTTTTTTTCCAATTTTATTTTTTTTCGAAATTTTTTTTTACAAAATAGTTTTCTCAAAATATTTTTTACAAAATTTTTAAAATTAAGTAACAAATACTTTCTCAAGCAAATTAACGGGAAAAATTGCTTGAGATTGCTTTGTGAAAAAAAAAAATTTTTTGAAAAAACAATTTTGGAAAAAAAAATTTTGTAAAAAAAAAATTTTTTTTAAAAAAAAATTTTGTAAAAAAAAAATTGTAAAAAAAATTTTGGAAAAAAAAAATTTTGGTAAAAAAAAAATTTGGGGAAAACACAATTTCTGTACAAAAAAAAATTATTATTTTTTTTATTATTATTATTTACTAGTAAGTTGTAATTACTAGTAAGTTGTAATTTTTTTTTTTCAAGAAAAACATTTTTTTTCAAGAAAAACATTTTTTTTCAACAAAATTTTTTTTTTCAACAAAATTTTGTTTTCCACAAAATTTTTTTTTTTAACAAAATGTTTTTCCCATATTTCAACGGGCACCATAGGCGCATTACAACTTACTAGTTATTATATATGTGTTTAGCTTATAAGATCCATTTTCAATAGTAATACATATTAAAAATTATTCTGAAAAATTTTAAAAAAATATTCAATTTTAAGATATGAAGAGGGGTTTTCGTATTGGTTAATATTTGCTTTTCTGTGTACTGGACCAATTGAATTTCTGATTAATTGAATATCTTTCCGATCAGCATGAAGTGTCAGATCATTTGATGACAACTTGTTAAAATATTTTGAAAAATCGTACAATTGAATAGTTGCATTTTTATTAAGTTTCATCTGGGATGTCTACATAACAACCTGAAATTGTCTTTAAAACCCCGACAACGGTCATGACTAACAGCCACGACTTTTTTTCACTACAGGGAAACTGTAGAATTTCGCAGCCACTTTATTTTTGCATGTCCACCAAACAACAACTTCAAACTTCCTGCAAAAGAACAATAAATATGCACCAAACCCTACAACCGCACTCCATGACTCATGCTAAATGGCAGACCCACAATAGTATGTGAACAAAGGAAGTTGGACACAAATGAATTGCAAATTGTCCCCCCTCGTTTCATTTTTTTTTTTTTTTGTCCATGAAAGTTCACTTCCCCTGCCAAAATGAAAAACCAAACCATGCCATAGCCAACACGTTACGATTGGTTAAACAAACTAAATGGAAATTGTTAATTTTCCAACTCAGAGATATCAACAGAACACGCAGGTGAATAAACCGCGTGAACGCTCACACACTCACATCACAAATACAACAGCAATTGCATAAAAAATAAAGAAAAATTGTTAATGAACATGAATGGGATTTGTGAGGGAGCGTGACACATGGAGCGTTACTGTAGCAAACTAAAAAAACTGCCTTCATGTGTGTGCATGGAATCCCGGACGAGAAATTTAAAAAAAAAAACCCCGGTTACAAGAGTATGTTTTCGGTCTGAAGCTGTCGCCTCTACCTTCGCACAATAGATTGGAGTAGGTACACGGTCGTTACATGTGTTTCGTTACTTTGTTGTCTCTCGATAGGCTACAAGTGTCCAATGTGCAGTGGGTATTGTGTAACTGAGACAATACTTTGGCTCACACGTTTGTCAGGAAAACAGATAAAAAAACACGATTAACGACAGTCAGTCAGTCCGTCTAACTATTTTCTGTGGGGTTAGTGGGTGACGACGGCACACAGCGTTTCATGCCGCCACTGGTAGTCTTAATGTTACCTGTTTGCTGTAGGTGTTCAGACGTAGGAATTTGTTGTCATGTGTAATACAGAGGAATTAATTAACTTTACGAAGATTTGCGGAAATTAGGACTGGCTGAGAGGATCGATGGCAAGACAAGACTTTGCCATAGGCTTTAAATGATTCTCAGATAATATTTCTAAACATTTTGAACAACAATATTATGATCAGACTAATATTGGCCAAGTACTCATCTGAAACATTAAGGGATCCTTCCTGCCTAAAAGAAATTACCTCTCGGAAGGCAGAAATCTACACTCAGATAATGGAGTGATAATAAGTTCGGTTTACAGCCAAATTAGATAACTAAACTAATCGGGTAGAACTCAAAAGGAAATTAGTAAATTAGTGTACACCAGGTTGGTAAAATAAATATCGCAACTCCTGAAGTTGGAACATGTGATGTTTTGCCCACAAATTAACTAGAATTAGCCAGGAGTTTAGACCTTTTGGAACGAGTCTTAGTAATGAAGTCACTTGCAATCTTATTTCGAACACAATGGTATTGACGGTCATTGATCATCACACAGTAAACCCGGGTTTCGACCTCTTCGATGCTGGCGACTTTACGAGTAAGAGCCGTTCGTTTGAGACAAGTTCCCCCTCGGTTCCTTCATGGAATTCATGGAAAAAGTATTGAAAAAAATGTATTCCCTATGCAGAGGTTGACGACTTTACGATTTTGAAAGAGCTTTGGACTATATCAACAATTAGTCCCTCTCATTGGTGAATACTTTGGATCAAGTTTCTATGAAGCCAGACCAAAACAATAGCTGACCAAAATAAAATCTACATTTTTCCCAATATTTTTAACCCCCGTCACACTCGACGAGATTGTTGATGTTTCGTTATATTAATGGAGGATCAGCATTTCAATTTGTTGTTAAAAAAAAGTAAATAATACATTTATTTTATAAGAAAAATGAAAATGGACTGTGGTTTTTATGGATTTGTAAAATGACCGCTAATACAAAGTGCAGCGTTGCTTGGAATTTCCCAGGCAAATTAATAAACATTTTATAAAGTATATTTGAAATAAATAAATTGATAAACATTTGAAATCGACAGCAGAGACTATTATTTGAAATCAGTTGGTATTTAGTTTGGTAATGGGTTCTAAATCCAAATGGTGTTAAAAAAAACTTTTGTAATTCATTCTGTAGACAGAGAAGAGATTATCTATTATATCTAGTATATGACACTGCATTACCAGGTAATGCGTTTTTCTAATTAATATCGTTGTGATTTAGCCATTACTATTTGCTTAGCATTGGTGTTGACGATAATGTCATGACATTACCGGATAATGCAAATGGTAATAAGAATTTGCTGGGTTACGTTTCGCCTAACCTTTGATGAAGCAACAGACGGGAACTTCTCTCTGGGTCATCGTAGTTAATTAATTGAGCGCAATAAAATGTGTATACAATTGTGGCAAAATTAGAATACAAATTTATTCTGTATTGTAGTTAAATAAAAAAATAAAATAAAAAAAATCTAAAAAATATATAAAATAAAATAAAAAAAATTATTATGTTCTACTTTTTTTCCTACTTTCTTTATAATTTTTTTTTATTTGATTTTTTTTTTTTAATTTTTATTTTCACCATTCGATTTTCCACTACAAATCGCATTTTAGACTAGAGCATTTTGAAGTCCTACAAAATAAAATAAATTTGAAAAAAAAATAAAATTAAAAAAAAAAAAAATTAAAAAAATCTAAAAAAAAATAAAATATAAAAAAAATTATTATGTTCTACTTTTTTTCTACTTTCTTTATGATTTTTTTATTTTTTTTTGATTTGATTTTTTTTTTTTTAATTTTTATTTTCACCATTCGATTTTCCACTACAAATCGCATTTTAGACTAGAGCATTATGAAGTCCTACAAAATAAAATAAATTTGAAATCCTGTTTAAACATCGAATCGTTCAATGGGTTTATACCCGCTCAAACCTCGCTTTGTGTATACGGTTAAGACCATAAAAGTTGCCACCTCGTAAATGACGGCAACTTGTTGTACAGCGTTGTTTTAGTTTATCGAAGAGGTATCGTTTACTGTTTTCTTAGCCAAAGTAGCATCTATTTGTTAGCTCGAGCTTTCTTCTTATTTAGATGCTTACATCATTCTTTCTGTTGAGCCGAGATAGATGAATTATTCCACTATCATGATGCTGCCACAGCTGACCCCATACTAAGTCGTCTATGTCGATCTTCATAAAGTTTGACTGGCAGTTGCACAGAAATGTTCTCCCTTGTCCATCGAAAGCATCTTTGTCGATTTATTCTTGATTCTTGAAGAAACAACAGCAGCTACATCTCCCTCTCTCGTTCGGTGGTGGTCAATGTGAACCGGAGCATGATGGTGACAGATTTTCTCTATTCTCATAATTAAGTCTATTATTTCGCATCATCACGCAGTTTCTCAAAACCTCCATAACATTTACCTCTAGGAGTTTACAACATCTTTACGACAAAAGGTCGTCAGTATTGCTAATACGTCATGTCTGGGACGGTATCTGTTGGCCTTATTTAGGGGGATTAAATCATTACATAATTGTTACCATTTAAAAACTAATCCTCGTCTTATCTAAAATTGAAATTTGTAATCATTAAAATGTATTTTTGTGCTCCAATGAAAAATGCCGTCAAGAGACCGACCTTTATATGTCACACACACACACACTCACACACGCGCAATCTCCATCGGGAAGACAGCAAATGGCTTTCTTTGGCTTGCCTCATCAGTGTTTTTAATTAGCCGGATTTGAAAGAAGAGATTTGTGGGCTTTGGATCACTTCTCCAAAAGTCCATATCCCTTATTGGTCAGTATCTTTTCTTGGGTGGTTGCTGGTTTGTCGTCGTCGACATGTTGCACTTTGTTGTTGTTTATAAAAATAAACAATCTTATTATCTTCTTCAATACACAAAACGAACATGAGAATGAAAACATTAAAAAAGAATGACAAAGACGAGGGGATTCTGCTTAATCATATTTAAAACACTTAATATAATATGCAACGGCATGTACAGATAGAGATGGTACATGGACAGACGAAGGCTTCTGAAGAGTGCACAGTGGGCAGAAAGGCAAAATAAACGACAAACGAAAATGACCAATAGTCCAAAGTGTGACCGAATCGCGAATTGGTATTTGTATAGCTGAGAAACTAAAAGGAGGGTGGAGGACAGCGCATAGTGGGCACGAGTTCTTAGAATAAAGACTTAGCCGCACCAGAGGTGTGGAGACAAAGTCCGGAGTCGAACAACTATTCTCGACTCCGAGTTTGATTTTCTTACATCTCCCATAAAATAACTAAAATTTATTAAAAACATGTTAATAAGTTAATATTTTTTTTTGTAAAATTTTATTTTTTTTTTTTCAGTAAATACATTTTTTTTTATCTTTAAGATACACACGCAACTCAGTGTGATACAGAGTATAGGAATGGTGGACGGAAATACATTTTTCGAAATGTTGAAGTCGGAGCTATTTAAAAACGCTAGAGTCGGAGTCCGGGTCGAGCAATTTGAATTAAGTTAGTTTTTCTATTTCAGCAAATAAAATACCAACTAGACACAGCATGAAGAGTTTCAGAGGATGAGGTAACACTATAGGACTAACACTTATGTACATAATCAATGAGAGGACGAATGTGAAAAAGGCCCCTTCGGCTGACAAATTCAGTCAACGATTTTATTTCAGAGGCCATCTTCTCGAACCCCATTTTCATTCGGTTGACATCACTGTGCGTGGGCCGGCTGGACGCACACACGATGACGATGACAGACAGACGGCCATCATTGCATGGAGGAACGTTTGAATATTTGGGTTGGTTTGCTGAGCAGCGAGCGAGGATTGTTTAGTTTTGAAACACAGCAGTACAGCAACAATCGTCAGCCGCAGTTTACAGCAACACAGAACATTATCTCTTCCACACACATACAAGATCTTGGGAAATGTTTATGAAACTCAAGAAGATTGAAACACAAACCAGAATAAGGGGTTGCCGTTCTGTTCGATCGTATGGAAAAGGCTGTCCGCTTCGTGTCTTTCACACACACACATTCAAATTGTATACGATTGTTCATTTCATTTTTCAGTTGTTTCTTTATTTCAAGAGTTTATCAATTAAATTATTAAAATACAACAAAGACGCTGAAGACGAAGAAAAAAATGCATCTTGAATAGATTTTCTTAAAAAAATAAAATAAAATCCAGACATTCGTTGCCCTTTGCCGTCGTTGAACAAACAGCTAAACCGAGAAAACTTGCTGAGTTGTAGAGTAAACAAACTAAATGAAAGTCTTGTAAAGAATCTTCAAAGTCATCTGCAGCCCCATCATCATTGGCAGCATTGACGTGGCCGCCACCCTGATCTTCCTGTTCTTGTTATCTCTCTAAATGTTCAAATAAATAATGGAAATTCACATACATATGGTCAATGACTTCGGTTTTCCTTTCCAATCAGTCTATAACCATTTTTTTTTTTTGGTTATTCCCAGTTTATGACGCCATAATGAACTGCAAACGTCAAATGTCTGCAGTCGATCGATCGTTCGGTTTCATTTGTTTGTCGTGGTGAAATGGAAATGAACACAATGTTTAACCGTTTTATGGTTTGTTGATTTCCTTTCTCTATTCTCCACAACATCCATGGACCCATGGTTAAGATGCATTCTGGTTAGGCTTGTGCTAATTGCTTAATTCAATTAAGTGATTACTGCCGTCCATAACTTTTAAATCTCCAAAAAAAAATCAACAATTTTACTTTCGGTGCTAATGGAGGGTCAGCTACTTCATTTGTTGGCTGTTTCAACAAATAAATAGTAAATAAAGTTTTCTTTTATAAAGAAAAGAGAAAAAATGAAAGTTGTTTATTTTTTATTGGATTTTACTTGTGAAAATGGAAAGTGCAGCGAAGTCAATGAAGGAAGACATTTCAAGTACTTCCTATTCATACTAATTGGTAAACATTTGAGATCTATGGCACAAGCTATTGTCTAAAATCTAAACTTGGTAATGGGTTCTAAATCGATTAGGGCCTAAATAAATACTTGTGATCAGTTGTATGGACAGAGAAGATATCGTAAACCGTAGATTTTGACAGTGATGCGGTCACTACCGCAAATGGTACCGTGTTTTAGTGTTCTTATAAATAAAACATTATTATTTGCTTGCATTCATGCTGACGGTAATGTCGTGTCATTACCGTGTAGTGCGAATGGTAATGAGATGTACTTACCGAGTTGTTGCGCTGGTGTACGTGTATTTTCCTTAACCCTCCATAAAGGGAACTTCTTTCAGTTAACTGAGAACAATTGTCTACACAATTCTGGCGCATATTGTAAATCTGGCCGTATGGCGTCAATGGTTGCTCGAAAATTGGCTTCTAAGGCTTGGCGTAGTTTCTACTTGTCAAATGTCAAAGAATAAAAGCTTCACATGTGACAGCTACCGAAATAGCGGGTGATTCAAAATAGCACCTCTTGTTGGAAAACCCTGTAGTCTATAGGGTTCCAAATATTTAATGAGTACTGGAAACGTTGATAAATCCGTTCTTCACAATCGCGTAAACCTATGCTATCATTTTGTTTTTTCATCCCGTTTTTCGTCCCCGCACTTCCGTTTATATTTTACCATATTGGGGGCCGTTTTGGAGCCTTTTAATCCCTTTTTTCCATCACATCAAAGTTTTGCCTCATTCCTGCCGAATGCAACTTTTTTTCACACATTTTCGTTTTTCCCGTTTTTGTACCTTTTTTATCCCGTCTTGGTACGTTTGGGCCCCTTTTTCGTCCCCCCTCTAACTATTATCCACCTGTTGTTGCCCAAAAAGTCTGTTTCACCCTTTTAATTTTTTAACCCTTTTTTATCCCGTTTTGGCCTCTTTTTCGTCCCCTCTCACACTCATTGCCATCTGTTGTTGCCAAGCGTAGTCTCGAGAACGGCTAATGCTTTCTTGGGGAGGTTTTATATGGCTTAGAGATTACTCGCTTACTCGTAAAGTCGCCAACATTTACGAGGTGGAAGTAGCCGCTGAAAAATGTTTGATGGTCTTACCCGTTTGCGAACTCGGGTTCTGTGATAGTCGCCCACACTACCTACCACACTACGGCCTAAGTTTAGTGCGAATTTATTCTCAAACGCTCTATAACTTCTGATCGTATACGTAATTATAATACCAAAATAAACTTTATTTAGAAGCAAATAAGCTTTACTTGCTCCAAACACACGTTCTATTTGTGTGCAAACATTTAAAAAAGACACATGTTACAGCGTATGGTAACTTCCAGTCTCCCGATTTATTTAAATATATTTTCTTTTACAATTTCATAAATATTAAAATATTTTTTTTGGTTTTTTCTTTTCTTTCAGGTAAGCGTTAAGTTTGATTTCCTTTTCAAGTCGTAAGTAAACGAAGATATATTTCAAAATCAATATTTTTCTTCACTCACATTTTGTAATTCTCGGACCATTCCAACCAAATTGTACATTTTGTTTTTTTTATGGGACAAAATCAATTACATCCATAATTTCAGTGTTCATTTTTGTAGTACGTACAAAAGTTTATTGCAGTGAGTCACTGCTGCGCATTGTGAATTTGTTTTCGTTTGATGATGCGTTCTACAAAATAAGTCTTCTTTTTTAATTAACATAAAGTAAATTCTGTATGTGATCGTTTTAAATGCATCTTGGATTCATCATTGTTTCCATGACCACAATTAAAATACGACCGTCTGGCCAAATGTTTTTCGAGACCCCGCCTATCGTTGTGATGAGATTTAAAGGCAAGTGTAATTGATCGATTTATTTTACCAACTGACTTTGAATCACCATAAATTTAAATAATAATAACACAGTGACTATCCATTTGGAGATTTAAATAATCGAATAAATGCTGGCCCAACTCAAAAGTATTCCTGTCCAAAACTTCCGTCGCTCCAGTTCCCAACAACCACATAATTAAAACCACAAAACATTGCGTGATGTGCGCACAATTGTTTTTTTTGTTTGTTTGTTTTTATCTTGAATCTAATTGTTTTCTTTGCCTTGATCTTAGATTACATTAAACAATTGTCGCCAATTTTTCGAGTGTATGTCGCACTAAGTACTCAACTTTAAACATATCAACAGATGACATTTCATTTCGCTCTTTTTTTTTTTGCTTTCATTAAAACTAGAAATTAACTATGTAACACACAGAAAATCCATTAAACAAAAATTAAAAAAAAAAAAAAAACGTTAATGCAAATACTCGCAACACTAATTAAAAACGAGTTTATGGCCACTCATTGTAAGACAACTGGGAATACGAAAATGAAAGTGATTAAATTGTGTCATAATCCAAACCCTCCTCAGCAGCGTAAACAGAATATACCCTATACGAATAGTATTTTCAAAGTTAAGTTCACGACTGTCGCAATAGTTGGACAACGTACAGACGGACGTCAACGTATGACTAAAGCTTACATATAATGCTTGACTTCCGGCGGAAAAAGAAGGCATTCTATAGTAAGTGCCAGTATGGTGGAAACATTTCATTTCATCACGATAATAAATTGAAAGTTGCTTTTCATTATTTATTAAGTATTAAGTCGTGTTGTTGTTGCCATGTCGCTTGAACTGCGTTTCCCCTACACCCCCCCCCCCCCCCCCCCCCAAAACAATGAAAAGAAAAGCTCTGTCCATCGACATGACGTGAAGCCAGTGCATCGTAAACAGTTCCAATGCTACCCGGTGCCCAGTGGGAAGCAACGACCATAAAGTAATGATAAAACATGAATGACAACAAAAATAAAAGAACCAGCCAGGCCGCTTACATTGACGAAGTAATAAACTAAAAGAAAAGAACAAACAAAAAAAGAAAATATATAATTAAATGTGAAAAGAAGACGAAATCCTCTTGATCGAAATACAATTAGCGACACTATTCTTGTACAATGCACAGAAGAGGTGAACAAGAAGACTTTTCTATATTTGGCAAAAAGATTTGACATGTATGTGAAAATTATACACATAATCCGAAAAAAAGGTTTTTTCCATCTCTCCATTTCAAAATGTTAAATTTAATTGGTTGACAATGACGGACTAAATTGAAATCTTTTGAAGGAAGAGAAAGAGATGAGCATATATGCGAAAATATTCACAAACACTTTGTCTGCTGGTGTCGTTATTAGCATTCCACATTCACAAATTAAATTTAAAAATTGCCAGATGGCTGGACTAAAGTTACAACTTCGCACATTCACAATGTTTTTTAGATTACTATTTATTTTTAAACAAAATTTAAATTGTGAGTATTTTCAGACCTATAGATTTTTGATAAGCTCTTCCCCATCAGGCTCTTCTGCACGCTGAAAAAAAATGGCCATTTTAACAAATTTCAGGAAACAAGTTCGCATCAAACATATATATATTTTTCCATACCACAAATATAAACTTGTTTGTAGGTGATAAATATCAAATTGCAAATACACTCTTATTTGCACCCAAATGTTGTACTTTGTTGAATTTAATAAGTTCGTTGTCTGTTTTTCCCGAACACGCTATTGCTTATACACAAATATGTAATACTAATAGCAAACGAGTTATATTTACATCCAAATAAGCTTTGTGTTCAAGGAAATTAGCTTTACTTGCTACAAACACCAAACACGCGTTTTACTTGTGTGTAAACAAAAAGAAAGACGTATTTTTCAGCGTGTGGGGCATACTCTTTCGTCTTGAATCATGTAGTGTTCACTTACTCACAGGACAGTTTCGCGATCAATTTGTTGTAACTTTCGTTTTACTTACTTACTTACTTACTTTCTTACTTACCTACTTACTTACTTACTTGCTTGCTTACTTACTTACTTACTTACTTACTTACTTACTTACTAACTTACTTACTTACTTACTTACTTACTTACTTACTTACTTACTTACTTACTTACTTACTTACTTACTTACTTACTCACTTACTTACTTACTTACTTACTTACTTACTTACTTACTTACTTACTTACTTACTTACTTACTTACTTACTTACTTACTTACTTGCTTACTTACTTACTTACTTACTTTCTTACTTACCTACTTACTTACTTACTTGCTTACTTACTTACTTACTTACTTTCTTACTTACCTACTTACTTACTTACTTACTTACTTACTTACTTACTTACTTACTTACTTACTTACTTACTTACTTACTTACTTACTTACTTACTTACTTTCTTACTTACCTACTTACTTACTTACTTACTTACTTACTTACTTACTTACTTACTTACTTACTTACTTACTTACTTACTTACTTACTTACTTACTTACTTACTTACTTACTTACTTACTTACTTACTTGCTTACTTACTTTCTTACTTACCTACTTACTTACTTACTTACTTACTTACTTACTTACTTACTTACTTACTTACTTACTTACTTACTTACTTACTCACTTACTTACTTACTTACTTACTTACTTACTTACTTACTTACTTACTTACTTACTTACTTACTTACTTACTTACTTACTTACTTACTTACTTACTTACTTACTTACTTACTTACTTACTTGCTTACTTACTTACTTACTTTCTTACTTACCTACTTACTTACTTACTTGCTTACTTACTTACTTACTTACTTACTTTCTTACTTACCTACTTACTTACTTACTTACTTACTTACTTACTTACTTACTTACTTACTTACTTACTTACTTTCTTACTTACCTACTTACTTACTTACTTACTTACTTACTTACTTACTTACTTACTTACTTACTTACTTACTTACTTACTTACTTACTTACTTGCTTACTTACTTACTTACTTACTTACTTACTTACTTACTTACTTACTTACTTACTTACTTACTTACTTACTTACTTACTTACTTACTTACTTGCTTACTTACTTACTTACTTACTTACTTACTTACTTACTTACTTACTTACTTACTTACTTACTTACTTACTTACTTACTTTCTTACTTACCTACTTACTTACTTACTTACTTACTTACTTACTTACTTACTTACTTACTTACTTACTTACTTGCTTACTTACTTTCTTACTTTCTTACTTACCTACTTACTTACTTACTTACTTACTTACTTACTTACTTACTTACTTACTTACTTACTTACTTACTTACTTACTTACTTACTTACTTACTTACTTACTTGCTTACTTACTTACTTACTTACTTACTTACTTACTTGCTTACTTACTTGCTTACTTACTTACTTTCTTACTTACCTACTTACTTACTTACTTACTTACTTACTTACTTACTTACTTACTTACTTACTTACTCACTTACTTACTTACTTACTTACTTACTTACTTACTTACTTACTTACTTACTTACTTACTTACTTACTTACTTACTTACTTACTTACTTACTTACTTACTTACTTACTTACTTACTTACTTACTTACTTACTTACTTACTTACTTACTTACTTACTTACTTACTTACTTACTTACTTACTTACTTACTTACTTACTTACTTACTTACTTACTTACTTACTTACTTACTTACTTACTTACTTACTTACTTACTTACTTACTTACTTACTTACTTACTTACTTACTTACTTACTTACTTACTTACTTACTTACTTACTTACTTACTTACTTACTTACTTACTTACTTACTTACTTACTTCCTTTCTTACTTACCTACTTACTTACTTACTTACTTGCTTACTTACTTAATTACTTTCTTACTTACCTACTTACTTACTTACTTGCTTACTTACTTACTTACTTACTTACTTACTTACTTACTTACTTGCTTACTTACTTACTTACTTACTTACTTACTTACTTACTTACTTTCTTACTTACCTACTTACTTACTTACTTACTTACTTACTTACTCACTTACTTACTTACTTACTTACTTACTTACTTACTTACTTACTTACTTACTCACTTACTTACTTACTTACTTTCTTACTTACTTACTTACTTACTTACTTACTTACTTACTTACTTACTTACTTTCTTACTTACCTACTTACTTACTTACTTACTTACTTACTTACTTACTTACTTACTTACTTACTTACTTACTTACTTACTTACTTACTTACTTACTTACTTACTCACTTACTTACTTACTTACTTACTTACTTACTTACTTACTTACTTACTTACTTACTTACTTACTTACTTACTTGCTTACTTACTTACTTACTTACTTACTTACTTACTTGCTTACTTACTTGCTTACTTACTTACTTTCTTACTTACCTACTTACTTACTTACTTACTTACTTACTTACTTACTTACTTACTTACTTACTTACTTACTTACTTACTTACTTACTCACTTACTTACTTACTTACTTACTTACTTACTTACTTACTTACTTACTTACTTACTTACTTACCTACTTTCTTACTTACCTACTTACTTACTTACTTACTTACTTACTTACTTACTTACTTACTTACTCACTTACTTACTTACTTACTTTCTTACTTACTTACTTACTTACTTACTTACTTACTTACTTACTTACTTTCTTACTTACCTACTTACTTACTTACTTACTTACTTACTTACTTACTTACTTACTTACTTACTTACTTACTTACTTACTTACTTACTTACTTACTTGCTTACTTACTTTCTTACTTTCTTACTTACCTACTTACTTACTTACTTACTTACTTACTTACTTACTTACTTACTTACTCACTTACTTACTTACTTACTTACTTACTTACTTACTTACTTACTTACTTACTTACTTACTTACTTACTTGCTTACTTACTTACTTACTTACTTACTTACTTACTTGCTTACTTACTTGCTTACTTACTTACTTACTTACTTTCTTACTTACCTACTTACTTACTTACTTACTTACTTACTTACTTACTTACTTACTTACTTACTTACTCACTTACTTACTTACTTACTTACTTACTTACTTACTTACTTACTTACTTACTTACCTACTTTCTTACTTACCTACTTACTTACTTACCTACTTACTTACTTACTTACTTACTTACTTACTTACTTACTTACTTACTTACTTACTTACTTACTTACTTACTTACTTACTTACTTACTTACTTACTTACTTACTTACTTACTTACTTACTTACTTACTTACTTACTTACTTACTTACTTACTTACTTACTTACTTACTTACTTACTTACTTACTTACTTACTTACTTACTTACTTTCTTACTTACTTACTTACTTACTTACTTACTTACTTACTTACTTACTTACTTACTTACTTACTTCCTTTCTTACTTACCTACTTACTTACTTACTTGCTTACTTACTTAATTACTTTCTTACTTACCTACTTACTTACTTACTTGCTTACTTACTTACTTACTTACTTACTTACTTACTTACTTACTTACTTACTTACTTGCTTACTTACTTACTTGCTTACTTACTTACTTGCTTACTTACTTACTTACTTACTTACTTTCTTACTTACCTACTTACTTACTTACTTACTTACTTACTTACTTACTTACTCACTTACTTACTTACTTACTTACTTACTTACTTACTTACTTACTTACTTACTTACTCACTTACTTACTTACTTACTTACTTACTTACTTACTTACTTACTTACTTACTTACTTACTTACTTACTTACTTACTTACTTACTTACTTACTTACTTACTTACTTGCTTTTTTACTTGCTTACTTACTTACTTACTTACTTTCTTACTTACTTACTTACTTACTTACTTACTTACTTACTTACTTACTTACTTACTTACTTACTTACTTACTTACTGACTTACTTACTCACTTACTTACTTACTTACTTACTTACTTACTTACTTACTTACTTACTTACTTACTTACTTACCTACTTTCTTACTTACTTACCTACTTACTTACTTACTTACTTACTTACTTACTTACTTACTTACTTACTTACTTACTTACTTACTTACTTACTTACTTACTTACTTACTTACTTACTTACTTACTTACTTACTTACTTACTTACTTACTTACTTACTTACTTACTTACTTACTTACTTACTTACTTACTTACTTACTTACTTACTTACTTACTTACTTACTTACTTACTTACTTACTTACTTACTTACTTACTTACTTACTTACTTACTTACTTACTTACTTACTTACTTACTTACTTACTTACTTACTTACTTACTTACTTTCTTACTTACCTACTTACTTACTTACTTACTTACTTACTCACCTACTTACTTACTTACTTACTTACTTACTTACTTACTTACTTACTTACTTACTTACTTACTCACTTACTTACTTACTTACTTTCTTACTTACTTACTTACTTACTTACTTACTTACTTACTTTCTTACTTACCTACTTACTTACTTACTTACTTACTTACTTACTTACTTACTTACTTACTTACTTACTTACTTACTTACTTACTTACTTACTCACTTACTTACTTACTTACTTACTTACTTACTTACTTACTTACTTACTTACTTACTTACTTACTTACTTACTTGCTTACTTACTTACTTACTTACTTACTTACTTGCTTACTTACTTGCTTACTTACTTACTTACTTACTTTCTTACTTACCTACTTACTTACTTACTTACTTACTTACTTACTTACTTACTTACTTACTTACTTACTTACTTACTTACTTACTTACTTACTTACTCACTTACTTACTTACTTACTTACTTACTTACTTACTTACTTACTTACTTACCTACTTTCTTACTTACCTACTTACTTACTTACTTACTTACTTACTTACTTACTTACTTACTTACTTACTTACTTACTTACTCACTTACTTACTTACTTTCTTACTTACTTACTTACTTACTTACTTACTTACTTTCTTACTTACCTACTTACTTACTTACTTACTTACTTACTTACTTACTTACTTACTTACTTACTTACTTACTTACTTACTTACTTGCTTACTTACTTTCTTACTTTCTTACTTACCTACTTACTTACTTACTTACTTACTTACTTACTTACTTACTTACTTACTTACTTACTTACTTACTCACTTACTTACTTACTTACTTACTTACTTACTTACTTACTTACTTACTTACTTACTTACTTACTTACTTACTTGCTTACTTACTTACTTACTTACTTACTTACTTACTTACTTACTTACTTACTTACTTACTTACTTACTTGCTTACTTACTTGCTTACTTACTTACTTACTTACTTTCTTACTTACCTACTTACTTACTTACTTACTTACTTACTTACTTACTTACTTACTTACTTACTTACTTACTCACTTACTTACTTACTTACTTACTTACTTACTTACTTACTTACTTACTTACTTACCTACTTTCTTACTTACCTACTTACTTACTTACTTACTTACTTACTTACTTACTTACTTACTTACTTACTTACTTACTTACTTACTTACTTACTTACTTACTTACTTACTTACTTACTTACCTACTTTCTTACTTACCTACTTACTTACTTACTTACTTACTTACTTACTTACTTACTTACTTACTTACTTACTTACTTACTTACTTACTTACTTACTTACTTACTTACTTACTTACTTACTTACTTACTTACTTACTTACTTACTTACTTACTTACTTACTTACTTACTTACTTACTTACTTACTTACTTACTTACTTACTTCCTTTCTTACTTACCTACTTACTTACTTACTTGCTTACTTACTTAATTACTTTCTTACTTACCTACTTACTTACTTACTTGCTTACTTACTTACTTACTTACTTACTTACTTACTTACTTACTTACTTACTTACTTACTTACTTGCTTACTTACTTACTTGCTTACTTACTTACTTACTTACTTACTTACTTACTTACTTTCTTACTTACCTACTTACTTACTTACTTACTTACTTACTTACTTACTTACTCACTTACTTACTTACTTACTTACTTACTTACTTACTTACTTACTTACTTACTTACTTACTCACTTACTTACTTACTTACTTTCTTACTTACTTACTTACTTACTTACTTACTTACTTACTTACTTACTTACTTACTTACTTACTTACTTACTTACTTACTTACTTACTTACTTACTTACTTACTTACTTCCTTTCTTACTTACCTACTTACTTACTTACTTACTTGCTTACTTACTTAATTACTTTCTTACTTACCTACTTACTTACTTGCTTACTTACTTAATTACTTTCTTACTTACCTACTTACTTACTTACTTACTTACTTACTTACTCACTTACTTACTTACTTACTTACTTACTTACTTACTTACTTACTTACTTACTTACTTACTTACTTACTTACTTACTTGCTTACTTACTTACTTACTTACTTACTTACTTACTTACTTACTTACTTACTTGCTTACTTACTTGCTTACTTACTTACTTACTTACTTTCTTACTTACCTACTTACTTACTTACTTACTTACTTACTTACTTACTTACTTACTTACTTACTTACTTACTCACTTACTTACTTACTTACTTACTTACTTACTTACTTACTTACTTACTTACCTACTTTCTTACTTACCTACTTACTTACTTACTTACTTACTTACTTACTTACTTACTTACTTACTTACTTACTTACTTCCTTTCTTACTTACCTACTTACTTACTTACTTGCTTACTTACTTAATTACTTTCTTACTTACCTACTTACTTACTTACTTGCTTACTTACTTACTTACTTACTTACTTACTTACTTACTTACTTACTTACTTGCTTACTTACTTACTTGCTTACTTACTTACTTACTTACTTACTTACTTACTTACTCACTTACTTACTTACTTACTTACTTACTTACTTACTTACTTACTTACTTACTTACTTACTTACTTACTTACTTGCTTACTTACTTACTTACTTACTTTCTTACTTACCTACTTACTTACTTACTTGCTTACTTACTTACTTACTTACTTACTTACTTACTTACTTACTTACTTACTTACTTACTTACTTACTCACTTACTTACTCATTTACATACTTATCTACTTCCTTTACTATTCGGCGCGCAAGTCGAAACTTCAGACACTGCGACTACCCAGCATTCAATGAATCAATAAGAAAAGGGTTAAGGACAAATTATGTCACAACAGTAGCTGACTCACTGCAATTG
The DNA here is from genome assembly GCA_958296145.1 of Hydrotaea cyrtoneurina. Classification (NCBI taxonomy): domain Eukaryota; kingdom Metazoa; phylum Arthropoda; class Insecta; order Diptera; family Muscidae; genus Hydrotaea; species Hydrotaea cyrtoneurina. The sequence goes on along the minus strand of OY282512.1, from coordinate 125,147,889 downwards.
CTGCTATCGCTTATCGCAATGCCTTGCCTCTGTTGCACCACTTTGCAACAGACTTTTACTTCGACGTCGCTTTCAAACCGACCCAACCTTTCACCTCGACTAAGTTTGTCATTCCATTGTTGTCACCAGCTCGTTCCCCTTCACAACATTTTCGGTTTTCCTTTGGTGGTATTTTGTTTATTCTGTCGTTGTTGTTGTTGCATGTCACCTTTAATTTTTGTTGTTTACATTTTAACAATTTTCATAAAACATAACGAACAAACACCACAATTATGGAGTTGTTTGGGGCTTCCCTCACCTCACCACACCACACACCACCCCGCCCCTTTGCAAACAACAGTTTATAACTAACCCAAAGCAAACACAAACCTAAAGTTAAATAAAATTGTTTATAAAAAAAAAAAGTTAAATAAATAAACACACGGTTCAGTGAACCAGATCATTATGGCAGAGGGAGAGCGAAAAGCTGTTATTATAAAATGAAATGTACCGTAAGTTCCGTGGAAAAAGAGAGCAGCGCCATAAAATAGTTTACACTCAGGTGTTAAAGATCGAAAAATACTGATAAGAACTTGAAGAGCTTTTAATGAGTGTTGGGAATGACTAAGTAATCTAACGATCTCGATCAACGATCTCATTGTTATGTACAGGGAAACACGTTTCTTTATATTCTCTTATTTGAAAGTGCCACTTCAATTAATATTGTTAATCTGTCTAAGAGACGGAATTGCTGGAGCCACTACTCAGCCAACACTCAGTATGTCAATACTAATAATGACCGTATACTTTTCCAAAATGATCGTATCTTAATGGGCGCATTGACGGAAGTGTACAAAACATTTTTCCAATATTAATTTATTTGGAAAAAAAATTTAAAAGATGCCTCAACAAGTTATTTACGTAAAAAAAAATACCCTAGCTAATTGACTTCTAGGAGACTTCTACATGCTGAAAATCTGTCTTTTCTTAAATGTTTACACACAAGTAAAAGGCGTGTTTGGACTTTGTAGCAAGTAAAGCTTATTTCCTTATACACAAAGCTTATTTAGATGTAAATATAAGTTATTTGCTATTAATATTACGTGTTTGTGCATAAGCATTAGCATTTTTGAAAAAAAAGCAGAAAATTAACCTGTTAAATTCAACAAAGTAAACTGTAATGTTTTGGGTATGGACAAATATGTTTAATGCTAATTGGTTTGCTGAAATTTGTTAAAATTGACATTTCTTTTCAGCGTGTAATCTTACTAACCTACTTACTTTCTTACTTACTAATATAGAATATGTTTTTTTTTTACTTTTAATCGCCTTTTTTTCTCGAGTGTTTCCTTCAAAGTGTATATTTTGTTTTTAGTAATTTCCTTAACACATACAACTAATTAAAAGTAATTTAAAATGCATGAATGTCGAAAATGTCTTGTCTTTTTTTTATGCAATTAAAGTTTGATGACCGCATATCGTACAATTGTAATTACACACGAGTAAAACATTAGACATTGCATTGAGAGGGAAATATGCGGATTATGTCATAAAGACGTGAAAAGCCAACATTGGGAAAAGCTACAAAACAAAACAAGTTTTACAGGATGAAAAGCCAAATAAATGAAAGTGAATATCACAGGGAAATTATATTCCACGTTAATAAGATTAAAATTTGAAAGTATATTTGTGTTTTGTTTCAAAACTTGTTTTCGATATCAATTTTGTGGGCATTCCTTGTGCCGATTACTCAGTCTGTAAACAAATTGTGTCTCAAGTTTGTCTTTTGTTGAAAACAAAAACTCAATGTGATATTGTCATACTTAACAGAGATGCGCCAATGCATACTTAATTTTATTTGTGTGTCATTTTTACCAATCAGATTCATCGAAATTCCATAAATAAAAAAATAATGACAAGCAAACAGTATTCATTGAAAACGTTATCTTGGTGATGCGATCTGAATTGTCCGGAAGGGGAGACAAAGAATAAAATGAAAATCCCAAATGGGAACAATTGAGAGACGTTCGTTTTCCTTGAAGCCTCTACTGACAGAAGAAGGGTGTATTGATTGATTCCTCTTAACATAGCTGGATAAGCAATAACTCAATAGATTTTACAATGGGGAATTTTCATCAGATGTGAAAACAATCACATTTTCAACATCTCTCAATTCGTCATAACTCAAAATTCATACACGCTGAAAAAAAAATGGCCATTTTAACAAATTTCAGCAAACAAGTTCGCATCAAACATATATATATTTTTCCATACCACAAATACAAACTTGTTTGTAGGTGATAAATATCAAATTTATATGTATGCATTTTTGACATACTTTTTATTTTTTTTCAATTTGTGAATTTCTAGATAACAATCCATCTCATTCTCTCGGTATTGCTTTTATTTTAAAGAGCGTAAATGCAGAAAAAAAAATTACGAAAACAGTTGCAAATACACACTTATTCGCACCCAAATGTTGTACTTTGTTGAATTTAATAAGTTCGTTGTCTGTTTTTCCCAAACACGCTATTGCTTATACACAAATATGTAATACTAATAGCAAACGAGTTATATTTACACCCAAATAAGCTTTGTGTAGAAGGAAATAAGCTTTACTTGCTACAAACACCAAACACGCGTTTTATTTGTGTGTAAACAAAAAAAAATACGTATTTTTCAGCGTGTAGCTTTCGCTCTACCCTAGAATACTTTGTGGACGTCCGTGGTGTGGTAGGTAGTGTGTGCGACTATAACATTGAGGAAGCCGGGTAAGACCATCAAACATTTTTCAGCGGCTGCTTCCACCTTCAAAATGTTGGCGACTTTACAAGTAAGAGAGTAATCTCTAAGCCATATAAAACTTCTCGTATGTTTGTATGTAAATAACACTTTGCTTGAGTTCACTAACCTTCAACATTCTGCACAGCTAACACAAATCTCTGGTTTTAGACAGTTTTCCCACGCAAAAGACGACTCAATGTCTTAAAAAAGGTTAACTGTCACACCATTGGCAGACAGGCCAACCAAACGGAAAAGCCTCAATCAACTGTACCATAACAGTTACTCTGAAAAGAATACAAATTATATACTATACTTTATATACGTATATATAAATATATATTTATACATACATATATATATTTGTGTACATTTATAGACAAAGTCTAGACATAACCCAGAAATGTTTTTTGTAATAAATATGATTGGCTTTCATTCTAATGAAGACGAACAAAAGAAGACAAAAACAATAAAACAATTCGAAAAACTCTTCATGCATAAATGCCGAGATTGAATTGTGTCAGTCAATTCCTGCTGTATCAGTAACATCATCGCAATCATCTTAAAGATTAGAAAATACTATGTATGCAAATCGAGCATTATTCAATAAAGCAGATTGTATTGCTTTATATGCTATGGAAATTGTTGATATGATTATGAGAACTTTTCTTGTTTGCTGTGAAATCTCCACCCTACGTTAAGTAAACAGTGTTTGAATTTGGCCATCCGAAAGTTGGTATAGAGAGCTTAGATAGGGAATATAAATTTCTATGTTTTATTGTGGGCGACTTGACGAGTAAGAGAGTATTCTCTAAGCCATGTAAAACTTCTCTAGAAAAGCATTAAGCCGTTCGGAGCCGAAATAAGTAAGTCAGCAAGAAATTTCATTTACAAGTAGAACTCAGACAATTGCTAATTATATGTATGACAGTTTAATGAAATCTATGAAGCATTGTGTTTACTTATTTCCTTACTTACTCATAATAAAACAGAACATGTCAGTCGGTCGTCTTTTGGGCGACTACAGTTTTTCTGTTCACAATGTTGTCTAGTTAATGGACGTTCAAAACAAAATGCATTCATTTAAATTATTCCACTAAATATGGCGCCCAACGTGTTTTCTTTTTTTTTATAAACGAGTCAACACAAAACGTGATTTACAACCTGTTTAAAAATAATAGTTCAGTTGTTTCGTTGAAACAACCGCGCTGAAAAATCTGTGTTTTTCTATGTTTACACACAAGTCTGTGTATAAGCAATAAGTGTTTGTGTATAAGCAATAGTGTGTTTGGGAAAAACAGTTAATAAACTTATTAAATTCAAAATGTAAACAATTTTGGCCTCAGGCTCTTTAAAATAAAAGCCATAACCGAGAGAATAAGATGAATTGATGTATAGAAATTCATAAATTGGAAAAAAATTAAAAGTAAGACATAAATACATAAAGGGTGTTTTTTATTGGGGTATAGAACTTTAAGTTGGCATCACTTTTTCAACTGGCGGCCATTTTGTCAGCTGTCAAGTGATTAATATTTAGTTTGGTTTGCCATTTCATCATGAACAGGTTGACAAAAGAACAACGCTTGCAAATCGTGCAAATTTATTTCGAAAGTAATGGTTCAGTTCGCGAAGTTCACCGCAAGCTCCGTCCATTTTATGCCATTACATCCACAAAAACTGACTGTTTGGTGTGCTCTATGGGCTGGTGGAGTCATTGGACCATACTTCTTCCGAAATAATGCTGGAGAGTCAGTTACCGTTAATGGAGACCGGTATAGAGCCATGATAACCGACTATTTTGTTCCCGAATTGGATGGCATGAATGTGAATGAGTTGTGGTTCCAACAAGTGGTTGAAAATTGGACCTGTAGAATTGGCTTTATTCGAGCCAGCCGCGGCGGCCACATGCCCGAAATCATATTTAAACATTAATGGCATAAAATTATCCTTCCAATAAAGCCAAATTGATGGACATTAAAACGATTTTCTTGTGTTTTATTTCAATTCGAAGTTCTATACCTCAATAAAAAACACCCTTTACATATATATTTGATATTTATCACCTACAAACACGTTAAATTTTGGGGTATGGAAAAATATATACATGTTTGATGCGAATTTGTTAAATTTCTTAAAATGACCATTTCTTTTCAGCGTGTGAACAAACAAATTCATGTGACTTGCGAAAAGGCCCGGTTTATTTTCTTTTCCCTCCAGCGAATTCCAATTAACAGAACAGACTATTAATTATTGGCTAACCTGAGTATCACTTTGTGTATAGAAACGAGCTAAACAGTTTCTACTTCATTTCCAAATCCACTAGAGTGAACAACTTCCAGACTATCCACTAAGTTTCGAAGACTCACTGTGCTGGAATTACTTTTCTCGCAAAAAAACATTTTCTTTTCATGAAGACTTGTTTCTAGTGAAACTACCTTCGTCTGAGAGAAGGGTGTACTCTTCCTTAATCGTTTCAGTTGATCGAAATCCGCCTTTTGTTATACATCTGTTGCACACTGTGCCCCCACCCCAAATCCGACCACATCACGCTTCATTGGCCGAATTGACTGCAGCATCGGTCGTGAATGACTGGCTGATTGTAAATCAATGCAGCACGTAAGAAAACAAAACTCTTTATTGCATTTCCACATGAACCACAGCAACAGAATAAAAGTAATAATAAAATTTATTCCAAAGTTTTCTTGTTTTAAACAATAATAATAACAACAACAAACACATACCGACTATAATAAATTAGAACACACATCCGTCACGTTCTAAATGTAGAAGAAAGAAGAAAAAGAGAGAGAGAGAAAAAGTAACTCTATAATACAAATAGAACTGAACACAACAACAACAAAACAATCATTAGTGTTTAATTTAGTTCCTGGTTGAAAAATGAAATCTCTGAGCAATTGTTGTGAAACAAAGAAACTCAATGTTTAAATCTATGCAGGGTTTTTGTTTAATGTAACGAAAGATTGAGGATCTAATGGAAATGAGAAGCAATATGGTAAACGCAAGCAAGATTTGGCTAGCGAAGAAAAACCAGAACAAATATATTGGCGTCCAATGTGGGCCAATAACTTAAACAGTCGGGTTTTTCCAATACGAAACAGTTTCAATTGCAAAAAAATCGGAAATTATTCAATTGCTGGAGAAATTTCGGAAATATTTGAAAATAATTTTCCACAAATGTTAAATTTTTATTCAAAACATCTAGTTGATGTTCCATTGCCACTTGCTGACGTTCTGTTTTCTTTTTAACTCAACAAAATTCTTAGAATTTTGTTCAAATAATTTTTGAAATATTTCACTTTAATCGTATAATTACAGCAATTTGCATTTATTAAATACGAAACAACAACACTTGCATGTGTTATACACAACTTCCGTTTTTTCTAGACGGAATGTTTTTTTTTTTTTTTTGTATTTCCATTCAAAATTTGTGTACACAATTCAAATGTGATTCATTGGGAAATTAGATGTAAACTATTTATGTGAGAGAAATATTTTTGAAAAACATGTAGTGTCACAGTGAGCGAAATAACGTTTTTAAAGATAGCCCTAGAATTTTGATTTTGAAATCTAATCTGAAATCCCATTTTCTTTAGAATTTCTAAAATTATCATATAATTAAAATGTAAATACAGGGTCCGCCAAATAACTTATGAAAATTCTATAAAAAAAAACTACTGGATATTTTCTCAAATTCCTTTTTTTTATTTGAAAGTACAAACCTTCCGGTTAATAATGGAAAATAATTTCATTCAAATGGCTGCCTCGGCTGGCCATGCAGTAGCCGAACAACATCAGCTCTGCGGCTGATAATGCGATCTTCAAAAACAGGGCGCAAAACATCGAGTGTAGCTTCGGCTGTGTGGCACGTAGCGCCGTCCTGTTGAAACAAAATGTTGCCAATATCCTCCTCTTAAATTTTTGTAAACAAAAATTCGTTAAACATGGCCCGGTAACGAAAATAACGAACTAAATTCGAGTATTTTGAAAATAACATACTCGAGATAGGAACCGAGACTGGAGAAAATTTTGTTTCATATATAAATTGCAAAAACACTTAAAAATACATTGATTCATTTCTATTATTTGTAAAAGAAATGGATTCCCAAATTCTAGGTTCCTAAATCAGTTTCTTGTGATCGTATTACAGAAAACAAAATCAGTTCATAATATAAACAAAAAATTCTATTCTGTTAGACACTCACATCTGTTTCGCTGTATTTGAGACTTACTATTTAAATAAAGAAAAACAATTAATTATATTAAATATTTTCCGCAATGAAAAAAAAGAAACCAAGAATGAAATATTTCTGAAAAATAAACACATATTTCTTTGTTTTTGTTAGAAAGCGTAATAAAAGCGTTATAAATTGAAGACACTTGGCCAATTCACATAAGGGGAAAGTGAATAAGTCAATTGTATAGAAAAAAAAAGGAAAACTTAAAATTACCACACTAGAGAAAAATAAAGAAATTTTGCAAAGAAATTGTTTTTTTTGATTTCGTCACACTTCATAATATTTTGTTTGTTACAAAACCCCCCTAACTTTCAATTTTACTTGGCCAATAATTGCATTTGTTGTTTGGTCGGTTTGTTTGTAAAATTTTTTGTCCCATTCATGTGGCACATGTTTGTAAAGGTTACATAAACAATTAAATGAAAATGAGCACCAATTTCCAATTACGAACTTAATCTCTTTGTATTCACTCAAGTGTTCATTTTGATAGAATGAAAAACAGATGTTTCATTTAATAATGATTATTATTAATACAACAAAAAAAAGAAAAATACACACACACACACACTATAACAAATGCTGATACTTAGAATTTGCAAATTTCGCAGCGACTTAATGGGTTTTAATTTAAAACTTTACACTCGAGGTTAAAAACAATTGAAATTGCAGAGTGTGTTATTCAACCAGTGGAAGCATTTTGACTATTGATTCTCCGCCAATGACTCATCCAAATGGGAAATTATTAAATAGACAACAATTATAGCTTCCGTTTGTTTTCGCCCATTTAAATTAAATGTTTTTCCTCGGTAATTGAGTGGACAATTGAAATGATTCATTGGGAAATTAAATGAAATTGGGAAATTGTTTGCAATGCATGGGAAAATATGGAAAAAAATATTGACGCATTGAAAGAAGAAACTAATACTACAACAATTTTTCTCCAGGTCTTCAAGGCCAGTATCGTTCACATCGGTCTATCGGCTGATAACACAATTACCGAAACTGGTGCTCAAAATATTCTGTTTAAATTCTGTTCTATGGACAAATCAGACTTTCCATAATAATATTTTCCATATTTCAGTTTCATTTTGGAGAATTTGAGCTTTTTTTTTTTAGCAGTCTCAGTGAAAGTCGATTCTAAAACGATCTGTCAATGGAAAACCTGTGGTGCTTGCCATATTTGACCAAACAATTAATTATTTCAATATGAATTCATAAAAAAAAAAATTAAACGAAAAATTAATGACCCGTATATTTACAAAAAAAAAAAAAAATGAATCATATATTTATGTCAATTCGTTTCCCATCTTAAAATAGAAATTTTTAAAAAGTGTAATGATATTTTTTGTGTAAACAAAAGAAAAAAAATCGAATGTTCCCTTCCCTGGAGAATAATCATTAATAATAATAATTTCTCCACACTCACCTAAAGAATATTACGCCGATCGAAGCGGCGTCTACACTGAGTCCCCGTAGGCGGTACGATGATAGAAAGCAACACCGAAAGAAACATAACATAAAGGTGTGAAAGATATGAACAAATATAAACTACAACAAGAAAAAACGAATATCTTTAATGGCTACAAAAAAAAAAAAACGCCAAAAGAAAACAAAAGGGAACTCAAGCATTAATTTTAGAAAAAAAAAACGTAAAAAATGCAAATGCACTGACTGCTCACAGACACTAAGGAAAATGAATGGAAGACAAAACTCAATACGCCAAATATTGAAACATGACAATGTGAACTTTTTCCTATCCCAGCCACCATCAACAGCCAAACGATACAGAGACAAAAAAAAAACAATAATTGGCTGAGATGAGATCATTACTGTGAAAGGGACGTCGAAAAAGCAGGGATGAAACTCTATGTGGTGCAGTGACTCTGCGGGAACAGAAAATTTGCCAACCATCAGATACATTTCCGCAAGGGCACATCATCGGGTAGCTTGCTCGGGCTATCTAGTATGTGTGACTGTGTATAGTTTAACCGTGACAGGAAATCTTGTAAATTAGTTTGTATTTGCGAGTAGTTTCATTTTTATTGCCATGGATAACAAACGAAACGAAAGTAAATTAAGTGGAGTTTTCCTCATAAATTCACCGAGTAGTGCGAGTGTGACTGTGATGCTGCCTGTGACTACCATTTTACTAACATTTGAATGATTGCAACAAAACACCCTCTCGATGATTTGAAAAGATGCTACATTTCGTTCGGAGGAAATTGATGATAATTTATGTGTGTGTGTGTGCAATAGTAAAACGGGTGTAAGTGCCTAATCCGTGATGGGTTGAATTAGTGGAGTGATAGAAGTTTTAAAAGAGGACAAATATACAAAATGTGTAATGGAGAGTTTACATCCGAATTTTAATTTTAACGAGTACAAACCTCCATATAAACCGGAGTTTCTTGCGTAATACTCGTATCCACCTTGAGTCGAAGCTCTCTTGGGACAATTTATATAAGGGCTCATCAACAAAGTTGATCATCTGCAATGTTGCTTTTAAGGAATGTTGCTAATGAACAATGATGCTAATGAGTAATGTTGCTAATCAGGAATGTTGCTTCTTAGCAATGTTGTTATCAGGAATGTTGCTTATCAACAAATATGCTCATTAGCAAAGTTGCTGGCCAGAAAAGCTGCTCATCAGCAATGTTGATAATCAGCAATTGTGCTTTTAAGGAATGTTGCTAATGAGCAATGATGCTAATGTGTAATGTTGCTCTTCAGGAATGTTGCTTCTTAGCAATGTTGTTATCAAGAATGTAGCTTATCAAGCATGTTGCTTATCATGAGTGCTGATCATCTGCAATGTTTCTCATTAAGACATTTCAGCAAGATGTTTATCATCAGCAGTACTGCTCATCTGCAATGTTGCAAGAGGTTTATCATCAGCAAAACTGTCCATACGAGGTTTGACATATCTTTGTGGCTTTTCCGAAATGTGACTGATCATCAATGGGGGATATTACGGGCAGGAGCTTCTAATGAGTGAGACCATCATCAGTGGGGAAGTTCAATAGTATAGCGTCTCCTCAGTGTCCGTGATGGCGCTTATCAGCTGAACTACTTATCAGAATGTCTTTTTATCAGTGCAACAGCACATCTACAAGTCTACTTAGCGGAATCACTAGGGCATTTCATGAGCAGACCTTTTTATCACTCTGGCAGCTCTTTAGGCAGGCTTCTCATAACCCGGATATAGGAGAATCTGATCATCAGTGTTATGGTTAACGTAACATGTGACAGTTCCTCTATTACTGCATAGAATAAAATTAATTAATTTTAATCCCATATGAGAAGTATTTTTAATATAATAGTGTTCTAGATATGTATTTCAAATCGTTACTAGTTCTAACTAGTTCCTCAAAAAGGTTTCTCTGTATATTTTTTTTGGGAGGAAAATTTCAAACAGAAGCCGTTGGTTTACGACATGACGATGTAAACTTTTGTATTGAAGACTTTGTACAACTTTTGTTGAAAAGTAGAAAGAGAACGTTAATTTCTCACTCCAACACTAAGTAATTCTCGTTCAGTTTCAAAGGTTTTCCATCTACAACTATGTGCTCATATTTCGAATATGTTAACAGTTCCCATCACCCCGAACAACCAACATCCTATTCGCTATATCTCTCCCCACATCTAACATGTTTACCTACCACAGGGTGCCCGCTGGTTGCGCTTATTAAATAACATCAACTAGTTTCTAATTGGAATACGCATAAACCCCAATTTAAGGAGGACTGCCACCGTCAGTCCAGTCCAGACCCCGGCCACATGAGGTGTGTTTCGAGTAGGAAAATACACATGTGTTCGGCAATGGCACATGCAGACAAACATCAGCAAAAAGTGGTGGTAAACCACACCTTTTTACAAGCTAATTGTCGAAATAACCAAATTGTCGGTCCGACTCTCTCCCCCTCTCTCTCTCTCTCTCTCTCTATATGTATATATCTGTCTATTCAAGCAAGCTGACAAGCGAGCACTGCTAGTGAACGTTTTGGTCCGTCTGTCCTGTCCTGAATGATTGCCGGCTTCTTTCTTGTTCATTTGTTCATTAGCATAACGAGGGAATTACGACTGGGAAGTAGCAGCAAAGCGAGACGGCGAATGAAAATGACATGCTGCGAGGTGGCGCGTTGGAGGAGGCACACAACAACAGTAAAGTGCATGTGTGGCCTCCACCAACGCCACACAAAGAGTCGAGAGTCGTCCGTCCGTCTGTACAGGTTAATAGAGACCAAGGAGACCAGGAGATAGGTAAACCAAAAATGAAATTTGATCCATTTTCATTGTTTGAGGTTTTTGAAATGCAAACCAAAGCAAACATTGGCGTTTTCCCTATGACAGAAAAAAACAAACGCACACACAAATATTATTCTTGGTAGAGGCGAACTACACATGTTCTAACGTAAAAGGACATTAATCAATTCCATTTTACAGATAAAAAGGGTTTCTACGTTTGAAGTCAAGTGTTTTTTTTTTCTCGAGAGCCTGCCTTTCGAGTGTGGCGGACATGAGAGTAAATATTGACAAAGGCACACAAATTAAGCGGGTCCATTATATTAAAAGCATTTGACAAACCGGGGAAGGGTTAACAATTCTCTAGTATGTGAGGGTTTTGCCTTTTTTAGTTTGGTGACAAATTTTTAAGTCAATTGACAATTTCTATATCAAAAAATAAAAATTGGTGGCATTTTTCAATATGACAACATTCTTTTGTTTCATAATAACGATGACATCTTATTCATGGCATTTATATAAAACATATGAGTATTATATTAAATTATAAAGCTGAGTGGATATGAGTGCGTAAGTACAATAAAAACCCACCCTGGTGTAAAGTGTGTTGCGGCACCCTACATCACAGCGGGGTGACTGTTAGTACGACTGTAAATGTTAGGCTGGGGTCAGTGCAGTTGTATCGTATTTGTAAAAGGGCTTTGAAAATGTTTTGTTAAAATCAGCTCCAGGATATTCTGACTTCCTATTTTTCCTTCAATAGGCAATGTAGATAGCTGACAGGACACAGACATACTCATAAACTATCGCATCATTTCATGAGGGATATTCATCGAAAGGACTTTTTAACAGCTGCGTTTCTCATCTGTAATTCGGATCATTGGTGTGGCTACTCATCAGAGTGTTTTGTGATGAGTGGAAGAGGTCATCGGCGGAGTTGTCCTGCAGCAGAGCCGATCTTCAACATGGCAGCTTTTTATCAGAGCCTTTTATCCGTGTGTCGGCCTATCAGTTCGACTACTCATCAGGGTGGATACTTATTAGATGGGGTTTTCATTAATGTTTCTACTCATCGGAGATGCTGAACATCAGGACCTAAAATCTGCAGAGCTGTCCATCATTAGGGAGACTATTCAGCAGCGGGGTTTCTCATCGGTTTGGCTATGCATCTGTATGGCTGCTGGGTCATTGGGTTTGCACATCAGCAGAGTTGCTCATACAAATAATTACCGTCTGAGCTTCTTATCGGTGTGGCCACTCATCAGCGGGGCTGCAAATATGAGCAGGGCTTTCTCATTAACTCTTTCCGGCGCACTATATAAAATCGGCAAAAATTAAAGAAAATTTTTATTTGCTTTTATTTATAGAAGTAATTTATTGAAAAAAATGTTAAAAAAAAAATATTTCCTTACAGGAGGATGTGGTATGATTTTTATACCACCACCATATACCATTGCACACAGAATGTAGGAAAATTAATTAGATAAGTGGTATAGTTTTCATACCACCGCGCCGGAAAGAGTTAATGTATTAGCCATTCAGTGTGATTTACACGTGGAATTTCATCAGCAGGACTTCTCAATTGTTGTACAGCTGATCATTGTGGTTACTTATCACCAGGGTTTGTCATCATTTTGGTTTATCACCAGTAGAATTACTCATCAGCTGATCAGTGGAATTCCTCACCAGCAGAGTTGCTTACAAAAACTCACCAGCACGGAAGGTCATCTGCTGACCAACCAAATTTTTTTTTTTTCAAAATTTCTCCTAACGGCTTATCAGAAAGCAAATAAATAAATAAAGTAATGATGTATGATGGCTAGTCTAAAATAGTCGGACCAACACTTTTTTTTCTTACATTTTCCGTTAATGTGGCGGTTCATTGATAACACCGTGTTACAAAAAATAAATTTTTTTCTGTCCTATGAACCAAATGCATATATTCGGAAAGAGGGGAAAACATAAAAAATACACGTGGCGATTTTCATGTACACGTGAGAATTTTTTTTTTTTTAAGTTTGAAGTATAAATCTCGTAGTGGCCTGTGTGAAAGCCTTTAGACCGATTTTTAACCCTTTTTCAGTGATCCAATCGAGCTGATTTTTGGCAGGCAGACTCGTGGAAATGTCTGTATCACGTCAAATTTTTTTAAAAACAATTTTTATCAATTCTCAGATTTTCCCCAATTTTTATTATTTTTGAAAAAAAAATATTTTTTTCACTTTTCTTAGCATAACTTGAAGAAACTCCAAATTTTTAAACTACTTAAGCGTTACGAAAAAACATATTTTTTTTGAACTGAAACCTTAAAAAAAACGACAACCATTTTAAAAAAAAAAAAATTTTGGAAATCTGAGTATTGATAAAAATCTATTTTATAAGTGGTGAATATAATTCTCAACGACTCTCATGTGATGTTCATATTAAACATGTGGTTGCAGCTACTGCTTTTACAATTTTTAAGTTTAAATAAACACTATTACTTGTTATCAATTCGAATGTTGTCTTCATTCATAAACAAATGCATCCATTGAATCGAAATCTTTCTGATTTGCCACGTAGGGTACTTTGCGGTTATTGCTCTACATTATTACCATACGCTTGACTTGTGGTTACACATATTATTTTTTCTTGTTTTTCAGTGTCTGTTTTTTTTTTTTTCATCTTGTTTTTCCATTTTTATTTATTCATTTGCGGTGGTTCACATATTGTGACACAAAGTCAGGGTTATTTTGGGTGTTTCCTTGCCTCAAATTCATTATCATTGACATTGCTCTGGTTACTTCTTTCGGTATATGATTTATTACCCAATGCATGTCTACATATGGAATATGAGTAGGCATCGCCGTGAATGTGTTGGCTGTTTTTTTTTTAAATTGTTCCACTCGACAAAGCTCAAGTAATCAAAAATGTTGATAATGTGTATGGTTTTGTGGGTTTTGAATGAAAATCTTACATTAAAGTCTTAAGATTATTGAAATTCAATTGAAATGGAATATTCGAAATTTGTGTATAGCAGAAGCCATGTTGTTATCTATGACCTTTATAGACTATGGAGTAGAAACACAAAACAATTTAAAATTCTGAAATTGCAGCAGCGAAAACTGTAGCTACTCTCATAGGGAAATCTCAAAGAAAATACCATAGAAAACTTTGAACCCAAACATTTCCATAACTAAGATTTTATTCTAAAAAGTAACAAGTAGTGCATAGCCACGAGTACAGCGATTGCGTTGGCTGGGACATGTTGACCAAATGAACCCGAACACTCTAGCCAGAAAGGCGTTGGACGTCAACTACCACAGAAGCCGCAGACAGGGAAGGGGATGCTTGGAAATCATTTATTAAGCAGGCAAGACCAACAACTGGATGTAGAGCCAACCGATGTAAATAAGTAACACAATGTTACTCAATATGGTTGATCTAAGTTTAAATAGGAATATATCCGTAAATAATCGCCTCAGGTCTTCAGTGAGATTGCACAACAGCAAAGAAGCCCACCACAACAGTTGATCTGATATGATCGACAGTTCCCTTGTGGCTGCTCATCAGCGGGGCCTATCATCACCAGAAGTTATATGGACTATTTATAATTATGATTGGCCATCGAAGGTACTTATTAATAGGACAAAAGGAAGGCATGTCTTTTAGCACTGATTGTCACATGCTTTCATCACTGATTAATTATACTGCAAACCACTGATCACCTTTAATCATAGATCAACAGATTCCCATAAGTCACACTCAAAAACAACATAATTCAATTGTCATGAATAACTTTAAACGCAAATATCTCCATAAAAAAAATGGGCGGCAACAAATTATATGCCAACGATTGGCCCAGCACTCGAATTACCCTAATGGTAGGTCATAATTCTCAAAACCCAGCCTTAAAGCTTCTCACGAAGTTTAAATTTGGCACAGAGAGTTTATTGCAACACATGATGAGGATGCCTACAGCGTTTTGCTCATGTCAATTTCCCCACACTCTTCCTAGTTCTTAATAATTGCGGTTTTGTTTACTCGTATTTCCTCGGTTTTCAATAAAACCAAATTTTCTCGATTTTGTTGTGCTATTTTTTACTGCTTAGAAATGGGCTTTGGTCAACGTACGACAATTAAAAAAAAATCTGTTACGTCTTGACTCCAATGAAACGGTTACGATTACACTTTATCAGGCTTCCATTGAAGCACGAAATGTTTTACTTTCCCCAAAAACAAATGGAAACACAATTTTTTTGTGTAATATATTTTAACGATGTCAGTCTTCATAGACATGCACACATTGTAGCATTTGAACTAGTTGAGAGAAATAACCTTCTGAAATATTTATGAATGCAGGCAAGTGGCGTTCAACACCTTTGCAACAAATTCTAACTACGTTAATTATTAATACTCGTACATGATAATGACTGTCGACACACACACGTGGGCACATACAAAACAAAAAAAAATGAAAATAAAAATAAAAACTTATAACATTTTACAAAATTTTGAAACAAGCACGCCCGCTCAGTAATCGGAAACCATACAATTTCCACAAACGAAAGCACATGGGATTATCGACTGTGACTCCTTCCTTGGGAAACTGGGTCATACGAGTGTATATGGATATCAACACCCCCCCCAAAAGACTAACAAAGCAGTAATAGGTTCGACACACAACCAGTTTTACGAATCCAACATTTCATGGCTAAAGCAAACGTAGCTTTGCTACCAAACAATATGATTCTTACACAGAACACCATTTTGAATGGAGAAAATGTTTTTGGCACCTGCCGCCACAACTGGTTATGAAAAGCGTTTTGCAAAAAAGCCCCCCTCATCGGTACATTTTCCGAGGGCTTTTCTAAATTACGTGAAGGAGAACGGAAATACAAATTACACACAAATTACAACAATTATAAATCCCTACACAAAAATAACACTAATAGCCAGCTGGCCGAACAATTAGAGCGAGAGACAAACTAAAACTCTTTAAATATTTACATATTTAATTGTTTAAAACATTGTCTTAAGACAATAAATATTTATATACTCGACATACTTGTGCACATGTTGGTGATGGGTGGTGGTTGAGGGGTGCGGTGTCCTCTGTCGCTGCTCTGAGTTTGAGTGACAGCCGCTTGTACAAGTTAGCTAAGATAACATATCTTTTGTTGGGGACAACATTACATCTCGCATCTTGCGTGCGTCCACAGTGTACAAGTGGCACTTGTATGGTGTACAGAGTATTATGATTTTAATAAATTAAATTAGGTCAAAAAGTCGTTTGCAATCATTTTTACAATCAGTATAAATTATGGCATACTCCAAACACGACAACATAGAAAAGACCCAAATAAGAATCTACAAAATAGAAAGATACACATGAACACACACCCATACACAAAAGTCTATAAGAAATCCACGGGGAATAAAGAGAGGCAAAGTGGTAGAGATCATTGTCGGGCGGACAGTACAGCAAACAATTTCATATGAAATAATGACAAATTTCAGTTGTATGTATATTGCTCAACTATTAAGTTGTAATGCGCCTAAGGTGCCCGTTGAAATATGGAAAAAAAAATGTTGCTGAAAAAAAATTTTTTCTTGAAAAAAAAAATTTTGTTGAAAAAAAAAATTTTGTTGAAAAAAAAAATTTTGTTGAAAAAAAAAATTTTGTGGAAAAAAAAAATTTTGTTGAAACAATAAAAATTTTGTAAAAAAAAAAAATTTTGGTAAAAAAAAATTTTTGTTGAAAAAAAAATTTTGTAAAAAAAAAATTTTGGAAAACAATTTCATATGAAATAATGACAAATTTCAGTTGTATGTATATTGCTCAACTAGTAAGTTGTAATGCGCCTAAGGTGCCCGTTGAAATATGGAAAAAAAAATTTTGTTGAAAAAAATTTTTTTCTTGAAAAAAAAATTTGGTGAAACAATAAAAATTTTGTAAAAAAAAAAAATTTTGATAAAAAAAAATTTTTGTTGAAAAAAAAATTTTGTAAAAAAAAAAATTTGTAAAAAAAAAAATTGTAAAAAAAAAATTGGAAAAAAATGTGGAAAACACAATTTCTGTACAAAAAAAAAATATTTTCTTTTATTATTATCTATATATATAAAAATGGATGTGTGTATGTATGTAACGTATGGACTCGAAAACGGCTAGACCGATTTTGATGAAATTTTCAGGGAATCTTCCGAATAACCCCGCGAGTAACATAGGCTACACATTGTTTGGATTTATCTTCCTTTAAGGGGGTGAAAATGGCAAAAGGGATAAAAACTTCCTATATATCTATGTGTAATACAACACTAATGTTTGCTTAGGGCCAGCAACGCGGACCGGGTCAGCTAGTTATTTATAGAAAATTATAGAATGCCTATTTAAATTCCTACGTACTGCGTGACAGAGTCAGTGAATCAGTGTCGAGGGTAAATATATATTAAGATAACACAACGACGGCCTAAAATCGACCCTAGGTTACCCGCTTGTGAAAGCACATTCACTCGGAAACCAGAAACTGACCCATGGTCATACTCTTGGGTGGAGGAGGCTGGTGGGAAGGTGTAGTATGATGCTTACAGTCCACAACCATTTGGTATTTTACTGGCCAGATGTTCACCGGTTTCAAGGAACCTGTTCTCAACTTGAGTGAGTCGACGTTCCTGTAGATCCTAAACAGTGGCCAAGCAAATGTTGTACAGAGTCATTGCTTTCGGCGTCATGGCGGCCTCTACAGTAATTATCCCGAGATACACCCATACAATTTGGCCTCTTCCCCTATCGTACCTGTGATGACTCCTTTCAGAATGCTAAGTAACTTGTTTTTGTCAAAATGCAGTAATGACTTGGTGCTTTAAGGATTTACAGTGGGGAGCAGAAATGAGTACATGTTTATACTTCTTGCTCCTTTTGGCCCCAAACAAACTGAAATAAAACATTTTTTTTTTTTTTTTTCATTTATTTGAAATAGATTTCTTTACAAGCTAAAATAAAGTTAAAGACAGAAATCACGAAAAATTAAATACGAAACTAATTTAATTGGTATGTACTCAATTTTGCTCCATTCTATAAATGTACCGATGATGCACATTTTTAATATTTTGTCCAAAATCCTTTATTCAATAATACGCTTTTTATGCGTTTTGGCATACTCTCAACCAAATTTTGTATAATTTCAGTAGGTATTTTTTGCCATTCCACGTGCACTCGCTGCCAAAGCTCGTCCAGGTTCGAAGGGGATGTTTCATATTGTCCCAACCGTCTTTTCACGATTGACCATAAATTTTCAATCGGATTGAGATCAGGACTTTGCGCTGGCCACTTCATCAATTGAAAATTTTGGTCGCCAAGCCATTCTTTTACGATTTTGGAGGTGTGTTTGGGGTCTCCATCTTGTTGAAATGTAAGTTGGTCTTCCGGATAGGCACATTTCTCCACAAAATCGGGAAGGTGGGTTTGTAAAATATTGAGATAGTCTTCTTTTCTCATGATTCCGTCTATTTTTTGTAATGGTCCAACATGCCACCACGTGAAACACCCCCATACCATTACGCTTCCTCCGCCGTGTTTATCAGTTTGCTTTACGTGGTGTCCCTGGATTTTCTCTCTTGGCCGTCGCCAACATTTTTTTCGGATAATGCTGGTTTTTTTCTTCTTCACAGCTGCGATATATCCAATATTGTGGAGCGCTCTTCTCGCCGTCCAACGGCTAACAGGCTTATTAATTGCCAAGGAAGCTTCTTTTGGTGTTAAAAACTTGTTTCTTCTCATCTCGATCATCATGAGACGTGCGTCTGCTGCCGATAAAAGTTTTTGGCGACCACGTGTTTCAATTTTAGAATTCAATTCTGAACTCTTATGACCACGGATTGACTTATTTTAAGCTGTTTTGCTATTAACAGTGATGAAACACCATTTTCCGTCATGGATACGACACTATCCTCAACACTTTTCGACAGTTTCTTCATTTTTTTAATAACTTTTATAATGGTATTCTATTTCTGGAATGCAGCAGGTTTTTAGCGACTGCTTCAATCAAGCGACATTACAAAATAAAAATATTGCCTAGCAAAGAAAAAAACATTAACAAAAAAGGCATGCGAAAACCAACAATATCAAAAACTAACGGTATTTCTTGACATTTGCATTGGTGCAAAAGTGAGTACATACGTGTTATGAAGGTTTAGCATTCTTACTATCTCTCATTTTGAGCTTTTCTCTTCAAATTATATTCTGTTTTGTCGAGAATCGATCACGAAAGCAAAAACAAAAGTCTTTATCTATTTGCTTTCATATAACAATTATTATGAGCTTTGCAGTGCAAGAAGTACAAACATGTACTCGTTATTGCTCCCCACTGTATGTCTGGCCAAAAAGAGCGACTTATCTTACAGGTCTCGTTATCACATTTGCCTTTTGATCAATACAACTAAGTAAATCAGCAAAGATTTGCAAGATATTACCTTAATTATCATAATCATGCAACATGAGATAGTTGGCAACACATCGCATATCGTGCATTGTGTTGTCTTCAAACTACTTTGAGTTTACTTCAAACTATTTCCGGAGTGCATCAAACCGTTTATATTCTCTCCGGATTGTGTTATATTATTTTAAACCTTTTTGTGTTGTCTTCAAACTACCTTGGGTTTGCTTCAAACTAATTTATGTTTGCTTCAGACTGATTTGTGTTTGCTTCAAACCAATTTGTGTTTACTTCAAACTACCTTGTGTTTGCTTCAAACAAATTTGTGTTTGCTTCAAACTATTTTAGAAAAGCATCAAACCTTTTGTATTCTCTCCAGATTGTATTATATTATTTAAAACCTAAGCGCCCCGGTAGGCGAGTTGGTAGCGTGCTTGCCTATCAGCGTGGGGGTTGTGGGTTCGATTCCCACCAGAGGCTTTGGTCTGTCGCCATATAGTCTGTGTCACCCGGTTTACCCTTGGACCCAAAATCAGAATATAAATTTACTTTGTATTGTAATTAATGATAAATAAAAAAAAATAAAAAATATTTAAAACCTTTTTGCGTTGTCTTCAAACTACGTGTGTTTACTTCAAGCCAATTTCTGTTTTCTTCAAACCATCTTAGAAATGCTGAAACCTGCCCAATGCTAGCAATGTCCAACGTTCCTTGATGCTAAACAATCTTCATTCCAAAAAAAAACTGACTATTATATTATACATATGACTCATGGTAATCGTCATACTGATTGTTTGATTGCATGTCAGGTTAAGCTTCAAAGTAGTATTTTCCGATGAAATCACTTTTGGTTTTTTTTAAACCCAACAGTATTTCCATGCTGCTTCCGCTTCAATACTCTTTGAGTTTATTTATTTATTTATATATTCATGGTATATAAACCTTACAGACTACCTTAGATATTAAAAATCTAATTCAATTTCATATGTAAATTATTCACATCATGGGTTCAATATTTGAATAATTACTTCTAACATTATGTCTACGTAATCTAGTAGGAACTTCAAAATGTAATCTTCTAAGGATAATTTTTGAGTTGGCTGCCATTGTCTGGCATTCAAACATTCTGCAAATGTTAAAATGTTGTCACAAAATAAATATCGTAGACATTACCTGCTTCAATTCACGCTACTTTTCCTTGACACCACTCAGTGTTTTTTTCAGCGATCACTATGTGACGGCAGAAATACGCTGTTTTATCTTTAATCTGCATTGTCTTCGCTCCAAATCTAGTTCTGCTATCTAAGAGTTCAAAACCAACTTCCACGGTATTCAAACTATGATTTGTTTTAGCTTCAAACTACACTGGTTTCCCTGGAACTACTTTCGTTAGCTTCAAACCACACTGTGGTTTCATCAAACCAATGTCTTTACCTCCAAACTGCCCTGTGTTTTTCTCAAACCAGATTCATGAGCTTCAAACCGGGGATTTAAATTTCTCTATGTTTACATCCAACCACTCTCACATTCTTATGAATCCACTTAGAACCAGTTCCGGAAATCTTCGTCGGAATTGATGATTTTTACACCTAGTCTAGAATATGCCTCAGAGTTGTCCCCCAAGTCTTAAATCTGGCCTCATCTCCAAAAGATTTTGCTGGGTTATCTAAGATAACAACCCCCCAGACAATTTACAGATGCAAAGCAAACACAACACATTAAAAACAATCTGTCTACACATTTCAAAAAATTTTACACATTCTGCCAAAAAAAAAAAACAACAACAACAGAAATTATGAAAACCATGTCGATGACGATGCCGACGCAGTCTCAAAGATGACGGCGATGGCGATGATGATGATGATGGGCATCGCGGCGTTCTGATGGAGACGAAGATAATTGGCGCTAAATGAAACAAGTGGACAAATAGTAAGTTCGGCCGGGCCGAATCTTATATACCCTCCATCATGGATCCTTAAAAAGTCAATAAATAAGAAAACCAGTGAAAAAGTTGCAGTCGGGTAAACCGACTTATATATACCCTCACCCTCATTAAAAACATACAAGTCTCATATTTCAAAGTATCGGAAAGTTAAATGTGTGAGTAGCTACCATCATTTGATGTAACATCTGATGAAAAGTCATAACAGCAACCTAGAATACCGAATGTTTTAGAAAAATATTGTATTACATGATTTTACAAAAAGGACGGAATATAAAGCAGAGTTTTTACTAGAAAATTGTATGTAGTTAAAGCTTTACTAAATATAGAGTTTCGGAAAGAATCGTTGATCGAGTTTATATAATTACACGATTTCTAAAGTGGGTGCAATGGTACATTTGTATGGGAGGTACCAGAAAAGGAGTTGCCAGACTGCCAAGTTTTTGTCCAAAACTTAGTCCAGTTATACCATTACTAAATACGGAATTTGGGCAGATCGCGTTGGTCGTATTGAAAGTATTACACGGTTTATAATGGGTGGAATGGTAAATTTGTATGACAGGTACCAGAAGGGGAGTTGCCAGACTTCCAAGTTTTTGTCTAAAAATTTGTCTAGCTATACTTTTACTAAATACAAAATTTGGGCAAAATGTCGTTGGGCATATTGGTGTTATTACACGATTTCTAAGGCAGGCGGGATGGTACATTCGTATGGGAGGTACCAGAAGAGGAGTTGCCAGACAGCCAAGATTTTGTCGGAAACTTTGTCCGGTTATACCTTTACTAACTACGGATTTTGGACAAGATCGAACTTGCAAGTGTTGATATTATTACACGATTTATAAAGTGGGCGAAATAGCAGATTTGTATGGGAGGTACCCGAAGGAGAGTTGCCAGACTGCCAACTTTTTGTCCAAAACTTAGTCTAACTCTACTTTTACTAAATACAAAATTTGGGGAAGATCCAACTAGGCGTGTTGATATTATTACACGATTTCTAAAGTGGGCGAAATAGCAGATTTGTATGGGAGGTACCCGAAGGGGTGTGGCCATATAGCCCATTTGCTATCCCATAAGCAGTTTTGGGAAAATATTAAGCCATGCCAAATTTCAGAGTGATTGCTTAACTCTTTCGAAAGTTATCGTGCGTACCAGCAGGACAGACGGACGGAAAGACGGACGGACAGACGGACATGGCTCAAACGATTCAGAAAGTCATAAAACGAATTTGGTTCAAAGACACCTGGGGTCTAATGTGGATATTTCTATGTGTTACACTTTTGAGCCGTATCAAATTATATATATCCTCCCACCGTAGGGTGAGGGTATAACTAACTGAGTTTTTGGGCCGCTCGTGACCCGATAGTCCCAGGAACCCGATCACAAATTTTATCCAAATCATGAAAATAAATGCATATTTGGGTTCGCGAGAAAATTTCGTTGCATTTCGATACCCATATGTCCATGTTTGTCAAGGGACGGTTTTTGGGCCGCTGGTGACCCGATAGTCCCAGAAACCAGATCAAAAAATTTAGTAAAATCGTGAAAATAAAGGCATATTTGGGTTCGTGAGTAAATTTCGTTGCACTTCGATACCCATATGCGCATGTTTATCATGGGCCCTTTTTTGGGCCCCAAGGGTCCACGGAACCCATGAGCACGCCCATTTTTGGGATTTTTCCCCATCTATAAATTATATAAACTTAGAACTTAGATGTAGTGAAAAAAAAATATTTGAAAAATTTGATTATGGCCGGAATATATTTAGTCCCGTAAAGGAGAACTTTTCCCCCTTTGGTCCGATATGGCCCATTCTCGAACTTAACCTGCTTATGGGCAAAAAACATCTTCCTACAAAATTTCAGCTTTTTAGGGTTAGTCGTTCGCGCTCTATCGTGATTTCAACAGACAACAGACGGACGGACGGACGGACGGACAGACGGACATCGCTAGAATGTCTTAGAATGTTACACTGACCAATAATATATATACTTTATAGGGTAGCAGATCACTCTTTCGAGGTGTTGCAAACGGAATGACAAACTTAGTATACATATACTCCATCCTATGATGGAGTGTATAAAAACAATCCCAATATTCGTACACTAACAGTAGCTTCCATGGAATTTTGTGTGATTCATGCGAACCGATCATAAAAAAAAAACAGACACACACACACACAATAAAAATCATCTAAAACAAATTGTAAAATATCATGGAAGAGCGACAAATTCGAAATAAAATAAAACAAAGTAATTCCGAACAGAACACACGGGGAACAAACGAAACAAAAACTTGACACACCGGTTGAGTTCTTCAGAAAAGCTAAAGTTGTCAGTATCTAGACATGGCCAATTTATTACACGTCAAGATTGTCATCATCGCCAGCGGACGCAGCATCATCTGGCTTTTTTGTTGAGCAACTAAGCTCTCTATATATAGACCGGGTTGGGATCTTCTTTGTAGGAGATCACTAATGTTCTTCGCTGTGCTTTTGTTCTCCACAAGTTGGTTGTTGTGTGTTTTTTTTTTTTACAAAATACACCAAGTTATGGGGAAAAGTTAAAGGTTAATTTATTGGTTTTATTTGTCGTACATTTATATTTTTTTTCTCTGGCGGAGAAATTAATTTAATTTAAACCAAAGATCTAATTTTTGCCAATTAACCGGGAGATCATAAATGGCACTACAACAACAACAACAACAGAAAAACAAACATAACGGAAATGTAAGCTTGTTTTTGTAGGAGGGTTGATGGATGGGTGAATGATTTGTAGATCTAATGTGGTCATAGTAGTTGACTATACTTGTGAGATACATAACTTACCTATGTTCCTTAACATTCACTGAAGAAACAGATGGGGAACGTCTCTCGAATCCGTGTTTAATCACTGACCGGGACCTACTGTTCAAATCCGATTTCAAACGGCTTGTACGTTTCTAAAGAAGTTTTACAATGCTTAGAGATTATTTTCTTACTCGTAAAGTCGCCAGCATTTACGAGGTGGGAGCAGCACCCTAAACATTTTTCTGACTCGGTTCCGAGCCTGGGTTCTGCTGCGGCCACACTACGGTCGTCCACAAACATACGTTTTTATTTTACGAAAGGAATTCGATACAATCCAGATTTTCCAAAGAAGTGGTTTGATGTGTGTTTGATACGACTGGAAATGGTTTGACATCATGTGAAGAAGTTTGATGCCAGTTTAATTGGTTTGAACGCAACCAAAACAGACAAAAGAGTGAATTTCTTAAGGAAAAGATAGAAGCAATACTCCGAATCGTCCTTTTTTTAGGAATCTGGCCCATTTCTGTTAAATCATTGTCTTTTCTACTTCGCAGATAGTTTTTTATGGCCTTTCTCTCAATTTTGTGAATAGCTTAAAAAGCTTCTACATATCTGTACATCCTGATTGTACAACAGGAATCCGATGCAGATTCTCCAAATAAGTGGTTTGAAGTTGTTTGATGCGACTTCAATTGAGGCAAGAGTTCAAATCCGAGAAGTTCTAGTGTTTTTAACCCTCTGACCCACAAGAGTGCCTCAAGGCACTACTTCAGAGGCACATTCGTTTATAGATTTAAAAAAAATTTGGTGTTAAGAGGGTTAAGGAATCTGGCACATCCGTGAGTTTAGATTTCTTAGCTTTTTAAGGCTCATCTTTAGATTGTTTGGAATACATACAAATATTGAAGAAAGGTTATATTGGAAGATTTTGTCCAATGTTGAGTCCCTCTATGAAGTCTGCGTATTACAGGGTTTTTAGACCTAGAATTTCCCGGGAAATTTGGCGATTTTCCCCCCGGGATTATTGGTCGGCATTCCTGGAAATAAAATACTACCAAAAAATAAAACTATGTACGAGTTTACGCAATTTTTACAACTGTGATTGTGGTTTTTAACCCGAAAATTACACACTTTTTAACTTCCTGGAACATTGCTGAACTAGTTGATCTTATTAAAGGGTGTTTTTTATTGAGGTATAGAACTTCGAATTGAAATAAAACACAAGAAA
This sequence comes from Hydrotaea cyrtoneurina, assembly GCA_958296145.1. Taxonomy (NCBI): domain Eukaryota; kingdom Metazoa; phylum Arthropoda; class Insecta; order Diptera; family Muscidae; genus Hydrotaea; species Hydrotaea cyrtoneurina. The sequence goes on along the minus strand of OY282512.1, from coordinate 125,122,259 downwards.
ATCGTTTTAATGTCCATCAATTTGGCTTTATTGGAAGGATAATTTTATGCCATTAATGTTTAAATATGATTTCGGGCATGTGGCCGCCGCGGCTGGCTCGAATAAAGCCAATTCTACAGGTCCAATTTTCAACCACTTGTTGGAACCACAACTCATCCACATTCATGCCGTCCAATTCGGGAACAAAATAGTCGGTTGTCATGGCTCTATACCGGTCTCCATTAACGGTAAATGGCAAACCAAACTAAATATTAATCACTTGACAGCTGACAAAATGGCCGCCAGTTGAAAAAGTGATGCCAACTTAAAGTTCTATACCCCAATAAAAAACACCCTTTACATTTAAATTGTACAGCACATATCAATTGAGTAGGATTTTTAATTACATTTTTATTAATCATTTCAAGTTCTTAAATCATTTTTGGCTAAAAGAAAATGAATGATTAATTTAAAGTTTTTTTTTTTTGGAAAATTTTATTTTTTTCTTCTTGGAGTTTCCGGAAAAAGGTGGAAAAAATTCCCGGTTGCCGAAATTTTAAAAAGAAAATTAGAAACCTTAATTGCAGGTGTCAAAATATTGTCGGTTAGTTATTTTGATGAAATTTTTTTTCGATTTTGGTTTGTCTTCGACTTTCCGGCAAATGACGTATTTCCCCATTTGGAAAGGCTTGAGCTGGTTTTCGCCCGCTATTCCAGATTACGGACTCCATCAATATTACAACAGTCGAGCTAGTTCAAAACCGTGAATTCAGCCAGAATAATTGGAAAAAAATTAAAAAAAAAAACAATCTTTTGAGCTCAAGTTTTTTTTTAATGAATTTGGATAACCGAACCAAAAAATTAAAAATAACAATTATTTTGAAGTAAATTTTTTTTCAATGAAATTGTATAACCAAACTGTCACCCCTTTTTTTTTGGTTGGGTCTCTTAAGGCGGCGCCTCCACAGATTCTTGCCCTGAAAACTAAATAAACTAATTTGTTTTAAATACATTTCTGTTGAAAAATAAAACCTCATTAAAATCATACACTTCAAAATGAAAGTCACAGGCAAACAACACTGCAACCAAAAAAAAATAATTCCAACACAAATTAAAACGAAAACATTAATTATAATTTTCCGTAATTTAAATGCAATTAATAAAATCCAACTCTCACACAAACAGACAAACAGCCACATAAATATGACATTAACATTCAAAATGCCAACACTACAAAATATTAAAACAAGTGCCGACGCACAAACAAACACACACATATTTGGTTGGGTCCAATGCAATTCTGTATGGAAATCTGAAACCTACGACTTTGAAAACACTAGCATCAGCCACCCGGCCCTACCCGAGCAAGTAATGCGTTACATAACTAGCACGCAATCATAACTGAAAGTAGTGGCACTTAACCGATTACAAATAAATATCCGATGCATGAATAAATGAATGAGTTGAAAAGCAAATTGTGTTCATGGAAACCAGCCAAGCGTTGGCCGTCAGGCAGACAGCATCCATTGCAACATTATTGCACTTGAAAAGTGTTCATATGCAATAGTTTAGTAATTAAAATATAACGAATATAATACCCAGCAAACAAAAAAAATCAACTTGCATACCAATCAGCAGGTTTGTAAGTGAGAAATACGATTTCCTGACAGATACATCTGTTAGATCAAAAGTTTTTTCCGATAAATATTTTGCTAAAAATCACGGAACTACTTCATGCAATACCAACTGCTGAAGTGTATTTGAAGTGTAGTTGTAAGCGGGGAAAAAATATTAAATTGTTAAATATTTGCATTTATGCCTTTCAAGGAATAGTACATGCAATACAACATGCTGAAGTGGAATGAGGTTGTATGCGAGAAACATTGAAATTAATAATTCAATCTACATTTAAATGTGGATTAAAGAATTACCTTTCAGATAGGATAGAAACACTTCTATAATTTTTTTCGGATTGTATAAATTTTGTGTTTTTCAAAAACTAATTTAAAAAAAAAACATAAGGTAAATAATGTAAATATGTTACAACTAGTAAGTTGTAATGCGCCTATGGCGCCCGTTGAAATATGGAAAAAAAATCTTGTAGAAAACAAAAAATTTTGTGGAAAAAAAAAAGTTTTTGTTGAAAAAAAAAAAAATTTTGTTGAAAAAAAAAATTTTTGTTGAAAAACAAAATTTGTTGAAAATTTTTGTGGAAAAAAAAAATGTTGTGGAAAAAAAAATTTTTGTGGAAAAAAAAAATTTTGTGGAAAAAAAAAATTTTGCTGAAAAAAAAAAATTTGGAAAAAAAAATTTTGTAAAAAAAAAAAATTTTGTTGAAGAAAAAATTTTGTAAAAAAAAAAATTTTGTAAAAAAAAAATTTTGGTAAAAAAAAAATATTATTTTTTTATTATTTATTATAGAATTATAGAATGCCTATTTAAATTCCTACGTACTGCGTGACAGAGTCAGTGAATCAGTGTATCAGTGTATGAACCAGTGTCGAGGGTAAATATATATTAAGATAGTTGCCAAGCCAAAGCCCTTAAGGCGTCAAAGCTTTAAAAAAAACTTACCTGGAATAAAGTTGAATGCGACGACATATATTATGGACTCCCAGTGCTGCTAGAGGAAGATCGAGGAAGACCTCAAAAGGTCGACTGTAGTATAGAGGAAGAGCTCGGCGATCATCGCTGGTATAAAGGAAGACCCAGGAGATCATCGCTACAACCCAACACACAATGCAATAACCCAACACTGGGGTATGCTGGGTTACATGCAAAACACCACCATCAACATGATCAGCAATTGTTTTTAAAAATGTTTTTGGTTTTTGATTAATTTTCACTATTTTAATATGCCTACGATATGAAACACACGAACAAGCGCAAAACCACTGCCATTGTTACAAATTATGTATGGGCATTGTTGCCATTGTCTTGTAAGTTGGTAAATGGTACAGAAATGTGCGAACAACAAACAAACAAACTTTCCCCGTAAAAATGCAGCAGCAAAAACAAACAGAAACAATTCAGGCTCAGCTGTTTTTGGGTATGGCAGGAAAACCATTAAAAGTAATCAATATTTAGTTGCATTGATGATGGCTTATGGGTAATTTGTACAGACATCGAAAAGGCCTATGTGAAATGTACAGATGCGCACGAGGGTCATTGCAAAAGCTTTTAAATGGTAACACTTACATTTAATCTTGAAAAGAGTCCAGTGTTAAATCTAACGTTTTTTTTCAACTAGTGCTTATTTCGTTATTTTCGCTATCTGGCCATGTTGAACGAATTTTTGTTTACAAAAATTTAAGAGGAGGATGTTGGCAACATTTGTTTTCAACAGAACGGCTCTACGTGCCACACAGCCGAAGCTACACTCGATGTTTTTGCGCCCTGTTTTTGAAGATCGCATTATCAGCCGCAGACCTGATGTCGTTAGGCTACTGCATGGCCAGCCGATGCAGCCATTTAAATGAAATTATTTTCCATTATTAACCGAAAGGTTGGTACTTTCAAATAAAAAAACAAATTTGAGAAAATATCCAGTAGTTTTTTTATAGAATTTAAAAAAAAAAAGTTATTTGGCCGACCTTGTACAACTGAAAAAGTTAGATGGCGGACCCTTTACTATTGTAGGCTTAATTCCTCACTCTCGCTCCCTCTACCTCTCTCTCACTCTCCATCTTTTACTCTATATCCAGTGTTGCCGTTTTGGGCGGATTTGATTAACATTTTTTACTTTGGGCGGATTGGCCGGTTTTGCGATCCAGTTCAGTTTTTTGGCATTTTTATTAATAATTATATTCATTACTTTTTACCAAAAGAGACCTTACTAGAAAAATGTAAGTCTGAAATCCTAAGAAATTGATTTCAAAGAAAAAGTCAAAGGACTGAAGGAAAATATTTATATAATCGTATTTAATACGTGCTTAAGAAACCCTGAATTCCTAAATATAATAAATTTATGGTCCTTTATTTCCTTTTTTAATGTATAATAAATCATGATGAGGTTGAAGAAATTTTGGGCGAAAAAAAAAATTTCAAACGGCAACACTGTCTATATTTCTCTCTCAAACTCTCTCTCTCTCTCACACACTCTCTCTCTCTATATATATATATTTTTTTTTTCGATTTTCCGAAAACAAATGACGATTTGCATCTCTACATATCTCCATATAAATTTTTAAAAATCTCCATTTCCAACTCTACAAAGTTAATTCCATTGCTCAAACTTTATATTTGTGTACAGCACTCATCTCTTCTGTGGGTTGTAATACTCGTAGCGCCATGATCAGTAAATATCCCATCTATTCTATTCCGAGACGGCTGTCGAGGTTGTGTTGGATAACAGATATCCACTACTGGATATTTTGTTTTCGAAGATCTTGGTACGGGGATCATTTTACGTGTATAAAATCACTTTGCATTCGCTCTTCTGGTCATCAGATATCTCTGACATGCAGCCGTAGTTACTGCACCCAGCAACGTTGCGTTGTGGGCAACGCTATTCACTTTTGAAGCGTTGTTAAACTCCTCGTCATAAATATATTACATTGTTGTTGGTGTTGTTGGCGAGCAATTATCGGCGGATAGGGATTTTAAAATATTTCGGTTGTAATTGGAATTGTAATTGGAAATGTTGAAATAAAATAATTGTAATAAAAGTCCAACATTTTAATTTAGCATCTTCTTGGTTTTATTTGGTCTTATTTTATTCGATTGAACTCAATTCCAAAAATCAATGCAAATTGTGAACTGGGAAAAAAATTGTGATAGCTCTTGCCAAATTGAGAAGAAAATTAAAAAAAAAAAAAAATTGTATCAACTCTTAAGTCACGGCCACACAGAAAACTACTGACGCCTGCGGCCTTACGCCATGGCAAACTTATGCGTGGGCCTACGTAAAAAAGTCAATATCAAATAGTAGATGAAAAAACAAACAACGCCATGGCAATGTAGCGAAACTATAACATTTTGCTTATACATACATACGTCTGAATGTCGATTTGCTTGTGAATAGGATTCAAATTACTTTTTCCACGCCAGAAACGAATTGGACACTCGACTATACAACGTCATCAAGGTCATATTGACAGCAACAATAAAAATATTGTGACAATAAATGAATTATGTGTTAGTTTTTGTTTTTTTTTTTTTGGCAATAAATGCAGTACATGGGTGAACTTGATTTAATATCACTGGTTTTGAAGTGTTTAAACCTAAACGGAAATCGAGTTTCAGGCGATTGCGAAAATATGAAAATATTTAAGAGAAGCCAACAAAAAAAAACAACTTAAAATACCATTTCAAGTTCAAAATGAAATTGTGCCTTATTTGATAAACGATAAAACCTGTAATTACCAATTTCGCCATAACTCTGGGGCTCTTTATAGTAGCAGCAGACGAACTCATTTAAACTATACCACGGATGGTTGGCTGTTAAAATGAGTGCAACGCTCTCTAAGTTTGTTAGCTCACATCTAAGTATAGCCCACGATTGATCAACACAACGATCGATCTATGGGTTTGGTCTGAGGACGGCATTTTAATTGAATTCTTCTTCTTTCTTCTTACTTTATGATAACTTTAATCTGATCATCTTCTTTGTTTACTTTTATTTGTAGGTAAGAATTATCAGACGAGTCATCATCATCGAATCACAGTCGCTTCATGTGGCTGTGGTTATTGTGTTGCAGTCCGCGGTGTAAGTTGTATTTAAACACTTAACGTTAATTGATCTTTACATGATTAACGCTGCCTACAGACCGTGATTAGTGTGGCAATCCCATGATAATCGCGGTTTCTTGAAAAAAAAAACACACCATTGTAATTATTTTCAACTTTTACTTTTGGTTTCGATTCTAATGAAACAATTCCAATTGGAAATTTCATAGAGTTTTTCAAGTGAAATTTATTTAGTTTGTGTTCAAGAAGAAAAAAAACAGTGGCTGTTTTAGGAATTTCCTAATACGTTTAGAAGCTGTGGAGTAATTAAATGAAATTAAAACTGAAATAGACTCCGAGATATCAATATTATTTACTGGAATCTGTTCAAGCACGAAGTTCCCCGTCTGTTCCTTCATGGAATGTTAAGGCAAATAAGTAAGTTTAAGCACTAAAGCTGCTAGTACTCACGTACAGCTACGGCGATATACAGGGTCCGCCAAATAACTTTTTTTTTTTTTTTTTTGAAAATTCTGTAAAAAAAGACTACTGGATATTTTCTCAAAATTTCTTTCTGTTAAGGGAAATACATACGTATGAATTGTAGTCAGAAAACATTACAAATTCACTCGGATTTATATTCTTGGATTTTATTTTGTATTATTCTGGCCAACATTTTTATTCTTTTCGGATTCAAATCAGTGGTGACCTACAAAACATAAAGCATTTCGTTTCCCATAACTTTTAGTTGTTTGTTAATTGTAACCACCCCACCTTAGTGTAGGTTATATGAATGACAAAAATAATTATTTATGACTTCTGGCCCGACATCATTTTCAGGCAGCGCGCCCCGACAAACAACGACGACGACGACAACAGCGACATGTAAAGATGAGTAATTACAGTAATTTGCAACACAAAAATGAAGCATGTAAGCCGCAGCCGCAGCCTCTTCCTCTTCGTCATTCTCTTCTACATCCTTTCTTACATGCGCATGGAACTTTTCATTCTAAGGGTAAACTTGGATAACAAACCACCAGAAGATGAGGTTGTTCCTTTATATTCCAAATACCAAAAAAAAAAACAATGAGAAAATATTAAAAAAAAGAAAACAAAAAAAAAAGAAACTAAAACTAGAAAAATGACAGAGGGTGAAAACTTACAAAAATTATGGGTTTTAAACTGGGTCATGCTATGAATAGTAGTCTTTTTCTTCTTCTTCTTGCGAGCTGTGTCCTGGCGAACACACATCCGAAAATACTGTCATATCTTTTTATGCTTACAAGTAATTTTATGTAGTAAAAAGTAATTTTGTTTTTTTGGTTGCAGCACTTTTAAGTTCACTCAAGACTGACTTCCCTTCAGGAATTTCACAGAAGACCACACAAATTTCCATATTCCATTTAAGGTTTTTGCTGGCAAGCGTATTCCTATTTTTCTTTTGAGGTTTCGCTTTTGTGCTGGAATAATTAATTTTGCCACCCGAAAATAAAATTGAATTTCATTCAATTAAATTTCAATTTTTTGCTTGATTATTTTTGCTGTCTCGGTTGTTTTGGTGGGTTTATTTTATGGTTTTATGGCAGCACCGCATTAATATTCTCCCGTTGACACATTCTGTGCGCTGCTTACAGATTTCCATTTTCAAATGTCTTTCTTTGGATTCTTTTAATTTTTTTTTTCTTTGGTTTGTTCTCTGTTTTTACCAATTCCCCATAATGAGCGCCAAATTTGTGGGGGGACATTCATTCACGCATGTTTGGTTTAAGCGATTTATTGACTTTTTGTGGGGGATGGGATGAGAGGGAGTAAAGAATGGAACTGTGGTAAATTTGGTAAGTTCGTTTCGAACTTCGATGTGGATTGCTGCCAACATGACTTTTAATTGCAATGAACTCCAGCTCTTTAGGTAGAAACTAAGAAAAAACACAAATTGCGTGTTTCTATAACACGAATTTGTTCGTTCGTTACAAATGGTCAATATTGACAGCGTTACAAAATGGCTTTCCGACCTCATGTCGACATATGGAACACGGGCCCAAAAGTGCTCTAAATATAATCTTAATATCTTAATATATATTTACCCTCGACACTGATTCACTGACTCTGTCACGCAGTACGTAGGAATTTAAATAGGCATTCTATAATTTTCTATAAATAATAATAATAAAAAAAATAATATTTTTTTTTTGTACAGAAATTTTGTTTTCCCCAAATTTTTTTTTTACCAAAAAAATTTTTTTTCCAAAATTTTATTTTTACAAATTTTTTTTTTTACAAAATTTTTTTTTCCACAAGAATTTTCAAATTTTTTTTTCAACATTTTTTTTTCCACAAAATTTTTTTTTCAACAACATTTTTTTTTCCACAACATTTTTTTTTTCAAGAAAAATTTTTTTTTTAACAAAATTTTTTTTTTCAACTGAAATTTTTTTTTGGAAAAAATTTTTTTTTTCCACAAAAATTTTTTTTTTCAACAAAATTTTTTTTTCCATATTTCAACGGGCGCCATAGGCGCAGTACAACTTACTAGTAACAAATATTCGTTTTATTGGACTTGGAATTTTAACAACTTCTAACTAACGAAGAAGTTCGTTTTACGAAAACTGCCATTAAAGAATAACCCAACAATTTTTGGACTCAATTAATTCTGATTTATTGAAAATCGTTTAATTGAAATATATCGCTTAAATGGAACTGACAATTTGATACAGTCATTTCAACGAATTAGAATATAACCTCAATTGTGGTTCTGCAAAATCGCTAGTTCAATCATGCTGCCCATAACGCAACCCAGCAGGCAGTAGCAATGAGAACGACATGACATCGAGAGGAGAGAAAGCTACATTTCCGGCAAAGAATAAATGGAATTTCTCGATTGGAAGGAGTTTGAGATTTATTCGAATTCTCATTGCTACACCCTGCTGCGTTGCGTTATGTGCCGGGGTGATGGATCCGGGCAATTTTAGGGATCTTCAGAAAGGACGACAGGGTTTTTAAAATGTAATACAAAAATTGTGTAATATTTTTTGGAAAGAGCAACCAAGGACATTTTGTTTTTTTTAATGGCCGCCGCAGGTTTTTTTTTTTGACAGAGTGCAGATCTGGCTGAATTTAAGCGATGTCACGGGTTACAATGACCGATCGCTTGTGGCTTTTTGATATACGTAGACCAACGGCTTAAGGAAATGCTTATAAGAAAATGCCGATGTGGTGGTCAGTTCATGTGGCTAAGCCTGTCCTCAAATCCCTCATTCGGAATATCCTTGGTGGCATGCGCTGTGTGACACATAGCTCCGTCGTGTTGGAGCCACACATCGCTCACATTAATATCATCCAATTCTGTCGATCGGTAGCACTCTCCATCGACAGTCATTGCTCGTTTTGGAAAAAAGTAAGAGTCAATGTTGTCTCCCTCCCACAATCCACAGCGCTGACTTTCTAGCGATGAATTCTGACATTCATCGTGTATTTTTTGGGGTTAATGCGTTTTTGTGTTGCGTTTTGTAATTGGTGGGTGGTTCTTTTGCTTGTTCATTTACCAGTTCATCCATAAATCGGCCTCGTCGTTGATTATTATTTTTTTTTCCGCTGACATTGGTTTCCGCTTTCAACTGCTCCAGGACGCAGTCAACGATCTTCATTATTCTTGCAGCTCCGGAGTTACGAATGTAGGTTGTAAAATTCCCCAATTTGATGTCTGGGAAAGACGGAGTACGGATTGGATGATCTCATGCTTCACTAATTGTTCACTAAACGACAATGTAGCGACAAGTCCGTACCAAAGGCGAAGTTTTTGTGCGACATTTACAGTCTCGTATTCTTCATTGAACAAGTAGATCCGACTTTGGCCACCCAGTGTAGAATAGTCAATTGGACCTCAAAATGGGCTTATTTTCAAAAAATATCATTTCATCTTTCGCAAGTAGGGGTCTGAGCTGTGTCCACTGTTTATCGCAGATTCTCATCTCAGTGGCATTCGAAAGGGTTCGGAGTTTCACTCGCTCTACCTGACCTGAGTTATCTGCCACAGCCGATGATTTATTTTTTCTACTTTTAGATTTATATATTTTTTCATTATCAACTCCCTTTCCTCTCCTTAGTCTACCTATTGTTGAATGCAAACCAACAACAAACAATTGCCTGCCATTGGCCTGTCCATTCGTAATCTCCCACAGATGTTTAATTTTCTCTGTCACTGATGCTAATCTCAAACAGCATCCCAAAATGTTTTTTTTTCTACAGCAATTCTTTATAATTGAAAAGGACAACACAAACTAACATCCTTAATCATCAAGCCACAAAATGACTTTGCCCGAAAGACACGACACACCCCTAAAAACGGGTCAGCATCTAGAGATGCATTATCGATTTATTATTTAAATTCGAACAGTATAGAGAAGAAAATATACGTAAAAGACAGATTAGTTTTGCAGAAAACAGCCAAGCCAAAAATGCAACTACCTGAGCCAAATGGAATTACATTTTATACTTCCTGCCTTATTTCTGTTGTTGTCCAAAAGAATGTGCGAAACCGAAATACCTACGAACAACTAGACAATAGAAAATTGTTATCTTTTTTCTGTTTTTGTTTTAAACACAACGAACAAAAAAAAAAAAAAAATATAAAACAAAACTTGCCAAATTGGTAGGCGTAACAAAATAATTGGTTTCCGGCCCGATGGTATCGTACGGTCCGTAACGTACGTTCGCCATATCGCATGTTTAATGACGATGGTTTTCATTTGGCTTCTGTTTCATTTAAAACAGAAGCAAAACTAGAAATTAAAAAAACAAAAAAAAAACATACACACGCTAAAATGAATTTGCATTTTTGATTTCTTGTTCCCATGGGGTGGAAAAAATGGCGAGGCAAATTTAATATGTAACAGGTGGCGCAAAAGTAAACTTCCGATGTTTTTTGGCTGTAATTAAAAAAAATTAAAAATTTTGATTCTACTTGTGGATTATTTTTATTAGGTCTTTTAATTTTTTTTTTATATCAAGTCGAGAATATTATGTCATGTAAATGGCCGCCGCCAGAGTTGCCACTGACATTAGGGGCCAATCGCAAAATGTATAGCATTTTCTGATAGGAGGATTACTTTTGCGCCACCCAGTATTTCTGTATAGATTATGTGATTAATACATAAATTTTTGGCGAATCGAAATTTCAGTAGGAAACGGAAATTGTACCCACAGTTTCCCGTAAAATGAAAGAAAAAGAGAAAAGTCAAATTTGAATATTTTTTAGAAATACAAAAAAATTCTATCTTGAAATAATTCTTCTGTCCGCGAAGTTTCTGGTCTCTAGAGACAAACCAACAACGATTTCTGGCTCGGCGCACAACATTACACTTGTCATAGGTGAGCATCACTTCATTAAGTCGTGGCTTAGATATCGGCCGATATGTTGGAAAATGTTTGCTAAAATTGGACTTTCAGAATGGACCAGCTCAAGTGTAGCCATGGGGGAATGTGTGCTCGAAAGAAACTTCAAAATGAAATAGAATGCATTGATTTATTAAAAAAAATAAATCAAACTTTACAATCAACAGAGACACTGCAAATTAATTGCTGATTCATAAGTTGATTATACAAAAAAATATGTTCCAAAAATCAGTCGATGAAATCCATCCATTCGATTCTGTCCGATGGCCAAATGAGCTCGAAAAGTTCGTAAAGTAAACTGTAAAAAAATGGCAACCCCAAATTAGTTTAAATTGATTACCCCTGAAGATGTTGGACGAAGACAACCGATATTTTGGGAAAAATAAATAATAACACTACTCAACAAAATGAAAAAATTTCATGTACTCCGGATGCGATAATTTTTTCTGTGTAGATAACCTTGACATGAGCTCGAAAAACGCAATAAAAAAATTTTTTTTCGTTTGGTTTTTGTTTTATTTTTTTTTTTTTAAATTTTAAAAAAAAATTTTTGGTTAATTTGTTTCGTCCGGCATAACTCGGGAACCACTAGCCCGATTTAATTGAACTAAATTTTAAAAAATTTAAAATTACAATTCCCTATATTGTTTTCCTATACAAGCAACAGTTTCCAAGTTAAAAATGAATATATAAAGGAAAAAACTTATTTTTTGCCTAAAGATTTAAATTTTTTTTTTTTAAAAAATCCATAAAAAATCCAAAATGAAAAAAAATGTCAAATCTTATTACTTTTACGTAAAGTCACATAACCTATGAGCAAAATGAGACAAAGATCATGAAAATCGATGCACGCGTTTTTTATTCGCAATTGAGTAAAGGTATGAATTTCAAAAATTTCAAATTTTCATATATTTTTGTCACCCAACAAATTTTAATTTTTTTTGTAATAAAAAAGAAAAAACCTTACCATAGACAAAGTTGTGCATATGTCGAGCAAATTTTTGAAATTCATACCTTTACTCAATTGCGAATAAAAGCAAAACGCGTGCATCGATTTTCATGATCTTTGTCTCATTTTGCTCATAGGTTATGTGACTTTACGAAAAAGTAATAAGATTTGACATTTTTTTTCATTTTGGATTTTTTAAAAAAAAAAAATTTAAATCTTTAGGCAAAAAATAAGTTTTTTCCTTTATATATTCATTTTTAACTTGGAACTTGCTTGTATAGGAAAACAATATATGAACAGATTAAGGGAATTGTAATTTTAAATTTTTTAAAATTTAATTCAATTAAATCGGGCTAGTGGTTCCCGAGTTATGCCGGACGAAACAAATTAACCAAAAATTTTTTTTTTAAATTTAAAAAAAAAAAAAATAAAACAAAAACCAAACGAAAAAAATTTTTATTATTGCGTTTTTCGAGCTCATGTCAAGGTTATCTACACAGAAAAAATTATCGCATCCCGAGTACATTTTGACTGTTGACTAGTGTAATTTAAAGTAACTATTTTTAAAGCATACCTGTCACTACCTGTTTTTTTTTTATTTTTATTGAAAAAATTTCCTTTGAAACCAAGTCGGAAGGCAGAAGTTTGAAACGTTGCGTCGAACCAAGTCTAATGTCCTAGGAATACATTTGGTTGCATCGAACCGGTAGAAGTTTGATGCTGTTACATTAAATCTCAACTAGTTTGAAGCCAAGGAATACACAATACCTTCAACTCTATTTGGCTTACAGCAAACTAAAAACTAGTTTAAAGTAAAAAAGAGTAGGTGCGAATTGCTGTTTTATCAATGCATTTTGTAATTTATCTTAAATTGGCCGTAAGACTTTAAATTGCAAGTAAAGATAAATAAAAATTAAATGAAATGAAACAGTTCTTCCCTTAAAAAGTATTTTTAATTTTATTGAAAAACATTGCTATCGAAACCTAGACAACTGTCATCCCATCATTTTAGGTTGCATCAAACCGGCAAAAGTTTAAAATATTTTCTATAAACTTGCGGGTATCCAAGACTAAGGTTGTATAAAAATGACAGATATTTTAAAGCGGTTGCTTCAAACCACAACTAGTTTGAGGCCAAGCAACACACAAAACCTTAGTTCTTTTAAAGCCTGTTTCGTTTAAATCAAACTGAAAACCAGTTTAAAGTAAAAAAACATTTTATAGAACATTTCTTTAAGTTTATTGAAAATAAATGGCTATCGAAATTAGAGTAGTTTGGTTTCCAGTTTATTTAGTTTGCCTTAGACCCCTTTTTGGGTTGCATCGAACCGGCAGATGTTTGAAGCGCTTATATCAAACTTCAACTAGTTTGAAGTCAAAAAATACACAAAACCTTTTTTTTTTTTTTTTCGTCAACCAACCAACAAAAAGCTTATAATTTATTCTATTTGTATTCACAGATCTGCTTTCCATAGACATGAAATCTATCTGGGTCTGTGACTTATGATTGCATGTAACTTATTATGAGATTGGGGTTGCGTGCACACGCATATGTTTCTTTTTTTACTTATTCTAATATTTACAACGCATCTCATCCGAATACTGCGAGTGTTATTTGAATATCTTCTGTATTCGCATGTAAAAATAACAAAACAAAAATTTTGCATAAGCGAGGGCAAAATGAACTAAAAATATCATTTTCTGCTCAAAAGTCGTCCCCCTCAAAAGAACAGAAAAATGTGAACAGAAAAAGTGAAATGGAAAATTGGTCGGCTCTTCTTCATGTATGTGCAAAAGAAACTGAAGAGCGGAAGATATACACTCACCCAAGTAGAGTATTTACATAAATGTATGTGGGTATGTGTAAATACATACATATGTATATGTGTGTGTGTATTGGGTAAAAGGAAAAGACAAGACAAATTATAATAATAAACATCTAGTGTTCGAGCTAAACTAAACATCCAAGACACTTATGACAACATTTGCATGCCTGTTGTTCAGCTGATGTTCATTAAGGCCTATAGGGTTTTTTTTTTTGGTTGTTGCCGTACTAAGTGGTGGAATATGTGGGCTTATGATTCAGAGGCCTTCGAGAGATTTTCTGGTCCATTCAAAAAAAAAAATTACAAAAATATTAAATTATTCGACAAGGCACTACAAAATTCATTAGGTCATGAATGGGAACTTGTGAAGGCATTTAAAAAAAAGGCAGATCACTTATAAGAAACTATTTATTTAAATACACAACAATCATGCGAAGGGTAATGAGTTGTGATTACTTGATAATGCGAAAAATAATAACATGTATACAAGTTGCGAAAAAAATGGCCGTTTTAACAAAAAAAACAAAAATGAAAAAAGGCTGCAAATACCTGCAAAAACAGACTTATTCGTGTATTTTTTTAAATGCGTATTTTTTTCAATCACATAAATGCGTAATTTTTCTCAAACACGGTTTTAGTTCTCCCCAAATACGTAGTAATAACAGCAGATACTTTATATTTGCAGTCCAATAAACTTTGTTTAGAAGCAACTATGTTTTACTTGATACATGTTCCAAACACGCAATCTATTTGTTTGTAAACATTTAAAAAATATTTTTAAGTGCGTAGTTGTTGTAAACATTTGTAAACATTTAAAAATATTTTTAAGTGCGTAGTTGTTGCTTCACAGAGACAAAAATTAACCTTATATAAGGTTAACTTAACCATAAATAAACATAATTTGGAGTCTACGTTATATATGGTTAATTTGAACATCTTCTTGTTGACTGGTATTTAACAATAATAATAGTTACTTGAACTACTCCCTGGTGGAATTTTTTAACCATGAAACTGGTTGACATAAAAATAATTATTGTTGTTTTAACAATGCATTGTTGAATTTTTTAACCATGAAAATTGTTAATATAAAAATTTCATTGTTAATTTATTGAAACATTGCATGCTCAATTTAACAACGAAATCGTTAATATTATTAAATACTACAGTGTTTGTTTCTGTTGTTCGAGATCGTTGATTTATTTCTATTTCTTTGCAGAAATATAAATTTTCCAAAAAAGCTTCACGAATTGTGTTTGCTTTGATTGCAGGCAAGGTTTCGCAAGCTGTTACAGTTCTTCATCGTTGCCCATTTGCAATGATTTCTGCAGCAATTTTTGGTTTAATAAGTGTCCTAACTCTATGCGAGTGAACGAGAACTACTGTTTAGTAGCGCATATCCAAAAAAAATCAAGCAGTAAAGCAAACACGTGCTTTACAAAGCACAAAGCAGTGAAGATAGCATTTGGTGGTGGTTTTTCTGAAAGAGCGAGATTAAGTGCTCACATTTTGAGAGAAAAGGAAGAGTGGAAAAAGAGTGGGGGAAATAATCGCATTTGTTGCAACTTCGTGTAACAAAATACTGAACTTCGTCTAACACAAAGCAGTTAAAGAACTTCGACACAACAGAGCCGAATGATCTTTGATTTGTTGTTTATTTCGCACATTTTTCAGTCTCTCTCTCGAAAAAATCAACCTTATATAATGTTAACTCAACTATTTTTCATGTAAATTTGACCTTATTTTGACTTTGTAATCAAATATTTACTATGAAACAATTAACCAGACACATGGTTAAAAGAATCGTTGTACTTTTGGCTCGGTGTGGGATATAAATATCCATTGTAATTTGAAAGGCCTGCCGTTCTTCTGATAATCATTCCGACATACTTCATTTGGTCTTCTATAGAATCCATTTTCATAGATCATATTTCCCTTTCTCGAGATGACAGATATGAAAGTCTACCTTAAGCTGGTATGTAATGCCGAACAAATGTATGACTTCTTGACTTCTTTGGAACTACTTCTACAAGAAGACTTGACAAAGCCTTTGTAATTCTCTTTAAGATCTCCTGGGAGTAGAAAACCCGGAATGCAATCCCTCCCCAAGACCAATGTTTAACTTCTTATGTAAGGAGCCATTATTGGCCACTATTCGCATTATCGGCCACTGTTAGTCGTATTTCGCACCAATTACCAAACTGTGGCCGATAAGAATAAATTTGTATATTAGGTAGGTCTCCACTTCCATTGGGTCCATATTTAAATCCCAACTGAAAATGAAATTCCACGTTGATTTGTAATTTTAATGCCTTCTAACCATAAGGCCTTATTTCATTACTCCGCTTGCCGCTACTGAAATGTTATACATCGAACAGCATGTTTAGGGCGAATTATGCAATCTATAGCCGATGTTTTAGGTATTTTCGCTCATCTACAAAAAAATATTGATTTCTTGTAAATTTTGTGCAAAAACAAACTGCTGTTGCTTTTCCTCACATTTGCTGGTGGCGCTGGGGACTCGAGTGTTATTTCTATATAATATTAGAATGTAACGATTTGTTGTGTCACACAAGTTGTTATCCACTCGGAACAGGCAATACAGAGAAAACAGCTGTTCAACAGCCATCGTTTTGTCCTTGTGCACAAATCGTATAAGGTTAAAATGATTAGATTTGCCAGATACGTACATATATTTTATGCACATAATTTGCCAGTAAATTGTTTTGCAGACAAGCGGAAGAAAAAACCAAAACCGCCTTGCCACACACGAAAGGAAGCATTTACTCGTCCTTAAGCGAAAATAAAGGACAGAAAGTCTGTGGAACTAGGTGACACATAAAGGACATATGCTACGAGAGGTAATTGAAATTTGTGTGGTGTTTGCAATTGTATTGCGGGGAAAATTGTTTGGCGGAGCAAGGTATTGGGGTAGTTGTGTGTGTAGCGAGGCACGTGGATACCTGGAAGTGTTTTAATAAAGAATTCTATTGGTTTTTTTTTTCTTTGTTAAAACATGAATATAATGTGGGACAATTGTGGTATTTTATTCATTTGTTGCGGACACGTGCAGAGAGATGTTGTATGTCAGACTGTTATGGTTTGAGTCTAACTGGAAGTGGTTTGAAGCCATCGAAAAGTAATATGAAGATTTCTGGAAGAGGTGTAAATTATTTGAAAGTAATTGGAATTAGTCTATGGTCGTTTGAAGCAAGTTAACATTTGATGGAAATATCCTGAATGTAGTTTGATGTTGTCGGATATCAATTTGACTGTAGTTCGAAGCGATGCATCCAGTTTGAAACTGTTCGTCACAAGAGTGAACTTATTTGGACCAGTTTGGAAATAGTTCGAAGATTACTTTCTGGTTCACATGCAGTTGAAAAGTAGTTGCGCCTTGTGTGATATAAGTTTGAATGTTGTTTGAAGCAATTTGGAAGTAATTTTAAATAGTCCCAAGGTAGTTTGATGGTGTTCGATGCAGGTTTGAAGGTAGTTCAGAGCTATTCTTGCTGCTTCTAACAGTTTGAAAATAGTTCGAAGATGACTTTCTGGTTCAAAGGCAGTTGAACCAGAACTTGTTTGATGCAAAGTTGAAGATAGTTTGAAGCAAGTTATTTGAAATCGTCCCACGGTCGTTTGATAGTGTTCGTCGCAGGTTTAAAGGCTATTATCCCAGTGTGAAGCTGTTCGTCACTAGAGTGGGCTTATTTCGATCGGTTTGAATATTTCATTCTAGATTAAAGGCAGTTGAAGTCAAAGATTTTGTAAAGTAGTTTGACTCTTATCTTCCCGACCAACAACTCAGCTTGTTTAACTCCCCTTCAAATGCAGGTAAAGCTATCCATAAGAAAAGAAGGATTAACCTTGTTTGATGTAAGTTTGAAAGTAGTTTGAAGCGTTTTTCCAGGCCCGTTTGACGCATGTCTGAAGGTATCACGAAACCATCCTACCAGTTGAAAGACAATTTAATGGTAGATTTATCAGGTTTGATGGCAAAACTTCTTCGACTGCAGTTCGATGAAAGTCCGGAGCTTTCCTTCCAGTTCAAGTGGTAGTTTGGTGATGCTCGATGTTAAATTTATACATAATGCTTCCCAGTTTGAGGTTGTTTGACGCCGGTTTTAAAGTAGTTCTACGCTTTCCTCTACATTGTGAAGCTGTTCGACATCAGCGTGAACTTGCTCGACTCCAGATCGAATATATTTCGAAGGGTGTTAAAAAATAGCTTTGGCTTTGGTTTATAGAATTTTTATTTTATTTATTATTTATTTATTTATTAATTACAATACAAAGTAAATTTATATTATAATTTTGGGTCCAAGGGTAAACCGGGTGACAAAGACCATATGTTTAGATTTTTGCAGCGACAGACCAAAGCCTCTGGTGGGAATCGAACCCACAACCCCCACGCTGATAGGCAAGCACACTACCAACTCGCCTACCGGGGCGCTTTATAGAATTTTGAATGTTGTTCGAAACGTTATTCCCAGTTCAAAGGTAGTTGGAAGTTTTCTTCAGGTTTGATAACAGACTGAAATAGTTTGGCGGTACTTCGAAGTTTGTTTCTCATGTTAGTAGATCATTCGCAGGAAAGGGAGGAAATTCCCAGTTCACATGAAGTTAATCGATACTGGGGCCTTGTTTGATGCGAGTTTAAACTTTTCCTTGGAGATCAAATGTAATTAAGTGCATCTTCGGAAACAAACTATTTGTAGCTCAAATATGATATTGTTTCCTGACGGTTTAATGTTATTAAAAATTATTGTGATCAACATTTTTTTTTTTAATTTCATAGAGAAATTTTAACTTTACCCTTCTCAAACACCTCTTTATCAAAAAGTATATTTTTTTTAAAAAATAAATTCGGTCAGTAATTTAATTTTGTTCTTAAATTTAACTGTTATTGTTTCATTCATTTCCATTCCAAGGATTTTGTCTGAATACACTCGCCCGAAAAGTCTTAAATTTCCTTCATAACTTTCACAAATTTAAATAAACTTCTAACACAAAAATATCTTAAATTCCCCTTTATAGTTAATGTTATGCATTTTGGCACTAAAACAACCCAAGTTATTGTTATAGTTTTCAACCGTTTTGTTCCATTTCATTTCTACAAAACCTCTCAATAGCCTTCTTCACAATAACATCGACAACGGCCAACAGCCGCATTTCCTTATTATACTTTGTCCAATAGTCATCCCAATTTTCCGTCAGTTCGAATGGAAAGCACATTTTTACTTCTTCTTTTTTCACAACATTTATTTTATTCAGAAGAGCCAGAAAAGCCATTAAAATTATAAAGAATACAAAAGAAACTTAACAAACAAAACAAGCGAGTGAGTGAACGAACATTTGTTGTCCATTCAGCCAGTCGTCCACGGACGGCCATACGGCCAATTGTTAACATATTGTTGGGAAATAATAATAACAACGGCAGTACAAAATAGGAAAAATATATTTATGAATACAAGAATGAACGAAAATGATAAAAAAAAACAACGAAAAAAGAAAAAATTGCAACACTCAACGTTGGTCGGTCCATAATTTGGCTCGTTCTTGTGCGAGAAGACACACAGAAAGTACGATACACACAAATACATTATGGCCGTTGGTGAGGAGAAAGGGATTAAATTCAAAATATCGTGCATACAATTTCATTACAAATCTGAGCGAAAAAGACACAGAACTAATTTTTATTGCTGAGCTAATGGGAAAGCAAATTATTCCAGAAAATTTGATGTATATTTCGATTAAGCTCTAAGCATTGAAATGTGGCATAAAAAAGTGTATAATATCGGGGCAAAGCAATAGTGTAGTTATTCGTTTTGTAGTTGATAAACTTTAAATGTAAATATCCCTGAAAATATAACTTTCTATCCAGAGAAAGAAAATTAATTCCAATGCCGTGGAACAATTTCAATGTATGCCTCGTTACCCATTAACTTGGAACGGAGATCAGAATGAGGAATGTTCATAAATTTAATATATCTTTAAAAAGATAACTTTAAATGCAAAGATATCCATCCATAAATGTCTGAGTTTCCAGGTAGCTCCTCTTCGTTTAGTGTTAGCGAAATGGTTGCTTTACATTATCCTGCCATTCCTACCAGTTTTTCGACATTGTTTGATGTACATTTAAAGCTGGCTCGAAGACATTCTTCTAGTTTAATGTGATTTCGCTCTTTTTTGACGGTAGCTAAATATCCGTTCTTCAAAGCTTTTCACCCAGTTCGAAGGTAGTTTGACCTTGTGCGACGCATGTTTGACGTTGGTTCGATGCCATTCTCCCAATTTAAAGTCAGACAAAAAGTAGTTTGAGGCCAGTTTCACTTTAGTTTTGAAGCTTTCCCCACTATTTGACGCCTATTTGTACTTTTGTCAAGCATTTTTGATGTTATTTCGAAGCATTTCTCCCAGTACGTCAGTAGTTTGTCCGACCATAAATTCTGTTCTTGAAAATGTTCGCACTGAACTCATATACATTTCACATCAAATCGAGATGAACAAGTACAAAATGGATACAAAGTTATTTCAGAAGTACGCCAATACCTCAGTTTGAGTTTGATCTGCGTCGTTTCGATGTTGCGTCTTTTTTAAATGTTCTGTGTTTCGACAATACGTCGTTTTTGATTCGTTTCGACTCGTTAATATGGGGAGTCTAATTGATGCGAACGTCGTGTGCTGAGCAGTAGTTGAAGGTAAAAAAATCAATTCAAATACATTGTTTCGATTTGCGTCGCAGTTCTTCGGTCCCAATTAGAGAAAACCGAAGTATTAGTCTAGTGCGAAGCTTTCTTCTATTTTTGAAGTTGTTTGACGCCATTTCGAATTTGCCTGACTTCAGTCGCAACATGTTTCACGGTAGTGTGAAAGTAGTTCGAAGACTTCCTCTCAGTTGAAATGTAGTCGACACTGTTTGCTTCCAGCTTGTTTCCTCCCAGCACATACTCGTAGGTTGTTTGGACGTTCTTAAATTCTATGGTTGTAATACTTTGAATCGATATATGCCCGTCCATAGAATTTTAAGTGCAGTCTTAATAATTCAATTCTAAAAGCCACAGAGATCAGACAAATTTCTACTTCGAACAGCTTCGAACTTTTTTAGAAGTGATTCCCGGACGTAACATAAACTACATTTAAATTAATTTTAAATAAGTTCAGAAAAGAATTGTTAACGTGGATTTCCATTATTTACAAGTTTAATGCGATTCTTCATACATTCAATTAATTCGATGTACCAATTTGAAATTACATCAAATGGATTTAATGAAATTTAAAGAAGATAATTTGAATCTACATTTAAATTCATCTCCTGTAAATTATAGAAACCCTTAAAGTGTTGCACAAATAGTTGAAGCGGCTACATTGTTTATTAATTGGAATTTGCATTAAATTTCGTCAAACTTCTATCAGTCAGTTTCAAACTACCTTCCAACCAGTTTTTATGTGTGAATACAAACTAAAATGAAAGGCAGAAAGCAGATTTAACGAATTTAAACATATCCAAAGTAGATCATTTTAATCTACATTTTAAGTCATCTCAAGTAAAATTTAGAATCATTTAATGTGTTACACAAACGCTTAAAAAGGAACCGCATTCTTTGCTAGGGAAATGAGTTTAATGGGATTCATACTTTACTTAAATTCTGTCAAACTTCCATCAGTTGGATTCAAACCAGCTTCAAACCAATTTTATTGTGTGATGAGCAGATAGCAAATTTCATCTCATAATAAATTGATTCAACGATATTCAAAGTAAATCAATATGAGACATACTCAGAATAAATTAATATCAAAGATGGCGATTTAAATCCAACACTCTCATTAACTGACTAAAACTCTCTTTGGACAGGGTACATGAGTTGCAACCATCAGTTGCAACCGGGACTGTGGAGTTGGAGTCTGACAAATTTGCCCGGAGTTTGGAGTCGACAAATTTGGTCAACTTCGTCTCTGAGTTTTATTTACCTACGATTCCCATAAAATAAATAAAATGTTAATCTCTTTTTTTTTAATTTGAAATATTTTCAATTGTACGTAATAAGTCGGAGTCGAGCAATTTTGGCAATTTTTGTTTGGACAAAAATAACTGGTTAACATGTTGTCATTTTTTTTTAGCCAATTTTTAGCCACGTCTTTTTCATGTTAGTTAAAAGTCATTTCTC
Organism: Hydrotaea cyrtoneurina; assembly: GCA_958296145.1. Classification (NCBI taxonomy): domain Eukaryota; kingdom Metazoa; phylum Arthropoda; class Insecta; order Diptera; family Muscidae; genus Hydrotaea; species Hydrotaea cyrtoneurina. The sequence continues at coordinate 125,100,282 of OY282512.1, read as the reverse complement.
TGGTCCAGAATCAGTTCAGAGTTTGATAAACTTGCATTACAACTCAAAAAGTGCATATCTTTTCGAAACATTCGTTTCTTTTTGTTAAGAATCGACTTATACCATTTCTGCATTAAATCATTAAGGCCAATGTTTGACTTTTCCCTTCCCCTCCGATAATGCTTTATGACTTCGCAGGAAAGAAGACTGTGAAAAAATGGCTGGCTGTATACTCAACTGTGTTCCTCAAACATACAAGACATGTCCGTCCGAACCAAACCATTGGATTGATGACATGTTGCAACAGCAGGGAGGAACAGGAAAGAGTTATTGAGGATGATTGGATGCATCCACGAGCGAGTATTTATAAGTTTCTGTATTTCATTTGCAGAAAATTGATCGTATAAACATTTCTCTTACTTTTCGTTTATATTTTCCTCTACGCTGGGTATTGTGTATTTTATTAAATGCATTAACTGACGATGAAGGCAATAGCGAATGTTATTTTCCTTTCGCTCCATTCGTGTTTTTCTTTCATAAATAATTGTTTTTATTTTGTATCCATTTTGTTGTGTACGAACGATTTTCCTTTACACTTGTGGAGATTTTCGCGTTACGCATTTATGCCTACTTAAATTTTCTTCATTTTTTAATTCACGATATTGGGGTGAAAAATCAAAATAATGTAAATGTTTGCTGTTGCAGATGCTCGTTTATGTTCATTTTCCGTGTTTCACATGAATATTTGAACACAAAAACAAACAGCAACAACAACATATGTTATCAAAGTTTGTTGAACTTTTTGTTGGTTGATTGGTTGTGTTTTACTGATTTGTTGCCACCGCTTTAATCTTTTGTTGATTGGATATGCTTGAACATGTGTGTTGTGCCCCCGCTTTTTTGTAATCTATGCAAAAATTAACAAATGTTTAATTGGCAAATACATTTTTCAATTAATAAATATTTTTTTCATTTTTAAAGAAACATTACATCAGTGCTTTTGTCTTTTATTTACCATAACTTCAGAGAAGTAAAAATTTTTCAATTTCCTCTTTATTGCAAATCTCAATCTCTCATAGTTCAAGAATATATTTCAGTAAAAAAAAAACTATGCGGTAAATGTCAACCCATCACCAGTTCCTTATTTGTCACCACCCTCCTTTTTGAAGTCATCTATGTTTGTTTATTTTTTTTTTTTTGTTCACCCCAACAATTGGTTGTTGCATTGACATCATCGATGTTATCTGTACTTTTTTCTCTTCTTCGTCGAAATAAGGAAAAACTTCAATAATGATTAGTTGCTGTAAGACGTCTCAATGTCTAAGAGGGAGAATTGCATTATGCTTGTTATCATAAGTGGCCACAACTGTCGGCGGTCCGTTTTTTTTTTGTCTTTCTGCGGGTTTGTTACGAACAAGCCACCACATTATGGTCATACATATGGATCCAAGTTTTGACACGACACCAACAAAAACAAAAAAGAAAACACTCAATGACAATAATACTATCCAGAGATTATGGGAAAAGAAGATGTGAAGAAAAACTTGTAGAAATTAATTTAATACTAAAACATTTGAAGGAAATAACAGTCACTGGGGTGGATGCCGTGAAGACTTTAAAGTAAATAATTGCCACTACTTTTTTCCGAAAATATTCTCGGATGGCCGCCACATGCTGAAAATAATGGTCAGTTTAACAAATTTCAGCAAACAAGTTCGCATCAAACATATATATATTTTTCCATGCCACAAACATTAACGTGTTTGTAGGTGATAAATATCGAATATAACAGGTGGCGCAAAAGTAAACTTCCGATGTTTTTTGGCTGTAATTAAAAACAAAAATGAAAAACGTTGATTCTTCTTGTGGATTACTTTTATTTGGTCTTTTAATTTTTTTTTAAATCAAGTCGAGAATATGATGCCATGTAAATGGCCGCCGCCAGAGTTGCCACCACATTAGGGGCCAATCGCAAAATTGATAGCATTTTCTGATAGGAGGATTACTTTTGCGCCACCCTGTATAAGTATGCAGTTTTGTGTCACTTTTTATTTTTTTTCAATTTGTGAATTTCTATATAACAATCCATCTCATTCTCTCGGTATTGCTTATATTTTTAAGAGCTTAGATGCAGAAAAAAAAATTACGAAAACAGTTGTAAATACACACTTATTCGCACCCAAATGTTGTGCTTTGTTGAATTTAATAAGTTCGTTGTCTGTTTTTCCCAAACACGCTATTGCTTATACACAAATTTGTAATACTAATAGCAAACGATTTATATTTACATCCAATTAAGCTTTGTGTAGAAGGAAATAAGCTTTACTTGCTACAAACACGCTTTTTACTTGTGTGTAAACATTAAAAAAAGACGTATTTTTCAGCGTGCAGGTGGGACATACTTTTTATGTTAGAACGATTATACTCAACTGAAGAAAATTGAAGAATATTTTGGGTACGGTGTTTGAATTTATTTGAAGACTAAAAAAATAATAATTTTTTATTTTTAACAGCTATTTTTTAAATTAGAAAAGTTGATTAGTAAACTCTCTGAAAGAACGCTAGAAAAATTAACACACTATTATTGAAGGTAGAGCCATTTCGCCCGAATTTTGATTGTCAAACTCATTGTTTACATTCCAATTGTTTGTTTAGTTTTCTTCAAATTTCAAATAGATTTTCATATTAAATATTTAAATCAATGAATTAAGATACAAGAAGTCAAATAAAGAAACGAAAAAACCCACCTCTCTAAGAGAGCGAGAATGAAAATAAAATGTTTTTTTGCTTTCTTAAACTCATATTCTCTCCATAATTTAACTATTGTAAAAGTTGAGTAATTTTCAATTAAACTAAGCAATTTATTAATTAAAACATGATTTCTTGTATTTTATGGGTGTACATTAGGGTGGAGTGGAAACATGCTTTTTTTTTAATTTGAAAAAGTTAACCTCGGAAAGAGATGTAGTCTGGGGTCCTAATGGGGGGAAAAATAAAGAAAAAAATTTTAGGGGTCCTAATGAGGGGAAAAATAAAGAAAACAAATTTTAAACAAATTTTAGGTGTCGCGCCACTCCCTCGAAATTTGGAAATTATCGCTATTTTGGCTTTGATTTTAGAAAAATCCTAAAAATTAACGACTGTTTAAAGACGACTCCGGGCAGATTTTTTACATGGCTTAGACATTACTCGTAAACTCGCCGGCATTTACAGGGTGGAAACGGCCGCAGGGCAAATGTTTTTGGCCTTTTTAGGATACCAATCTGAGTTTGCTGTGTGATAGTCACACAAACTTAGAGCCTTTTAAAGTAGCTTATTTTATTTTGTGAAATTAAATCGTGGATCTTGACTCATGGGGAAATCACTGCAGGCAATAGAAATCGACAGTTTCCCAATGACTTTCGATGCCGATGCACAAGACGGAGTGCTGTTAACTTTGTGTCGACCACTGGCTTAAAGCCTTTTAATGGATGGGTATTTACATAATTTAACTCACTGCGAGTAGAACAGCTTTCACCTCTACCCATGACTTCCAAAAACTAGGAAGAAACGAGCAGAGTAACATATGTAGCTCTAACATCGCTGTTCTCTTTGTGACGACCACAGGCTTACAGGGTTTTTGTTTACAAAATGTTACTCGTCTAACGGAGTTTAAACTTTTCAATGACTTCCATTAACTACGAAGAAGCTAGCAGCCTAAGAAGACTACTATTCTCTTTGTGGCGACGACTGGATTAGAGCTTTCAATTGGACCACATCGAAGATAACTTTGAGAGGCTTTGATACTGTGATTCATTGATCCCGATTGGATTATAATTGAAAATCATTATCATTTTAAGTAAGATTTTCCAAAAGTTCATTAATCTCAATAAAATACAAATAAAAAAATATTACTCATTCTCTTTCTGAACTCAAAGTCCTCCACCAATCATTTAATCTCTGGCAAAAGAGATTACATCACATCTTCAACATCCAAAGTCTTTGACAAACAACAATCTCATTGTGAACACCAATAATACCAAGAAACTTTTTATTAACTTCTCCGTATATTTGATGCATCCAAACATCGAAGGATGGAGGCCAGCAAGTCTCTGTCTCTGTGTATGCCCGTATAAATACAATATTTAATTTTTTCTCTTTTTTGTTTTTCATTTTCAATTCCAATTCTGGGTAAATTCGACCGACATACTCATGCGAATTCACTATGGAGAAGAAGAAGAAAAGTTGCTGTATTGTTTGTACAGTTAATTTCCAAAAATGGCAATAACTGCCAACTGGCTTGGCTTGGCTGGGCTTGACTGGCGGTGGCCCCAAACAGGCCAATAGCGCGACGAGAGATGAAAAAGGAATGAAATGATAAATCAGCTCTTTAAGATCCAAAAAAACTCTTGTGTTTTTGGCACACACAAAAAGTCATCGGCGACGACAACATTGTCATTTGAGTGTGTGTGTGTGTGTGCGTATATGTTTCTTATTTTGGTTTCATGAAGAGGTGGCCAGTCAGCCGGGTCATTGATCCCAATAAAACTAATATGAAAAATAAAATAAAAAAAAACAAAAAACTTATATTGATATTGTGTTGCTGGTTCTTCTCTTCGTCAGCTGTTAATGCATTTCTTGCCATTCGAAAGCATATTCTGGAGTTTTATGGCTTTTATGGTCAATAAAAAGTAATTGCATTTCTTTTCTTCCTGCTTCTACGTCGTTCCCGTCGTACAAAACTATTCAATGCACTCGGGTGTTTTTAATTATTCTCTTGCATTTCTATGGAAGGCCCAAAAGGAAACGTGTAAAAAAAGCCAAACAAATTTGTAAACTAAGAATAATAGCGAAAACGCGTCACTCATTGATGGCTGGAGGTGGGGTGACTGAGACGACTTAGTACTAAGTCAGTGACCTACAAAGGAATCGACGGAAAATGTATTTATCTGTGAGTTTTTTGTTTCTCTTTCCATTTCCCTCAATAAGCTCTCAATAATCAATAATGACAAAAGAAATACAAATTAGAGACACTTTAGTAACCTACAAAATGCGCGAGACCGACTTAGTTGGCGCCTGTACGCGATTTGAACAAAATAAAAATCCAGCAAACATAAGCAATTTATTGTCGTCTCTAAGTACCGATGCACAATTGCACAATTTATCAACGAGGTTGTGGATAGATTTCGCCCCCTCCAATAGATAGATACGTTTCTATTGTAAAATGGCACACAATGGCGTAGAGACCCGACCGCGAGTACGAGTTTTAACTCGTTTGTATACTTCAGGTACGAGGGTGCTGGTATAAGTTTGATAGGGTTTTTTTATATTAGCATTGAATTTGTTGAAATACCTTGAAATATTGCAAGGGAGTCTTGTAAACAAATCGCCAACTAAATCGTTTTCATTTTCAAATCTATCAGATGTATCAGGTGTATAAGGCAACAGAAAATACAGGGTGACCCAAAAACACTGAGGAGATGTTTTGGCTTCGAAATGAAACGCCAGAATTTCCTAATACAGGGTGGCGCAAAAGTAATCCTCCTATCAGAAAATGCTCCTATCAGAAATATAAATTTTGCGATTGGCCCCTAATGTCAGTGGCAACTCTGGAGGCGGCCATTTATATGACATCATATTCTCGACTTGATTTTAAAAAAAATTAAAAGACCAAATAAAAATAATCCACAAGATGAATCAAAGTTTTTCATTTTTTTTTTAATTACAGCCAAAAAACATGGGAAGTTGACTTTTGCGCCACCTGTTAGTTCATGAGTGATTTTTCCATCGGTGTTGTTTTTTTCGATTTTTCAATCGGTCTTGTGGGAATTGCGGTCGATCATTTCTCGCTTTTTTTTTAATTTGAAAAAGTTAACCTCGGAAAGAGATGTAGTCTGGGGTCCTAATGAGGGGAAAAATAAAGAAAAAAATTTTAAAAAATTTTTAGGGGTCGCGCCACTCCCTCGAAATTTGGAAATTATCGCTATTTTGGCGTTGATTTTAGAAAAATCCTAAAAATTAACGACTTAACTTATTCGAAATTTAAAAGTTTGAGCTTGTTCAGTGCCCAAACAAAAGTATTTGAGGCAAATATGAGGATAATCGACTAATATTTGTAGCTTTGGTGGCGATTTCATTGTTCAGTCAATTTTCTGAAGAAGGGACGATTTGACTTATTTTACTTTTTGAAATTTTTGAACAATGAGAAAATTTTTTTTAAATTTTTTCATGCCCTTATTTCATTGTTTTCGCTATTGCAAACATTTATTGACATAAAACTTTTTAGGATTTTTCTAAAATCAACGCCAAAATAGCGATAATTTCCAAATTTCGAGGGAGTGGCGCGACCCCTAAAAATTTTTTAAAATTGTTTTCTTTATTTTTCCCCTCATTAGGACCCCAGACTACATCTCTTTCCGAGGTTAACTTTTTTTTTTTGAATTTCACTCCACCCTAATGGTCATCTTTACATAGACCTGCAATTTCTAGAGCCATCAAACCGGCTTCACAGTTGCCGCCAAAACGTGACATTAGTCAACACATCTGTCTGGCAACTGTCAGCATCGCTCAAAATCATAAGACACCATTCTCCAGACTTATGGCGCAAACCTCGTACATAGTGATATGTGTCAACGACACGCACTGCATATGTAAATAAACATTCATATCTCGCACCCATTTCATGTGCACAATAATTGTACGTCTTTTTTTGCCACTAACTGTATACACATATTGTGCTACGATAACCCCCTCGCCCATTTGTATTATCTTTTGGGTACACCTCTTTACACCCACCACACTCCATCATGAATTACACTTTACACATCGTTCATCGTGTAAATGTAAATGTTCCCTGGTCTACCGCTCTCTCTCTCTCTCTACAGTTCGATATGAACATTTAAATGCGAGTGGTGCAACGCAATCTGAACGATTTTGGTGTTTAACTGAAATTGATGTCCGAACGACGTCGCCGTGTCATGCATGTCCCAGCCAATCGGACGGACAGACAACTGACAGACCGACCAATAAAACATAAAATAACTAAATGGAATTTTGAAAAATGTAAAGAAATTAATAAATAAAATAAAACAAGTGTAGAACTATAATTAACACATGTTGTTTTACATTCCAATCAATTGCAATCAGTTTCCTATGTGTTGCTATGGAATGTCAATGAGAGCGAAAGATTAGCATGAGCTGTAAATGTGTGTGAGTTGTAAAAATCACAACAATAGAGAGTTGCCATCGGCCGGCAATTATGCAGCAGCTGTTCAAGAACTAACGACAGAGACAAAGCCAAAGTCGTGGCCTTTCAAAAAAAAAATCGTCCATATTTGTTGTAACCGGTTTTTTAATATATTTTTTTACTTCTGTTAACTCTTCATTAAAATGCTGTTAAATTCTTAACACAGCTGTTATCAGTTATGTTCTAATATATTTTCTTTAATTAAACACAAATTTTAAAAATTTCAACTCATGAAGAAATTCCCTGTAATTTACGTACCATGTGTTTTAGAGTGGACAAGAAAAAGTCCGCATTTGAGATTTGGATATACAGACGAATATTGAAAATTCCATGGTTCGAACGATGTCCACACAACGAGATGCTTCGAAGGATGAAACTCAGTCGGGAATTAATGAAAACCATAAAAATTCGGAAAATTATCTACTTGGGAGATTGAATGAGGAACCAAAAATTAAAAACGAATTAAAACAATCCTCAAAGGCAGAGGCTCAAAATATCGTAGAACATACAGGACATCGCGACGAATGAAACATTCTGATCGCAAACTTCCGAATATGAAAATAAAAGAAGAAATGTTAGACTGGGAGTTTTTTGGGTGCCGCTTTTGCTAAACGAGTTTTTTTCTTTAGCTTTTGTTAAATCATTCATTTCAAACATTCAGTTGACACTTCAAATGCCACCATCATTTTTAGTAAAACAGAATCCGGGTGATTTGCTATTTCGTCGCTCTTTTTCTTCGAATTGTCTACCAAACAAACAAAATCATGACTTATCACAAATTTCACATTTCGCCCCATAATCGCTAATATTTCTTCACTTTTGTTCATGTTTTCATAAAAAATTTTTTTTTTCGCGATTTTGGTTTTTGTTGTTGTAAAAAACCTCATAAATCTAAACGACTTTTAACATTCATTGTTACCACCAAATGAAAGACCCAGGAGAAACGAAGAAAAAGCTGTGATTGCAGAATGTGTTACGTTGATGTGGACGAGGAAGAGAGGGAGGATGTGCGTGCAGGTCCTTTGAACAGCAGCTGCTGTTAGTTTTACAAATACTCGCCGTTTATCATCTAAACATGCTGCTGGTTTTTTTTTTTTTTTTGGGCACCGGCGTTATATTGTTAAGTGCTGTGGACCAAAAGCCCCGGCATGCGGCACACGGTCCTTTACATCTTTCGCCGTCAGCAGGTGACTTATTTCCCACTTTGGTAATTCGTCTGAAACGCATTTCTGGTAGTCGGTCGAATGGAACTGAAAAAAACACACACTTTGTTTTCCGTTTTCTTTTTTTTTTTTTTTGTGTTGCAGGTTGGGTTGTTTGTAGTTCTTGACGTATCCTTGATGATGTTGGCATTTCTTTTCCGTGTTTCGGAAGTACTTAAAACGGAGGTCCTTTTATCAACAGTTTTCTCCGGGTATGAGTGTGTGTAAAAGCTGAAATTGTTACATTTATTTCGAAAGTGTTTCTGTTTCGTTTCAAAGAAAGGTAAACATTTTCATGAATGATTACGCAGCAGGTAAATAAACTAAGACGTTAATTTTGGGCGGGCTGGGGTGGATGGGTTACGAATTCCGAGGGTATTTATTTCAGCTGAAAGAAATATGAAGGAACAAAACAAATCTGAAAGAAGAAAGTCCATTTAAGGAAAGGAAAAAATATGCGATTGTCCCTCCGGGCCCGGAAAATAACGCAGGCAATGTAAATAGTTTTCTGGACATTAAAAAGGCAAATTAAAACCTATTATTTACATTAGTCAAAAATCATTGTTATTTGTAGTTCTAGAGATAAAGGTGAAACTGTGCCGGGCGGAATATTCTTAGCTTACTACAGAATGGCAAAGTGAGTGTAGAAACGGAACGATTAGGAAAGGAAATCGATGAACTGAAATTGTAAAGCGAAAGAAACTGACTTTTTCCCCTTAACATGCCATCAATTAATGGTCGGGGAACTTCTGTCGAATCAGTGAGCTGAGCGCGTTATAATTTGTTTACTGACTGACCGAATGGCCAATGATTTTCTAGAGAAATTTTTCAGGGCTTAGAGATTACTCTGTTACGCGTAAAGTCAGCAGCATTTACGAGGTGGAAAACAGCCTATGAGAAATGTTTGATGGTCCTACCGGTCATAGTCTCACACACCATCTACCACACCACGGCCGTCCACCCAAAGAGACTGAACAATTTTTTTTTTTTTTTTCCAATTACATTTATTACACCAACCCATGGTTCATAGGAAACTGTCATGACCTGCAAATGGATTATCGACAATAAAGTGCGGTATTTCTGATCCTGTTTCCTAATATGGTGGGAGGTCACGCTGAACAAGCTCTTCCTGATGAGGATCGGCAAGAAAATAATATCCAAGGTTTTTTTTTTATAACACAGCTCAAAATAAATAGAAATATGTCCTCATCTCACCACGCTCTTTTCCTTTTAACTGTACTGAAATATAAATAAAACTATTACGAGTTGTTTAAACAAAAAAATCGGGAATCCCTTTCATAAATTCTAAAGATGTGTATAAACATAATCAAGTTGTTGAATAACTCAAGCTGACACTGAAAACACTTTTAAGAAATTCAAGAAATCTCTTTACAATCGTATTGGTTGTTGAGTTTTCTCTCTTTGTTTTATGTTTTGTTGTTGTTGTTGTTATTTTTCTTTATTATTAAAAAACAAACTCTTTTGTCGTAGAAGGTGAGAATTTTATCACGTTTTCTTTTAGTCAGACGCTATCACACACTTGTTGTTAAATAATAATAATAAGAAGAAGAACACAAACATACAGAAAGAACCAAAGATACAAAGAGACTGGCGGCGCTATTTGTTTAAAGTCGTTAACAATTTTTAAACAAATACTTAAAATATCGATTTATGAGTGTGTGTGTTTGTGTGGTGTACCAACAACAGCGACAACAATATTTTTCACACTTCATAAATCATCGGATAAAATGAAACAAAAAGGACAGCATGAAGTGTCCTTGTACTCAACGGCAGCGGCAGATAAATATGACCACAGAGAACGGCGGAACGACATTGGTACAATTTAATGCGCTTATCTGCAAAATGCACATTCATTACTCGTAAATAAAGACATTACGGCTGAAGATACTTTGTTTGTCATGGATTAGGACAGTGGTTAGGATGGCCGTGCATTGAGAATGTGGTTTTCCGAAAGTGTGGACATTATTTTCTTTAAATAGCAAACTAACCATAAAGTTGGACAAGAAATTTTGACATGTTAGTTAAGAAGTCTGTGGAATATTTCTCCACAAGAGTAGTCCCTAATATGGAGAACCTAATATTCGGGCCCAATCTTGTTCCATTCCAGAGATTATTATTTGTTTATTATTAATTACAATACAAAGTAAATTTATATTCTAATTTTGGGTCCAAGGGTAAACCGGGTGACACAGACCATTTGGCTAGATTTTTTTTTAAGCGACAGACCAAAGCCTCTGGTGGTAATCGAACCCACAACCCCCACGCCGATAGGCAAGCACTCCACCCACTCGCCTACCGGGGCGCTTCATTCCACAGATTTTGTTTAACAAAATGTCATAATTTGTTCTCTAATTTTATGTTGCTATTTAACAAAATGCTCTTACGTTACTATGTGATTGTGGTTAAATGTATTCCCTTAACTGAGAATAGAACAGGACAATGGCACGTGCTGCCTTAACAACCGAGTGTCCTTTCATTAAAAAGAAAAACCAAAACACTTGATTTTATATCTTGTTTTGGGAATTTCCTGTTCTTGTGCCTGTCAAGGTGCTATTAACTAAATTGTTTGTCTTTGTGTTGAAGATTTCCTCCCTTTTTTCGTATACCCTTTCAAAACACTTGCCGTGTTGCATTGCAGTAACTAAGGGGTAATAAAAACATTTGGGAAAATCTACAGGACACGCAGTACTAATAAATATTAAAAATCGAGATAATCACTTTTCGTTTCCATACACATGGCACCGGGGTGATTAAAGGGGGAAAACGGTAATAAGGAGGAACTTATTGATTACACTGTGCGACAGCCACAATCGGTTTGGGATGAAACCACCGGGGAAAGTTATATCGGTCAAAAAAAAGTCATACGTGTTCCAGCGTTTCGCTGGGTCTCATCTAGGAATCGAGATATATCGATTTGAAGTTAGTAAGTATCGTATAGGGGAATTTGTCACGTTTTAGGCTCTTTTGTTTGACATAACTCGAAAACCACTCGTCCGATTTAGCTGAAACAAATTTAGAAAAATTAAGAATTACAATTCCCTTAATCTGTTCATATATTATTTTCCTTTACAAGTAATAGTTTCCAAGTTAAAAATAAGCGCATGAAGAAAAATTTTTTTTTTAAATACATTTATTTTCGTTTGTTTGCTCCCTTTTCTTTCTTTCTTTCTTTTTACCGTTTTGGATTTTTTATGAATTAAAAAAAAAAAATTTTAATTTTTAGGCAAAAATAATTTTTTTTTTTCATACATTTATTTATAATTGCGAAACTGTTGCTTAAGTAGGAAAACGGTTTAAGAACAGATTAGAGGAATTGTAATTCCTAATTTTTCTAAATTTGTTTCAGCTAAATCGGACGAGTGGTTTTCGAGTTATGTCAAACAAAAGAGCCTAAAACGTGACAAATTCCCCTATACGATACTTACTAACTTCAAATCGATATATCTCGATTCCTAGATGAGACCCAGCGAAACGCTGGAACACGTATGACTTTTTTTTTACCAATATAACTTTCCCCGGTGGTTTCATTCCAAACCGATCACTGACCCTTACCATTTGTCGCAGAGTGTTATAAGATCTTAATATATATTTACCCTCGACACTGATTCACTGATACACTGATTCACTGGCTCTGTCACGCAGTACGTAGGAATTTAAATAGGCATTCTATATTCTACTAGTAAGTTGTAATGCGCCTATGGCGCCCGTTGAAATATGGAAAAAAAATTTTGTTGAAAAAAAAAATTTTTGTTGAAAAAAAAAATTTTGTAGAAAAAAAAATTTTTCTTGGAAAAAAAAAATTTAGTGGAAAAAAAAAAATTGTAAAAAAAAAAAAAAAATTTAAAAAAAAAAATTTTGTAAAAAACAAATTTTTTTTGAAAAAAAAATTTTGTAAAAAAAATATGGTAAAAAAAAAAATTGTAAAAAAAAAATTTGGGGAAAACACAATTTCTGTACAAAAAAAAATATTATTTTTTTTTATTATTATTATTTATAGAAAATTATACAATGCCTATTTAAATTCCTACGTACTGCGTGACAGAGTCAGTGAATCAGTGAATCAGTGAATCAGTGTCGAGGGTAAATATATATTAAGAAGATAATTCTATATATATTCTACATATATTCTATAAATAATAATAATAAAAAAAATAATATTTTTTTTTTGTACAGAAATTGTGTTTTCCCGAAATTTTTTTTTTACCAAAATTTTTTTTTTCAACAGAAATTTTTTTTTGAACAAAAATTTTTTTTTTCAACTAAATTTTTTTTTTCCATATTTCAACGGGCGCCATAGGCGCATTACAACTTACTAGTTTTATTATATTTAAAAAATGATTATTACAACGTGACATGAAAAACCACTTTTGGTATTACCCATGAACAAAGCAATATAAAAAACGAAACAAGAGGCCACACGTAGTCGAACTGCATAATCAGTTTTTCATTTTGTGATGATTAAAGGACTTTTCATTTTCAAAGTATATACAGGGTTTTCCAACAAGTGGTGTTATTTTGGTATTCAAAGAAAAATCAAATTTTTTGTGATAAATGATCAGATGTTTATTTCACAATAAAAAGGAAGGTATGCCGTTAATAATGGAAAACAACAACACCCAAATGGCCACCACGACCACGCTTACAGGACCATATCCTTTTTATGAAATTTTCCATAACCAAATTTTCCAATTTTGCAGTCCTGACCATTTCCCTGCAAAATGTAGTAACGAGACCACAAAAGGGGAGTCGCAATGAAAAGAATTTATCGTAATATCTATGACTATGACATCGAAAAATGTTCACTAAACCACTAATATTTTTGGTAAGAGTCTTGAGGTTATGGAAACATTTCGTAACAATTTCATAAACTTCACAGAATATTCGTCATAAAATAAATTTTGCTTTGATTCGATATCATTATTGGTATGAAAGAAATGCCATTGATATTTCATATGTCGTAAGTTCAATGAATTTTATCTACCTTGAATACTTAAAATAATATTTCTTAATAATGTATATCGGGACATTAATATAAAAAGTCACCAATTCCTGCAATTACACTTTGAAAACTTAATAAAACTACACTCCTAGAAAAAGTATGACCAAACGTACATGAACTGACAGCATACGGTCACGAAAGTCTATCGTACTACACGTATGTGGCCAAATCGTCACCAATGTTACAATTTTGTGAACACGGTTTTGTCAACGATTTGTGTAAAGATTGGCAACAAGGTGTTCACAATTGGGGTACTATACTGTCAACGTGTTGTTGATGATATGGCAACTGTACGTTGTCATATTTCCACCATTTGTTCTTGTTGTGCAACGCAAAATCCCATTCAATTTGTCACCCCAATAAATAAAAACGATTTAAATCAGTTCAAACGATTTATTTTATAATTACATATGACAAACAAATTATGTATACTTAATTCTAAACCATTTTTTTCATTGTTTATGGGATATAAATGAAATGAAAATTACCTTCGACAAAATTCTGGATGAAATTAAGTATAATGTTGGTGGCGACTTAATTGCTTCGGTTTTTGTCGACGTAGATGTTAATGACGCAACAAAATATAACATTATGGTTTGCACATTTAATTATAACATCATACTACCATACTACCAGGAAAAACGTATATTGCGAAACTCTGCACGAAGGCCTAATGGAGTCACGGCTTCCTTTACGTCCTGCTCAATCAGATATGTCAAACTTCTATATGTAATTTGTGAGGCTGAAACAAAATAAATTTAAATATACACGTGCAATTGAATATTGCAAACGATTTACTTAGATATTTAGTTATTTCATCTTAAACTTTTTTTTATTTAAAAAAAAAGGTTTTATTTTTAGCTATTGGTCATATTTTGCAACTGGCCTATTTTCCTATCGGTTGTCCTTTAACCATATAGCAAATTAAACACACTATCTGCAGAAAAATACATAACTTGTTTAGTGCAAACGAAATCGTTAATATTATTAATATTACAGTGTTTGTTTCTGTTGTTCGAGATCGTTGATTTATTTCTATTTCTTTGCAGAAATATAAATTTTCCAAAAAAGCTTCACGAATTGTGTTTGCTTTGATTGCAGCCAAGGTTTCTGAAGCTGTTACAGTTCTTCATCGTTACCCATTTGCAATTCTAAGACAGTAAGCTCCCATTACTGATTAGAATCCATTTTATTCCGCCTTCAATTTTGATAAATTACAACGAACGAACAAATTCTTTTTATGGAAACAGGCAGTTAATATGAGTGACTTTAATTTTTCTCCAGTATTCACATACCGACATAAAAGACGGGACACCCTGTTTTTTTTATTAGCGGATTTTACCCCTTTATTTTTTTTTTTAATGAGCTCTCTCGTTCAAATATTTACATTTGATTTTGCAAAAAAGAAAAACAATACAACGAATTCTCCCCCCTTCTATAAACAATAACAAATATAAAAATATTTTATTCGAGTATTTTTGCTATCTACTTCTACAGACACGCTCATGTTGCCGCCTCGACATATCAAGACTTTTATCTATATTCACTAAATCTAAACAATTCCGACAACAGTTCACTTGTTTATGATGTGCGAGGAGGGGAATATCAAGAAGAAAAAGGTGTGCGTCTACGCTTTCATTTTCATTCAAAGTGTACACAAAGAGTTTATATTTTTTTATCAGTAAAAAAAAACTAAATGTTTATTACAAAAAGTCAAACATTTTGATTTAACAACAACGGAACCGGCACAAACTTTATGGATTTTTTTGCCAGCGGCAATGTATACTTTTTGCCTTAAATCCCCAACAGAATAAAATGCTTACCCATGTTTGTCTTTAATATTGTCCTCTACGTATTTTCTGTGTGAGTTTGCCAACAACAAAAAAACTCTCCTAATGCCTTGGGAATCTTAATGCAACCGGCACAAACCAACAACTGTCGTAAATCTTTATTTGTGAAAATCTTTAACTTTTCCAACACTTCATAAAATACTCACAAGTGTAAACTGACCCAACCGAACAGTGTGAAATTTCACGCATTAACATAACGGCTTAAGGGCCATCGACGAACGCAATCACTCAATTGCACCCCCCTCCTCTCTTAGCCCTCTTTCACAATCCCTAGAGAGGCAGGGGATTTTAAGGGCATATTCTCGTTCATACCTGTCAGGCAGACACCGACCGATTCGAAATTGCTGATGATTGGTTGGTTCGTCCTTGTGCCAACAAAAGCATAGCACGTGCTATTGTTCGATTCTGTTTTTTTTTTTTTTGTTATTGTTACCGGCATGGGAGAGAAGACACTTGTTTTTCTTTTTGGGAATTTCCTATGCGTGCTACGGGGCTATTGTTGCGCTGTAGTAAATCAGGTGAGTGTTGCAATTATTGTTGTTGGTAGCCGGGGTAAAACCTTTACACCTGCCTTCGGCTGCTCTCTGCTGGCTGATTTCGGGCCACTTAACATGAGTTTTCATTCAACAGTACAATAGTATGGCCATCAACTTCAAGGTCAAAACTCAACTACTCAGCCAACAACAGGACATTCGTTCATTCTCTTTCTCTGCTGAGGCATTGTCAACAACAACAACAACAGCAGCAGGAAAAAACTGCACTTTTCTTACACACCCAAGTGGAAGAGGAACAAGGAAAGCAAATCCTTTCAGGTCCGAGTTGTCTGACTGTGAGTGTTTCTTTTTTGTTTTTTTGTTTTTGTGCAAAAGCAAACATCAAAGCAAAGAGAATCCATAGGGCAAATAGTACAATTATTATCATTTTGTACAAATAACTTAGTACACACTCGTAGGGTACTTGAGCAGAGAGTAGAGAACACCGCAAACAGTTTTAGTTGTATTCGGACAGCCGGACAAGATGTTGTCTGTTTCAAGTGCCAGTTGAGTAACACGGTGTGTTGAGAGAACTAATAATATTTTAAAATTACATATCCCAGTGGAAATAGAGAGAACACAAAAGTGCCTTAAATATTAAATATACAAAAAGAAAAGAAGAAGAAGAAGAAAAAACATACATATCAATTTTTGTGAAATTGAATAAATATTCGTGTGCCTTAACGCGTTCTATTTGGATTACGACATGTCTTCGGGATCATTACCTTATCTGATTGTCGTTATCAGTTTGACATTATGTCTGCCGGCAAAGAATTCGATGGCGTCACCGACTCGAACGGACTTTAAATACGGTAAGATCAATTCGCCAATGGTTGGGGCTTGCATAGCGATTGCAGTCCCTTTTCGATTTCCCGTTTCTTGAAATATAAATATACCGGAATTATTACCCAACGATCTAAGGATTTTTTAAATGGAAGATATTACGAAAAGAAAGAAAGTGTCGGCGATCAACTGACCGGGACTTACTGTTTAAAGTCGCCTAGGCTAACGCTTTTTCTAATGACGTTTCTACATGACTGAGAAACAGATACTCTCATACTCGTAAAGTCGCCGGCATTTACTAGGTAGAACGGGCCTAAGCAAAATGGGCGATGTTCTTGCCAGTGTACTAACCTGGGTTTGCTAGTTGATGATCGCACACATCGCCACACAAAATATGTTTGTCCACAAAACGGTTTCTTAAAAAGAAAAAAACTAACATTTCAAACTCAAATATCTTGGCTCTATGGAGAAAAAAATTATAGATTACCGAAAAAATGACTTTTAATACACTTTGTATGACAGTGGGGGAGTGCGAGAGTACGTGTTGCAAAACATTGTAAACAGAGACAGAGAGAGAGTAAGAGATCTGACAAATTCACAAGATTAATGAAGGTCTTGTGAATCAAGTCAAATCTTTAGCCTGAGATAAAGTGTTTTCCATTTTGATTCAGCCGGTATTTCGGTAGCTGTCACTTTTGAAGCTTTTATTCTTTGACATTTGACAAGTAGAAACTACAACACATTGAAATTATTAAAACTCACTACAAAAATGGTGAAAATCTTGCAGTCACAGTTTTCAAAACTAAAGCATTTTTTGGGTCGTCGTGAAGCACCTTGTCCTTGACCGCAATACAGAAATTGGTAGAAAACTTCGAAATATTGGGTCATGCTGGTGATGTGAATAATAAAACCCCTGCACGTCGCTCAAGAACAACTGCGAAGATTGCTGCTGTAGCCCAGAGTGTTGAAGAAAACCCAGGTTTGTCCATTCCTCGTCGTTCTTTGGAATTGTTCATTCCTCAAACATCATTACACCGTATTTTGCATAAAGACTTGGGTCTTAAGGCTTTTACAGTTCAGTTAACACAATATCTCAAGTCGGCCGATCATCAACAACGTCGTGTCTTTGCTGATTGGGTATTTGAAATGCATGAAAATGATCCGGAATTCCATCGATAAATCATCTTAACTGATGGGGCCCATTTCCACATCGGTGGCTACGTCAACAAGCAAAATTGTCGCATCTGGGGCTCGGAAAACTCAAGAGTTATTGGTGAGAAGACTCTTGGTCCTCAAAGTGTGAGTGTTTGGTGCGGTTTATCGTCCGGCGGGACCATTGGACCTTAGTTTTTTGAAAATGAGGTTAGATCAACACTTACGGTGAATGGAATGCGCTATCGAGAGATGATTAATGATTTTTTTTTTGGCCGGAGTTGGATGATATTGATCTGGACAACGTTTATTTTCATTGATTTAACACCTTGCGACTTCTTCCTTTAGGGCCACGTGGAAGATAAGGTCTACGCCAACAGCCCAGCGTCGATTCAGGACCTCAAAGATAGAATTCGTGAGGCTATCGAGGACATTATCGAGGACTTTGCGATTTGGTAATGCAAAATTTCATGAAAAGGATATGGTCCTGTAAGCGTGGTCGTAGTGGCCATTTGGCTGATGTTGTTTTCCATTATTAACGGCATACCTTCCTCTTTATTATGAAATAATCATTCGATCATTTATCTCAAAAAATTTAATTTTTCTTTGAATACCAAAATAACTCCGCTTGTTGGATTGAAATTAATCGCTTGCAATTTCTGAAAGTTCAAAGCTTACGATGCTTTTTATGGGTATTCACAAATTCCACATTTTGTCTTATTTATATTTTAAACTATTCTCATTATTTATACTAATTTTGTATGTTTTTTTTTTTCTTTTTATTTCAGGTATGTACTCAATATGGGTCTTTAATGGAATCCTAACAATTAACGAAGTGAGGTACACCCCAAAAAATATTGCTAACAAAATAATTCTCCCAAAAAAACAAACTCAAATCGAGATCAGAAATGTATTCAAATCAAGTAAGTTTTTTACTTATAATGAGTAAATAGTACTCAGCTGTAGTAAATTCTATTCAGCTGTAGTTGATTGTAGAATAGGGTGGAGTGAAAACATGCTTTTTTTTAATTTGAAAAAGTTAACCTCGGAAAGAGATGTAGTCTGGGGCCCTAATGAGGGGAAAAATAAAGAAAAAAATTTTAAAAAATTTTTAGGGGTCGCGCCACTCCCTCGAAATTTGGAAATTATCGCTATTTTGGCGTTGATTTTAGAAAAATCCTAAATATTAACGACTTAACTTATTCGAAATTTAAAAGTTTGAGCTTGTTCAGTGCCCAAACAAAAGTATTTGAGGCAAATATGAGGATAATCGACTAATATTTGTAGCTTTGGTGGCGATTTCATTGTTCAGTCAATTTTCTGAAGAAGGGACGATTTGACTTATTTTACTTTTTGCAATTTTTGAACAATGAGAACATTTTTTTTAAATTTTTTCATGCCCTTATTTCATTGTTTATGCTATTGCAAACATTTATTGACATAAAACTTTTTAGGATTTTTCTAAAATTAACGCTAAAATAGCGATAATTTCCAAATTTCGAGGGAGTGGCGCGACCCCTAAACATTTTTTAAAATTTTTTTCTTTATTTTTCCCCTCATTAGGACCACAGACTACATCTCTTTCCGAGGTTAACTTTTTTTTTTTGAATTTCACTCCACCCTATTGTAGAAGATTTGAGTTTTCTGGAAAATTTTTCATACTTAAATTAAATTAAATTGAGTAAATTTATACTGGTTGATTTATGAAGATCAAATTTACTGAATTGAAATGAGTAATTTTTGTCAGTGTTATTATTTCAATTGTCTGTAAGGATAACAGTTACAGCAATTTAGCAATATAATTTGAACCAACTAAGTTTAAAGTCTTCGGATTAAATCCGTCATATGAAATTGGTACACTGAACAACATCATAATTGATTCCGCCTACTTGTCAAGCTTTTTTTTTGACTTTTCAATGGACAATAGCTATTATTTAAAACGTAAAAGCTAATATTTAAAACAGCTTTACAAACCGTGATAAAAAGAATGTGTGGAAATTGGTTTTGTATTTTCATACATTTGTAAAGTTTTTTTTTAAGTTTTTATAAATAGGGGGGACAGTCCTTATTTGGACTAGCCATACCGTGAGGTAAAAATGCCCAAGTCGGATCGAATGCCGAAAGGATTTTATCATTGCGCTTGATAATACAAATAAAATCTTTATAGGAAAGTTAAGACAGGGTACAACTTAAAGTCACCTGGAGGAAATAAAAGTTTTGAAACAGACAAACAGGAAAAATGACAAACAAACCTTTCCTTTTCCAATTTATCCGAGTAGTGCTAAGCATTTCTATTTGAAGGCCACACATTCACTTGTATGTTTGTATTTCTTTGTCAATGCATAGAGTGTCGCAAGTGCATTTGCAAAATTCCCCTTGTACTTGTCTCTGATTACGTCTCCTTAAACTGTCATTTAGTCAGATACGAGTATTATAGAATGTCTATCATATGAGTTGTTATGGAGATAAAATGGAGAAGATCCAACACAGATGTGAGTGCGAGTACATTTAATGTAATAACAACGATTATGACAGAAGCGTGTCTTGCGTTATTCCAGGCACTCGTCATTGTCTTGTCACATCTGACGCGACAAGAGGGCCAAGTATAATGCATGGTGGGGTGTTCCACCAAACAACCGAAGTATTGTGAAGATAATAATCTTTTGTTCGCGATGGTGGTGCTGTTTTGTTATTCATTCAGCCCTCCTTCCATTCAGCCATCCATCCATCCATGTACGGCCGATGCTGTTGATGAGGACGACGATGATGATGATATGTATGAGCTTGTAAAATGTCGTCGAGTGCTGCATACGTTTTTTTTTTTTGTAGTTGTTTTGCAAATGTGAAATAATACCAGCTGAAAATTATTATTATTTTATTGGAACGTGTTCAACAAAGCAATACATCTTCTTACAACAGCAAACAATGTAGAATGTATAGAGACCCCTTGGGGGGAGCAGGAGATGAAGGACGAATATTCAGGGAACAAAAGATGATGTTGGAAGAAAAACAACATATTTTGTATGCATATCCCATATACTCGTATATATGGCATGCAACATTAGTACAATGCAACAGAATACCATCCCATGACACTCCCCCTCCCTTTCACTCTGACTGCATTGGCAAGGGATAAAAGAAGAAAAAAAATGGGAAAATTGCACTGAAAAAGAAATGCCTGCATTAATATAATCAAAAATAAAACAGAACGTGCAGATAACTACTCGTAGATCCAGAGCAAGAAAGAGAGAGACCGAATCAAACCAACCGTTACATGCAAATGAAATTGCTAGACAGCCAGACGGAATAGGCCCCCAGTGCACTGTACTGAATTCAAGATATGTATCCACTAAAAACGAGCTGCCGTCCATGGAGGCCATAAGTCAAGGAGCTAACTAGGCATGCGGGAACAGAGGGAGCTTACAATTTGTTAATAAACAAAAACAAAAATCACAACATTTTCATATACTCGTAAGATCAGAGAATGTCATGTAACATTAAACAGAAATAAATATATGTGTATATATAGAAATTTCTATATATGTAAGGCTAGACTGTGCCACTCGACGAAGAAGGCACTCATGGTCTATACAAAACAAAACAAGAAAGTGAAACAAATTGAATTTAACAAGCCTAAAATTCAAACTGAAAAAGATCATCATCATCACCAATGCCCCAACGAATCTGACGATGATGATGATCATCATCATCATCTTTCACGTTTATCACCCGTATGATCTAAAAATATCCACTTGTTAATTTTAATAAAACAGACGCGTCTGCCCTGAAACAACACAGACATTTGCGCGATCCCGCGCCTTGCTCCTCGGGCCATCGAGCCGCCAACCAGTAGAGCACATCGCAGCCCTTTTTGCTCTCTCTCTCTCACTCTCTCTCGATTCAACCGAAAGCATAACAAGAAGGTCTTTATTGAGAGTTGTGTCCCTTGTTGGGATGTTTTAATAGAACTAATGAACGAGGATGAAATGAAAAGTTTCATCGCCTGCCTCTACCCGCATAAAGAGTACAATTACATGGACATTTATTGTCCGAGCTTGATGTGGTTTTCTCTTGCATCTTTGCTAAGGATCGTTACAAGGTCTTTCAATTTCAATTTCGATTTTCTTTTGTAAAATGCAAATTAAAGAAACATTTTGAAAGGAAATTTATCATCTGTAGTAGAGGGTCTACAATTTACGAATGACAAATGTCCTCCGTGTGTGGCTCTATCTCGCCAATTTCATGTAAAATATTGTCTTTCAAGTCTGCAAGGTTCATTACAACTTTAATCAACTCATATTCTAATTAACTTTCTTATTACAGCTTATTCGTTCTTCAGCCGAACTTTTCGAATGTGGAATACTCTTCCAGCTGTGACATTCTGAAATTTAGGTCCAATGTCAATGAACTATTTTCCCTCTTTTCTCCTTCCAATTCCCTTATTTCCTATCGCTAACCGTGTGCACTGCATTGAAAGGGCACATCCCTCGAATGTCCTTCCCTTTCTCATCTAGAAGAAGCGATCCCAATTCACTCACCGACAACTACCGCCTCGTTAAAGGTTTCGGTATACATTCCCAACCCTCTTCATAAAGACCTTAGCATAAAGGCGACACACATTTCTTAAAACATAATTTTGTAAAAACTCTGATAGCACTAGTCAACAGTCAAAATGTACTAGGGATGCGATAATTTTTTCTGTGTAGATAACCTTGACATGCGCTCGAAAAACGCAATAAAAAATTTTTTTTTCGTTTGGTTTTTGTTTTATTTTTTTTTTTAAATTTTAAAAAAATTTTTTTGGTTAATTTGTTTCGTCCGGCATAACTCGGGAACCACTAGCCCGATTTAATTGAATTAAATTTTAAAAAATTTAAAATTACAATTCCCTTAATCTGTTCATATATTGTTTTCCTATACAAGCAACAGTTTCCAAGTTAAAAATGAATATATAAAGGAAAAAACGTATTTTTTGCCTAAAGATTTAAATTTTTTTTTTTTTAAAAAAATCCATAAAAATCCAAAATGAAAAAAAATGTCAAATCTTATTACTTTTACGTAACCTATGAGCCTAACCTATGAGCAAAATGAGACAAAGATCATGAAAATCGATGCACGCGTTTCGCTTTTATTCGCAATTGAGTAAAGGTATGAATTTCAAAAATTTGCTCGACATATGCACAACTTTGTCTATGGTAAGGTTTTTTCTTTTTTATTACAAAAAAAATTAAAATTTGTTGGGTGACAAAAATATATGAAAATTTGAAATTCTTGAAATTCATACCTTTACTCAATTGCGAATAAAAGCGAAACGCGTGCATCGATTTTAAAATTTTTTTTTTTTTTTTAAAAAAAAATTAAAACTTTAGGCAAAAAATAAGTTTTTTCCTTTATATATTCATTTTTAACTTGGAAACTGTTGCTTGTATAGGAAAACAATATATGAACAGATTAAGGGAATTGTAATTTTAAATTGTTTAAAATTTAATTCAATTAAATCGGGCTAGTGGTTCCCGAGTTATGCCGGACGAAACAAATTAACCAAAAAAAATTTTTTAAAATTTAAAAAAAAAAAAAATAAAACAAAAACAAAAACCAAACGAAAAAAAATTTTTTATTGCGTTTTTCGAGCTCATGTCAAGGTTATCTACACAGAAAAAATTATCGCATCCGGAGTACATGAAATTTTTTTCATTTTGTTGAGTAGTGTAGTTATTAAAAACTAGTGTAGTGTAGTTATTATTATTATTTAAAAACCGCCAGTAATCAGACCTCCTATGAGTTCTTAAATGTTCGCCCGTTAACAGATAATCCTTGTGCATTCTAGAGGTTTCAACATCTGCGATAGACAGATCTCCTTCGCTAGTCGACATTGTGAGTTGCAGGATATTTTAGATAATTGCGGAGTTCTCTCAAAGTTAACACTCCACCCTCGTACATTGTACGACCCCGTTCCCCATTGGAAAGCGCGTGTTTATCCCTTGCAAACACGTACGAGCTGCAACTTACACCACAGCAATGCCATGGCAACACTTCAGCTTTAATTAATTGCATTTTACAATATTTGAATACAGTGCAATGTTAACCTCAATTGTTTAGTGTATTTGTGTGTTTACATTGTAGTTGTCGTTTTCTTCCTTCCATATTTAATTTTGTGTTAGTTCGCTCGGTCGCCTCCCCTTCTCCGGCTGACGTTCTTATGGATTGTTTACTTCTTTAAACTCAATATTTACATATGGATTGTTGTAAACAACAAAAACGAATTTCACTTTTACTTTATTCGGTTGTTTATTCTTTATGCCCCCCACCCCTCCCCCCCCCTCCCCCCCTCGCCCATTGCGAGCGATATTGATTTTTTTTACAGCTTTGATTTTGGCTGGTGGCATACATTTTTCTGTTTTGTTTGTTTCTGTTTGGAAGACCCCAAATCGAAAATGTTGGCTCAAAGAAGTATTTCGTGAAGTCAAGTGGTGGTGACTTGAAGGGGAAGGAAATCACATTGAATATATTTGAAATTGTCACTTACAGCGAAAGTTGATTCGTAGAGCAAAATTTTAAAAGTGACATCAAATATTACACACATTTCATAGGCACAGAATGAATAGAATGCCTTCTTTAAGAGGCAAGTTGGGAAAATAATATAAATAAAAGGTGCAAGCACATAAGGAGCATCGACTATTGCGGGAGGGGCAAAGACGTGGTAGGAAGTATCTTGGGAATGTATATCCGGCGTAGAAGATGTCTTCTAGTAAGCTAGTTGGAAAGAACCTTATAATAAAGGTCTATTACATATTGAAGATAAAAAAAGAACATCTCCTGCCAGGCCTTCATAAAGACAACTATTGAGAACGTCTGCTAACAGGAATTTTTGGTCAACAAGAAGTCCCCGAAGACTGCAAACAATTTTATTAACAATTAATGTTGCTACACATGACATTATCGAACATTGATTTACATGGTATACAAAACATTCCCTCAGGGGAAAGACAAACATTTTCAGAAAAATGGGCGCCGTGTTTGCTTACAACCGACCATAAAAGTAACTACTTTAACAATTTCGGAATCAAGTTTGGCCATGTAAATTAAATTTTTTTACATTACCTATGAATTACTGCGTGTCTGCTGCAAGAATGTTCTTTGGGAGAGCCTTGTTATTCTCAAGAAGCAACAAGGACCTTGTTGCAGTCTTGTGAATATTTATTTGAAAGTCGCGATTTGTTCTATTTGATTTGTTTTTGAAGTCAAAAATTACAGAGTCGTTGTTCCACGTCCAGCAGCTAAAAATTGTAAATGAAGGAATTCCCACAATATTTTCTTAGCAAATAAGCAACGCGGTAGGCGAGCTGGTAGCGTGATTGACTCTCAGCGTTGGGGTTCGATTGCCAACAGAGGCTTTGGTCTGTCGCTGCAAAAATCTAGCCATACGGTCTGTGTCACCCGGTTGAATATATTTCTTAGAAAATTATTTTCCAACTTTGTAAATATGTAAAAAAAACCTTTGTTAAGAAAAATGTGTGAAAATTGTTTTTGTATTTATATATATTTTTCTTAACAAAGATTTTTTTAAATTTTTATCAATACGTTTGTTCATTTCTATCGCAATTGTATTGTTTTCAGCATGTAATTTCATATGAATGAATCACATGCCACTCTTTGTTGTAAAATTATAATACATAGAATAATTTCACTTAAGGGGATTTTAATTTGAAAGAAATTTCCCCACTAAAGATTGCACGATTGCAATTATACAGAAAATGCCATAAACCCTATTACTGGTGGTACCTTAACGCTTTTTTTACGCGCCGACAAATGATTCAATTAAAACTTCAATTAACTTTTATTACAATTCCAATTATTTAGTTTTTTTTTCTCCATTGTACGATTGAACCGATTTGTTGTGGCTTCAGTTTGAAATAAAACCCAATGAAAACTCAATGAACTTTCACAAAAAACATACAGACACACACACACAGACAGGCACTGAGCCCGAAGTCGAAAGCAATTAAATGTGTTCCTTATTTTACGATTCAATTTGGAAATGTCACACTAGACTCCTCCAGACGTCAGCCCATCATCAGCCACCAATACCAGCAGACATACATACAAACAAACAAAAAACACCACAAATGGAATGGAGTAGATGAACTGAAATTTAATTTGGTTTGAAACAAAAACTCGACAACACTTTCTGCGGCCAACCAGCGGAAACACAAGAAGCGAACAGATGTGTGTTCCCAAAAAGTCGCCACTAAAAAACTCTACTCTACCCTAAAAATAGAGTAGCGGAGTGTGTACGGTGTAACCATCGCACTTACAACACAGAAAAATCGTATTGAACTGATGTTATAGACTCTGGCGAAGACATTAACAAACGAATAAAATCATTTTTTGTTTTTGTTCAAAGTTATGGCACATGATAAAATAAAAAAATATGGGAATAAAAATTAGACTCAAATGGGAGACTCTATGCCAAATAGAACACTTTGTGCGACCACTATTGAAGGTCTGGTATTGTCTTTCAATAATTTTACCAAACCTGGTTATTTATCTTCCACGTCAAATTTCTCTGTTCATAAAGGTTGATGGTCACCCACGGCTTCTCCCACTTAAATCGGCCTCAACATGGGCTTCCTCTAGTCAACGATGACCGTCCGCTGCACATTTCTCCAAATGCTGGAAATAAATCGAAAGTTCACCCAAAAGTTGAAATTTCGCAGGAATAAAAATTACTGGATGCTAATACAAAATCTCAAATATTTTAAGGTTATATCCATAATGCCTTGACCAGCTTTTTCATAACTTCACAGGAGAATCAAAAAACGTTGTAAAATCTAAATACTCTTTTTGTTATGATGTTTTGGAATTCGCCTATAACGTTGTAAAGACAAGAAAAGGCCGCCCGGGAACGTCTCTTCGTCAAACGCCAACGGTCACAAGTCAAAGCCGATGGCCAAGGACCAAGGACCTTCTAGTGTTGATTTATAAACGAAATCCCAAACTATGTGAAATTGTGTTGAAGTAAATTTTGTTATTCAAGAAGAAAATTTTGCAGAGACATGTATTTATGGCTCCATTTTACAAGAAGCAATCACAAACTCCAAATTGGTTTTTTTGGTGCTTGATCATTTTGGAATTCAATAATTTCCAATGGCGGACATCTGCTTCTTCTCATTTATGGGCGTAACTTAATTAATCCTCAGACGAAATTTGTTGTCCAACTTTCCCTCAAATTCCAAGTGGAACAACCCATATCTATGTTGGCATCCCATAAACGAATCATACCCCAAGGAATTGTGTATCTTACATTATGCATTGGAGGAAATGAGAATTGAGCAAAACTGAAATAAAATATAATCGAGGAAAATCCATTAAACAGAGCCGACTGCTGGTCGTAAAAAAATGATTTGGACTTACCAACAAAAGACAAAATAAATAAATAAACATTTTGACATTGCATGGTAAAATTAAACACGACGAACCAATTGCTATTGATTGTTTGAAGACTAGAAGAACAACAACAACGTATAAAGTAAATAGTTATTTATTCGTTACACACACACACAAAAAAACTAGGAAAAAAGAACAAATTAATCGAAAAAGATAATGCCTACATCACGTTCTCTCTCGCTGTCGCTATTCCTGTGGCTGGAATCTTTAAACCCATAAAATATTTAATTTCTGAATTAAATAAATTGAAAATTTATCTATTCGATTAAGAATCGAACAGCGCAAAGAAACCGGCACCACCGACCGGCCGAACGGCGGCGGCGTCTTTTTCATTCAAATTGTATCTACTCTTTCATCTAAATACTTTTTCCAAATCCACCTCCCCCCACCCCAAAACAAAAAAAAAAACATTTATTCTATTAGCTATGCCCGGCTACCGTGCAACGCTGTATAATTTTTAGGAGAGGGTTCACCTTTTTGGCTGCCTACAATACACTCCGAATGCGTGGAGGTGGCGTACGTGTGTCTGTGTTTCTGTTAGCGTTCATACATATAATTAAATTAACTATGCAATAGATTACCGACCCGGCACAGTGTAACGAAGTGGCATTAACATGGAACGGTGGCAAAATTAACAAATCGATCTGTTTTTAATTTACACCTTTCTGTGCGTTATTTTTTCAAAAGATTTTGAATTGTTTTTTTTTTAAGATTTGTATTTTGTGTGAATTAAATAAAAGAGACGTTAATAGAAAAAAATTTTAAGAGCGCCCACATTTGTTTATTTCGGCGTAAGCTGTGTACAACTTCTAGGGTTTTTTTTTAAACACAAGGGACTTAAGCCAAGTCAGAACTTCTTTAAAATAAGCTTTAAGCGTTCAGACCCGGTTTTAGGGAGATCTGCAGATTGCAGATCTTAATGTAAACAAAACTCCGGGCCCGGATGGTATTTCAGCACTTGTCCTATGTAAGTGCTCTTCGACGCTAGCTCGTCCATTGCGCAATCTTTTCAACATGTCGTACCGTGCTGGTATTTACCCTTCACGTTGGAAAGTTGCCAATGTTCAGCCGATCCCCAAGAAAGGTGAGGCTACCAATCCTGCGAACTACCGTCCAATTGCAATATGTTCTGCGCTCTCGAAGGTTATGGAGAGCATGGTTAATCACCATCTTGTAAGGTATCTAGAGTCTAACGGCCTCCTGAATGATCGACAGTATGGCTTCCGTAGAAATCGATCTACTGGAGACCTGATGGCGTTCCTTACGGAGCGATGGAGTCGATCCATTCACCGCCTTGGTGAAAGTAAGGTCGTGGCTCTGGATATTTCCAAGGCGTTCGATAGGGTCTGGCACGGAGCACTCATATCAAAACTTATTGCATTTGGTGTCGGTAGTACCTTCTCTCGATTCATATCGAGTTTTCTCAGGGATCGCTCTATACGAGTTGTTATAGATGGGGTCTCATCCAACGAGCATAGGTTGACCGCAGGAGTGCCACAAGGCTCTGTCCTCTCTCCCTCTCTATTTCTTATTTTCATTGACGACCTGTTGGGGCAGACTGTGAACCCAATCTACTCCTTTGCGGATGACAGCAACCTCTGTCATTCGTACTCATTTGATCATCGGCCAGGTCCTCTGGAAGTCGAGGAAAAAAGGCGAACGATGAACGACTCACTTAACCGCGATTTGGCGACGATTTGTGAGTGGGGCCAAATGAACAGAGTAGATTTTAATGCACAAAAGACCCAGTGCTGTTTGTTGTCACACAAACGTTCCACTGATCCAGCATCGCCGTCAATATCTATGGGTGGTGTGGATATCGACGAATCAGACACTCTTGATGTTCTGGGCATGAAGATACAGGGTGATGTTCGCTGGGCTAGCCATATATTCGAAGTGTCGAAAGAAGCATTCAAGTGTTTAGGCTTTTTAAAGCGGTGCAAGAAATACTTCACCCCATCTGACCTCGTCAATATTTACACCGCCTACATCCGGCCTAAAATGGAATACAACTCGCATATATGGGCAGGGGCTCCATTAACCTCTTTGAAGCTTCTGGACCGTGTACAGAGGAGAGCGGTGGTGATGATAGGGGATGGTAGGGTATCCAGCTCTATTGTCTCCCTACAGCATCGCCGAAATGTGGGTTGTGTATCGCTATTCTATAGATATTTTAATGGTATCTGTTCAGAAGATATCCGTCGTCTGGTCCCTGACGTTAGAACATTTAGCCGGAATACTCGGCTATCCAGGGTCTCTCATCCGTTCATTGTCAAATGGCCGGTTGACCGGACGACGCACTATAGAGAAAATTCGTTCTTCAGCCGGACTGTTCGTTTGTGGAATAATCTTCCTGCAAGTGTTTTTCCTGCCTGCTATGACATTACCAAATTCAAGGCCAACGTCAACAAACACTACTCCCTCTTTCCTCCCTCCAATACCCTTATTTCCCATCGCTAACACAGTGCATTGCATTTATAGGGGGCATCCCCTGAGTGTTAGTCAAAAAAAAAAAAAAAAAAAAAAAAAAAGCTAACGCGGCATCCACTCCTGAGAAATTGTTTCACTTTTTTTTCGAATTCACAAAGAATGTATATCAGTCGTTGTTCATTCAATTTACAATGAATTAGGTGATATTGTTAACTATTTGCGTTAACGATTTAAGGCAAACGCGGCACCCACTTATCCCCACCATTTTTGAGAAATTGTTTTTCTCTTTCTTCGAAGTGAATTATTGAATTATTTGACTGAAATTCAGATAATTTGAATAGACAGTATCAGTTTCTGTTAAAAAAATTAAATTAAATTCATAGAAACGCCTGCAATCCTCAATCGCCGGATCATCTAAAACGATATCGTTGCATTTAACTATCATTTTTGTATTTTTCCATAAGTTTGCGATCTGTCTCTGATTGGGGGAATTCATTTAAGTTAATACAGTAAGGAAAATAAAGACAAAAAAACAAAATTTTTGTTGTCTCACAGAAAAATTAACAATAACTTCATGCAGATACTGAAGTATGGAATACAGCAGAAAATTTGCCCGAACCGGTGACAGCAAATCATGCAGGTAAAACTCATTAAATGGACAACTTTTTGTTGATCCGCTTTAGAGCGCTCAACCAGTACAGTCAACTGCGTGTCGTACGCCGGCGAAACAGTCAACAAAGGGAAAATAAATCCACTTTATTTCAATAATCCGAATTTTTCACTAAAGCACACTTCGAACTCCCGTTTACTGAAAATGGAAAAATAAAAACAATTCGTTTCTGTTATTCATATTTTTTCTAAAGCATAGTTCGGATATGAGCCAATTTGCTTCAGTTACATGATTTTTTTTCTTAAGCTTAATTCGTATAATGATTGAATTTGCTTCAGTTATCCCTGTTTTCCTTTAAAGTGTAATTCGGAGAATTTTACTTATTTACAAGAATTAATATTGTATTGCATTTATTTTAAATATTCTACCAGCTCGTTATATATTTTCAAATTGAAACAGTGACTAGGAAATATTTTGCAGTTATCCGGTATTTTCAGTTAAGTGAATATTTAGCTAAGCGAAGTGATTTATCGAAATGAGCGTAAAATGGGATTGGTGTTGTTATCCGATAGTTATCAATTAAGTGGATTCCAGTTATGGAATCTCGACTCAGTGGCCGGTGCAAGGTTGAAAGCCAACAACCGTGAAAATGTTTGGTCATCTTGCCACACACTATCTGCCCACACCACTGCCTTCCATATTCATTAATTATTAAGATTTATTCGAAATGAGCTTACAATTGAATTGTTAGGATCGTTCAATTTCTACTATCCGATAGTGCTTAATAAAGCGGATTGCAGTTTTCCAAAGTTGACTTATTATAATTAACAAACATAAGATTGGTTTGAAATAAACATACAATTCCATTGCTGTGATTGATGTTCAGTTTTAGTTAAATAGTTTTTCAGTTAAGCGAATTGCTCTTATTCGATTGTTTTCATTTAAGCGATTTGCAGTTTAGAGTGAAATTACCACTTTCCTTCTCACAGCAACTCATTTGCAGTCGATTCGGACACACTGTGTGACACACTATCACATTTATCGAACATTTTCCGAAAATGAACTACAACGAATTTTAAAGGAAAACTTAACAACAAAATCATTTCGAAGCGGAAGCTACCATTAACACAGACTGAAATCTCCATATTTCCCTCCTCCCCCAAACTCTCAATGTTATGCCTTCGTATTCTCTTAATGTAGCCAGTTTTTTTGTTTTTCATTCATTTTCATTTAGATTTCGAGTTTCATTCAGTTTTAGGATTTCATTGAAATATTTTTAGTAAAGTGGTGTTGTAAGTTTTATGACTTTTTAAATTTTTCATTCATTCCGATACTGCTGAAGTGTGTTTAGAGTTTTTATGGGCCTGCACGAGGGAAAATTTATGGACTCTCGTCTAAAATAAAATAAAAACTCCAAGGGAAATATATTTAGAAAATGACTACTTACAAAGACCAGGGATTTTTGTTTTAATTTTATGGGACTTAAATTGCCTTAAAGATTTTCCCTTCAGGCTTTTTGCCACGACAACAATGACAAATTCCTTCCAGTTCAGTCGTTCCTTTGGAGAGAAAATTGCTCCAAACTGTTTAATTGTGTGTATAATTTTGTGATGTTTCAATTATAACACACAAATTATACACATGTATGTATATTTTCCTATTGTCTTCCTCTTCTTCTGTCAATCGTTTGGGCAATTTAAGTGTTTAAGTGAAATTGAAATAATATTTATGACAATATTTCTATCTGTATGTGGGGAGATGGGGGAGGGCCAGATTATTTAGAGCGTCAGCCATACAATTGTGTCATCGCATCGACTATTTCACATTTAATTGTTTTGAAATGTGAGTGTATTTTTTTGTTTCGTGTACATATCGAATTTAATTCAGTTGCTTATGGATATCATATTTATGACATTAAATGACTTTGGCATTTAACCCATTCATAATAATCATTTGGGCTGTCACGACTATTCTATGTGTGTGAAGCTGTTCTTCTCATTACAACACAAGTTTTGGGAGTACATTTTGAAAATGTGAGTGTAAGAAAATGTGAAAACTCAAAAGATTCAAATAAATACAAATTGGAATAAACCGAATAATCGGTTATTATAATATGCGGTTTGTTATCACCTTTCAAAAAATATTTTCAACGGTAAAAAATGTAGATAATCGGTTGAAGAATAGCTGGTTAACTGGTTTAAAATAAAATGTTGACACTTTTGAATTGCTTATGTTGGTCAAAATGCCTTTTCAGTTCAAGGCAAATGTGTGACCTTACTAATATTTAAATGGTTATTCGGTTCATAAACTTCAGTAATCAAGTTATCTTATGCTTATTATGAGTAGTAGATGATTTGTATATACAAATTGTCAAGGCAACCATAATTTTTATGAGATTTCGGTAAAAAAAAAAAAAAAAAATTCAGTTGAAAATCCCGGTTAACCGGTTCGGCGTATACAATATTGTGGGTCTTACAAGTTTAGTATACGAACATCATAGCAAAAAATGTTTGGACTAAACCTTTGGTTTAAAAAGTAATCGGTTTACTCCTTAATACGATATAACATAAACCGGTTAGACATACAGTCGAGTCCGGTTATAACGAACTCCTAGGGACTCGACAAATTGATTCGTTATAAACGAAGTTCGTTATATCCAGGGTAAAATAGGGTAGAAGCAAAACTCTTGGAACTTAAAAAGGTGTTCGTTATAGACAAAAGTTCGTTATAACCGGTGTACGTTATAACCGGACTCGGCTGTATTTGCAAACTTCTGGGATCTACCATATTGTCGATACCAAACCGATCACCATAGATTATGAAGCGAATATTATTCTTTGTGTTTCTGAAACGAATATTTGTATATAAGAAGTAATATCAGCCGTAATATGTAATACGCAGGTTACCTAAGTACTTAAACCGAGTAACCATTTAAATATTTTTAAGATCTAACAAAAAAAAATTCTTAGGCAAATTTATTTGAAACTTCGTAAAATACGATTTGCTTAAGCAAACAAATAGAAAAACCACAAATTGCTTTTAACAAACGTCCAATTTCTTTGTTGAATGTGGTTGTATACTGAGATTAATGGGTTCGGTTCAAACACCAATTGCTTTAAACCGGTTATCTGGAAAAACGATTATTCAGCAACCGAAATCTCGATTACAGGTTTCAAATTCTATTACCCTGAGTATAGAATAATCTGAATTAGGTGAATTCTTGAACCGAATAATCGATTACAGATTAATCGCCTTGTTATCATTTCTATGCAACCTTCTTTTGGTAAACCGGTTAACCAAGTTCTGAAACCGAATAACCAATAAAAATATTCTGTTCATTTTTTACGAATGTAATTTAAAATGTCTTTGTCGAATGTGGTTGTATAGTGAGATTAATCGGTTATTCGGTTCAAACACGACTTGCTTTAAAGCGGTTACCCGATTAAACGATTATTCTGCTGAATCGCGATTAAATATTTCAAATTCTATTACACTGAGTATAGGATAATCCGAATTAGATAAAGTCTTGAACCGAATAATCGATTACCGATTAATCGACTTTTTGTTTTACCAAAATTTACTATATGTTATTATTTTTATGCTACCGTCTTTCCAAATGAAACAGCTAATATCCCTAATATGACATACGCGTAAACCGGTTAACCAAGTTCCGAAACCGAATAACCGATAACAAATATTCGGTTACATTTTTACAAATGAAATGTACAATTTCTTTGTTGAATGTACATAGTTGTAAACTGAGATTAATCTCAGCAATTCGGATCTTTGAACCGAATAACCGATTAAAATATTTAACCAAACTTGGCATTTTGACAAAATTGGTATGAAAGCGATTATCCGGTTGACGCCTCAAAAAAAAAATTCTCAGAGGGATACTCTGGAATCTCTATTTTACCCGAACGGCTCATAAATTTCTGACGTTCGAACAATTTACAAGTCGTTTTGTTTTACTTCCTTGCCCAACAATTGTCTTGACTTTCATAGAATGAAAGTACACACAAGTACAATGAAAACAAAAGATACTGCCATAAAATTGAATTCGGAATTTCTAATCAATTGTAGAATCCTAATAATTGAGATTTGCAAAGCCAGCCAAACAGAAAGTGCAAATCAAAGGTAAGACTCAGTAGACAACAACGCAAAGGATAGACAAAAGAAAGCATACGCGTCTGGTAATAAAGCGTGCAGCAATGCCATACAGCTACCATCGACAGCTAACCCAGACAGACACAGAGCCAGACAGTCAGTCAAACAAATAACTTTTCCGAAATGCGGAAAGGAATAAAAGTAACTTTTCAGTTTTATGCATACAATGCAGCTCAGTCAGCCTTGTGATAAGAAGACACGATTTGGTTGCACCACCATACATGTACGTGTGTACGTACGTCATCGTCTACCTATGGCATGCCTAAGCCTACCAGCAAACAATTTACTATTCCACTTTAAAAGGCCATAGTATGCAGTTAGTTTGTTACTCGCTCCATGCTGGGCCATGCCATAGTGGCACCCAGTGCCCATACCCAGCACACCCTCCAGTACTCTGTAAAAGGGCATAACATTGACTGAATTATTCATAAAGTCAAGAACCAACAGAAGAAGGCAAACTCAAAAGTAGTATGTACTACTTACGATACTTTGCAACACAAAAGACCAGAAGGTCGTTGCATTTTGGTATACAAATTCCAACCATCCATTCGAATACACCAAAGCGGGCCAGACATGACAGCCGGCAGACCTAAATGGATCTTGTACACATACCTTCAGACGGCGGTCTTCGTTCGATACAATACCAAAAATTGTTGGTAATGTTTTTCATTTTTGGTTGATTGCTGCTGTGCCACAGACACTACCAAAACTCTTGGAATGTCAATAATGACGAATAGAAAACACGTATCATATATCAGACCAAAGGGGTCTTGTCAAACAGTTAAAGGTTAAACTGTGATTTGAATAGAATGGTAGAGTCCGTGCTGTTCTTTGTCACACCTCAAATAAATTCAAAAAAAAAATCATTTGAAAACATGGACGCTTTTAAAAGTAAACTGATTCCTTTTCACGTTTTGGGAGCAGCAATCCTTTGACTAATAGATCTACATAAATCTGGACATATCTGATGGAAGATGAGGTGGTGAATGGGTCACAAGTCGTGTTGGTGCATCTCAGCGTTAGGGAGTGACCTTAAATTTACAAGAAATCTTATTTTTTATTTATTTATTATTAATTACAATACAAAGTACATTTATATTCTAATTTTGGGTCCAAGGGTAAACCGGGTGACAAAGACCATATGTTTAGATTTTTGCAGCGACAGACCAAAGCCTCTGGTGGGAATCGAACCCACAACCCTCACGCTGATAGGCAAGCACGCTACCAACTCGCCTACCGGGGCGCCTAACAAGAAATCTTAAGTAGCAGCGCTACATTT
The DNA here is from genome assembly GCA_958296145.1 of Hydrotaea cyrtoneurina. Taxonomy (NCBI): domain Eukaryota; kingdom Metazoa; phylum Arthropoda; class Insecta; order Diptera; family Muscidae; genus Hydrotaea; species Hydrotaea cyrtoneurina. The sequence continues at coordinate 125,064,605 of OY282512.1, read as the reverse complement.
GGCTACTCTCGACTCTCGCATAGATTTCTATTTGCCAACACTACATGCGGTCGGTATAATTTAGTGACATCCCTACGGAGTTGGATTTGATCATCCTACAATCAGCTAAAATACTCCAGGGAAATTCTAAGAATTTCAAGCAAGCTGTATGAAGGCTGTGCCACAGATTAGGAAGGTTGTGATCTTATATTAGAGGTCACACTGTAAACCCACAATCACACAGACTTTGAATTGGCAACACGACACGCAGGTGGAATCAAAGACACTCTAATGGGTAGACAACTAAGGAAATTAGTTCGGTAATATTCGAAACGGTTGTGGTCGAAAAAAATCGTATCTTTAAATTTATAAAAATAAGTTCCTGCGTTTGTGCTAAAGATTAGGCTTTAGGAGAATCAGATTTACAAACAATAAACCTGAGTTGTAAGCTTATGGAAATCAGTTTCGGAATAAGTTCTACAGAAGACGTGGACGAATCTTAATATATATTTACCCTCGACACTGATTCACTGATACACTGATTCACTGACTCTGTCACGCAGTACGTAGGAATTTAAATAGGCATTCTATAATTTTCTATAAATAATAATAATAATAAAAAAAATAACATTTTTTTTTTGTACAGAAATTGTGTTTTCCCCAAATTTTTTTTACGAAAATTTTTTTTTTCCAAAAATTTTTTTTTATAATTTTTTTTTTTTACAAATTTTTTTTTTTTACAAATTTTTGTTTTCAACAAAAAATTTTTTTTTTACAAATAATTTTTTTTTCCAAAATTTTTTTTTCCAAATTTTTTTTTTCAACAAATTTTTTTTTTTCAAGAAAAAAATTTTTTTTCAACAACAATTTTTTTTCCATATTTCAACGGGCGCCATAGGCGCATTACAACTTACTAGTTTATTATACCAAAAAAAAAACTCCAAGATGGGCCAATAAACCGAACATCTCCAGAGAATGAGTTCTACAGAAGAGATGGTAAACGAACCAGTTCTTCGTAATCTCGAAGCTATGTAAAACTTCCCTGGAAAAATCATTAGCCGTTCGAAGCCGGTAGGCCGGTACAGAACTCACGTTTACCATCTGTTCTTTCAGGGAATGTTCAGAAAAACCGAACGTACCAGATCACCCAACAATAACGTCACATACCTCATTTCCCCACAGTGTAGGGTGTCTTTCGGATATCATTGAAGACAACACAAAGAAAAACTCTAAAAAAAAGTCTACATTGCAAATTGAAAAGAAAACCGCCAGGTACTTGAAAAGTCTTAAAAAGGATTAAAGCGGCTTTAAGCAGCCTTAAAACGGAACCCCTGAAAACATGACCATAACCGCCGCAACGCCATTCCTTTATGTTGGCATTATTCACAATATCCGTGCTCCTCCTCACAATGCATATGCTTAACGCTTCACACACGTAGACACACGTCGGCCGTCGTCGTGTTAGTTGTTAACATGACAAGAGGAGAGTACAAAGAGGGACATGAGTAGAAGAAGAAAAAAACTTTACAACATTTCCGGCCTAGAAAAAGAACAGCAACCACAAGGTAAACTAAATATATTTAAATATTTTTGTTGAGCTACACGTGGTTTTTTTTCTCGGCCTCCTTCCTCTTCCCCTGTCTGTTTGGTGTTCGTGTTCATGTTACATTTTGTGCACGAAGGAGGATTTGTGTGTTCTTTTCCATAGATTTCCCTACATTCTTTTCAGATTTTTCCGGTTGAGTTTGAAAATGAGGGTTCCGTTTTTTTTGTTGTTTTTGTTTTCTGTGTATGTTTGGTTGTGAGTTTTCGGGAGTTTTCATAAGTCATAATTCCAGCAACACTTCACATTTTTTTGTTCTCCTCCTGTTTGTGTGTGTGTGTGTAATCGTGAAATCCTTGGCGTGAAAAATGTTACAACCGTCATCATAATCATCGGCATCGTCATCGTCATCATAATACCCATTGCCATCACTTCACCGCCGCCGTCTTCATTCTCATCACTAGGCAAGTTCTTGTCATCATCAGAACATGAAAATCTAGAACACACGCACCCGTAGGGTCTTTTTTTTATATACATACATACTACATAGTTCCCAAAACATATAATTATATTTAAATAAAAAAGAAAGAAGAAGATTATAAAAAATAACACACTCTCACAGAATTATGCATAAAAGAAAAACTTTTCAACAATTTGTTCATGTTATTCGGCAGTAAATGAGTTTTTCCATTTTGTTTTCCCCTCAGAGGGAAAGGGATGGTCCTTATGAGGTCGGCTAAATAAGAGTGGGTAAAGAAGAGCACGGCCGTGGTGACGTCCGTAGTGTGTGCGACTATCAGAGACAAGAACCCGAGTTCGAAACCGGGTAAGACCATCAAAAATTTTTCAGCGGCTGTTTCCACCTCGTAAATGTTGGCGACTTTACGAGTAAGAGTGTAATCTCTAAGCCATATAAAACTTCTCAAGAAAAGCATAAGCCGTTCGGATACGGTCTTAAACAGTAGGTCCGTAGGTCAATGAGTATATATCGTACACAACACACTGATTCGAGAGAAGTTCCCCCTCTGTTCCTTTATGGGGAATATAGGGAAATAAGTAACTAAAGAAGAGGGACCGAATCGTCAATCAAATCCTGATAGAAGTTCTTAGTTATCCAATACTCTGATTTGTCTAATTGTATGTTTTTTTTTTTAATTTTATTATTTATTAGCAATTCTTTGGCACTTTAAGTAATATTTATTTTTGTAACTATACCAGAATTAATTACTAATATTTTTGCTTTTTCTCCATTTCTAGGTAAGTTCTGTTGCATTGGGAAATTCGTAAAAATCACTCACTGTATGTGTATTTAACAACAAAGCTCAAAAAGAAGACTCTGTAAGGTATCACAATTTTTACAATTTATGATCTGAAATTAACAAACTCTACTGTTATATCTCTAGAAGAACTAGAAGAAGGTTAATTAAAAACAGGAAAGAAATCGCACTTAACATATAGATGGCGCCTCTATAAACCCTAACAGCGAATTCGCATAAGCGCAAGCCTTTGAATTGAAAAAATCGCTTAAATAAAAATAAATATTAGTAACGACTGTTCTGGTTGAATTTCCAGTCACTGTACTTCGCTTAAACGAAAAACCGCTTTATTGAAAAATCTTTTATGTGAAACACATTTTTAATGCAAAAACACAAATGTATATAATACGAACACCGCTTAAGAGAAATATGATGAATGTAAAACAAATGATCTTATAAAAATTACACATCAACCACATTTAAGACAACTCAACCAGACCATTTTCATCTAAGCTCATTAATATTGAATTTAAATTGTACATTTATACATATATTTTAATTGTGCCAAAAGTTTCTATCTACGTTTCGTTGAACAATTTCAAAAGTACATACTCACTTCGTTCAAGTGAGAGAAAGTTGAATTATCCGAAGTCCTGTTGATTAAAAATCCTGCGTAAGAGTAAAATCATTTCCTCTTAATCGTATTCGACTGTACATCATAAAGACCTGACAGCAGATGATCGACGAAAACTGACATAAATGAATAAAAAAAAAAAAAGAAAATATAAACTATCATCTTCCGTAGCCCAGGACATCAATCGAGGGCTTACATTGTTACAGTTCTCGTATAGATGTCGCCACTAGTCAATATGACTTTTTTATAATACGCAACCGTACTCAATCCTGGACAGCAACGGAAGGCATGTCTTATTGTAATCAATGATACAGCACTTCACATGTAGGTGGCGCCATTGGAAAACACTGAAAAGGCGCGTATGATATGAGACAGAATACAAATATGATTTTTATTATCATGAAAACAACTTCAAACAACAATATAATTATGTAGACAATTCTTGCCCACCGGTCAGTATTACATTATCTACATTAATATCCAGAGAAGACACAAAAAAACAAATAGAAGAAAAGGCACAAAAAACTACACAAAAAGTATAGAATTAAAAAAAAAATAGCATTAAAATTTAGAAAAAAAAGTGCAAAAAGCATACAGTTTAGAAAAACATAAAACTAAGAAGAAAAAAACAAAAAACTAATGTTTATATTATATATATATATATATATTCTCAGTACTCTAATTCTCTGTGTCTAAAAAACTAATGTTTATATTAATAAAAAAGGGCCACAGAAAACATTTACTGTAATTCTCAGTACTCTAATTCTCTGTGTCTTTCTAAACAAAAAACATGGGTTTTAAAATTTTAAAATTTCATTGGATGAAAGTTTCTTCAGCTTTACAAAAAAAGCCACTCCTTTTCGATTTTTAAAACAATCTTGTAAACCCTCACCATTTTTTCGCTTTTTTATTAAATAACAGTATTTGACTGGCTGTGATATTACTCGGTATTATATAAAAAGTTTGAATATATTCAAAAGGGCTTAACCACTTTACGAAAGTAAATTCAAAGTTTTTCAAAGGGAGCTAAAATAAAAATTTTGAGAAAAAAATCAAAATCTAGTAAAAAAGGCAAAAAAAATGTTGTCTTCTCTGTTAATAACCTCCATAAATGTGTCCTAAATATGATATTCGATTTTTCAAATAAACATTTTTGAAAACAGAAAAATATATTTTTAAACTGGCTAGTTTGTGCAGACATTCGGTTGTGTTTTAAATTCCAATTGTGGGTAGAGCTTCGACAAATTCAAAAGTAGACATCCAAAGGTAAACATTTACATTGTTAGGCATTTGTCCTGTTTCACATTTTATCTAAATAATCCTCACCGGCAACTGTTTTAGTTTCTCTTGTTTGAAACCAGCGTTTCACACCATTTGCCTTTGCAAATGATTTCCAATTATCCCGGTCTATAGAGATTTTTGTGCCTTTAAAAAAGATTAGCCATCCACTCAACGAGGGAATGTGTAAAAAGGCACAGGTACCTCCGTCCAATCTCTGATGTTATCGCTTATCATCATCCTCCTACAGAGTTTTGTGTTATCTTCGGAAAAGAAGGGTTTCCTAAGGCATTTTCGAATAAGAAAATCTCCAAATTTGTTAATAACAGCATTAATTTTCTTGGGAATACATGAAATATTTCATGGTATGATGGCCGCCGCCGCCGCTATGTGGGCGTTGTTCAGGTCGGTCCTTTTTCATTTGTACTGTGGTAGGCGATTCCTTTCCTAATGGTGGCATATAAAATGTGTAGATTACTTTTGGTGTTTAGAGAGATGCTGCGGCAGAGACAGAGGTATGCATCTGTGTGGCATGACCCTTAAGTGGTTTCCAATGATGATTTTGTTGGGCGTGAATGTACACCGTCCATGGTGGTTAAAGGAAAGTTACACTTTCTTCAATATTTTTTTTCGTTATGAGATAATTATTATGATTGTGGTTTTGCGTTTATTTTGTTTCAACATTTCAGTTTTGTGTTGTTTCTTGCAACATTTTCCTTCGTGTTTTTTTTTCTTCTGGTTGCTGTCCAAGTAATCTTGACTTGTGGTAAGAAAATCGTGTGGAAATCAGTTAATCACCGTGACGTTGCGTTTGGTTTTTTGTTGTTGTCGCTATTTGTGATAGGCATTCACATGCACTTTTCATTCATTATGTGCACCGGTCATGCACATATTTTTTGATATTTTTGCAAAATACAAGTATGCGCTGGCATGCATGACAGTTTGCCTGAAAGCTTTGTATGCTTCTACTGACCGACCACACGAGCGTTGCCGTTTGTGTGTCCAACTTAATCTTCGTTCGATCTATGCAAATTTTTAATAACATTTATTTGTTTTGTGATATGGAAACACTTAATGCCAGAGCACTTGTACTGGGCTATGCGGTTAACAGTGGTAACCTATATTTTGCTTATTTACAACATGTAACATAATTCCTTTTTTCCATCGAGTTTTTTTTTCTTTTGTTATATTTCCATATTCATATGTAGGTTTGATATGGTAGCAGTATATGAAAGATCATTATCGGAATTGCTTTTAAAAAGTGTTCTCCATGGTGTGTTGGATATAATCATACTTGGATTTTTTTTATTTTTTTTTTTTTGGAAAATAACCCAGAAAACATTTTTCATTGTTGGTAACAGTTGGTATAACGAGGGCAAAATTTAACAAGCACATTTAAGTTTTTTTTATGAAACTTCAAGTTCTTTTGTGGTTTATTGGTCTGTGTTCGGCCGTGGTGTGTTGGGTAGTGTAAGCGACAGGTTCATATCCTGGCAAGAACATACCAAAAAAACTTTTCAGCGGCCGCTTTCCATCTAATTTAGCAGAAAAATTTTAAAATTTCCGTTAAAGTACAGGGTCCGCCAAATAACTTTTTTTTTTGTGAAAATTCTATAAAAAAAAAACTAATGGATATTTTTTCAAATTCCTTGTTTTATTTGAAAGTACAAACCTTCCGGTTAATAATGGAAAATAATTTCATTCAAATGGCTGCCTCGGCTGGCCATGCAGTAGCCCAACGACATCAGCTCTGCGGCTGATAATGCAGGGCGCAAAACATCGAGTGTAGCTTCGGCTGTGTGGCACGCAGCGCCGTCCTGTTGAAACCAAATGTTGCCAACATCCTCCTCTTCAATTTTTGTAAACAACAATTCGTTCAACATGGCCCGATAACGAAAATAACGAAAACGAAATAAGCACTAGTTGAAAAAGAAAACGTTAGATTCTTCAAAAACAGGGCGCAAAACATCGAGTGTAGCTTCAGCTGTGTGGCACCGTGGCGCCGTCCTGTTGAAACCAAAAGTTGCCAACATCCTCCTCTTCAATTTTTGTAAACAACAATTCGTTCAACATGGCCCCATAACGAAAACGAAATAAGCACTAGTTGAAAAAGAAAACGTTAGATGACGTTAGAAAACGTCATACACAGTGAACTGTCCTAAGATAAAATGGCCAAAAGTTAATAAAACAAAAACTTAAAACCGCTTGGACATTGGAGGTAGATCCTTTTTATTTCATTCCCAATTTAGGAAATTATCAAGTATATTTCTTCTTGTCTTGCGACTGCGGTTTCAAAACTAGATCATCACAAAATATGTAAATATGTGAACATCAGCTTAACAATTGAGGTCAAATCGCACTCAGTGTCGTCAGTCTCTAATATTCTTTTCCTTTCCCGTAGCCATTGCAAGACTGTCTCTGTAACAGTTTCTTCACGCCCAATCGAATTCACAAGTATTAACATCTGTTATCTCCATGACGCCAATACATTTTGTTGATTCAAGTTTTTTTGCTTTCTTCTTTACATCCACTTTAAACGATATCCATGCTATCCATCTGTTGTAATCATCCTTGCCTCTCATCATCGTCCGGACAAATGACACATGACTGATGTGCCAGTGCGAGATGATGATGATGATGAGCCGAGCAGACCAGACTCGACCAGACAGTCAATGAGTGATAAAAGATTATTGTCAACATTTTGACGAATTCGTCAAGAAGTGTAACTTGACATGTTTTGTCTTTCGCTATGCCGTTCATATTTCGTTTGGCCTGACATTTGTTTGCGTTCATTTCGTTTCATATTTTGCAGTTTGTTTTGGGAGTTTATCTTGGTAGTCACAGCCAGTCGCCAGTCGGAAGAAGATGCACATCGTCGTCTGATCTGTGTGTAAACTGATGCCTCTGTAGTGTTGTATGTGGCTGTTTATCTTCGGGTTTCCTTTTTTTTTTTTTATTGATTTTTTATGTAAATTAATTGTAGTTTTTTTGTTTGACTTTTGCTCCACTTATACGCATGTTAGAAAGTGTATGCGTGTAAATGTAATTATCGCTGTGGCGCCACAGTCAGCATTTAGTGACGCATACATACGAGTAATCGCCGACAAGTGTTCACTGCAATGTTTCATATATCCTGGCTGGTATATGGAGTGTAGGGAGGCTGTATGACAACTTTGTGACTTTTGAATTAATGTAAAGTTAACACTAGTTCAGTCAGCTACGATCTGTTAATAGACTGCAGTAAAATTATAAGCAAACTGCGGCGTTTAGTTTGTGTTTCAGGGTGGGTGGGGGCAAAAAGGGAATTTCATGTGTTCATTTTTGGGTAAAAACCCAAGGAAAGGCTTGTAATCGGGTGACAACTTGAAAAGGTTGATTGATCATGTTTAACTAAATCCGAAGGATTTTTTTGAATCGATTCAAAAGCATAGATAATACAAGGGTCCTTCAAAACAAAGCTGGGGATATCTGCGATTGAACTTATACCGAAGAAATCCATTTCTGGTATGTAGGAATTTTTTTTTTTCATACGGCTTGAAACCAAAACTGTTAACGGATTCCACATCGTTTATTTTTTACTATCAATCAGCGTAAGCCTCTTGGATTGCACTGTGTTAGCGATTGGAAATGAGGGTATTGGAGGGAGGAAAGACTTTGGTCTTGAATTTGGTAATTTAACAACCTGCAGGAAGATTATTCCACATACGAACAGTTTGGTTGAAGAACGAATCAATCGGTCATTTGAAAATGCAGACATGAAATGACCTGAGCAGCCGCGTATTCCGGCTAAATGCTACGAATTGCTATCACATCCAACACATTCTTTAGATTTCTTCCCCCAGTCACTGTTCCAAACCTGACACAATACCAGTGCCGTATTTTAATCGAATATAATTTTAAATTATAATTTTTCTGAAATTTTGTATTTTTCAAAAACTTATTTTTTCAAACTAATTTATTATGTTAACAAAAATTTAAGGTAATTAGGGTCAATGTGTTATAATAGAGCCTTTAGGGCGCTAAAACTATAAAATTATTTTGCAACATTTTTATTTAAATGAAAAAAATCAAGTCCTAAATTAAAAAATTATATATTTTTATCATATTGTCAAAACCATATATAAAGGAGACTCTGGGCAGAAAGAAAACCTGTTTTTGTATTTCTTTCATTTAAAACGTCACGAAATTGTCAAACTGCTCTCGTACTCATTAGACGAATATGGCAAAGCCATGGCGTTTTGTAAATGTCTCGATTGGTATAAAAGTCCACCGTCATCATAACTTAAAGTTCATAATTCGTATGAAATCCCATGTGACTTAAAAGTAACTCCAAATTGTGAAACGAAGTTAAAAGATGTCTAGGAACTGAGCATGCGAGCAGAAAAATATGAAAAACGAGTACATCACTCTATCTAAAGTGTAATTGTGGTTTTAATATGCAATGAAAAAACTCTAAGCACTCTGAGCATCTTTAATAAATATATAATTCTTGAGAATTTTTTTTTTTAACTGCAACTCATTTTCCGTTTTTTTTTAATGGAGATGAAGATTCATGCAATACTGAATCGATGAACACATTATTCTACTTTCCTTGATGAAACACACTGTGGAAGTAACTTATTGACTTTTTTAATTACGTAGTCTGACCGGAGACTTGAATGTGGTACCACGGGCAGTTGTGTTAGATACATCTCGACTTAAAATTGGTACCGGCCGGCAGAGTTACCGCTGTGTAACTTTTGTGACGGCCTGTGACTCTATGTGCGACTTTTTGTTTATGATGAATTACCATTAGAATTATTTCTAATATGAATTCATCAACAAAAACACTGGTCGGAAAAATTTCGCTTACAACGTTATTCGCGCGAACGCTTCAAATAATGATCCGGTGAAAAACTGTAGAAACAAAGTTTCAAAAAAAAAAAATAATATTAGTTTATAAAGTGTATATAAAAAGATGGTTTGAAGCGTCCCGGTTGGCGAGTTGGTAGCGTGCTTGTCTATCAGTGTGGGAATTGTGGATTCGATTCGCACCATAGGCTTGGGCTGTCGCTGTAAAAATCTAGCCAAATGGTCTGTGTCACCCGGTTTACCATTTGACCCAAAATTGGAATATAACTTTACTTTGTATTGTAATTAATAATAAATAAATAAAAAAAATTAGTTCGTATTGTAACTAACTAAAAATAAAAAAAAAAATTTATAACATTTTTGTCTAAACAAAAACGTTAAAAGAGATGTGCGGCTTTTTCTTTGACAAAACGACTTTTTGTGCGATTTTTTTTTGCTTCTTTTTCAAAATTCTCAGCGGTACCACTTCATTCTAAAGAAGGCGCTGCCCTTTGCCCGATAGCCTGCCGTATTTCGGGCCTTCACGATGATGATTATCATGTTAAACTCACGACACTTATAGTTTGCTTCACTGTAAATCTATTTGAGTCGAAGCAATCGTTACACTGAAAAGAAAAGGTTCATCAAATTGATGAATTTTTACATCATTTTGATGAATTTGTACTTCATTTTCCAACCTACAACACTTTTCATCAATTTGATGTAGAACTTTTCATCAATATTTCTTCAATTCCATACATCAATTTGATGAAAATTGTACATCAATTTGATGAAAAAGCTCGGACATTCTAACTCAATTGCATGTAGTTATAGTAATATCAAGACAAGTTCCTTAAATATATATATGTACTCATATTACTATAATACATATGTACAAGAAAAGACATTATAAATATTTTTAACATTTTATTGATATATAAAAAAGTTAATACAATAACAGTTTAATTGTACTGAATTCACTGAGTTGAGGAACAAAAGAGATCAAAAAAAAATTTATTTCATTTTATTTCAATTTAGTTTCACTTTCACACTTTTAATATTATTTCCGATGTTTACGCTCACTTATAACACGCGTTCTATTCAACGATCACTTAATCAATGAAATGACAAACTAGAATGAAAACGCAAGAAGAAACAACAGCTACTCCGTTTTCGTTCTTTGATTTCTTCTGTTATTGCTACCCGACAATGTTGCCATACGCTGATTAGAAGAAATTTGCTAGACCCTGAAAACAATGCACTACATATACAATTTACATTACCTTAATTTATAGATGGATGCATTTATGACTAAAATTAATATACTAATTTTTTAGTGAAATATTTATTGAAATTATTAATTTTTTTGAGATACACAAAATATTTTATTCGCCCTTTCTTCAAATCAAGATCATTGGCATCCCTAGTAAAAATCCAACCGAGTTGTGATTTTGCCCAACTTGTTTGTTCGTGTTTGTTTGTTGTTTTTATTTGTTTTTCTACGTCTGTGGTGGAGTGGCTAATCATTGCAAATGCATTGTATAGACAAAAAGACCGTCAACCCAGAACGAAAATTTTTTTTGAATAATTTTTGGGAAAATTATTTATTTTTATATGTTTGTATGTATATTTGTGTGTGCAGTTTTTTTTACTCTGGCTGTCCCTTCTGAAATATTGATGTACAATGTGAAAGATTGATGAAAAATAATACTTCAATTTGATGAACGCACAAAAATGGCATAGAAACGTCATACTTCAAATTGAAGAATTTATTCATTAAATCAATGAATTTGTTCATCAATTTGATGTAGAACTATTGAAGAATCTTTTTCATTGATTTGATGTACAGTTATTTTTTCAGTGTACAAAAAAGACTGTCGAGGAAGAACCTTGACAGCCGTACATTTAGTATGAAAAACAGGTCCTATGAATGAGGTCTTATTCATAGTCTACCGGCGAAATTTCGCCACAATACTCTGAAAGTAAACGTTACAAAAAATTAAAAAGAAAGTGTAATTTACTGAAGTGCATTAAATTGATGACAAATTTCATTTATCTGATACATTTGTTTTTTTTTGGTGTTTGTAGATTTCTATGAACCGTAACATTTGCTGTCTTTACTTTTCCAACTGGCAGCAAGACAAACATTAACTTTCGGTTCCTTTCATTTTCCAAATATTTTCGTCTTTCAAAACAAATTAATCAAATGTTAATTGCTTAAAACATCAACATAAATCATCCGAAATTGCTGTGATCTGCCTGGTGCAATAAAAGTCAATTAGGACAGACTCCTTGTAAATAACCCAAGGAAAAGATAAAGATCACTACATCACAAGTCATCAACGATTGTAAAATATTCCTAATGAGCCATGCGGCCGTCATCATTGCTTTCAATATTTCCCCAACAAAATAATAGAAAATGTTTATTTTCGATTTTCTTTTCTATTTTTGGTTGTTCGAATTTAATGACTTATTTGTGTTGATGTTAGTGGAGGAAAGACTAATGAGTTTTCTTTGCCCTGCATTAAAAATTCCAATTTCAAGTCAAACATCAAACAGAGTTCACATGGGTGTTAAAAAGAAAAAGACAACTGCAAGCGATGCCACCAAAACTCACAGCTCCAACTCCTCCACTGCACAGACACAACATAACGTGGGACAGCAATCAAACAGCGAAGAATGAGGACGAACGAGACCAGTTTTAAAACCCAACACCTTCGGAGAGCGCCAGCCACTAGACGAGAGCAAACAATGCACTACAGCATCAACAGTTTCACACCCATATCCCTAACACCGCCATCATCATCGTCATCATCTGTACAGAGCAAACAAACAAACAACTAAACTCAGCTAAACTAATAATGAACTAACGAACTAAATACTAAAGGACTAACCAAGCAATTACTTTTATACTGCCGGATGTTACAGAGAAAACAGCCACACAACCCCCGGACGACTGTGTGGACTGCGAGGAAATGCCCTCCTGGCGGTTTGGTCCTAATATGGCACATAATAAATCAGGCATATTGCCGTAGAAAAAAAAAGGAGCAGAGCGATGAAAAACACTTACAAACACAAACCCTAACTCTCCCACACTCGTGACTCTCATCCTTTCTCACAACATACACACACACAGACCGAGAGAACAATCTAAATGTGATAAGTTAAATTTGGTTTAATCTCAGCAACCTGAGACCAATTTGTGTCAAAGTAAATATACGCCGTCGTATGATGGTGTTATACGAGTGCACAAAAAAAAATGAAAGAAAGGAGATAAACGAACTCTATCGGTCTGATGAGTGTGCTAGGCGGTGGGGGGGAGGTAACGAAAGAGGTCCTGCGTTTGTTTGTATTTGTATGGCGCTAAAATCCCTGTGATAACAACAAATAAAAGACGTTGATGGCGTACAGTCTCTGTGAAAGAGGGAGAGAGAATTAGGTTGCCTAACACTCATTGTATAAAATGTATTTATTTTTACCAACACATCATGACCTCCGGCAAGTAGACAGACGTAACCTACGCCAACCCCGACGTAATATGGGAGTGCATATCACAGGGTCAGGGGTCAGCGGTTCACAGTTACACTTTTCAACAGTAACTGCTCGGTAGTCATCCATTCACATGTGTGTGTGTTGTGCAATGCTATCCCTCTATCTGTGGGCGATGAATGTTATCCTTTGACGGACATCATCATGGTCAGAAACATTCAGACACACAGCTGCTTTTGGAGGAAGGACAAATAAATCCAATAAAAACTGTGAATGGATGGCAGCCAAGTGTATGTGATGGAATTTATTTTATATCGAAATAAAATATGTAGTGATGCCACTAACACATACACTCATACATACATAAAACATATATTCTGCATATGGTCACCAGAAATCCAAAGTGACTTAACACAAGCATTTTCATAACTTCACAGGAGAAGCCAAACACGGTTGTAAAACATTTCCTGTTACGTCGTTTAGGAATTCGCCTATAAAATTGTAAATTTTGGATATTCAAGTATAGAATTTTGCAGGGACATGAATCTTAGGTCATTCTACAAGAATCAATCAAAAACACAATTTTAGGTTTCTTGATGATTGGTCATTTTGGATTTAAGGTGACGATATAAGGAACCCGTTTTTGTAGATAGGCGAGGTAGATATTGTAAAGTGGGTCAGTGATTTGGTTTTCAATATTTTCAAATCTAAAATTTTTTTTATGATTGTGATTTTAGTCTAAGTATTTTTGAATAAAATATACAGGCATTTAATGTTATTGATTCGACAAATCGTTTGCATAAATCCTACCATGTCCTTCACTATTTTAATTTTTAGTTTTTTAATTTAATTTTTTAAATCCTGAGGAATTCCGAACTTATATTGAATTGGAATTTTATATGCCCACAATTGTTTGCCATTATTTCCCCAATATTAGCAGGTCTTTCATCAGACCATCTTGGACTTTGTGCTTCTACCCAATTTTTATTATTTTTGAAAAAAACATATTTTTTTCACTTTTCTTAGCATAACTTGAAGAGACTCCAAATTTGTAAACTACTTAAGCGTTACGAAAAAAAAAAATGTTTTTTGAACTGAAACCTTAAAAAAACGATAAACATTTTAAAAAAAAAAATTAGGAAAATCTGAGAATTGATCAAAACAATTTTTAAAAAAAATTTACTTTATACAGACATTTCCACGAGTCTGCCTGCAAAAAATCAGCTCGATTGGATCACTGAAAAAGGGTTAAAAATCGGTCCAAAGGCTTTCACACAGGCCACTACGAGCTTCATACTTCAAACTTAAAAAACAAAAAATTCTGACGTGTACATGAAAATCGCCGATACACGTGTATTTTTATTTTTTTCCCTCTTTCCGAATATGTGCATTTGGTTCATAGGACAGAAAAAAATCTATTTTTTGTAACACGGTGTAATTGGTTGGTGTACAAATATTTCGCCTTGATTGGTTTGTTTAAGAACGTTCATATATCGGTGTGACCTGTGAAGGCTTATAAATAAAGACATCCTGCTCCCTGGATCATTTAGAAATATGCTTTATAAACAGAATCATTCCTTTTGGTAATGGGCCGAGAAATACATACCACTCATGGTCAACAGCCTTCGATTCAACTGCACAGTGAGCCGAAGAGCACCCCGGTATTTGTGTATTACTAGGATACTCTGCGATGTGCCGGTCTAGACTACACGTGGTTCCAGACATAAGTCTTTGGTCATACCTCGTAGTTGAAGAGCACTTCCAGTTTGCGCTCCATTAAATGCGGTACAACGCACAAGGGGCTGTGAAGTTGGAGTGTGATAATGTTGACTGGAGTTGTACGACCACAAAGTTGATTTACTTACATTTCCCGTTAAATAAATAACAAATACACCACAGTATGGGATTGAGTATAAGAATGGTGGACGGAAATATAATTTTCGAAATTTTGTAATTGCACACTCGCATTTGATCCATTTAGGAGTTATATTTTCGTTTTGCGGAGATTGTCGACATTTATGAAGCCCGCTTTTTAATATATATTTTTTTTTATTTTAATGGTGTTTATGTTTTCCACAGATTAATTTGTATTGTTATTAACTTAAAATAAATTAATTACATACATACTCCAAATAATCCATCAGACCTTGCCTACAATTTTACGATACTGAGAAATGTTTACTAGAACATATTAGCTCGTCATTCCAACCAGTATTGAAGGCCGCTACCCACATGGTACCAGAGCTAATATCGGGTATAAGTGTCCACTGGATATGAAATATCACCAGGATGTACTGGTAAATAAACGATCAGAGCGTCACTTGGTATGCCACATCCAATTTCATAAGTTTAAAAAAAAAACGAGGCATCGAAAAAATGCTTTAAATGGAGCTTTAAATAAAATCGTGTCATTAGAAATGTTTTCCAAAAATATATCTTTAAACAATTCAAGTTTATTGTTAAAGTTCTCATAAAATTGTGGAAAGGGAAGCAAAATATGTATTTTCACACGTGTCTCATTCAAATTGTGAGGATACTCAGTCCTAACAACGACAACGACAAACAAGAACATGTTTAACTTTGTAACAACGAAATGTTCTTTAAAACAAATTTTTCTTCTTAACAATATGATTTCCTTGTATTCCAACAAAAATGTTATCACACATTATCATGACGCATGTGTTACGAGGGGGGCGGGGGTTGTGTGTTGCTGTTTCTAAATTTAAATTCCAGCATTTTTATTTCAGTATTATTAGACACAAAAAACACATATTTTTATGAAGGAATTACATATAGCGGGAGTTATGGTTTTTAATCGTGACATTTCATATTCTGAAAGCTCATTAGTAATTACTTAGAACATTTTTCTTCTTTTTTTTTAAAATACTTTTCATGAATCTCTGAAGAGGATTAATTTGGAAGGAGTTGTGCTGTGTGAGGGAACGATGAATGATTGTGGTAAATTTGTTGTATTCCAAAATATCTTATTAATATGACACGTGAGGACTGACAGACTGAATCACTGACTTATTATTGTCATTGCCATGAGAGTTTTTTGTCATCTTGTCTCGGCTCTCCTTTCGCTTTGCCACAATTCCCTTGTAGGCTGAGATAAAAAGGCAGGCGGTGGCGGCATAGGCTCGCCATGTTAAAAGGCAATAAAATATTTCTCAAGTATAGTATGTGTGTGTGTGTGTTTGCCTCATGTTGTCATGTTTCGAATGTTTATGGTTTGTTAAAGGCTTTTAAAATATCTTTAGGGAACATCAAATGGCAATGGGACATTCGATGAATGATCGGGGTGAAAAGAGGTGTGACTTTCAAACAGCAGAAATGAAATGATTATCATTCAAAGACAGGTAATAAATGGCCAAATAAATGGAAAGTGAAATGATACATAACCCCTTTAAGGGGCTTTTTTTCCTAAGGAAACTTTAAGTAGCACCTTTGTTGAAGAAATTATTGTGTGCCAGATAAATCACAAGTGCTGGGTATAAATACCCCCTGATTGTAGATTTCGAATGTCTCCACCAAGGTTACGCTTCTAAGAAAATAAGCGGTCGTCAGTAATAAAAAGAACCTCATAATTGTATTTATAAACCAATGAATAATAGGCAAGTGATGCTTTCTCATAATATGTTAGCACTAGTAAGTTGTAATGCGCCTATGGCGCCCGTTGAAATATGTGTGGAAAAAAAATTTTTTGTTGAAAAAAAAAATTTTGTTGAAAAAAAAAATTATTGTTAAAAAAAAAAATTTGTTGAAAAAAAAAATGTTTGTTAAAAAAAAAAATTTTTGCTGAAAAAAAAATGTTTGTGGAAAAAAAAATTTTTTTAAAAAAAAAAATTTTTGTGAAAAAAAAAATTTTGTTGAAAAAATTTTGAAAAAAAAAAAATTTTTGTAAAAAAAAAATATTGTAAAAAAAAAAAATTTTAAAAAAAAAATTTTGGAAAAAAAAAATTTGGGGAAAACACAATTTCTGTACAAAAAAAAAATATTATGTTTTTTATTATTATTATTTATAGAATGCCTATTTAAATTCCTACGTACTGCGTGACAGAGTCAGTGAATCAGTGAATCAGTGTCGAGGGTAAATATATATTAAGATGTAGGGATTATTTCGAGTAGATCACCAGATATATTCGGGATATATTTATGTTCTTGAATACATTTCGAGAATATATTTTGTTTATGTACTCTTGACTTGTATTCTTCATACAGTTTTGTTTCGGTTAGTCGAGTTCGAGAATATTTTGTTCCCTATACCAGGATATGAAACTGGGTTTCGCTGTGTGATAGTCGCATACACTACATATCACACCACGCTAACACTTTATCCGTTATTAATACCTAATTTTTTAAGCGCCCCGGTAGGCGAGTTGGTAGCGTGCTTGCCTATCAGCGTGGGGGTTGTGGGTTCGATTCCCACCAGAGGCTTTGGTCTGTCGCTGCAAAAATCTAAACATATGGTCTTTGTCACCCGGTTTACCCTTGGACCCAAACTTTGAATATAAATTTACTTTGTATTGTAATTAATAATAAATAAATAAATAAATAAATAAATATATAAATAAATAAATAAATAAATAAATAAATAAATAAATAAATAAATAATACCTAATTTAAAATTCGTCTCTTAAAGACCAAACTTCTGTTTCATAGCCTCCCTACAAAGATTCTTTCAGATTTTAGATACGATCTTAAAAAAATTTGCCATAGTTTTTTCTGATGCCCCAATAGCTTAATCCTGATGAAGTTGTGTAGAGTATTCCATAATCTATGTTCTTTGTTTTCGTTATGTCTCCTATACAGAGGTCCTTTCTATTTTGAGGTCCTGATGAGATGCGATCTTGAAGATATTTCACCTTTGCAATACAGACTACGAATTCTGCCAACCATGAATAAATATCTATTATCCATTCAGTGGTCGGAATATTTTAACATTTCAAATGTGAAGCGAAACAAAAACTAAATATATGAGTTTTGCCTTGTTCCAATAAAACCAACACCACAGCACTCTATACATTTTTTTCTTTATTTTCTCCTTTACTTGCTCTAACTGTAAGCTCTTGTTTTTCATGACCTCCACGTTTTTTTTTAATCTGTTTCCCCCCTCTTATCTCGTATTAAATCAATGTTTGTTATGTTGACAAAACGTTTGAGTTTCCTCAGAAAAAGTCAAAGACAACACCATCATTTGCAATATTGTCTGACTGCCGAGTGTTGTCATCGTCTTGGCCGGGCCGTTATCGTTTTGCACAATATCTTGTGTCCACATACATGACGACGACGACACATGGACTCGACTATGACGGTGGCTCTTTCTAGCAGCAGGTATTTGATTCTTAAACTCCTTGGAACAGAGAACATCAAACAGCGTCTTATCTGGCATCTGCCACATAGTCTTTTTTTTGTATACAAAACTACAAGAACAACAACAACGACATAAACCGTACAAGAGATGTGGAAAAGTTAAGTGTTAATTGACTTTTAAAGCTTTTGTGTTAATTTTTCTCACAACGTTTGGTTTTATCTTTACTTTTCCCATTTGAGGTGAGATTCTTTTCTGCTCACAGTGGTTGCAAACCAATCTGTTCCTTACACCATGTAAATATCGTCTATCAGAAAAATGTACATCCCGGGAGAGCCATAAAAAAAACCATGTTTTCTGACGAAGCGCATTTTGATCTCGGTGACTCGGGGGATCAGAAAACCAGCACGTGATCGTCGAGAATCCAATGCAGAGAGTGACAGTTTGAATTTTGGGGCGCCCATTAACCATTCTTTGAAAATGCTGTCGAAAACCGTCGCTTTCAGAAAGATGACGTGTTCTGCCCAGATCAAAATTGATATTTTGCGAACCCCGTTCGGTAATCGTGTCATCAGCCGTCTCGGCGATGTCAATTGGCCACTTCGGATCGGTGATATGACGCGATTAGAATTGGTTTTGTGTGTGGTCCTGGAAAATTGGGTTGACAGGATCGGGGCTGTGAATTCGAGCATTTTTAAATAGCTCGACTCCGACTTCAGTGGTTCAATAACAAAATTTCGAAAATTCAATTTCCGTCCACTATTCCTATATTTCTTAAAGATACAAATGTTCATATAATCAAAAAATATTTCAAATTATAAAATATATTAACGGATTAACTTGTTTTTAATATTTTTTTATTCATTATTCATAATGGGGAATGTAAGTAAATAAAATTCTTAGTCGAGCTAATTTTTCGACTGCAGACTCCGACTCCGGGCAAAATTGTCAGAATCTGACTCCATAGCGCTGGTCAGGATGCGCTACAGCAAAGTCAGCCAAAGTCAGTGATTGAAATCGTGTTCCATTTATAACTAGTAAGTTGTAATGCGCATATGGCGCCCGTTGAAATATGGAAAAAAAATTTTGTTGAAAAAAAAAATTTTGTGGAAAAAAAAAATTATGTTGAAAAAAAAAATTTTCTTGAAAAAAAAAATTTTGTTGAAAAAAAAATTTTTTATTGAAAAAAAAAATGTTAGTGGAAAAAAAAAAAATTGAAAAAAAAAATTTTTGTGGAAAAAAAAAATTTGTGGAAAAAAAAAAATTTGTTGAAAAAAAAATTATTGTTGAAAAAAAAATGTTTGTAAAAAAAAAAATTTGGAAAAAAAAATTTGGGGAAAACACAATTTCTGTACAAAAAAAAATATTATTTTTTTTATTATTATTTATAGAATTATAGAATGCCTATTTAAATTCGTACGTACTGCGTGACAGAGTCAGTGAATTAGTGTCGAGGGTAAATATATATTAAGAAGATGGCAGAGTTTGCTTTTGTTAATTTTTTGAATTAAAAAAACGTGAAACAACATGAGGCTCCGTTCTAAATGTACTTTCAAAAACTTTATATTTTTCCCATGTTTTATTTTGGGATACTGTGATTTGTTTTTTGTCTTAGTTTTTCCTCCATTTGAGTTGATATTTTTTGTTGTTGTCGTTCTTTTTTTTCCAAACTCCTACATTACTAAGTTTATAATTAGTAATCTCAAGATAAAGAAGAAGAAGAAGACGTAGTCGAGAACACAACAGAGAAAAGAAACCCAGCAGACGAGGACTTACGACTTATTTGGCTTTATAATAAGCTTAACTATTATTACACCGTATTGGAACTAAGTAAACTAAGGGTGATGGGTGGCGGGTGGCAGGGGAGGTGTAAATACTGGTCGTGTTCAACGACGTCTTTTTTTTTAGTAGATTTAATGCGATTCTGTAATGGTCATTAAAAGTTTGTTATTCTCACATTATCACGGTGATAATGCCACTTGGGTTATCCTACATACATATATCCATATATTTTTTTACATTTTCTTATTTCCCCCCCACAGTACAGCTCATTTTTCTTCTTGAATAAGCGAGTTTTTTTTACTTTTTCAAAAAAAAAGTTGACTAATTTCATTTTGATTCTGTCTTTTGTTCTTTCAGCTTCATTATCGTCATCATCTGTCTCCTCCTATCCTAGTAGTAGTAGTAGTAGTAGTCATCATATAACGACGGGTGCTAATATAGAAGAAACACATCAAAATTTACCTGCTGCTGCTGTTGATGATTTTTCATCGCATTCTGTGATATATCCAAAAATCCATCATGCGCGACATAAAAGAGAGCTGCGTCACACCTTGGATACGGTAAGTGAATGTTTTTTTAAGCATAGAACGCACTACACACAATTAAATTACGGATAATTTAATCAATTAGAACTTCAAAAATAAATTCATGGTTTAGTGGTGGTTGGATGGCGTTATTGCGCCCAAGTGTGTCTACCCACATGGTTTCATTGTCGCCAACGAATAATGGCAGTCACCTGTTTTATGAGACTTTTCGATTAGGCACTTAATGCAACTGATATTCAATATCAATTTTATCAGCGACAACAAGAATTCAATCGTATTTCGTTTCCTATAATCGTATATCAATTGAAGAAACACCGTATGTGAAGAAATAATTCGGGAGTAACAAGATATATTAAGAGTCTACATGTTCTAAATTGAATATGAACAGACTTCTTTTTCTTTGGCATTTCGGTATGAATCTCATTGGCAGCCCTAAAACATTCTCAATCAATTCTGTAAAGGCCGCATTCGGTCTAAGGGATATTTGCCCCTCTGTCCAGGTGTTCAACGTCGAATACGCGTAGCAAATCCATTTCCTAAAGGCTTACGATGTTTTCCAATAGATAATGGTTTATTTTGAATACGAGGGCAGATCAATAATTCCGCGACTTTTCCAACTTCCCTCGTAGTTATATGAAATGCAACACTGCTCCCATCAAGTACCATCTGTTACTAGACTACTGTCAAATTTTTAGAGAGTTGCGTCATTTAGTTTGTGTTTGACAGTTGTTCAAAACAGACAATGTCGTGAATTTTTGTTGAAAATTGGGAAAAAAAAGTGAATTTCGAGTTTTATTTATTTTTTGCGGAAAACCCCCCTCAATCAAACCAACGAAACGCCTGGTAAATACTATGGGGACTCGGCACCGTCGATTTCAAGGGTAAAAAAGTGGTTTGCTGACCCACACGAAAAAATAAGGCTGAATGAAAATAAAATAATAAAAAAAAAAAAATAAGGTTGAAAAATATTTTTTTTTTTTTTGCAAAAAAAAATTTGTGTTCAATTTAAAGCCGTTAGACTTTTTCGTAGGATATCGTGAGATTTAGGCCCTTACGGTGAAGATCGAGCAAACCATTCGAGAGATGGATCCAGAATCCTTCACCAAGGTCTTGGAAAATGGGTCGAAGAGCTACAGCAAAGCTCAGCCACATAAATGAAATCGTGGGCCATAAATAATAGGAATTTTTGCTCCTTCGAATAAACCGAATTAATATGCTGTTAACCGTTTCGGGACGAGAACTTTTGTGGCCATCAATATTAAAAAAGAGTTTAGATATAGTCTCCTAATGTTGTTTTAAGAAAAGTAATTTCATAATATATTTTTAGGACGTTCCGGAAAGGAGATATCGTCCTGGGACAAAAACATCCCAACACACCTGAAAAGCAAAATTTGAATAATAAAATCAAAATATATATTACTTTATTTCAATTTATTTTATTCTTTTATAATATTTATTGTAGCATAAAATTATTTTAATTAGTTTCTATGGCAAGGAGTGAAACAAGGATGATTTTATCCCACGAAACTTACCTTAGCCGCAAATTCAGAAAAATATCTTTTTATTGGTTTTCGATTATATTTTCTATGAAATAACAACTGTTTGAGTAAAACTTTACTAAATGACACTTTTTTCCACAATTAAAACACTTGTTTTTTGAGCTTTTGTCGATGGTCTTATTAGCAACTCAAACCGCGCGAACTGATTTATGACTTTTGACATAAGCTTCATGTGTTATATTGACAGCTGTATTAAATTTTTTGTAGAGAAGAATATAAATAATGATTTGGGACGGTTTTCAACCAAATCGTGTGAGAATTTTCAGAGATATGATTTTTCAAATTTTTCTGAGATAAAAACATCCCTGTCGTCCCGAAACGGTTAAGAATGTATTTTTGTTAATTTTTTAAAATTTCTAAAAAAAACTTTTGACCGCGATTTACCAATTAATTTTCTTATCATAAGAGAAACAAACCAAATGATTGCGTTTGCGTTAATGAGACTGATTTTAAATTGATATGGCGTCTTTTTTCGAAAACTAACAGGCGTCACTTTTTCATACTCCTTCATTCTATCACGAGTACCAAATCAGTGTTCCCACTTTTATAATATTTATTTATACTGTTCATACTCGTATATTGTTGTAACTGTAACAGTACTTGGTTTAATATAGTAAGTTTTTTAAATTGTCTCAACCATTTGAGTTAAAAAACTTTGGGAAATAACTGCAGTAGGTCCAAGCAACCATTATTCGGTAGAAGGTTTTTTTTCTTATTAAGAGAAGTCCAATTCATTTTGAAATATTGCTGCTTAAGATATTCTCGAAATCTTATTCCGTTCAAAAGAAACTTTAAGAGATTTGAAAAATCTCAATTTCAAAAAGTAT